>CM057341.1:265062074-266289887 GCA_030015575.1 Agapanthus africanus
CTATCGCCTTGGTTGGCTATGGACCAATAATACTTTATGATGCATCTTCTTATCGACGGACCAAACTCACCGGGGAGCAATATCGACGTCTATCTCCGACCTCTGATCGAGGAGCTGAAAACTTTGTTCATTGATGGTGTAGAGACATATGATTCAAACACAAATACAACCTTCATACTGCGTGCGGCTTTAATGTGGATAATTAATAACTTTCCTGCGTATGGAATGCTATCAGGTTGGTCCGTACATGGTCACAAAGCATGTCGTCATTGCCATGAACACACAACATTAAAATTTTTGAATTTCAGCAGGAAGGTTTGTTATTGCGGCCATCGACGTTTTCTGCCTCCAGACCACCCCTATAGGTTAGGCACGGTTCACTTTGATGGTCATCAGGAGCTTCTTGGACCTCCATCCCCATTGTCCGGAGAGGATGTGACTGCTAAATGGGATGGTTACAATAACGTGACCTTCGGGATGGATCTGACGAAACAGGTCAAACCACAATATTGGAACAAGTTAAGAATTTTCTTCGAGCTTCCGTACTGGTCTACAAATTCAGTGCGTCATTGTCTGGACGTCATGCATATAGAGAAGGGAGTATCAGAGCACTTACTTAACTTGCTTCTGTGTAAAGACGGGAAATCGAAAGACAACATGAATGCTCGGATGGATTTACAAGAGTGGGGAATAAGAAGTGAATTGCACCCTAGACCGGTAGCGGGTAAACCGGGCAAGTTTGTACTTCCCAATGCCGCTTATCATATGTCACAACCGGAGAAGAAAAGATTCCTGCAGGTTTTGCATGATTTGAAAGTCCCCACAGGTTTCTCAGGATCATTCAGCAAGAAAATAAAAATTATGAAGGGCAAGATCGATGGGCTGAAAAGTCATGATCACCATGTTATCGTGGAGCACCTTCTTCCATTAGCCCTCAGGACTTCTCTCCCCGACTCGGTTGGTCTAGTAATCAACGACCTATGTTGTTTTTTCAGGGAGTTGTGTGCTAAAACACTGGAGGTTGCGACGCTGGATAAACTAGAAAATTCTATTGCGTTGATACTTTGCAAGTTTGAGCGTATTTTCCCACCGTCATTCTTCGATATCATAATACACTTGACGGTTCATCTTGCAACTGAGGCGAAGTTAGCCGGACCGGTACAATATCGATGGATGTATCCCGTCGAGAGGTACGTGTAATTTTTCGTTTCGTGCAATTTATAAATTTATTGTTGTCCTGTATGCCCGTATTTATTTATTCAATATATTCTCATTAGGTACCTTTACACTCTTAAGAAGTATATACGTAATAAAAATCGACCAGAGGGTTCTATCATGCAAGGTTATCTTCTTGATGAAGCAACCACATTTTGTTCCCGCTATCTGGACGAGAACATTGAGACAAGGCTTAATCGACCATGAAGAATTCAAGACGGGCCATATGGTAAAGCCGAGTATAAGAGGGTAGACACTATGTTTATCAACAAGATATACCGGTTTATCTTGTTTAATTGCGCATGTCTTGAACAAATTAGAGAGTAAGTTCTTTTGGATTAATTGTTATATCTGTGTTTGTGTGTGTATGAAATGACATAATATTAATGTCACAATTATTTGTCGAAAACAGAACTCATTTTAACGAGGTACGTGAGGGGCATCCTGATTGGAACGAAGAACGTTTGGAAAAATACCATCAGGATAATTTTTGTGATTGGGTCACAGATCATGTAAGTTATTCGAATAACATTTTATTGCTATCAGTTTTAATCTAAACTTGTATCATTATGTATTTGTCGTAAAATTTGTTTTGTTAGATCCACGATCCGAACTTGTCTGCATCATTTGAGAGTGATTCAAGATATTTAGCTCAATTTCCTAGTATGGAGGTTGCATATTACAAAGGATTTGGTGTCCTTGGATGCAAATTCGAAGTTAAGGACATAGAAACATCTAGAACCACTCAGAATAGTGGGATTGCGACGGTAGGATCGGACGATGTGATTTACTATGGGTACTTAAATTGTATACTCGGCATCCACTATCTCGGACGATCAGAACCCTTTTATATATTCCAGTGTACTTGGTACGATCCGCGAACCGATACGGACAGGTGGAGAAGCAATCTTGGGACTTGGAAAGATGAATATGGATTGACCAGTGTGAACACACTTCGATTTTACGGTCAGGACGATCCGTTTATCTTTCCGAACCAAGCGTTCCAAGTATACTACTCATAGTGTTTGAAGCATCCAGGGTGGAGTGTTGTATGCCGATGGAAACCCAGAGATGTCTACGATGTCCCAGAATACGAGGACAGCGATGAGGACGAAGAAGAGAGAAGGCTTAAAGTGCTCCGACCGTCTGTTTCGAAGGACTGGTTGTCTTCGACCGATCATGAAGTTACGTGGGTTAGAAATGACATCGACGATGAAATCCAAGTAGATATGTATGATGCGCCCACGAAACGAAAAAGGTTATCAGTAATGTTATATTATTACTTCACATTTTACGCTCTATACATATATAGTCAATACTTTTAATGATTGTCTAATGCGTCCACGAACCGTTTATCTAGATTTGATGACTATGTCGGGAGCAGCGAGGGGCGGCAGGAGCTCCAGCCGCGGCAGAGGCAGAGTGGTTCTGCCGCCCGGAGAGCTCCGTAGGGAGCTTCAGAGGGCCGGTCTTGCACCTAGATCGGAGACCCTTTCGGATGCCTCCTTCCGTGTGGATTTTGCCACACCTCCAGGTATACTGCACGCATATCCATTTTGAATGTAATATTACAGATATTCATGCCTGTTTATGTCAAAATTACTTATACTGTCAATGTTTGATTGTCTAGTTGTTGGTGATGCGTCCACATCTGGGACAGAGGCCACCCCCACTCCTCCAGGTATGTTTATATATCATATGGTGTATGTATATTGATTTAGAATGCTATATCATAAATACACACATTCCTTTTGCTCTTACTTAGCAATTTTTATTATTGTCTAGCTGTAGGTGGTGACACCACCGCACCTGCGGGTATGTTTATATATCCTATAGTGCATGCATATTGATTTAGAACGTTATATTATTGATCTACACATTCTTTTTGCAATTACTTATATAATCTATTTTTAATTGTCTAATTATAGGTGGTGCGTCCACATCTTCCGCAGGGGCCACTCCTGCCGCTTCCATACCCTCCGCATCGTCTGCAGGTTAGTAAGAATAAATTTAAAATATTTATTCATTTTACATATGCTCTATAGAATAAATATGAACTTCATGGAAATTTAGCGTCGATGTTTATTTTCTAGTTGGAGGGGATGCGTCCGCATCCGGGACCCCGGTTGTTCCTCACCGGAGGAACTATCGTCCCGCTCGTGCTGCTGCCCGGGCCCAGGCTCGTGCGATAGTTACCGGAGGTATATATCACACTTGAATTTTCGTTTAACCTTGATTTCTTAATACAACTTTGTCTTATTATTGATTGTCTTGATATTTCGTGCAGACGCAGGGCCTCCCCATCCCAGAAGGGGACTCGAGGCCCGAATCAGTCCTATAGGCTGAGGCCTGACAGAGCTAGGCGGGAGACAACATTCCCCTTTTTTTTACCCTTGACTATCGCTATACCGGTTCTCATGCCGAGAGGTTCGGCCGGTATTTGGGGGACGAGAGCCGGCTCGTGAAGAACTATCCACTTCACGTTGAGTGGAGCGAGCAGCACCAGCGCTCATTCGCCCTCTTCTTTGATCAGGCTCGGGTATATATTAATATATATTTTCATTTGATCTATCCAATATATTTATTATTAACACTTGCAATCTAATAAAAATGTTTTTTTGTATTTTCAGTTGGATTACGATTTTCAGCCTGTAGCCGACCCTGATCACCCGGGGAGGGTGCTCGACCTTCATGCTCTGTACAATGGCCTGATGAAGAACATGCAGGCCAAGATCCGATACAACAGGAATAAGCTGAAGGCCGACTGCTACTCCCTGTGTATGGAGAACCCCGAGGCAGAGAGAGCGGCCCTCCTATCTACTCCGGCGTTTGCGAGAGTCGACGTAGAGACATGGCCTCTATTGTGCGCTTATTTCGACTCCCAACGCAAACAGGTATGTATTTTAAATGTAATTCATTATTTATGATATAATTTATTTCTTTGTGTTTCTTAATTAGAAAACTAAATGTTAATGCGTTGTGCAGAAACAGGCCGCTCAGAATACAGAGAACAGGAAGTCGGCGAAGAGGGGTCGCCCCACTTACACTGGTGGCTCGAGGAATATTACTCGAGCCATGGAGTTATCGGTAAATTACAATAGACCGACCTTTGTGATATTCTGCAATATTAAGAGTTATTTTCTAATATTTCTAATATTAAGAGTTACTTTCTAATATTGCAGACATCTCGGACCGTGGCGTCAGGTGGTACACCGAGCGTGCTGTCCGCATATCTTGTCGTCTACGGCACCTCGACAGATCCCGCCACGGGCGAGCTTCGATATCCCGACGTCGCTACCCAGGAGTACTGCGTAAGTGTTAAATATTTTTTCTACCCAAATTTGAAATTTTAGTTTTGGAAGGTTCAAGTTTAATTTTTATACTTATACTTTACTGCTTAATGTAGGTGTAGGAGCGGGTGGTTGAGCAGGCCCAGGCCTCGGGGATCGATTTTACCGGATAGAGCGATCCGAGGCTGCTGACCCCAGTTCTGGACGCCGCACATGGAGGGCACCACAGAGGTTGGGAGAGAGGCCGGGGACTGGGCCCTAGCAGGGCCTATATGAGGTTGGACTCCACCCCGGCGGTTACTTCCTCCGTCTCCAGTGACCGATGTGTCCATCAGGAACTGGAGAGCTTGAGGGCCACCGTTCAGGAGTTGAGGAGATGCTGGTATGTATACTGCTTTATAGTAAAATATCATGTCATATTATATAGATATCAACATATCCATAATTAGTACGTAGCTTGAGCTTATTTGGTTTTAGACTTAAGTTTGATTAATCATACATACAGATGTAATTAAAATAAACAACAAACTAGATATCAAAACGGGGTTTCGAAATAACTTAATAATGATACGAATTCGAATAATACACAGTTCTTACACGCTTATTACACACGTTAGGTCCAGACAAGACAGGGTACATCGGCCGAGCCTCCACATGCATCTCCTTCGGCTGCCGCTCCGCAAGCCACTACATCGGCTGCGGTTCCGCAGACAGCTCCTGTAGCTCCACCACCCACTCAGACTCCCGCAGCCGCGGCTCCTCAAGCGACTACCTCGACGGCGGCTGCGCAGACCACATCGCCAGCTCCACATGCCGCTCAGACTCCCGCTCGCGACGAATTGCAGAGTTTATTGACCGAGAAGCAGGCGGCGTTATTCTATTGTTATTCAGAAGTGGAGCTGGACCGAGCTAGGGTAGCTTTTTGGTTCTTATTTTTTGAAACATGTATTTATTTATATCATACACATTGTACTACATTTTGAAACTATATTGATATTGGTTTATATTTATATCATATTCAGTTTTTGGGTTTCTTTTGTATATTATATATATGCGTGAGATGTGATTATGAATACTGCAATATATGTTGTGTGATGATTAATTTTATATTTGATTGATGTATATATTATTGTGCACAGGGCGGGAAAAAATCAAGCAGCCTATTTTTTTAAAAAAAATACAGATAATATGTACCTACGGATTAATCCGTAGGTACATATGTTGCCCCTACGGTTATATCCGTAGGGGCACAATATCAGCAGTAACTGATATTTCCCCTACCAGGGGGTTGGGAGTGCCCCTACGGACATATCCGTAGGGGCCACTGCCTCTCCCCTACGGCGTTATCCGTAGGGGCAACATATCAGGATTCATGATATTTTGCCCCTACGGATAGGTACCTACGTATATATCCATAGGGGTCAATACATAGACCTACGGTTATGTCCGTAGGTACATGTAATATATTAAAAAAAACCGTAAATAATATAAAATTTTATACCCTACGGATTACTCCGTAGGGGCAACAGGACCTACACATAAATCCGTAGGGGCAAGAATTTGCCCGTAGGGGCAAGAATTTGCCCGTAGGGGCAAGTTCATGGCCTCAACTTACACCTGCGGCCTTTGCACCTACGGGGTATTTTTTCGCCCCTACGCATATATCCGTAGGCGCAACCCTTATTTGTAGTAGTGTATATATAGCATCGTTCTAAACTAGTTTTAAACGTACACGTATTTATTATTCTGCCAGAGGGTTGTTGTGGTCAGTGGGAGCAGCGGAAGCATAGTGGGCAAGTAGCTTATGTCTATTTATAGGCTTGAGCAGATATAGCGGAGATAAGATCATCTAATTTTGATGTAACAGTCATGGCTTTGACTTCATCAGAATAGGGGATGGATCTGTTAAGAAGGTAGTAGGGTGTGATGTCCTAGTATTTGGATGACATACACAGAGTAGGAAGTAAAATTCCTAAACTACGATCGGTTGTACTTTGGTCGTCACACAGTTGTTTCTCTACAAAGGATATGGATATAATATCAAACATTTTGGTTACTAGATCTATGGTTTTAGATCTAGATTTGGGTGGTTTCCCAATATGGGTATTTTGACAGTATTCTAATGGTATTTTAGAATAGATGACTCCTGGCATGGTGGTGTACCTGCAGGTGATGGAGTCACCCTCTCTAAAGGTGTCTTACAGACTAAAGGAGAGAGGGATGTGCATGATTGGCAGATCACTTGCTTAGGCAATTGAGTCAATCATGAGATGTCAAGTACCATACCAGATGTTGTTTTTGCACTTGATGCGATAAGTTTATATTAATCCAATCCTGAAGAAACATAAGGAAGCAGCTTTAGAACATAAGTGCTTGTTCTACGGATTTGATGACGGCAGCCTTCTTCGGGAGACGGTTATCATTCCAGGCTTCAAAGGTGACATGGATGACAGAGTGATTGTCAAATTTATAGTTTTCCCTCTGATGAGGGACAGTATTATGGACAGGTGGTACAAGAGGATACTGTGGGAGGCATGGTGTTGGATACTGATTAGGTTCAGTTATCAATAAAGTCTAAGAAGTTTGGATTTGGAGTTCATTTATAAACTAGGTCCTATCAGATATTCAGACATATTCTAAGACAGGAATTACTCGATTCGGGAGATGGCTTTCTCCACGAACTTGAGATTAAGAGAGACATAGAAAGAAACATCAGGGCGGATCCACTCACTGAGGCTATTTCTCGAACACAAGAGTTTTACAAACTAGCTATGTGAAACTGATTAGTGGAAGAGTTGGATGTTCGGTATCACACGGGCTGTGAGTATGCGACATCGCAATAATTAGCCTTAAGTGCAAATGGGAGATTGTTGGAGATAGTGCCCTCAAAGTCAATTATTGGATCGCAGGTACGTGATTGCAATGATTGAGGCAGGACCTATACCGATATGACAGTCTTGCTTGAGATGATAGTATGCTATCTGGTTTGTCTTTATCATCGTATACATACTTTAGTTCACTATTGCATGATGATAGAGCCCATAGGATTCTGCTTGACAGCCAGCAGTATGATGGTGATCATATACGTGGGAGCTGGGGTCTATAAGCACATCCTTGAAGTGTCCCTAGTCGTAGGACTTTCGAGACAGGGCATCGATACTCCAGAGTGGACTAGTGTATACAGTCGAGACTCCGACGAGGGGCGATGGCCGGTCTCACAAGCCATTGGTGTCAGTTGGTTCACCTAAGATGTATACAGGTGCTCATTGGGTTATGAGTACACCGGACAGGACTCGCCGGGAACATGCTAGTTGGTATTATACATATCGTCAGATAGCAGTTCCTTGGTGACATGTGTACAGGTTAGTTTGTCGACCTGAGATCGTCATTTGTCTCGTGTGAGTTCCCACTGTGCTTTGATTTCTACCCTACCACGCTCAAAGGAGACGTGCAAACAGGTATTTTTTGGGTACAGTCCCGAGCCACATGGAGGCAGTGAGCGGATCGTCGGGGATTCGTCTCTCCCGGTATTGGGGGTTGATGTCGCACAGTGCACGGGTGGCCATCACTAGAAATCCTCGGCCGAGGTAGTGGAGAATTACTGATTTGGATCAGTAGTTTCTCAGATGGTGATGGGCTTCATGCCGACACGATTTATCGCGTTATTAGGGGTCTGACTTTATCCACCCCCTAGACTCGATATGCGATACTCTTTAGACGAACGGACCGGAATATACGGATATTGTCACTGTCAGGCTCAGTAGGGTTTATGGATGAGTTCGCTCGTCAGCTTCCCTTCCAATCAATACATAGGCAAACGTTACGTACAGCTCGTACCTCTGACATGCTAGAGGTTATACCCAGTGCCAGTGTGTTGATGAGTCATTAGAGTCCCCCATAGACACTTTCCTAAGTTCGGGCGAAACATTGTAGAGGCCGTATGGTTTTACGGCAGGGTTCGGAAAATGCACGTGCGTTTTCGCACGTGTCATTTTTCGGGCAGATAATACTGGTAGGCTTTGGTTTAAGCCGGATCCCAGTATTATACTGTGTAGATATAATATCTTTGTCTCAGTTGCATTTGTATTCGGTCGTAATACAAATGCGGGTATGTTTATACTGTTACAGGGTTATCCTGTAATTCTTTTCAGGATCACTTTTGGAAGTTGCCAGTTTCTAGTTTTCTATCAGCCGTATTAAACATTCGGTTTAATATGGATTTATCTTTTCTTGATGAGTGTGGAAGGTTCTAGAAGATTCTAGATGGTGACTAGGCTAGTGAGTCATTTGTGCATTGATTATTGCATTAATGGTTTTGATAACTAGGTTGATGATTCACTTGCATTTATTGTATATGATAGGTGTTCTTTTGACTCATGCTTTTTACT
The DNA here is from genome assembly GCA_030015575.1 of Agapanthus africanus. NCBI lineage: Eukaryota > Viridiplantae > Streptophyta > Magnoliopsida > Asparagales > Amaryllidaceae > Agapanthus > Agapanthus africanus. The sequence goes on from CM057341.1 coordinate 265,070,968, forward strand.
TAGTGCTAATGGTCACCACTTTGCTCCTACCCTCACCTCCCTCTTCATATATGTTGGCCGGCCCTTCTTTTAGAGGAGGGGGATTGATTTTGACTAAAAAGATTATGGTTTTGGGTTCATAGAAATTAGATTGCTCATTTCTCATTTCACCCGACCCAAAAAGGCAACTTCATTAACCGTTCGTCCATAGCTTTGGACGTAACGAGACAAAGTGTTCTACTCATTCTCTACATCAATCTTGGTCATCTCTTTTAGCAAACTTGATGATCGAGTTGCCTCGGTTCAGAGGCGGGAGCCCGTTTAAAGATCCGTCGACGTGGTGCCACCTGGATGAGAAGACTGGAGATTCAGGAGATCGGTCCAGCCGCAACAAAGCGTAGGATGATGGTTGAAGACCGAAGGACTCGGATCATTCGGTATAACATTTCTACCCACTTTGTAGTTTGTTAGTTTAGCTTTAATGGCAGATCCGGGTTATAGTACGCGATAGCGCCAGTTGTAAAAAGTTTTTGTTCCGCATTTGGCGTCTGTTAGACGGCCGGGGCGCTACCGTGGACTTACAGCCTGCACATTCCACTGTATATGCAATATATTTTTCAGAGTCCTTGAGTTATTCCAGATTCTAATTGATCGCCACAATTTGTCAAAAACCGATATCAGAAAATTCTACGTTCGTGTTTGAGACTTCAAAGCTCATGTTTCCTCAAGGATTCTATCACTAATAGGGTTGTGATCACTAACTAAGCCTCAATTACATCACCACAACTCATAATATCCACTAAAGATTATACTAGAAAATTCCAAGTTTACCAAACTTAAACCTCTTAACTCTAAACTAACACTTGAGCTTAGGAAACTTAAAACTTGACGGAAGGTGAAGGTTTTACCTCATGGAGCAACTCAAGAAAATTCCAAGGTGATCCAAAGTGCTCAAAACTTCCACTTGATCCCACCATGGTGCTTGCAATGATGTAAGTAACATTTTTTGTGAAGGGAACATGGGATTTTGGGGTGGTTTTTGAGGGTGGTTTAACGTGGTGGTGAGGTGGAGATGAAGGAAGAAGGAAATGAAGAAGGAGGTGAAGAAAAGGTAGAGATGAAGGCTTCATGGTTGCTAGAACCATCCTTCCCCCCTCTCTCTTATTCTCTCTCTCTCTTCATTATTTCTAGTCACATCTATGTCTCATCTCTCTCTTTTCCCATTTTCTTTTACCTTTTCATTTCTCATCTTTTCTCCTTTTTTAAAAAAGAAATCAAAAGAAACACAAAACCATGCATGAAACATTATACAATGTGTCATAGCATATTAAACATGGTTTTAACAAAAATAGATTTGACTTAATGCATAATTAATAATATACTAATCAAGTTTAACATAAACTTGTATGTAAATAATTGTATAGTAATTTTATAAAAGCTCAAATCTGATAAATGTTTCCATAAATAATAATTCATATTAATATCCAAATACTTTCCAAAATATAGGTATATAGTTATTTCTTTCCATTAAAACTCATTTCCAAACTTATATAATATTCATAAAATTTATTATTTTATTATTTAAATTCCAAAAATATTATTTTATATTTTCTGAAATGTTACAGGAAGAAAGTTGCACTTCCATCAGTCATAGAACGCATACTCGGTCACTGACGAAAACCCAGGAGCAACAAGAAAAGCTCCATGATATGTTCGCCAAGATGGCAGTACTCACTGGCTCTAAAGAAGCTCTGGACAAAGAAATAGAAGAGCGCCAAGAGCAGGAAACCGATATCGATTTTCAGAGGCGGGTGCTTGAAAAGAAAGACAAGGAGGCGGCGGAGCAAGCTGCTAATATAAAACAGATGGTCCTATTATTTCAAGACATGGTTAGAATTCTGATCCAGCCAGAACGGCCGGCCGAAAAACCACTGGTGGCCATTGAAGATGATAAGTGGGAGACGTCAAACCCTCCTCAGGCCTTATCAACGACCAAAGAGGAAACGATCTCGAAGGCGGCATTGGATGACTACATCTACCAAAAATCAAGGTTTATCAAGTAAATGAAGCCGCAAATCAGCTGGTCAAGACGGGTCGACCATATCCGGTATGGTACGACCATATGAAATACCCTCCGGGATATACAATCCTAAAGTTCCATATATATAAAGGAATGGGAACCCTCATCAGCATGTTGCACAATTCAAAGCCCTGTGTGGCAATACCAGGGGCGATGATAAATTGCTGCTCCGCCAATTTGTCGGAAGTCTATCAGAAATGGCTTTCGAATGGTACTTGGAGCTCCCAAATGACTTCGTCAAGACCTTTTTTGAGATGGAACTGCTGTTCACTCAAAGGTTCGCTAGTGCGAGTGAGCGCACTCCAATCATTGCGCTGATCAACTCAAGGGTCAAGCCAGGCGAGACATGGGTCCTGTATGCGATCCGATGGCGGAACTTGTAGTCCAAATGCAAATAATGCATTGAGGAGTCCTCGGCTGTGAGGATGTTCGTAGGGACTATCGATCCTCAATCGACCGTGTTCCAATTTATGACCTCCTTCAAACCCACCACATTCCAGGCGCTGATCGATAAACTGGCCCAGATGGATCAGATGGGCTATAGTCCTTCCTTTTCGGGCAGAAATCTCCAAAATAACAAAGGCAAGGGAAAGGCGACCTTTTTTGCTAATACTCAGCAATAGTCGAACGGCCCGAAAGCAGCCTCCCGAAAAAACAACAGCTGCATGCGTCCTACCTTAGAAGAAAGAATGGGCCGTATGTATTCATTTCCTCGTGACAAGATGAGAAGATTGTTCGGGCTTGCCATGAAGAATAATCTGATAACATTTCCTGAACCACAGCGACCCGCATAAGTTGGTAATGTCAACAACCCTAGCTACTGCCCCTATCACCGGGTAGTAAGCCATCTAATTGGACACTGCTATGTCTTTAAAAACTGAATCGAGGACAGGTATCAACCGGGAAAATTCGAGCTGTTAGATAATTAGAGGGTAGATCTACCTCAAAAGCATGCCCCTAAGAAAGTTGATACGCATGGAGCATCCTGCTCGATCATGGAAGAAGTTTCATGGGAAGTATTTTTTCGGCAAAACCAAAAGAATTCTGAAAGATCAGCAAACATGCCCGGCAATCAAGTGGAAAAGCTCACTTGAGCCCGAGATTATAGAAGGGATGTTGAAGCCGCATCCCACACAAAAAATACAGGGGGAAAATCCCCCGAGTCAAGCCTTCGAATTCTTCCAAGAAAAAGAAGAATAAGAAGACTAAGAGGCCCGTGCAGCCTGCTGAGTATTTTGACAAGGGCACAGATCTCCAAATATATATATATATATATATATGCTGGAAGAGTATAACCAGGAAGTGCGAATACCGGTCACACTTGAAGAGTTCCTTTAGCATATTCTCGAGGACAAGGACAGTGGTGACGATAACTCATCGGAGGAAGCGGAAGAAAGTGTGGAAAGCTGCCACATGGTCTCCCATTCATCAATATATGATGAAGAAGCCCCGCCAACGTCGGAAAGCGACATAGATGAACTGGGGGCAGAATCGGTGCTAAATATCCCGAAACTATTAGAAGAAAATCCAATTGAAAGGCTACTGGAAGAAGCTTTTCAAAAGAGCAAAGATGATCAGGAATGCAAGATGGCCATATATGAAAAGGCCAAACAACAGCGTTTGGATAAAGAAGCTATGGCAAAGATGAGTTATGAAGCTCTCCGATCGAACCAAAGCATGCCTGCAATGAATAAGAGCAGGACCAAATCTGAGAAGAAGTTTGCTAAGGCCCTATCAATAGGGATGAGGCTACCGCTTCTCATGATGTACACTCCTGGGGTTCCGTACTTCGATGGAGGAGAGGTACCCATGAAATACTGCCTATATCACCAACGGGTCACCCATCCCATCGATGAATGCAATTCCTTTAAGAAATGGTGGTAAGGATACGTTGCCTACAGAAGACATTTCAAGAAAGAGAAGCATGAGGCTCGCGCTTGTCGATACAAGAGCAGCGAGATTGTAGTGGAAAAGGAAGCAACTGGCCGCTGCCGTATGGTTAGTACCAGCTTAAAAAAGGAAAGCTTTTAAGTTCTCACATTCGGGAGTGATTCTAAGGATGAAATTCTCCTCAACCCTCTCTTTGAAAGATCCGCAATGGAAAAAGAAGAGGAAAAGTATTGCGGAAACATTCAACTGCGCAACCGCACTCTGCCTGAATTGAACCTCGGACCCCCAAACAAGGGTTCAAATAAACAAGATAAAGGAAAAGGGAAAATGCCCGAGGAGATCAAGGTCGATAGAGAAGTTGTTAGAGAACTCGCCGCAAAGGATCCGCCTAAGAAAACCAAGTTGTACTATAACGTCCTTGCGCATTTGAGGAAGATACTCTCACAGCTGAGCATATTGGATGCCCTACTCTTATCCAAAGAGGCATGAGACTCCTTGATCATGACTTTGCAAGAACCTGATCAGTTTCAAGCCTTCCCTACGGAAGAGAAAATGAAGAATGAACTTGCAGAGGTCCACACGGCTGATATTACCTTCAGCGAGGAAGATCTTCTCCTTAGAACATGCGAGCATAATCGATCGTTGTATATTACCGGATACTGCCATGACATCAAGATAGGGAAAATCCTTGTCGATAATGGATTTTTTATCAACCTTCTCAATGTGAGAGTGCTGAAAGAGATATGTATGAATATTCAGCACTTTACCCGAGATAAGATTACAATCTCGGGATTTGACTCACAATCTTCACGGACACTTGAGTCCGTAATATTGACGCTCTGCTTTGGGCAGCTCGTCACTAACATCAAATTCCATGTCATTGATGCCAAAACTTGTTATAATGCTCTACTCGGTATGTCTTGGCTATACGAGTACAACATCATCTCTTCTACACAATATCAGTGTATGAAGTATTTCAAAGATGACCTAGAATACACCGTCATGGGAGAACTCAATCCTTTCTCGGTAAATGAGGTGCAAAAGCATGAAGATACAAAATATTTTCAGCTGGATTTTGAAGATACCGAAAGGTGCCATAAATCAGAAAATAAGAAAAAATTAGTGGCCACAATCCCGGTCTTCGGAAGTGATACTAAAGAAAACGAACAAACAGTCTACTCAGGACAACCTCAGAGGAAGAGCAATAAAGTTGGACCGTTAGCCCCTTATTCGGTCTTTGGCAGTGACTCCGAAGACGAGATTAATGAGGTGTTCTCCATTCGTCTATCGACGCGGAATCTCGCCGAAGCGGACAAAAGTATACATATTATGATGGCTCCGTCTTGACACTATAAGAACTCAACGCACTCAATACTTATAGCGTACAAAAGTTGGAAACTTTCTACGTGCCTTTAAGGCAAAGAGGTGAACATGTGATTATCTTTTATAAATCTAGGGAGACCAAGGTAGAAAAAGAAATTTTGTATGGAGCTGTTCTGACTCTTGACAAGTTCCAGCCTATCCGCATGCCAAGTTATTATGCGAAAGGATTAAAGGAGCTATTAAAGTATTAAGGTGTGATTTTCGAACAAACTGTTCGACAAGCCCAATTCTATAAAAGGATTTGGGATATTCTTGGGATTCAGCGAAAGAATCCCAAGGAGAAGATAGATATAACTTGGCTGGGATATGTTCGTTCTAAGAAGCGAGAGCAAAATTACAGTTGCCATGCCATAAACAGCTCGAACGGAGAAAAAGATGCTTCCCTAAGTAGCCATGCTGCCAAATAGGACAAAAGTCTCACTCAAAGAACTCCAAGTCCATCACTTGAAGAGCAGATCGATAGGATAATAAGGGAAGCTTGTCAAGCGAGCTGACACAATCACAGTCGTGAAATGACCTTATATGAAAAGACCAAGAAGCAATGTTTTAGTGAGCAATCAGCGGAAGAAGTAGATCATAATACTTTTCATCCATAGCCTCTTGTGTACTCCCGCGAAAAATGAAAATCCCAAAGCGGGGACAAGATTAAGGCAATGATCGCAAGCAACGTTCAAGGACAACAAAACAGGTCCAAGACACCTCTTAATCGAGAAAAGTTCGGATGGAAACTGTCCCTGATAAAGAAGATGGGTCGGAGGCATTCTTTCCCTCGAGACAAGATGGGGAAGATATTCAGCTTTTTCATGAAACACTAGATGATGATGCTTTCGGAGTCTCGGCATACTGGACAGACAAATGAAGTCAATTATCCGGATTATTGCTCCTATCACCGAGCAATAGGTCACCTACATGAAGACTGTTACACGTTCAAGAATTAGGTGGAAGATCAATATCAACAAAGCAGATTCATGCTGTTCGATAGCTAGAGGATAAACCCGCCACAAAAGCACGAGCTAAAGAAGACTTATGCCATCAGATTGGGACTTGCTTGAGGGAAGAAACAGAAGCGGACTCGTACCTGCCACATGATTACATTCTCGAAAGAGAGGGATAACAAGAATATGATTGACCTTTTCAGACGCTTCATAAACAAAGACGATGATGGGAAGATTTCAGAATTTCTACCAGCACCAAAAGAGCTGGAAGATGGGATACATACCACGGCGGACAACTTAAGGAAAATTGACTTGGGAATGGAGGATGATCTGAGGCCGACGTTCGTCAGTAAGCTGCTATCCGAAAAACAAGCAGCTACATTAAAATATGTGCTTATGCAGTATAAATATTACTTTTCTTGAAATTACTCCAAAATGCCGGGTTTAGATCCAAATGTAGCGGTACACAAACTAGCCATATCGCTAGAGACAAAGCCGGTCAAGCAAGCGCCAAGAAGGATGGGTCTTGAACTTGAGATGAGTATCAATGCCAAAGTCAAGAAATTGATCGACTCTGGCTTCATCCAAGAAGTCCAATATCCCGATTGGATCTGTCACATCCCAAAAGTACGGAACATGACCGGCACTTAAACTACGAAACGTCTCGAGGCGTACGTAATCAAAGTAAGCCGAAAACCCAGAAATCCAAACCAAGAAAAGTAGTAGAGTGAAGGAAAACCAATTTAAATCAAGTAGTTTTAATAGCATAAGCCGAATTATGCGTTTTTTAAAAACGTCAAATATTTACTGAAAATTTCGGCAGAGTCTCCTTTGTAAATACTGGACCCCAAACGGGATACAACATGAATAGTATACGAAATCAATAAAAGGCATCCCCAAGCGGGAGCTAGCTCTTCGTCAAACGACGGTCACAACCACATAAGCAATATAATATACAACGCCAAGGGCGAGGAACAAAACTCAAAAGGAAACTCAAAACAATAAGAAATCCATAGAAATATAACGCGCGACTCTAAGGTCGAAAGAATAACATCACTGGTCTCTATCTCAAAAATAAATACATGTTTGGTTGATGGAACTTCTAGATACAACAGAATAATAATATACAAGGTATAATGATGGGTACGATACAAATAAACCCACCTATTAGCAAGTCACCCGAAAAGAAGCAGTGCCAGCAAAGCCGTAATGAAACCTGTACGGCAAAATCTGCAAGAACTGTAGCACAACGGGGGTGAGTTGCCAACTCGTGAATAGAAACATCTACGAACAGAAATCGCATGAGCAACGCAATCCTAAGTCATACAATAATAATATATCCTCAAATATATAACCAGCAGCCTATAACAATGGCTAGGGTATACCTCTAAACAACGGTAATACCAAGTGCTCGCGTCAGTGCCTCAGGTAGCAATGTATCATATGGATGATGTACGAATGCATGAAACAGAATGCATGTACTGGAGAAAACTGCTTTCAAAAATTAGTGAGATTTCTGTATCTTTTTAAAAGAGGAATCATAAATGAAATCGGCATAAACAGTGTCTAGCATCGACACAAAACATAAATCTCAATGTCTCAAAATCTCAGGCTCCGGCTATCCGGACTGACCTGTATCATCAAATCTCAGTACCTCAATATTTCGAAATCTTAATGTCTTAATCTCAATATCTAGGGCACCGTCAGTCCAGACCGGCCCTTACCATCTATCTCAAGACTACGACGGTATCCTCCGGATATCCGACGCGTCGGGTAAAATCACCGGTCGGTAGTGCTCCCCTGCCAGGCTCAACGCCATCATCTGCGATCCTCTTGCCCCGGGATATCGCACCGGGTCCACCATGTACCCGAAACGGTTCCTCCACTCCTCGAACTCGGGTCTCGAAATCCATCAGCAAACTCATGGTGGATGACTCATACGTCATGGGAAAACCGCACTTTTAATTTAAAAGAGAGAGAAGAAGTTTATTTATGTTTTTGCGGTTTTCCTCCAAACCCAAGAAATCTCATGAAATCCGAATCCAAATATCAATAGCACGTAAAACCATGAATATAGGCATGAAAATCTATGAATGCGGCATAACAATGAATAACAGTATGCATGAAGTGATAAGTAATAACTGCAATGTCTAAACTGGCATATAAGGCATGTACACTAATATCATGTCAAACTACTAACTAACAAGCTAAGTCAAGCAATAATATTTTCTAAGGTGTACGTGACATGGCAATTACCGATGAAGATGTGTGTGAGCCGGCAAGTAAGTGTACGTGGTACATACGCATCATCGGTAATGGTGCTGGTGTCCTAACAGTATAATATCAACAGTGCAATATGAAATAGCAATGCAAATATGCGATGCGGGGCGAGCAACAATAATGAGCGAGGGCTAAATACTAGATACAACGGTAATTAATCTGCATTTAATATATATATACGTCATACTATGGTGCCATTTGAAATAACACAAATCGTGGGGTTTTGAAAATAAGGGCTACGGTGTTTTTAAGAAAAGATACGCCTTTTGAAATATCCGTAGAATCCCTTGACCTGTCTTTTAAATTACCCACGATCCGTTAGCTTTGAAATAGGTAGGAGTCTAATCTAGTCTAACAACTACACTAAACTATACGGCTGAACTAACAAGCTGAACTACAGGTAAGGAAACCGCCTAACATCTGAGTCAATACATATACATACCTGTATATATATAGTCGGTGATCTAGCCTCAATAATATCATATCCGATACCATATCTATAATCAGACATCCCAAGTCCAGAGTGCGGATCAATCATCAAAATATAGCTCGTACGTAAATCCGTCGTACGACATCCCCAATCTGGGTACGGGTCAATATCACATTATTCATCTGGTATCCTCTTTATCCAAGATCATAATCTGGGTACTGATCTACGTCTAGTACGATACTAATATTATCAATATAGTCATGATCTGACTGCTGATCTACAGCCTCATACAAACCGATATCATCATCATATATCGTCATAAAGAGGTATACATCGCCTAATGCGACCTATTATAAATATCTTAATATATCTTATCTCATATCACGATCACATGTCAACCATTCAATGTATAACACTATTCACATGTAACGTCGTCCCAAGATCCGCTATAATATCAGGACGTATCTCAAGTATGAATCCTGCCATATCACCGTTCTTACGGTCTCAATCAAATCTTATAGACTCATCTCAAATCCCAAATATTATCCTCAAATCCAGTATATGAACACATAGTCCCATACCCATGTGAACACATAACAATATAACCCCATAAAAGCACATATGAAAGAAGAATGTATACAAGTATGGGTGTGTGTGTGGAAATGTGATGCAACCTCTACTCTAGGGTCTCGCAACACTAAACCTATCCAATCACACCTAAAATCTATCCTTATCATCAATAAACTCAACAATATATAATCAATATATATGTGTGTATACGTATTCATATACATCACCACGAACTGCGGGGGTGCTATACGCCATCCACCCGACTTCTCCCCGTAGATATAAATCTACTCACCTGGTCCTCGCTTGCCGGTGCCGACGTCGCCATGCGCTTGCTTGTCGTCTCGAAGTCCACATGGGGTACCTACATATCATAACGCACCGTATCGCATTAAAATCCGACTCATGACCAAAACCACACACGAATCCCACATAGGTCAAAACCTATGGTTGCTTTCACAAATCAACCAAAAAACCCTCGACGTCGGCATACAAACGTCGATTGATCAAGAAAAACACCAAACATACCAATCATAGTTTCAAAACTCACTAACTGCATAAGAAATAGGGTTTAATTCGTCAAAACCATAAAGTTAAACCAATCGTTTTGTTTTCCAAAAACCTAGTTAGCACAAATTCCCATTTCGGTTAAAAACTTGATGTTTTAACCAATCTACCAATTTTAACGATTCAAATGGCCAAAATGCACATTAAATAACATAATTAGGTCATACAAATCACTTTCATAAATTAAACTCATCAATTTGCATAAATTCCAAATTCCTAGTTTGCAAAAATACCGATTTTAACTCTTTTTAAAGTAAAATTCACAATTTTACAATTAAGCTTAGTTTTTCATATACTAAAGTATTAAACCACAAATTATAATGTTAATAATGCCATGCAACCCTAATTAGAATTTTATCTCACCAAAATATAAATATTTTTAAAACCTAGTTTGCAATTTATATAATTATCACAATTTAAAACAAAAATGCAAACTATCAACTTGATTTGATTTAGCAAACATTAACAAGTTAATCTACTCATTGTAACCTTAAGCAAGTGACAACCACTCTAATTGAATCCAAACCCTAACTTTTTAATTCAAAGCCTTCACTTGAAAATTCAAATCTTGAAATAGAAATCAAATTAAACACCAAATTAGCCTCAATTGAAGTATGATAGCAACAATTAAGTAACTTGATTAGGATTTATACCTCACAACCATAGATTTAGCATGAAAATCTTGGCCTCCAAATTGCTCTTTTTTCACCAAAGTCCAAGCATGTTAGGGTAAGGAAAAATGGGTAAGAGTTGGATTTGGATTTAACTTTGAATTTGCATGGATTTTGAGGCATTTTGAACAATTTTTTTGAAGAGAAAAGAGAGGTGAACATGGAGGGGCTGCTGCTGATTTTGGGGAAGAGGGGCTCGGCCACTTTGAGGGGGGGATGAGGAGAGAGAGAGGTATTGAAAGTCAACAAAGTTGTCCAAGTCAACAAAGCCCATACACTTTTATCTATTCTCTTACTAAATTTTCTTTTCTTTTTATGGAAATGGAGTGGGGAAATGCGGGGAGGGGCTGCTGAATTTTAGCCACAAGAGGGGAGGAAAAATAGTGGGTGTGAGTGTGGGTGTGGGTGTAGCAAGTTCCAAGTGAAGGAAATACCCCCATACCTCAATTACTTTAAATAAATTTCAAATTTTAGCCTTTTTCTTTTACATTTTCTAAACCGTTATACAACTTCAATTCATTTCAAAAACAACATGCTAAAATTTTGTTTAATTTGTTATGATGCACAAAATTTGTTTCAACCCATTCCAATTTGTAATTTTTCCTAATTAAATGTATTAGTGACGGCTTAAAATAATATTAAAATAATTAATTTCGGAAATTTTTTCAGAAAATTTGAAATTTTACCAGTGACTCAATAAACACCAAATACTAGCAATTACGTAGCTAGAATATGTATATTTAATTTTATAATAAAAATATTTGTATTTTGACTTTTTATAGAAAACCCCCTTATTTTACCGATTTTTCCGAAATTTCACCGAAACGATTTTCATAACGTTACAATCTTCCCCCCTTAAAGAAATTCGGTCCCCGAATTTAAATTTAAACTCCCCCCAAATACTAAAACATCTAAGCAAAACCTTCAAGTCGTCGGGGCTCTGAAATCATAAATACATATAACAAATCGTAGCGCAGCGCATACGCATGAAAAATGAGCATATAACTCAAAATCAAAACTCCGTCAAGCATCCCGCAATCATCGGAGTCATGGTGAAGACACAATGTCTTAATCCAAAATGAAAATCAATATGATATACATCATTAAAACATCTAGAAGCAATGCATGCCAAATCTTCTTCAAATCGCCGTGCAATGCGCATAACACTGCACAGAGGCGGATGTTTATCATAAGAAAGTAACCATATACGTATATACCTTTTGTTTAATATGTACGTTCCGCCGTTTTGAAAACAATTTAGAAGGGTTTCCTTGTTTTAAACGTTTCGTATTATATCAGACACGTAGGTAAATACTGAGACTATAGCTCTTTTTTTTGGAAACCCCTTCAATAACTATCAATGCATGCAAAATATACTCAGGTACTGTCCTCTGACTAGTCCTGCTTAGTACAAAAACACACAGCAAATATCACAAAAACGTACTGCTCCATAAGAAATCAATCCCAAAATGTACATATGGATACTACGTGCGTTTGGTGCGCACGGAAATCAAAATCCATGAGTGTGCCATACATGCGCACAGAAACAATATCTAAGTGCATCGGGTGAGCACGAAACATCTGTCAAGGGCAACAGGTGTGCCTGACAGCAAAAACAGGTGCATCTGACATGCATGAAGAATCTCGATTTAGTGCATCTGGTGTGCACCAAAATCGCATCTCAAAACATGCGCTCAACATGCGCAAAAATCCAAATCTGGTGCATCCATCATGCAAGAAATCATGAAATCCAATATCAAGCGCCGAGCATGCGCAAAATCCAATCAGGTGCACAAGGTGCACAAAACAAATATCGAACATCACAATCGAAATCGAAGTCCAGTGCAACTGTGGTGCACAAATGCGCATCCCTGCACTGCAAACATAGGTGAACTAAAAAACCAAATCGTGTGCTTACTTATGCACAAAATCAACTCAACTATATGAAACCCATAAAATCATAAACATGTGAAACCAAGGCATGAAAACGATATCAAGTGCAACAACTGTGCAAAAATCGTAAATACTCAGTAAGTTCAACCATGGTGCATGAAAACAAATATCATGGAACTCAATCATCAAAATCAGTCATGCGAATAGATCGCCCAAAATACCAAAATCAAGTATGGCGGAATAGTCCCGCTCAAGCACATCTTCTAAGAATCTCTGGCCAACTGTTGTGGTCACTCATAGCATGTCTCGTCGACGATCCCGAACTCTGGCCTGCTGGTGTGTGTAACATGACCCCTCCTGGGTCCAAGTCTTCTCGTAAATTATTCCAGAAAGGTCATATCGAGATCTCTCCCAAGTCTCATTTCTGCCGAACTGCCCGGAAGTTATCATCCTTTTACTATATCTAATTCTTGTTCCAGAAAGACTGCATACTCACCACGACTCCTCCCGGAATACATATCCATAGTCAACGCTCCTGCTTGCGTATCACATATCTGATGTCGACGGAGTGGAACATCACCTCATCAAGATCTCGTACGAACCTCTTACTCCACTTTTCTCTAATGTCGACTGCTTCGGACTCGCCTCGTCGTGGCTGCATGGACTGTGCTCTAATGGCTATACTTGTATCTGGAGTCTCCCAAGCAATGCATCCTATTGCATAGCATCCGAATGAAGTCGAACCATTTGATCGATTCGTCAAAACCTCATAATCCCCCAAGAGCTCAACATCTTGGGTGCAGTTTAATAGTATCGAGTACATACCACAGCATCGATGGTCCAGCCGTAGAAGGGCAAACCTAAGCCTCACTAATGGCGCCACGGAACTGCCGCAAACCCTAAGGTTCAAAGGCTTTCACACGGTCATTATGTCGAGTTAGGGTTTCATTCTTCTAGAGGGTCCATAGAATTGCCTGCATGTCTTTTCGAATACTTTAAACTTGGAATAATAGGTTTCTTACATTCGATCGCCTCTATCGACTCTCAACATATCAGCGTGAAGTCGTCTCTAGCTGGAATCCATCTATCTGATGACCTCGCATCGGGATAGCGAACGAACCACATGTCCTAGTCATTCATCCTCGGTGACTAGCGACCTTCTCTCATCTCTTAGTACAACTCGTACTGCAGTGGCTCGAACACCTGGGGCGATATCTCGTCATTCGCAGCAATAACTGGCTCACTCGTCTGTATGCTGAACAGTGCCTCAATCATCATGAATAAGCAATACGCCAACGGTCATCAAAATCTGGCTGGTCTCTATCATTGGCTCAATCCTCTGGTGCCGATCAGCACATCCGAGTAATCTCATACAGCGATCCATCAAACGCTCATGGCGCGAAAACATAATAAAAAGACACATCTCCGCAATCGTGTGTCTCCGGAATCACGCCCTGGTCAGTCCTCGTTCGTAACGAGCTCGTGCTGACTACAACTCTAGCCGTAGCTCTCCCTGCCCGTAATCGTGGCAGCAAAACCATAACTGGTACCGATGAGGCTAGATCATGAATGAATATAATACTGAGCAAAGAAATGTACATCCTAAGGCTTCTTAAGTGGAGTAGCGTATCGTAAATATGCCGCGGAACATACCCACGGTACGTCACTCTACTTTAGTTACCTATTCCATCAACCAAGGGTCATCCTACGCTCTGAAGGTAAAACCTAATGCTCTGATACCAACTTTGTCACGTCCCGAAAGTACGGAACATGACCGGCACTTAAACTACGAAACGTCTCGAGGCGTACGTAATCTAAGTAAGCTGAAAACCCAGAAATCCAAACCAAGAAAAGTAGTAGAGTGAAGGAAAACCAATTTAAATCAAGTAGTTCTAATAGAATAAGCCCAATTATGCGTTTTTTTTAAAAACATCAAATATTTACTGAAAATTTTGGCAGAGTCTCCTTTGTAAATACTGGCCCCCAAACGGGATACAACATGAATAGTATACGAAATCAATAAAAGGCATCCCCAAGCGGGAGCTAGCTCTTCGTCAAACGACGGTCACAACCACACAAGCAATATAATATACAACGTCAAGGGCGAGGATCAAAACTCAAAAGGAAACTCAAAACAATAAGAAATACACAGAAATATAACGCGCGACTCTAAGGTCGAAAGAATAATATCACTGGTCTCTATCTCAAAAATAAATACATGTTTGGTTGATGGAACTTCTAGATACAACAGAATAATAATATACAAGGTATAATGATGGGTACGATACAAATAAACCCACCTACTAGCAAGTCACCCGAAAAGAAGCAGTGCCAGCAAAGCCGTAATGAAACCTGTACAGCAAAACCTGCAAGAACTGTGGTACAACGGGGGTGAGTTGCCAACTCGTGAATAGAAACATCTACGAACAGAAATCGCATGAGCAATGCAATCCTAAGTCATACAATCATAATATATCCTCAAATATATAACCAGCAGCCTATAACAATGGCTAGGGTATACCTCTAAACAACGGTAATACCAAGTGCTCGTGTCAGTGTCTCGGGTAGAAATGTATCATATGGATGATGTATGAATGCATGAAACAGAATGTTGCTTTCATAAATTAGTGAGATTTCTGTATCTTTTTAAAAGAGGTATCATAAATGAAATCGGCATAAACAGTGTCTAGTATCGACACAAAACAAAAATCTTAATGTCTCAAAATCTCAGGCTCCGGCTATCCGGACTGGCCTGTATCATCAAATCTCAGTACCTCAATATCTCGAAATCTCAATGTCTCAATCTCAATATCTAGGGCGCCGTCAGTCCAGACCGGCCCCTACCATCCATCTCAAGACTACGACGGTATCCTCCGGATATCCTATGCGTCGGGCAAAATCACCGGTCGGTAGTGCTCCCCTGCCAGGCTTAATGCCATCATCTGCGATCCTCTTGCCCCGGGATACCGCACCGGGTCCACCATGTACCCGAAACGGTTCCTCCACTCCTCGAACTCGGGTCTTGAAATCCATCAGCAAACTCATGGTGGATGACTCATACGTCATAGGAAAACCGCACTTTTTATTTAAAAGAGAGAGAAGAAGTTTATTTATGTTTTTGCGGTTTTCCTCCAAACCCAAGAAATCTCATGAAATCCGAATCCAAATCATCAATAGCACGTAAAACCATGAAAATAGGCATGAAAATCTATGAATGCGGCATAACAATGAATAACAGTATGCATGAAGTGACAAGTAATAACTGCAATGTCTAAACTGGCATATAAGGCATGTATACTAATATCATGTCAAACTACTAACTAACAAGCTAAGTCAAGCAATAATATTTTCTAAGGTGTACGTGACATGGCAATTACCGATGAAGATGTGTGTGAGCCGGCAAGTAATTGTCCGTGGTACATACGCATCATCGGTAATGGTGCTGGTGTCCTAACAGCATAATATCAACAGTGCAATATGAAATAGCAATGTAAGTATGTGCTGCGGGGCGAACATCAATAATGAGAGAGAGCTAAATACTAGACACAACGGTAACTAATCTGCATTTAATATATATATACGTCATACTATGGTGCCATTTGAAATAACACAAATCGTGGGGTTTTGGAAATAAGGGCTACGGTGTTTTTAAGAAAAGATACGCCTTTTGAAATATCCGTAGAATCCCTTGACCTGTCTTTTAAAATACCCACGATCCGTTAGTTTTGAAATAGGTAGGAGTCTAATCTAGTCTAACAACTACACTAAACTATACGGCTGAACTAACAAGCTGAACTACAGGTAAGGAAACCGCCTAACATCTGAGTCGATACATATACATACCTGTATATATATAGTCGGTGATCCCGCCTCAATAATATCATATCCGATACCATATCTATAATCAGACATCCTAAGTCCAGAGTGCGGATCAATCATAAATATATAGCTCGTACGTAAATCCGTCGTACGGCATCCCCAATCTGGGTACGGGTCAATATCACATTATTCATCTGGTATCCTCTTTATCCAAGATCATAATCTGGGCACTGATCTACGTCTAGTATGATACTAATATCATCAATATAGTCATGATCTGATTGCTGATCTAAAGCTTCATACAAACCGATATCATCATCATATATCGTCATAAAGAGGTATACATCGCCTAATGCGACCTATTATAAATATCTTAATATATCTTATCTCATATCATGATCACATGTCAACCATTCAATGTATAACACTATTCACATGTAATGTCGTCCCAAGATCCGCTATAATATCAGGACTATCTCAAGTACGAATCCTGCCATATCACCATTCTCGCGGTCTCAATCAAATCTTATCGACTCATCTCAAATCCCAAATATTATCCTCAAATCCAGTATGTGAATATATAGTCCCATACCCATGTGAACACATAACAATATAACCCCATAAAAGCACATATGAAAGAAGAATGTATGCAAGTATGAGTGTGTGTGTGTGTGTAAATGTGATGCAACCTCTACTCTAGGGTCTCGCAACACTAAACCTATCCAATCACACCTAAAATCTATCCTTATCATCAATAAACTCAACAATATATAATTAATATATATGTGTGTATACGTATTCGTATACATCACCACGAACTGCGGGGGTGCTATATGCCATCCACCCGACTTCTCCCCGTAGATATAAATCTACTCACCTGGTCCTCGCTTGCCGGTGCCGACGTCGCCATGCGCTTGCTTGTCGTCTCGAAGTCCACATGGGGTACCTATATATCATAACGCACCGTATCGCATTAAAATCCGACTCATGACCAAAACGACACACGAATCCCACATAGGTCAAAACCTCTGGTTGCTTTCACAAATCAACCCAAAAACCCTCGACGTCGGCGTACAAATGTCGATTGATCAAGAGAAACACTAAACATACCAATCATGGTTTCAAAACTCACTAACCGTTATACAACTTCAATTCATTTCAAAAACAACATGCTAAAATTTTGTTTAATTTGTTATGATGCACAAAATTTGTTTCAACCCATTCCAATTTGTAATTTTCCCTTATTAAATGTATTAGTGACGGCTTAAAATAATATTAAAATAATTAATTTCGGAAATTTTTTCAGAAAATTAGAAATTTTACCAGTGACTCAATAAACACCAAATACTAGCAATTATATAGCTAGAATATGTATATTTAATTTTATAATAAAGATATTTGTATTTTGACTTTTTACAGAAAACCCCCTTATTTTACCGATTTTTCCGAAATTTCACCAAAACAATTTTCAAAACGTTACAGGATCGCCAGCATCATTTTGGTGATGAAGAAAAATGGGATGGTTCGGATCTACATATAGTCTTTCGGGACCTCAACAAGACATGTCCAAAAGATGACTTCCTGGTGTCCGTTACCGAGCTGATGATCAATAACACTTCTACCCATGAAGTCTTCTCCTTTATGGATGAATCTTCAAGATACAACCAGATAAAGATGGATCATGATGACCAAAAGCATACTGCTTTCTGAATACCGTTGGGCTTATTTTACTACAAGGTCATGCCTTTCGGTTTGAAGAACGCCATAGCCACATATCAAAGGGCCATGACAAAGATATTCGATGATCTTATACACGAGATCATCGAATGGTATATCGATGATCTTGTGGTCAAAAGCAAATATCATGAGGAGCACTGGGAGTATCTAAGGATCGTGTTTGAGCGTCTTCAGAAATATAATCTACGGATGAACCCTTTAAAGTGTGGGTTTGGAGTCTCATCAGAAAAATTCCTAGGCTTCATTGTCCACCACCGGGGTATCAAAATTGATCCCTCAAAGATCAGGGCAATTATGGAAATGCAGTCGCCAAGAACCCTCAAACAACTATGATCGCTCCAAGGAAAGGTCGTATATATCCGGCGGTACATAGCTAACCTCTCCAGAAAATGTCGGCCCTACATCTATTTTATGAAGACGGGGACTGATTGTATGGATTTTTGCTTACACGCTTTTGGAATCAAAGAATTAACCGCAATCAAGAACGGTGTCTCTTGGTAGCTAGCCGGTTGAGTACAGGTCGGTCTACAGGGATTATGTGTATTTTCTAGTTGTTCTAACGAGTCAATTCCTATTTGTGGTAGGTTTTGATTTTCAATAAAAACTAAAGTTGAGTTTGATTAGGATTAAGACCTTGCTAGGGTTCGGATTAGGTTAGTTTGGAAAGTCAATTATTCTCACCGCTTTCTTTGCCCTAATTAAGAACTTTTAGGTGTTAAGGTAATAGTTAACAAAGGGGATTAGCACGATCGGGAAGAAACTAGGTTTCTTCCCTTTTGTCCTTGTCCGTCCTTTCTTAACTCTTACCCAAACCTGTATGGAAAACAACCACAATCAGTCTTTAACTATGGAATCACCGCTACCTCGTGGGATAGGGTGCCGTAGTGAGCGGTGTGTGTATGTATGCTTAGAGTCCTACTTTAAAATGTTGAACGGGCAAGAAAGGGGTGAGAGATTTTCATCTCTCAAACCTTTCCCAAACCTAACCCTAACAAGTGAGGAACTACTCACTCATTAGGGAATTAATAAACGAGTTCATTTTTTTAATGATTTTTATTTAATAACTATGGCAGATAAATAAAATAAACTATGGCAGAGAAATAAAATTGCTAGAGAAATAACTAGGGCAGAAAAAAAACTTACTTTATTGATGCACTCTTTTACAATTACAATGAATGGAAATTTTAAACTCGGAATTAAAAAGAGGCATGCTCCAAAAAGAGCAGTAGGGTTCCTATTTATAAAGAATAGAAACCCTAGGGTTTACATCTGATCCATATCTAGAATTACAAAAATATCCAAGAAAACCGGGTCAATGCACCGACTCCACCGACACGCACCAACACGCACCGACACGTGCACAGCACGGCCGCGGATCCGCGGCCATAAGCATGGTTTGGCCGCGGTTCCACGGCCATATGGTGGGCTTGCTGGCTCATTTTTCTAGGGTTTCTTTCTGTTGCTTTTTCTTTCTGGGTTCTTCACTTCGTTCTTCAGAATGTCTTCTAGTTTCTTCCAGATTTCCACAATGCAGAATGTTGTGGACTTTTACCGTTCGCTTCGTGCTGAAGTCTTGAATCTTGTGCTGCCTTTATACTTTATGAAATCAAACTGTTTGCTGATCTTCGTTTGTTCCTCGAACTGTAGGCGGCATGATAAAGATTCTTCTATTTGTTGGTCGTAGTCTCACTTTTGTAGCGTCTTTTCACCATTTTCACTGTATTGTTCCGAGAACCTGTAACCTGCAACTATTCAACAGACATGGATCGAAAGCACCTATTTATTTGTAAAATGATTAAGAATGGAGAATATAATAATGCAAAATTATGATATGAACAAATACCCCCAAACTTATCTTTTGCTCGTCCCGAGCAAAACTAGTTTATTCTCGAAAAAACCTAACCTCACTTTCGCAGGGAAACGCGATTGCACTGAGCTCGTGCAACAAGCCGTTAAACCTCTAGGTGTCCCTAGTAGGAGGAGTGTTGTGTCTTGAGGGTTTTCAGCGGATACTACCCACAAAATCCTATCAATTTGGCCTATTGACTTTTATTCTTCAATTCGGTGTTCTAACAAGAAATTCTATTATCTTCAACTTAGAAATTATCAACCCATATTTTTCACGCTTCCTTATCATTTAACTTAAGATTGTATATGTTCTGTAAATTTATTTAGCTTTTAGCATCTTTTGAGTTTTTCCTTCTAAGGTTCCATCTCAACTTAGGAATTTTTATCATCTCTACTAAAGATATAAGTCCTACTTTTCATTCCCATCTCTCATCCAAACCCCAATCATATACCCCTACATGTGTGTATGTATCACCCCTATACTTGGAAATTCAATTCAATCTATTATACTCTTGTCCATCATCCAAAGTACTTTTAGTTGGTGAATTTTTAGATAAAATTGCTCACACATCCTTCATGCGACTGTTAATACTTCTTGAGGTACTAACGACCGATTACAAAATGTGTTTGTGCATTAAGGCGTAATTCCTTGTCTTGTAATACCTAAGGCTTTAGCAGTGACTCCTTGGTCTAAAGCACTAGGTGATAAAGCACTAGGTGACAAAGCACCCTCGCTATGTATTTTTATTTTACGCAGTCTTAAGTAATTACAAAAACCAGTCTTCATTTTTTTATATATCTCTTTATTCACACTTTTATTTTTATTTGCCTTCATACTAAGGATTTTTAGACAAGAGCATTTCAAGGTATTCTCTACTATTCTAAGTTTCAAGGTTCGTGTTTGTGCAAGTTGTAGGGTATATATTTTCAGAATTTAGACTTAAGCTTAAGGATTATTGTTCAGACTTACATTTTAATAAAAATTTCAATACTCTTCCCTTATTTTGACTTAGCCCAAGAAGTGAACTCAAAATTTGCCTATTTCTAAGTAAACTATAAGGACATATATTTTCTACCGTTAAATTTTAAGAAAGGTTATTTTTAGGGTTTTTAATTTACTAAGTTTAGGATCTAGTTTTTCCTTACTATTCAACCGTCATATTGAGCTTAAGTCAAATATGGCCAAAGTTGAACTTTTCAATTTTTAAAATTTTTTAATTTTTATGGGTTTTAAAATAAGTATGCAAATGCAAAATTATACATATGAATGCGAAGAAAGAAGGCTTACCGAGCACACCCCCAAAGTTAAACTTGACAGTGTCCTCACTGTCAGGCTACACCTAGAAATTGTCGGCACTCCCCTGTTTATCTTTTTTTTTTTATATTTTTATTTTATCAAAATAGGAAATTTACAAAAAATACACCAAAATATTTTTTTTTATTTATATTTACAAGTGGTAAACGTACTCCCAATCATACGGTTGGCTAAAAATCATTTTCTTTCTCGAGCTAACATAATCTCCCCTAAACTTGAATTAAACAATGTTATAAGTCAATGCCAAGATTTGCAAAGGCCAAAAGTCAATACCAACCATTCGAAGAATTTATCAGTGAAACACAGCGGTTGGTGGAAAAGTATGTTGTCTAGAATCATAAAGAAGTGGGGAAGAGATAAGTGGTGTAACAGAAATGGATTGCATCTCAATTTGAAGAGACGACAAATGGATTGTGACGATGGATTACTCGCATTTTTGTGATTGTCAAGAAGAAGGGGCGGAGGTTCAATTTCTTTTTGGAGTTGATTCATCTCAACACCCGTGTTTGCTAAAAATGTGAGCTCATCAGCGAAAATTTCCTCAAAACTTTCATCGATACCTCGAAGAATAATGTCATCAGAAAGAGTGGGGCGATCTTTAGACTCCATGAAAGATTCATAATCAGCGTTAAATGTTGACCCGGAAAACTTAATGGACGAGTCCGTATACATAGTTGGGTCAAACAACGTATGGATAGAATTTAGATCGGTATCCTGAAGCTGATCAAATTCATCGCTGTCGACATCCATTAATTCGACAGAACATGCATGAGCAGAAGGTTCGGAGGGCAGACTTCCTATCTTGTAAGTGTTGAACTCACTTGACATCTTCCCGAAGGATAGAGTCATAGAGCCGTTACGACAGTTGATTACAGCGTTGGAAGTGGCCAAAAATGGTCGACCGAGGATCACCGGAATTTGGTTCCGTGGGTTAGCCACAGGCTGTGTGTCCATAACAATGAAATCAATGGGGAATATGAAGTCCCCTACTTTAATCAACACATCCTTTAACTAAGCCCTATGATGGGTGATGGATCGATCGGCCATTTGGAGAGTACAATGAGTGGGTTTCAACTCTCCAATGCCTAATTGCTCATAAACGGAATAGGGAAGCAGGTTAACACTGGAACCAAGATCTAAAAGTACGCGATTGATGTTCTTATCCCCAATTGTAGGACAGCCAGGGTCCTTTCGTTTTTGGGGGCAAAGGTGGAGGTTGGTTAATAGCATTGCTCACGGCACTAGCTACGAATACTTTCTTGGGTACCTGAGACTTCCTCTTGTTGGTGTATAAGTCCTTCAAGATTTTAGCGTAAGAAGGGACTTGTTGGATTGCATCCAAGAAAGATATGTTAATGCTAACCTATTTGAATAACTCCACAATCTTCTCTATCTGTGGAGTTTGTTTATTGGATCTCAACCTGTTTGGAAATGGAATATTTTGAAAATTTGTTGAGTCCAATGTTCGTGGAGTAGATTGCGGAGTTGGAACGGATCCTATTTTTGGTGTTATCGTGGAGTGAGATGTGGGTCCGTTCGAATTAGAAGCAGTAGAGCCTTGTGAAGAATGGAGAACAGGCTCTGATGAAGAAGAATATGACGAAGAAGATGAAGAAGAAGAAGATGATGAAGAAGAAGAAGCGGCGGCCGGGGTGTCATCACTAATGCCCATATTATTGTGCAACCCTCTTCCAGATCTCAACATAGTCACAGCATTTACATTATGATTTTGTTGTTCATAAGTAACATGTGCGTTGTGTGTGTGACCGGGATTTGGTAATGGTTGAAACGGAAGCTTTCCCTTTTCTCACTCGCTTAACGCAGCATTCAGTTTTGCAATTTGGTCCTCAACTGTTTTGATGCTCTGATCATGTGAAGCACTGTGTTGCACCAAAGACTCAATGGAAGACTGGATGCTTCCTGAGGATTTTGTAGAGTATTTTAAAAACGCATCCAGACTTCGTTCTAGCGAGGAAACCTTATCGTTATTCGGCTGAACAAAATTGTTTTGAGGATAAGAGTTGTTGGGTACAAAATTGTTCATTTGGTTTGGGTCAGGTTGGGGTTGGAAAGGTTGCTGATATTGAGTTTGTTGAGGGGCTTGTTTTTGTGGAGGAGGCCTTTGAAAGTTATTTCCTTGGAATTGTTGTTGATTTTTATTCCAAGCAAAATTTGGGTGGCTCCTCCAACCAGGGTTGTAAGTTGAAGAGTATGGATCATTTCTTTGTCTTTGCTGAAAGGTAGCATTAACTTGATCTTTTTCTTGAACAGGTGGATTGTAAGGACACTCTTCAGTAAGATGGGATGGATCTGAACAACAAGCGCAAACAGTGTGTGGGGGTAAAGCAGGGGCAGGAGATGGCGATGAGAATTTTCTCTCAACTGCTTCTAGTTTTTTCGTGAGTGCAGTCATTTTGGCCTTCATTGCAATCGACATATCAAGTTGATGTATGCCTGCCCTAGACTGACCTGATGAAGTAGATGAAGTGGTCTTAGTTCTTTCCCATTGAAGTGTTTGTTCAGCAAGATCGTCCAGAAATTTCCAAGCTTCTTCGCTTGATTTTGTATGAAAGTGACCTTGACAAATGGTTTCCAACAACTGCTTAGTTGCTGGGTTCAGTCCTTCGTATAAAGTTTGGTAAAGTTGCTAATTCTCGATACCGTGGTGAGGGCACTGAACAAGGAGGTCCTTAAATCTTTCAAAACACTTCCAAAAAGGTTCAGAAGGAAGCTGGGAAAATTGAATAATTTCGTTGCGAATTCTCGCAGTCTTGTGGTGTGGGTAAAACTTTTTTAGAAAAGCTTTAACAAACTCTTCCCAATTTTTTATGGAGTGTGATGCTGTGCTATATAACCATTTTTCAGCTAGGTCACATAAAGTGAATGGAATGACACGTAGCCTTATAGCATCATCAGAAAGTTGTGTGGTCTTCATCATTGCGCAAACATTCTGGAATTTGTTAATGAAGATGTAGGCATCTTCGAATTCCAGTCCGTGAAATTTGGGCAACATATTGATGAAGTGGGTTTAATCTCAAAGTTATCCCCATTAGCCGGTGGAAGTGAAAGATAAGTGGGAAGTGTGGTGCGGATGGGATAGAAAAGATCCTGGAGCGCGATTCGTTGGGGCGCTTCGACAGGAGGGTGTGGTAGGTTATTCACACCTATTGGAGGTGGAATCAGTCCTGCAGGTAAGGGGTTGTTAGGATTGAATCCCGACATCTCCTTAGAAGATGATGAATATGAAGATGAAGGTAAAGAAGTGGAGGGAATTTCGACTTCAGAGTCGAAAGCGTCGTCAGTCGGCACTAACGAGACACGGACTAAACGGGCGCTAGTGTACCTAGTCCAACTGGACATACACTAAAGAGGGGTAGTGTAGTCAAAAGGTAAAAATAGAAGGTGGGGTAAGAAAACGTCAATGGAAGAAAGTGGGTGCAAGTGGGGTGCAATGGATTTCTTAGCGACAAAATGGCAAGTTTTTGTAAAAAATTTGTTTCGTGTTTTTTTTAATGGAGTTTTTGCAAAAGATTTTTATAAGGAGCTTAGACACACGTTCAGAAAATCACAATATGCACAATCAAACCTAGAGCTAGGGTCTCCTAGGTTAACTAAACTGCTCCTAACTGTTCCAAAGGTCAAGTTGTGAGATCCTCAAATCGTCTCTTCACCGCCAATTGTGGCCAGGTAAGCACAAGTAAAGAAAGGAGGGATCTGCTCATGAATCACCGTGAGACGGGCCTTTTAAAATTATCTTTCCCACTTGTCTAGCCTAGGCACCACAAAGTCTGGTTTAGATAAACGACCGATGCCTACAACTATTCCTTTGTCCTAATGAGCACGACAGTCCTTATAGGCTGAGTCTAATCTTTTTTAATTAACTTGATGGTTGATGTGAATGCTTTTTGGGGTCTTAGGAAGGGTAATGAAATCCCCACCCAATCTGGATTGGTGTTATAGCCCCTTAAAAGTCAGTTTTAAAAATGCAAAGTAGTAAACACATAAAACACTTGCAAATTTTTTTTTCTTTTATTGCGGCACAAAGAATCCTGCACAAGATCAAGTTATTGGAGAAGGGGAAGAAGTTTTTGCGCAAAGAATCCTGCAGGAAATTTTTTTCAGAGGACTACAGAGGGCTGAAGAGAGGAAAAGAGTGCTTACAGAGAGCTTTCGAGTTGCTGACGTCAGCAAGGCGCCGCGGATGCGCGGTCAAAAGCAATAAAGTGCGGCAGATCCGTGGTGGAGTAGTCGGTTCAGATCTCCAAAATCTTTCTGTTTATCTGTTGTGGTTATCCTCTGTTCGTTCAGATCTGCTGTTTGCTATTTTGCTCACTGGATTTTTCCAGATCTGAATCTGTTCGTCTTTCCGATCCTGCATAATTCGCACGAAAACCCTTCAAAAAATAACAAGATGATAAAAAATTTTATTTTTATATTTTTCAGTTTTTATGATTTTTTAATTTTTAATTAACCTGAAATTACAAAAAGAAAATAACTACGCCATCCCCGGCAACGGCGCCATTTGATTGTATGGATTTTTTCTTATGCGTTTTTGGAATCAAAGAATTAACCACAATCAAGAACGATGTCGCTTGGTAGCTAGCCGGTTGAGTACGGGTCGGTCCACAGGGATTACGTGTATTTTCTAGTTGTTCTAACAAGTCAATTCCTATTTGTGGTAGGTTTTGATTTTCAATAAAAAACTAAAGTTAAGTTTGATTAGGATTAAGACCTTGCTAGAGTTAGGATTAGGTTAGTTTGGAAAGTCAATTATTCTCACCGCTTTCTTTGCCCTAATTAAGAACTTTTAGGTGTTAAGGTAATAGTTGACAAAGGGGATTAGCACGATCGGGAAGAAACTAGGTTTCTTCCCTTTTGTCCTTGTCCGTCCTTTCTTAACTCTTACCCTAACCTCTATGGAAAACAATCACAACCGGTCTTTAACTATGAATCACCGCTACCTCTTGGGATAGGGTGCCGTAGTGAGCGGTGTGTGTATGTATGCATAGATTCCTACTTTAAAATGTTGAACGGGCAAGAAAGGGGTGAGAGATTTTCATCTCTCAAATCTTTCCCAAACCTAACCCTAACAAGTGAGGAACTACTCACTCATTAGGGAATTAATAAACGAGTTCATTTTTTTATGGTTTTTATTTAATAACTACGGCAGATAAACAAAATAAACTACGGCAGAGAAATAAAATTGCTAGAGAAATAACTAGCGCAGAAAAGAAACTTACTTTATTAATGCACTATTTTACAATTACAATGAATGGAAATTTTAAACTCGGAATTAAAAAGAGGCATGCTCCAAAAAGAGCAGTAGGGTTCCTATTTATAGAGAATAGAAACCCTAGGGTTTACATCTGATCCATATCTAGAATTACAAAAATACCCTAAGAAAACCGGGTCAATGCACTGACTCCACCGACACGCACCGACACGTGCACAGCATGGCCACTGATCCGCGGCCATAAGCATGGTTTGGCCGCGGTTCCGCGGCCATATGGTGGGCTTGCTGGCTCATTTTTCTAGGGTTGCTTTCTGTTGCTTTTTCCTTCTGGTTTCTTCACTTGGTTTTTCAGAATGTCATCTAGTTGTTTCCAGATTTCCACAGTGCAGAATGTTGTGGACTTTTACCGTTCGCTTCGTGCTGAAGTCTTGAATCTTGTGCTGCCTTCGTACTTTATGCAATCGAACTGTTTGCTGATCTTCGTTTGTTCCTCGAACTGTAGGCGGCATGATAAAGATTCTTCTATTTGATGGTCGTAGTCTCACTTTTGTAGCGTCTTTTCACCATTTTCACTGTATTGTTCCGAGATGTAACTTGCAACTATTCAACAGACATGGATCAAAAGCACATATTTATTTGTAAAATGATTATGAATGGGGAATATAATAATGCAAAATTATGATATGAACAGGGACCCGTTCATATGGGATCAGAAATGCCAAAACGCATTGGAGTAAATCAAACAATACCTGCAAAATCTGCCGGCATTGACCATTCCGGTTAAAGGAAAGCCCCTTGTCCTATATACGACAGCCCTTAAGGGTTCTTTAGGCGCGTTGTGTGCACAAGAGAATGACAAGGAAAAAGAGAGAGCTCTTTACTATCTAAGTCGAGTTCTTCTATGGGCAGAAAGTAACTATTCCCCCATTGAAAAGCTTTGCCTGGCGCCGATCTTCGCGATAACAAATCTCAGACACTACGCCTTGGCGCATGAAGTCCATCTCATATCAAAGATGGATCCACTTAAGTATATGATGTCGAAGGCCATATTGACAGGAAGGCCTACTCATGGAGTTTTCGATAACATATCACCCCCTCAAAACGGTGAAAAGATAAGCCATCGCCGACTTTCTTGCGGAATATCCGATACCAACCGATTCTCCCATAAATCGCAAGTTGTTGGATGGACATGCATTCAACGCAGTCGAAGAAGAGAAAGAATAAAATAAGTCTCGATGGGAGGTTTACTTCGATGGAGTATCTTCCATGAAGTGGCGAAAGAAGAACACCCTCATAATCAAAGCTGGGGTGTGCCTTATTTTCGTGACCCTGTGTTCATATCATAATATTGCATTATTATATTCCCCATTCTTATTCGTTTTATAAATAAACAGGTGCTTTTGACGCATGCCTGCTACATATTACAGGATACAGGTTCTTGGAGCGAAGACAGTGAAAAAGAAAAAAGATGATACAAAAGAGAGACTTTTGACCCACAAGTAGATGGATTCTAGTCGAGCCTAGATGAAGAACAATTCACAACTGTACAAGGCAATGCAAGGTCCAAAATGTCAAAGTGAACGGTTAAAAGATCATTACAAGTTTTCACTGAAGATCTGGAGAAGACCCAGAAGTCAAATAGAGAAAAGAAATAGAAAAATAGAAAGCCCAAGAAGCATAAAAGAAAACCCTAAATTTTCCAGACACAACTCAGTTTGGCCGCGGAACCGCGGCCAAATCCAGGCTAGCGCCGCGGTTCCGCGGCCGTCTAGTGCGCACGTCGGTGCATATTTTTGGTGGCGGTGCGTCGGTGATTTTGTTGGGATTTTTCGGGGGTATTTTTGTAATCACATGTGCGAATCCCATAACCCTAAATTTCCCTGTTTCCCTATAAAATTTTAATCAAAATACTGTAAAAGGGATGCCTCTTTTCAAGAAATAAAATTTCAGATTCTTTTGAAGATCTAAGAGCATCAATTCTGTAAGTTTAATTTCTGCCCTAGCTTTATAATTAAATTCCTGCCTTAGATTAATTAATTTTCTTTGCCTTAGTTAATTCTAGTTTAGCATTCTCTTAAACTGCAGTAGGTAATTAATCCACTAGATCTAAAAATAAATCTCAAAATAATGTTTTTACTAAATCCCCTAATGAGCGAGTAATTTCCTCGCTTGTTAGGGTTAGCAATAAGGGAGGGATTGAGAGATGAATATTTCTCATCTCTTTCAAGCCTGATTATTTTTAATAACTAGAACTTCATGCATGCATGCATGATCCGCTCCCTACGGCACCCTACCCACGAGGTAACGGTGAAACCGTAGTATAAAGGACCGGACATGCATGTCTTCCATGAAGGTTAGAGCGAATATTAGGGAAGGACGGACAAGGATCTAGAGAAAGAAACTTCGATGCTTCTCGATCATCCTAATCCCTTTTTCCAATAGTTGCTATAACTTCTAAAAGATTTCATTTAGGGCAATGAGAGAGATGTGACATTCAATCTTATCAAACCCTACCTTAGACCTAACCCTAGCAAGTTTCTTTATCATCGTACAACTTAGTTTTAGATTCAATTAAAACAAAACCAAACAACCATTGGAATCAACTCGTAAGAACACGTAGGAAAATTATACATCCCTGTGGACCAACCCGTATTCACCGGCTAGCTGCAAAGCGACGCCGTTTCTGATTGCGGTAAAAATATTTTTGATCGTTAAAAATCTACATTAATCAAATGGCGCCGTTGCCTGGGATTGCGTAAAATTTCTTTTTTGTAATTTCGGGTTGATATAAATTTTTTAAAAAAAATTATAAAAATCTGAAAATAGAAAAAGTAAAAAATTTTATCAATTTTTATCTGTTTGAAGGGTTTATCTTTTGAATTTTGCAGGAATAGCGAAAATTCTCGGATCTGGAAATTTACAGAAGGCAAATCAGAAAAGTGCACATCAGAACAGAGGTAGATTGCCACAACAGAGCCGTACAATTTTTTTCAGGAGCCGATCCCGCAGCCCAACCGCGAAACCGCGGCCTTGACAGGCTTAAAACCGCGGAACCGCGGTCGTTTTGGGTCTTCAGCGCGTGAAATTTTATGGTTTGTTTCCTCATTCTCCTCTCTGCCAACCTCCATATATCTTTTGTGAATTTTTCTGCAGGATTTCTTTGCGCTAAAAAATCTTCTTCCCCCTTCTCAATAACAGATTTTCTGCAGATTTCTTTGCGCCGCGCTAAAAAATTGATTGCAAGTGAAATTAATGTTTTGCATAATTTAATTGGACTTTAAAGGGCTATTGACCAAACTCAGATTGGGTGAGGATTTCATCACCCTTCCCAGGACCCCAGAAAGTACTTAAAGCATTTGCATTGACCACAGTTAATTAAAAAATACTAGACTCAGCCCTAAGGACTTCGAGCTCAATAGGACAAAGGACCAGACATAGGCATCGACCGTTTATCCTAACTGACTTTGCGGTGTCTAGGCAAGTGTGTCAAGGCAAGTGGTTACTTAATTAGGACCGCTACTTGTAGCGGGGAGCCTCCCACTTACCTGGCACTTATCTAGCCGCAATTGGCGGTAAAGAGGCGGTTTGAGGTCCTATTTCTAATCCTAGTTAGGAGCTGTCTAGCGGACCTAGGTGACCCTAGATCTAGGCCTGATTGTGCATGTGTGGTTGATCGCGTTTGTGTCTCAAGTCTCTTTTCAAAAACCTCTTTGCAAAACTCTTACATCAAAAAAAAAAAGAAAAATCTTTTCAAAACTTGCAACTTGTCGCTAAAGAAACCTTGCAACTCACTTACACCACTTCCTTTCATTGACGTTCTCTTACCTCCACATTCTGTCTTTCATTTTTTTTTTGACTACACTAACCCTTTAGTGTATGTCACTTTGGACTAGGGACACTAACGCCCGATTAGTCCATGTCTCGTTGGTACCGACCGACGAACCTTTCGACACCGGAGTCGAAATTCCGTCCACTTTCTTACCTCCACCTTCAAATTCTTCCTCTGAAGGCATGTCGGGATTCAACCCCAACAATACCTTACCGACGGGAATGATTCCACCTCCGTTAGGTGTGAATAACCCGAATCAACCGCCTGTTGAAGCGCCCGCACGAGTCGCGCTCCAGGATCTCTTCTACCCTGTCCGCACTTCTTTACCTACCTGTCTTTCACCACCACCGGCAAATGGGGACAATTTTGAAATAAAACCACATTTCATCAATATGCTGCCAAAATTTCATGGTTTGGAATCAGAAGATGCGTATATTTTTATTAATAAATTCCAAAACGTTTGCGCTATGATGAAAATGACCCAATTAAGTGATGACGCTATAAGGCTAAGAGTCATTCCTTTCACCTTATGTGACCTAGCTGAGAAGTGGCTATACAGCACGGCATCACATTCCATTAGAAATTGGGACGAGTTTGTGAAGGCTTTTCTTAAGAAGTTCTATCCTCATCACAAAACTGCTAGAATCCGCAATGAGATTATACAATTCTCACAGTTTCCTTCCGAACCATTTTGGAAGTGTTTTGAAAGATTCAAAGACCTACTCATTCAATGCCCTCATCATGGGATCGAAAGTTGGCAACTTTGCCAAACTTTATACGAGGGATTGAACTCGGCAACGAAGCAGTTGCTAGAAACCATCTGTCAAGGTCACTTTCTCTCCAAATCTAGTGAGGAAGCGTGGCAGTTTCTTGAGGATCTTAGTGAACAAACAATTCAGTGGGAGAGCTCCAAGACCACATCATCTTCTTCTAGTGGTCAATCTAGGGCAGGCATCCATCAAGTAGAGATGTCAATTGCTATGAAGGCCGAGATGGCCGCTCTTACGAAAAAGTTAGAAGCGATTGAGACCCAAATCTCGTCGCCTTCTCCTGCCCCTGTTATGCCTCCACGAACTGTGTGTGCTTGTTGTTCGGCTCCATCACACTTAACCGAAGAGTGTCCTTACAATGCATCGACTCAAGGACATGATAAAGTCAATGTTGCCTTTCAGCAACGATAAAGAAACGATCCGTACTCTTCTACATATAATCCAGATTGGAGGAGTCACCCAAATTTCGCTTGGAACCAAAATCAACAATTCCAAGGAAATAACAATTTTCAAGGGCCTCCTCCACAACAACAACAAGCACCCTCACAAACTCAATTTCAACAACCTTTCCAACAGCAACCTTACCCTAATCAAGTGAACAATTTTGTGCCTAATAATTCTTACGCGCCAAACAATTTTGTTCAACCTAATAATGACAAGGTTAGCTCGCTCGAAAGAAGTCTAGATGCGTTCCTAAAGCAATCTACACAGTCTACAGCAAGACTAGAGACTTCTATTCAATCTTTGGTGCAAAACAGTGCCTCACCCGATCAAAGCATCAAATCTATTGAGGCACAAATTGCACAACTCAATGCAGCTTTGAGCGAGCGCGAAAAAGGAAAGCTCCCATCTCAACTACTGCCCAACCCCGGTCACGCACATGCTGCATATCAACAGCAAACTTATAACGTAAACGCTGTGACCACGTTGAGATCGGGAAAAATGTCTCAAAACAATGTGGGTATTCACGATGACACCCCTGCCGGTGGTTCTTCTTCACCTTCTTCTTTTTCGTTAGAGCCTGTTCTCCATCATTCACATGGCTCTACTCCTTCTAGCTCGAACGGTCCCACTTCTTATAACACGAACACATCTACACGGGGTTCCGTTCCAACTCAACAATCTGATCCGCAAAAGTTGGACTCAACAACATTGCAAAATGCTCCTTTTCCAAACCGGTTGAGATCCAATAGACCAACTCCATAAATGGAGAAGATTGTCGAGTTGTTCAAACAGGTGAGCATAAATATCCCTCTTTTGGATGCGATCCAACAAGTTCCTTCATATGCAAAAATCTTAAAGGACTTATGCACCAAAAAGAGGAAGTCACAAGTACCAAAGAAAGTTTTTGTGGCTAGTGCTATTAGCGATGCTCTTGTCAATTCTTTACGCCAAAAGCAAAAGGACCCCGGTTGTCCTACTATTTCGATAATAATTGGGGACAAGAACATCAATAAAGCACTACTAGATCTTGGTGCTAGTGTCAATTTGCTACCTTATTCTGTGTACGAGCAATTAGGCATTGGAGAGCTTAAGCCCACTCACTGTACTCTCCAAATGGTTGATCGATCAATCACCCATCCAAGGGGTGAGCTAGAGGATGTGTTGATCAAAGTTGGGGAGTTCATATTCCCAGTTGATTTTATTGTTATGGACACACAACCTGTTGCTAACTCACGGAACCAAATTCCGGTGATCCTCGGTCGACCATTTTTGGCCACTTCCAATGTCGTAATAAACTGTCGCAATGGCTCAATGACTCTATCCTTCGGGAAGACGTCTAGTGAGTTCAATATTTACAAGTTAGGAAGTCTGCCCCCCGTGCCTAATATTAGTACACGAGAAGTTTGCTCTATTCAAGAAATCACGCAGGAGGACTGCGAGTTTGAAAGATTCTTGTTTGATGAGAACAGTTTTGACGCCACTAGTGCGTCCCTCCTTGAGCCTACCACAGTTGACACAACCGATATTGATTATGAAAGTTTCACTTTTTCGGATGATGACGACTCACAGCCCGAATATAAGTCTTTTGAATTTTTGGATGAGTTAGTTGAACCATCCAAATCGGTTGTTTGCGGTGATTTCGAACCTGTGTTGGAGTCCTTTGAGTTTGAGGTAGATTCCCCATTGATTCTTTCGCCTCCGAAACTCGAACTCATGCCCTTGCCGTCTCACCTTAAATATGCTTACATAAATGAGAATAAGACATTTCCCATTATAATATCAGCCTCTCTAGCCTTCGAGCAAGAGAACGCTATTTTAAAGGTCTTACAAGATAGGCAGCAAGTTTTCGGTTGGACTATGGCGGACATCGAGTAGATTAGTTCCCTCATAATTGAATATCATATGCAATTGATGGATGATGCCAAGTCAATAAAGGACCCACAGAAATATCTTGGGGATAGTGTGGTCAGTCAACCTCCTCCATTAGAAGTTGAACCACCCCCATTTCTTTTAATAAGCTACGAGAATGCTAATATTCCACTGATTGCTGATCATTCCCATTCTCGTTTTGATTCATCACCACATCATATCTATTCACTTCCATACTTTTACTACCATCACTCCTATCTTTCCCAATTCTTTTTGGATCGGTATAACATGTTCTTCCACCAACCGACACTCTTTACAGATAAATTTTTCGACTGGTTGGTGTTGATATTTGATCTGTGCAAAGTCTGGCAGTAATGTCTAACATTGTTTCATTGAAGTTTGGGGGGGCCTTTCTGTACATATGTTTGTTTTTCTTTTAACAATAAAATAAAAAAAATTATAAATAAATAAACAGGGGAGTGCCGACATTTTGACCCTCTTGGTGCAGCATGACAGTGATGACACTGTCAAGTTTAAGTTTGGGGGTACGCTCGGTACGTCTTTCTCTTTCGCATTCATTTGTACATATTTTTGCATTTGCATAATTATTTTAAAACCCATAAAAAATTGAAAATTTTCAAAAATTATAAAAATTAATTTATTCAATTTTGGCAGTATTGATTTGAGTTTGATAAATAGGTTAACTGGCTACGAATAACTAGATCTTAGACTTAGTAAATTGAAAACACTAAGAATAACCTTCTTTAAAGATTAACAGTAGAAAGTATATGTCTTTGTAGTTTATTTAGAACTAGGCAAATTTTGAGTTCACTTTTTTGGGCTAAGTTGAAATAAAGGAAAAATATTGATATTCTTATTAGACTACAAGTTTGAAAAATAATTCCTAGCTTAAGTCTATATTCTGAAAATGTATACCCTACAAATTGCACAATCACGCACCTTGAAACTTGGAATAGTAGAAGAGACCTTGAAATGCTCTTGTCTAAAGTCCTTAGTACGAAGAAAATAAAAAAAATGTGAATAAAGAAAAAAATGAACACTGGTCTTTGTGATTACTTAAGGCTGCAAAAAAAATAGAAAAAATATTTAGCGAGGGTGCTTCATCACCTAGTGCCTTAGACCAACTGGTTTGGGAGTCACTGCTAAAAGCCTTGGGTGTTGCAAGACTAGGAATTACGCTTTAAAGTGCAAACATATCTTGTAATCGGTTGTTGGTACCTCAAGAAGTATTAACAGTCGCATGAAGGATGTGAATTCACCAGTTAATTAGTGCTTTGGACAACGGACAAGAGTATGATTGCTTGATTTGAATTTCCTAGTGTAGGGGTGATTTATACACACACGTGGGGATATATGATTAGAGTTGAGATAAGAGAAAGGAATGAAGAATAGAACTTGTATCTTTAGTAGAGTTGATAGAAAAATTCCTAAGTGGAGATGGAACCTTAGAAAGAAAACTTGGGAAATGCTAAAAGCTAAGTAATTCTATAGAACATATATAATCTTAAGTTAAATGATGAGGAAGCATGAAGGATATGGGTGCATAATTTTCGAGTCAACGATAATAGAATTTCTTGTTAGAAAACCTAATTAGAGAACAAAAGTCAATGGGCTGAGTTGATAGGATTTTGTGGGTAGTATCCGCTGAAAACCCTCAGGAGACAACACTCCTCCTACTAGGGACACCTAGAGGTTTAACGGCTTGTTGCACGTGCTCAGTGCAATCGCGTTTCCCTGCGAAAGTGCGGTTAGGTTTTATCGAGAATAAAATAATAAGTTTGCTCGAGGACGAGCAAAAGATAAATTTGGGGGTATTTGTTCATATCATAATATTGCATTATTATATTCCCCATTCTTATTCGTTTTATAAATAAACAGGTGCTTTTGACGCAGGTCTGCTACATATTACAGGATACAGGTTCTTGGAGCGAAGACAGTGAAAAAGACAAAAGATGATACAAAAGAGAGACTTTTGACCCACAAGTAGAAGGATTCTAGTCGAGCCTAGACGAAGAACAATTCATAACTGTACAAGGCAATGCAAGGTCCAAAATGTCAAAGTGAACGGTTAAAAGATCATTACAAGTTTTCACTGAAGATCTGGAGAAGACCCAGAAGTCAAATGGAGAAAAGAAATAGAAAAATAGAAAGCCCAAGAAGCATAGAAGAAAACCCTAAATTTTCCAGACACAACTCCTTAGTTTGGCCGCGGAACCGCGGCCAAACCCAGGCTAGCGCCTCGGTTCCGCGGCCAAACCCAGGCTAGCGCCTCGGTTCCGCGGCCGTCTAGTGCGCACGTCGGTGCATATTTTTGGTGGCGGTGCGTCGGTGATTTTGTTGGGATTTTTCGGGGGTATTTTTGTAATCGCACATGTGCGAATCCCGTAACCCTAAATTTCCCTATTTCCCTATAAAATTTTAATCAAAATACTGTAAAAGGGATGCCTCTTTTCAAGAAATAAAATTTCAGATTCTTTTGAAGATCTAAGAGCATCAATTCTGTAAGTTTAATTTCTGCCCTAGCTTTATAATTAAATTCCTGCCTTAGATTAATTAATTTTCTTTGCCTTACTTAATTCTAGTTTAGCATTCTCTTAAACTGCAGTAGGTAATTAATCCACTAGATCTAAAAATGAATCTCAAAATAATGTTTTTACTAAATCCCCTAATGAGCGAGTAATTTCCTCGCTTGTTAGGATTAGGAATAAGGGAGGGATTGAGAGATGAATATCTCTCATCTCTTTCAAGCCCGATTATTTTTGATAACTAGAACTTCATGCATGCATGCATGATCCGCTCCCTACGGCACCCTACCCACGAGGTAATGGTGAAACCGTAGTATAAAGGACCGGACATGCATGTCTTCCATGAAGGTTAGAGCGAATATTAGGAAAGGGCGGACAAGGATCTAGAGGAAGAAACTTCGTTTCTTCCCGATCATTCTAATCCCTTTTTCTAATAGTCGCTATAACTTCTAAAAGATTTCATTTAGGGCAATGAGAGAGATGTGACATTCAATCTTATCAAACCCTACCTTAGACCTAACCCAAGTTTCTTTATCATCGTACAACTTAGTTTTAGATTCAATTAAAACAAAACCAAACAACCATTGGAATCAACTCGTAAGAACACGTAGGATAATTACACATCCCTGTGGACCGACCCGTATTCACCGGTTAGCTACAAAGCGACGCCGTTTTTGATTGCGGTAAAAATATTTTTGATCGTTAAAAATCTACATTAATCACCCTGTAAGGAGGAATATTGCATTATGCTCTCTCTTTAATGGAGCATAAGACTAATAATGAAGCTAAATATGAAACTTTGATAGCCGATCTTGAGATCGCTATCGATATGGGAATCAAGGGCCTCCTAATATACGGATATTCATTGCTGACTGTCAGTCAAGTAAATAGTGACTACAAGACAAGCAAGCCATAATTGATAAGGTATGGAGAAAGAGTGCAGCAGCTGCTAACCCAAATCCCTTCATATACCCTGGAGAGCCTATTGCGAGCAGAAAACATTAAGGCAGATGTGTTACCTAAGTTGGCTAAAGAATTGGCCGATGAAGACCTCAATGACGTAAGGATCATTATCCAAAGTCGCAGGATCCTGGAACCAGCAGATATACCTTCGGAAGTTCTGATAGAGTTACCCGAAGAAAAAGGAGCGACCGAAGAAGATACTCTCTAAATAGAAAATGAAGAAGAAGTTGAGGACTGGAGCGGAGTCTTTATAAACCACTTCAAATTCCAACGAACACTTAAAGATGCATCATCTAGACATCATCTCATGAAACGAGCTCCGTCGTTCACCTTCATCAACGATATTCTATAAAAGAGATCCTTCGACTTCGTATGGTTAAGATGCCGAGGGTCGAAAGAAGAAAAGAAAGTCGTCCAAGAAGTACACGATAGACTTTGCGGCTCCCATTAAGCAGGACAAAAAATGAAGCTCAAGATAAAAAGAATGGGCTATTACTGGCCCACGATGATCCAAGACTGCTTTGAGTATGCGAAGCGGTGTCACTCGTGCCAAATACCTGGGGACTTCATACATCAGCACCCGAATTCGCTGCATCCGACAGTAGCTAGTTGGCCGTTCGAGATGTGGAGAATGGATATCATCGTCCTTATCGAACCAACGTCATCCAGAGGACATCGGTTTATATTAGTAACAACCGATTATTTCTCTAAGTGGGCAGAAGCAGTACCGCTAAGGAAAGTGAAGATGGAGAATATCCTCTATTTCTTCAAAACTCATGTCATCTACCAGTTCGAAACTCTGCGGCGGATAATCTCGGATAATGGACCAGCCTACAGAAGTTATAAAATAAGTCGCTTCGCACAACAACAAAGGATAGACTGGAGATACACCTCGGGACAATGGTCTAGTTGAAGCATTCAACAAGACTTTGACCAAGCTTATAAAGAAAACGGTGTTCAGGAATAAGAAAGACTGGCATGAGAGGCTTTATGAAGCTCTTTGGTCGTACCGAACGATGTTCAAGATGACCATAAATACAACATTATATGCACCGGTGTTTGGCACTGAAGCAGTACTCCCACTGGACATAGAAATCCTTTCATTACGAGTGGTAGTTCAATATGAGCTAACGGATGAAGAAAATTCTCATCTTCGGCTCGAAGAGCTCGATGCTCTCGATAAAACTTGCCTTGCAGCACAACAAAATCTAGAAGCTTACAAGGTAAGGATAACACGATCGTATGAAAGATTAACCAGGCCGAGAATATTCCGCCAAGGAGAACTCGTGCTGGTTGTTAAAAGACCAATGATTCCCAATCGTGCAAAACGGGAGAAGTTTGAGCCAAACTATGAGATCTCATACATCATAGATAAGGTCTACCAAGGTGGAGCTTACCTGCTCATGGATATGCATGGAGAAAGGCCATTTCGGCCAATAAAAGGCCGATTTCTCAAAAAATACCATGCTTGAAGAGTCACGACTTAGGTCAATGATGGATGACTACGCTTGTGTCCGCTCGCTATCTTCTTGAGTCAAAACTCTGAAATTCATATGCGTCCCGTTATGCTATATTGGACCGCTACGTCCTTAAACTAGTACTGGACTGAAATGTCCCTAAACTAATGTTTGATCGAAATGTCCCTAAACTAATGTTGGACCGAAATGTCCTTAAACTAATATGTTTGGCCTTACGGTTTGGATTATATAACCAACCGTATACAATTCATGGGAATAAATAAGACATACCCTATTCAAGTTCCTATTGGACCGCTACGTCCTTAAACTGGTACTGGACCGAAATGTCCCTAAACTAATGTTGGAACGAATTGTCCCTAAACTAGTATATCGTCCCTGACACGGGAATGGTGGCCTGAGATATCCCTAAACTTATACGTTGCGCCATGCATGATGATGTTGGACCGAAATGTCCCTAAACTAGTATATCGTTCCTAACAAGGGGATGCGGGAACGAAATGTCCCCAAACTAGCTCGTCATCCCGAACATTGAAATGTTTGACCGCGATGTCCTTAAACTAATATGCTCTTTGAGATCGACATTGCAATTTAGGTCCCACCGGCGAAGATTGCAACTCAAGTCCTACCTGCAAGGCTACACCCGAAGTCCCATCGGCTATGAAGTTCCACCGATGATGCAGTAATTCAAAAAAAAAAGAACGGTATGTCCGCAAGCAAAATGGGCATGGATGAAAACAAGAAAGGGGCTGTGAGTAAAAACAGCAGGGCTATCAGTGAGCTTGTGAAAATATGAAAGGGTGCAAACTCGTTGAAAAGAAAGAAAAGATGCACTTGTAAAGTCTTCTCAACTTTGTAAGGAAAAAACAACTGCGCGAGATCCTTATGACTTATAAAGGAGGAGCACACTTAAGAATCCATACGATTCCTAAGGAGAAAATACACTTAAGAGATCCTCATGACTCGTAAGGAGAATATACCCTCTATAAGACCCACACGGCTTATAGAATTCAAAAGTCTTAAGTTACAGGGATCTAAACCTATTCTTAACTCATCATAAACCTATAAAATTTATGCCCTACAAGTGGTCCAAAATCGAATCTTGTATACAATCTATGGGCGTAAATAAATATGTTCCCAACCAAGTCTCACCAAAAGCGAGGGATATTTCTCGACTTGATGAACGACACTTATGAGTCCCCTCGGCTGGCAAAGAGAAAATACCACCGTAAGATCCTCACGACTTACAAGAGGAAAACACACATAGGAGCCCTCATGACTCTTAAGGAGAAAATAATGTTTGATATAGGCGCCCTCAAGGCAATTATTGTTGGGTTATGTCACCGCCCTGGCCATCAAATTGTGGCCGATTGCGGAACAAAAATTTTACAATATGCCGCTAGAACAACCCACGAATACGTATCTACCATTAACCATAAACCTAGCAAGCTATATAACAAGTTGAGATGGTTATATCGAATGATCCATGTTCTTCAATCATTAACCTCTTTCCCAAGCTCCTAGTACCCACTATGATCAAGTTTGATCTCCGGTCTCCCTCCATCGAAAATGATCCACCTGAGAGTCTATGGATCAAGCTCCTACCTCATAACTGAGGTAACTAGGGTACCTAGTTCGCTAAACTAGATAGCCTAAAAGATGTAGAGTCTAATGATGGATTGATTTGTCTTTAAACACCCTAAGTTTCTCAACACATGAAGACATTAAGGGTGGAGGTAGAAGAAGAAGATTGAGATATGAGAGTGTAAGCATGAAGCAAAGCAACTCAAGAAAAAAGCTAAGTGTTGTGCGCAATAACAGAAGTACCAAGTGAAGAAAATATCTCACAACCCCAACAAATATCAAGCATGCCACAATAGTGTTTCATGAGTTACACAATGAGTCACCCCATGAGTCACCAAATATGCCATGCTTCATAAATTCTAATGCATGCTCATCCCTCCACCTCATTAACCATTTAACCAAATGGTTAATAAAAAAAATGAGGTGGCAACTTCTAGAAGCAACTTGTAATAAATTACAAGAATATCCCTCATCCGTATATACATACCCGTATCCGTATTCCGAAAAATACGAATATAAAGAGACGAATATAATCCAACAATATAATACTAGTATCCGGCTTAAACTAAAGCCACTAGTAAAAACCGTCCGAATCATGATACGTGCACAAGTGTACGTATATGATCGAACCCTGCCGTAAAACCATACGACCTCTACATCGTTTCGCCCGAAGCAAGGAAACCCTCTGTGTGGGACTCTAAAGACTCGTCAATACGCTGGCAGTGGGTTTAACCAGAAGCACATTAGTGGCACTAGCAGTACGTTACGGCTACCCAGGTATTGAGCGAAAGGAAGGCCGACGAGCAAACTCATCCTGACCCTACTGAGCCTGTCCGTGATAATCTCCGTACAGTACGGTCTCATCATCTAAGAGTATCACATATCTAGTCTAGGGGGTGGATAAAATCAGACCCTTAATAACGCGACATTTAGTGTCGGTATGAAGCCTATCAATACCTGAGAAACTACTGATCCAAATCAGTAATTCTCGACTACCCTGATCAAGGATTTCTGGTGATGGCCACCCGTGAACCACGCGACATCAACCCCAATACCGGAAGAGATGAATCCTTGACGATCCACTCACTGCCTCCATATGGCTCAGGACTGTACCCAACTAAAACCTGTTTGCACGACTCCTTTTAGCTATGGTAGGGTAGTAATCAAAGCACAGTAGGAACTCACATGTGACAAATGATGATCTCAGGTCAACAGAATAATCTGTACACATGTCACCTGAGAACTGCTATCGACAATAGGTATAATATCAACTAGCATGTCCCCAGCGAGTCCGTCGAGTGTACTTATAGCCCAATGAGCACCATATACTATCTTAGGTGAACAAACAGACACTAATGGCTTGTGAGACCGGCCACCGCCCCTCGTCGGGGTCTCGATAAGTACACACTAGTCTACTCTGGAGTATCGATACCCTATCTCGATATGTTAGTGTATATGCCCTAGAGGCCATTACTGTATCATACAGGTATGTATATTACTTGATGGAAGCTTGGGATATCCACAGTTGTATAGACAATCTTGCTCGATATAGTAGTATGCTACTTGGTTTGTCTCTGCTTTAATGTGTACATGTGTGTTTCTTTATTATATCACCTATACGCATTAGTAGAGCCCTTAGGATCTTCACTTGATTACCGGCGTTGTGATGGCGATCACACTCGTGGGGGCTGGGTAATCCACAAGTACATCCTTATACACGTCCCTAGTCTTAGGATTATCGAGACAGGGCATCGATACTCCGGAGTAGACTAGCGTATGCGCTTTTCATCCCAGCATGGGAGACGGTCTGTCCTACAGCCGTCAGTACGTCGTACTTGAGATAGCATGCGGGTGCTCGTTAGGTTACGAGTACACTGGACAGGACTCGTCGGGAACAGATGGTTGGTATTATACCTATAGTCAATTATCAGTTCCCAGGTGACATGAGTACAGCTTAGTCCGCTGACTTGACACTGTCACTTCGCCTCGAGTGTGTTCCCACCGTTCTTTGATTACTACCCTACCATGGCTCTACTGAGTCGTGAAAACAGGTAGTAGTTGGGTGCAGTCCCGAAGCACTTGGAGGCAGTGACGGTTAGACAGGATTCGTCTCTCCCGATATTGGGGGTTGACATCGCGCTGTGTCTAGGAGAGCCATTACACGAGTAGTCCCTGGCCAGGGCAGGCGAGATATACTGGTAGGTTTCCAGTGTTATCTCAGGGTGTTCCGGGCTTCACTCCGACACGACTTGTACCGCTATTAGGGGACTGACGTTTACCGTCCCCCTAGGCCCTCCATGCGATGTATCAGACGAAC
This sequence comes from Agapanthus africanus, assembly GCA_030015575.1. Taxonomy (NCBI): domain Eukaryota; kingdom Viridiplantae; phylum Streptophyta; class Magnoliopsida; order Asparagales; family Amaryllidaceae; genus Agapanthus; species Agapanthus africanus. The sequence continues at coordinate 265,113,392 of CM057341.1, forward strand.
AGACCGGACTGTACGGAGATTGTCACATACAGGCTCAGTAGGAGGTCGGATGGGTTTACCTCATCGGCCTTCTTATCGACATCTACCTGGGGACCGTTACGTACAGCTAGTGCCGCTTGCGGTCTGTGTTTAAACCCACTGCCAGCGTAGTGTCGAGTCTTTAGAGTCCCACACAGAGAGTTTCCCTACTGAGCGAAACGTGTAGAGGCCGTATGGTTTTACGGCAGGGCTGCGATCACTTACGTGCACTTGTGTGCGTGTAGTGTTCGGGCAGGCAATACTAGTGGGCTTTGGTTTAAGCCGGATCCTAGTATTGCACGGATGGATTTGTTTTGTCTTCTGCGCATCCGCATTCTATGGAATGTGGATGCAGGTGTGTATGCACAGTTTTCCGGAGCGATGAAGGAGGAGGTGCCTCATTAGGGTTTTGGCAATTCGTTTGGTCGAAACCATTATGAGCCGCGGACATCATTTACTAATCCTTTTATTGATAATTTTATGATGGCTAATTGCATTGACCATTTGACCACCATGACCTCTCTTGACTTTGTTGACCGGTTGACCGTGTTGACCATTGACCTTCAAGAGAGATCTACACTCTTCTTTTCATTTTGTTTTTCTTTTTGATTATGATAATGGTCATTTCAATTTAGCCATCAACTTTATCTTGATAGGATTGGTAATGATGGTTTAGTGCATTATTGAACCATGGTTCATTTTCTTGAGCTCATAATTCTTTTCTCATTCTCTCTCTCGCTCTTTCTCATGAGAAGAAAAGAAATGCTCCATGGTTGCTAGCTCCTCCTTCTTCCTCCTCTTGATTCATCTTTTGATCTCATGTGTTGAGAGATAAAGATCCCAAAAAGACAAACACCTCCATCTTTCTCTTCTACACAACCTAGGGTACTAAGACTAGCAATCTTGTTACCCTAGCTACCTCGGCTCGAGGTGGAGCTCGGTGTACATCTCTCGGGTGGATTGTCTTCGACTCAAGGAGGCCACGGAGGTGACCAAAGTCCGGATCAACCCTCGGAGCAAGCAAGGAGAAGAACAACAAGAAGATAAGGAGTTCAAGTTGAGGTATAACCCCTAACCGAGTAGATAAATCTCTAGTTAGGATGCTAGTGTGTTGTTTAGCAAAGATCCGGCTTTTACGGTCCATGTTACCAAGTCTAGAAAATTTTTTGTTTTACCGTTTCCGCAACCCCGAAAGTACCGGGAGAGGTAACGTGGACCTAACAGTGGTATCAGAGCCTAACTAACCACACCCTAGCATATTAGCAAATTATTTAGAATATCGACCGAACGAAAAAACCGCAAAACACTCCGGAATCCCTAAGTTTCTGCCGATTTTTTTCTGCTCAAAAAATAATAAATCATGTCTTAGAAATCGGCTCAGGCTTTTTATAGAACGCTGGAGAAAAACGATCCCCTAACTCGGTTAAAACGCCGCGGAACCACGACATAAGCTTGCTTATGCCGCGGGACCGCGGCCGAGTTAACTCGGTTGGGGTTCTAGTTTCCTGCAGTGTTCTTATTTGGGTATTTTGGGATTTTTGGAATATGATTTTTCTGCCCAGATTTTCCTGAAAGCAAAATTTGTTTTTGGGGCTTAAAAATCCGTATTTTTTGGTCGATGTTCTGTAGACTTTGGCTAATGGTTATATCTGTAATGTTATATGTGTATTGAACGTCTACTAATCCCTATATGTCGATTAGTGGGGGTTATACATATCTGTGATCTGTGTTGTTGATGGTTTGTGTATATGAACTCGTTGGATTGTCGCGGATGAATAGCCGGGGTGGATGTGAGATGAGAGTTTCTTTTTCTTTCATTCATGTAATAAATTTTTAAATTGATGTAATATTATTTGTATGGCAGCACAACCGGGTCGAGGTTGTAGCCATCATTGTATAATTCTTTTTACTGTTTTTGCTCCTAGGATAGACCCATGGAGGGGGTGCACAAACTACCGGGTATCTCGAAGTGCCGAGTGGCCTACTCACGATGTTGAGGGAGGTTGCTTCGCTTCGGGTACTTGGCAGGTAGTTTGCCGCACCCGTAGGGGTCTTGGGTGGGGTATTGGCTATTCATCGTGACCGTGTAATCCGTTTTTCGTTGCAGGCTCGAACGAATCGCGGGTTCCTAGTATATCCAAAGTGTTCATCTGTGATCTGGATTGGCTATCATTGCTATATATCTATATATAATAACTATTTAGGCGTTGCTTATGTTTTTCAGCCGCGCTAGCCCAGCTCCCGCTCTGTCGTTAGTTAAGTAACCTAACGGGTGATGACGGGTCCCCGTGGCGAATGCAAATGGCATAAGCGTACGTCATATTTTGGTTGTTTTCTGCAATGGTAGGATTTAAATGATGGGACGCATTAAAAGAATTAATGCAAGAAAATAAACCTAAAAGACGTTGTTGGAACAATTTTTCAAAAAGCTGTTATTGCAAGGACGTTCACTTTTGTTTTGCATCGAGGTATTCGGTTATGAATGCCCAGCACCTCAGTCGACGAGGCAAGGGCCGAGATCCCTTCATCGGGAGTGACCCCTTGGACAAAATGTTTGCGTCAGGGTAATAACTTCACTATAGTCGATTATTCTTGCTTTGCATCGAGGTATTCAGTTTGGAATATCCTGCACCTCATTCGACGAGGAAAGAGCCGAGATCCCTTCACAGGGAGTGACCTCTTTAGCAAAAGTTTTCGCCACTATATTTTCAAAAAGGGCAATCATGTTCCTTTAACGATATCAAGTTCATTACGTTAACGGGTTTTTCGCCAAAAACCCAGCCGTAGCCCTCCGTCGTTTCGGATTGATATTATTTAGTATTCATACTGCGTTTGTTGACCTAGTCAAGGCGTAGTGAACGGTAGCTAGATGATATTTTTCTGTGGATTGCAAATGTGATTGGTTAGGACAGTCGTGTGACCTTGTTGACCTAGTCAAGGGAACGTACGGGTGGGTCTAATGCAATCAGGATAATGACGGGTAGAACTTGACTAACGGTTTATGGTCTGTTGACCTAGTCAAGGTCATAAACCGTTAGGTGCAAAAACCACATCGGGAGTTTCTAAAGAAACTGAAACCTGCAGATTTAGCATACCTTCTGGAGTGTGGTGACTAGAGTGGATTCCATCTAGGTCATCACATAATGATAGTTGGATCCCGATCCCACTGATGAGTTGGATTACTCTCGGGAGATTATTTCACTTAACGATCAATGCTATAAACCAAGTAGGTGTCTAGAACGGTGTTAGCGGGGTTACGCCTCCAGGGAAAAGAGGTTATTTAATTAAGGAACTTCGCGAAAGCGTTGGAAAACCTCCCTCGAAGTACCGACACTAGCCTGGCTGAAAGGTTAAGCAAGTATTGTGACGTGAATTAAATCCCGACTAGTTCTTCTTTTAAAAGGTTTTAAGAAGAATTTGAGGAAACAGTGGGAGACATCCTGGTTAGATAAACTAATAAACCAATCTAATCTTGCTCGAGCGCACGCTGAGTGTTTCTTTTCTCTCTCTCCAGGTAGCAACCATTTCACGCCCTAATCAAGATAATAAAATGTATCGCTTGACCGATCCGAATTCTTATTCGGGGCTGGGGAACGTTGGTTCAGCTCTAACTTGTGACAACAGTTATAAGTATGAGCAAGGGAAAGGGGATTGTATGGATTCCCAGGATACCTAGTTGAAGAAGAAGCATGGTTTTGCATCTACTTCAGGTGTTCTTGTAATTGAGAACTGTTTTATGGTCAGCCCTACCTCCTGGGTACTTGATACCGGATCAGGATCTCATATCTGTAATTTATTGCAGGGACTGAGAAAAAGTAGGAAAGTTGCACCGGGTGATATGTCGCTCAGAGTAGCGAACGGAGCACAAGTTAATGCGGCAGCCGTCGGTGAATATTACTTAGTATTGACAAATGGCAAGACTATGATTTTGAACGATTGCTACTATGTACCCTCCATGGTTTGCAACATCATATCAGTTTCTTTACTCGATAAAGATGGATATAACTTTGTTCTTGATAGAAATATCATGAATATTTACCTTCATAAGGTACTGGTTGCAGAGGGTACACTGTGTAATGGTATCTACGTTCTAAATCAGAATACAGTTCTCAATATACAAAACACACGCAAGAGGAAGAATTCAGATACGAATGAATCCTACTTGTGGCATTGTAGACTTGGTCATATCGGAGAGAAAAGACTGAGTAAGTTGCATAAAGATGGACTCTTGAATGCGTTCGAGTTTTCATCTTATGAAACTTGTCAATCTTGTCTCAAAGGGAAGATGACCAAATCTCCATTCACCGGACATGGAGAAAGAGCAACAGAGCTCTTGGGACTCATACACAGTGATGTATGTGGTTCGATGTCTATACATGCAAGGGGTGGGTTCTCGTACTTCATCACATTCACTGACGATCTCTCTAGGTTCGGATATGTGTATCTGATGAAACACAAATCTGAAGCTTTTGAGAAATTCAAGGAATTCAGAAAGGATGTAGAGAACCAGACTGGCAAAAGTATCAAGATCCTCCGGTCTGATAGAGGAAGGGAGTACTTAAGCACGGAATTCCTAGATTACTTAAAAGAGAATGGCATTCTCTCTAAGCTTACTCCTCCTTATACACCACAGCACAATGGTGTTTCGGAAAGGAGGAATCGTACCCTATTCGATATGGTTCGCTCCATGATGATTAGTGCTGAGTTACCTCTTTCATTCTGGGGACATGCGCTTCAGACAGTGGCATATCTATTGAATGATGTTCCGTCTAAATCAGTTCCTAAGACTCCGTTCGAGATACGGAATGGAAAAAGGCCATATCTTAAAAGATTTAAGATATGGGGTTGTCCGTGTAGGGTTCCTAGGCATCCTAATGAAGTCTCACAAGGCATCGAACATGCCAATTTCAAAAATTATTGGTGCCGAGAAACCCTAACACGGATCGTCGGCTAGAAATCTAGGCGAAATGAGAATCTAGTTAACTCTTTAGATAAAAGTTAGATGCTACAACCTTTGTAGATCCGGTTCCCCACTTCCTTAGCTCCACATGGGTATGCTCTCGCTGTCCATCACGAATCCTAGACTCATTCGTCGGCTTCATCGGGAAAACGAGCGGAATAGGTCGTCGGTTTCGTGTCAAAGACGATCTACGTCGAGGTTGCACAAGCTCAAGCTCCGATTTCACAAAGTTGTGAAACTTGTGAAGAAAACACCCAAAACAACTTGGCAAGAGGTAGAGGGTGAAGAAATAGGAGGTGGGTTCACTTTAGAATTGGATTTCACTCACTTTTTCTCAAGTTGCCATTGATGGCATCTAGTTTTCTCTCTTGAAGAAGAAGGAGAAGATGAAGCTAGTTTATGATAAGTATTGTGAAAAAGAATAATAAAATCAAATACTTATCATATTCTAACCTAGGTTAAGTATAGAGAATAAACCATGGTCACTTGGATGTGTTAGGGTTAAGCATGAAGATAAGGATGGTTACAAAAGTCAAAGCTTCATGAAGCTTCAACTTAAAACAAAAAAAGCCACCATTCTCATCATAATCCTTTTCAAATAAATAAATAAATAAATAAATAAATGAATATGCAAAACCCTAATCAACACTTAACCATGGTTTTAATTCTTTACACTTAACAAAAAGATCAAGTATCATCAAACATGATATAAATATGTGCACAAAAGTATATCACATATACTTCTTGCACATCAAGTGAGAAAATCCATATAAAGTGAACCATTACTAGTTAATGCAAAGTAATATATCAAATATATAATTTTACATTAAATCATTAAATCAACATTTGATTCAATGATCCGGTTATGTCGCACATAACCGACTAGAATCCAATGTATCGATTTATCGAATCAATGATTCGATAACTAGGTCATATCGAATATAACCAATCGAAACATATATCGCGAGAATGAAATGCGGTATCACATACACGCATTATTCTCGGTCCTGCACATATCTCATATGCGCTCCTATTTCGTTTCGCTTGAACCAGGAAACCTCTGTGTAGGACTCTAAAGACTCGTCAATACGCCGGTAGCAGATGATGATCATATCAAGCACCCACAAGCCGCAAGCAGTCTGCTAAACGTAACGGCCATCCGGGTATTGAGCGATCAGAAGATCGACGAGCTAGCCCGCTCACACTCCTGTGAATCCAACCAGTAACACTTACCGTACAGTCCGGTCTGTTCGTCTGATACGTCGCATATCAAGTCTAGGGGTGGTAAACGTCAGACCCCAATAACCGATAAGTCGTGCCGATGTGAGGCTCATAACGGGTCGAGAAACTACTGGTAACACTTACCAGCAAATCTCTGATCAGCCCTGGCCAGGGACTTCCCTGTTACGGCCAATCGAGCACAGCGCAACATCAACCCCCAATACCGGGAGAGACGAAACCCCTCCTATCGCTCATTGCCTCCATGTGACTCGGGACTGTACCCAAAGACCACCGTTTTGCACGCCCTCATGGACGTGGTAAGGTGGAGATCAAAGCACAGTGGGAATCACACAAGACTCTATGACGATCTCGGGTCTACAGACTAACCTGTACAAGTGTCACCTGAGAACTGCCATCTGACGTGAGGTATAATACCATCTGGGAGTTCTCGGCGAGTCCGTCCAGTGTACCCAGTCTCCACTGAGCACCCTTATACCATCTCTGATGTCAAACACCAATGGATATGGGATCATCCATCGCCCATCTCATGGGTCGAGAAGCGTATACGCTAGTCTACACTGGTATATCGATGCCCCGTCTCGATACACCCACGACTAGGGACCATGAAGGATGTACTTATGGACTACCATGTCCCCACTAGTATGATCTGCATCATAGTCCAGGTAGTCAAGTACACATCCTAAGGGCTTTACCAACATGTAACTATAAGACAGTTTAAAGAGACTAGTATACATGTTAAGATAAAGAGTAACCAGATAGCATACTATCATATCGAGCAAGAAAGTCATCTCTATATATGTCCAAGCATCCAATATAATATACATCATCTGTACAATACTGGCCTCTAGGGCATACATACAACTAACAATCTCCCACTTGCACTAGGGCCAGCTGCTGTAGTATCGCATACCGAGCATCCCGAAGAGTCTCTCAAACTGTATCTGGGGAATGGCCTTCGTGAGTGGATCCGCCGTGTTGTTCTTCGTGTCAACCCTCCTGACCTCGATCTCCCGGCGATCAACTATCTCCCGGATCAGGTGATACCGCCTCAAAATATGCCTGGATCGCTGATGGGACCTGGGTTCCTTGGCCAAAGCCACCGCTCCATTGTTATCGCAATACAAAGGTATTGGATGCTCAATGGATGGAACCACTCTAAGTTCAGTAATGAACTTCTTGATCCAGACAGCCTCTTTGGCAGCATCGTTGGCAGCGATGTATTCAGCCTCCATCGTCGAGTCTGCCACGGTTTCCTACTTGGAACTCTTCCAGCTAACCGCCCCTCCGTAAAGGGTAAAGACAAAGCCCGACTGCGACTTAGAGTCGTCCTTATCACTCTGGAAGCTCGAATCGGTAAAGGACTCCACTTGGAGTTCTCCGTTACCATACACCAAGAACATATCTCTAGTCCTTCGCAAGTACTTGAGAATGTTCTTCACAGCTGTCCAGTGACTCTCTCCAGGATCTGCTTGATACCGACTCACTACACTTAGTGAGTATGCAACATCGGGTCTGGTACATAGCATCGCATACATGATAGAGCCTACTGCCGAAGCATAGGGTATCCCTTGAATGCGAGCTCTCTCCAAATCAGTCTTGGGAGACATCTCTTTGGAGAGAGTGAGTCCAGAGATCGTGGGCAAGTTCCCACGCTTGGATTCTTCCATACTAAACCTCTTTAGTATGGTGTCAATGTACCTGGATTGGGACAATCCCAGTATCCGTTTGGATCTATCTCTATAGATCCTGATTCCCAATATGCAGGAGGCATCACCAAGATCTTTCATTGAGAATCTTTGTGATAAGAAGAGCTTGACCGATTGCAGCATAGGAATATCATTTCCTATCAAGAGTATGTCGTCCACGTACAATACGAGGAATACAACCTTACTCTCTGCTACCTTCTTGTAGATACAAGGTTCATCTGGATTTTTGACGAAATCAAACTCTTTGATAATGACGTCAAAGCAGATGTTCCAACTCCGTGATGCTTGCTTTAACCTATAAATGGATTTAAGCAGCTTGCACACCTTCCCGCTGCTCCCACTGTCTACGAAGCCCTCTGGCTGAGTCATGTACACGCACTCTTCTAAATCACCATTTAGAAAGGCGGTCTTAACATCCATTTGCCAGATTTCGTAGTCATGAAAGGCAGCAATGGCAAGCATGATTCGGATGGATTTAAGCATAGCCACTGGAGAAAAGGTTTCATCATAGTCCACACCTGGTCTTTGACGAAAACCCTTTGCTACAAGTCTAGCTTTGAAAGTCTCTACTTTCCTATCTACACCAAATTTCTTCTTGAAGATCCACTTGCTCCCAATGGGTTTTACCCCTTCAGGAGCAACTTCCAAAGTCCATACTTTGTTTGTGTACATGGATTCCATCTCGGACCGCATAGCATCCAGCCATTTCACTGAGTCCCTACTCGTGATGGCCTGCTCGAAGCTAGTTGGGTCATCATCATCCATGATGCAATCCTCGCTTCCACCATCAATGAGAAAACCGTAGTATCTCTCAGGTGGACGAGAAACCCTACTAGATCGGCGGAGAGGCTGGGGTTCATCGGGAACTACGGAATCCTCTGGTTCAACCAAATCTTCTGTTGTAGTCTGTGTCGCTGGAACCTCTTCCAGTTCTACCTCAATGCCACTTATCTGTTTCATAAGAAAACTTTTTTCTAAGAAAGTGGCATGTCGAGAAACAAACACCTTTTGTTCCTCGGGGTGGTAGAAGATATACCCTTGTGAATTTTTGGGATATCCTACAAACTTACATAAGACAGATCTTGCCTCGAGTTTGTCCGGATTTTGTCTTTTGACATAGGATGGACAACCCCATATCTTAATATAATTAAGATGTGGTCTCTTCCCTTTCCATATCTCATATGGAGTGGTAGGCACCGATTTGGTAGGAACTCTATTCAATAGGTCCATGGCTGTCTCAAGCGCATATCCCCAGAAGGAAATAGGTAACTCAGCTGTACTCATCATTGAGCGCACCATATCTAATAGGGTGCGGTTCCTCCGTTCAGATACACCGTTGTGATGTGGTGTATAAGGAGGAGTACGCTGAGAGAGAATCCCATTCTCTTTTAAATAATCCAGGAATTCACTGCTTAAGTATTCACCTCCTCGATCAGATCGAAGAACCTTAATACTTTTGCCCGTTTGGTTCTCTACCTCGTGCTTATATTCTTTGAATTTCTCAAAAGCTTCAGACTTGTGTTTCAACAGGAACACATGCCCGTATCTAGAGAGATCGTCAGTGAATGTAATGAAGTAGGAAGAACCATTTCTGGCGTGTGTAGACATTGGACCGCATACATCACTATGCACCAGTCCCAAGAGTTCAGTAACTCTTTCTCCGTGTCCCGTAAACGGAGTTTTGGTCATTTTTCCTTTGAGACATGACTGGCAAGTGTCATAGGATGAAAATTCAAACGGATTTAAATATCCATCCTTATGCAACTTAGCCAGTCGTGTCGCATTGATGTGACCCAGTCTACAATGCCACAAGAAGGATTAGTTCAGTTCAGAACTCTTACTCTTGTGTGTGTTTGTTATGCTCAGAACTGTTGATTGGTTTAGAACATAAATGCCATTGCACAACGTGCCTGATCCAACCAACTTTTGGTTACGGAAAATGTTCATAACATTATCCTGTAATACAAAATTATATCCCTCTTTACTCAATAAAGAAACCGATATAATGTTGCATATCAGGTTCGGCATGTAATAGCATTCATTCAGAACCAATGTATTACCAGTTGGTAATGCAAGGTGATATTCCCCGACAGTCTTAGCTGCAACAATTGCACCATTTCCAACTCTAATGTCTTTATCACCTTCTCCAAGTTCTCTATCTTTCCTAAGCCCATGTAACTGATTACATATATGGGATCCTGACCCGGTATCTAATACCCAGGACGTGGAGCAAATGGAGAAACAGTTCTCTGTAACGAACACACCCGAAGAAAATGCATCAACATGTACTTTCTTCATTCGGGTGGCATAGGAATCCTGGTATTCCCCTATTTCCTGTTCATTCCTATAACTCTTATAAGAAGGAACGGAACCAACGTTCCCCAGCACAGTATAACATGCGGGTTCGGTCAATACATCCATATTATTATCTTGATTAAGGCATGAAATGGTCGCTACCTGGAGAGAGAGAGAGAAGAAAACACTTTAGCGTAAGCTCGTGCAAGATCAGATTGGTTATTATCTTATCTAATCAGGATGGCTCCCACTGCTTTTTATCAAATCTTCCTTCAAACCCTAAAAGGAAAGACTAGCCGGGATTAATTACACACTACAAGTTCGCCAATCTTTCAGCCAGGCCAGTGTCGGTACTTTGAGAGAGGTCCCCCGTGCTTTCGCACGAACCTAATTACTGTAAACCTCGTTTTCCCAGAGGCGTAACCTCGTTAACACCTTTCTAGACACTTACTTGATCGGCTAATTGTAATGTGTAAAACTCTCCCAGGAGTAACTCTTACTCGCAGTGGGTATCGGGATCCAACTATCTCATAGAAGGTATGCAATCTCATTGCAAATTTCAACACTTGAAATTCTCGATAATATTTTGCCCCTAGTGTGCTATGACCTTGACGCATGCCAAACAACCCATAGTCCGCTAGTCAAGTTCAACCCGTACATTTCTTGATTGAATTAAACCCACCCGCACGACCCTTGACGCATGCCAAACAACGCCTTGCGAATACTCTAATCCAATCGCATCGTATGCTAGCAGATAAGCACTAGTTAGCTACCGTACACTACGCCTTGACGCATGCCAAACAACCGCAGCACGAATACTAACTAGTACTTATCTGAAATGACGGAGGGCTACGACAGGTTTTTCTGAAAACCTATTGCGTAATGAACTTGATATCGTTGTAGAATCAAATGAAGTTTTGAAATGGAGTGATTTTGAGGCTTTTCTAGTTTTGCTAAAGGGGTCACTCCCGGTGAAGGGATCGTCGGCCCTTTCCTCATCGAATGAGGTGCGGGATATATCATATATATCACTGTGCAAAGCAAAAACTCTTAAAAGCAATCAAAGCCAAACCGAGTGTGTAGCATCTGCTAGTTATTGCTAAAGGAGTCACTCCCGGTGAAGGGATCTCGGTCATTTCCTCATCGAATAAGGTGCAGGGTATATCATATATACCGCTATGCAAAGAAAGAACTGTAGCTACCTGTTTTGTTTAAAATCTGATTCTACAACATCTTAGGTTTCTTTTCTTTCATTAATCACATTAATGAAGTCCCATCATTTAAATACCTAAACATCACAGATAGATATGACGTACACTTATGCCATCCGCATTCGCCTCGATGTCCCCTCGTGCACCGTTAGGTTAGGTAACTAACGACAGAGCAGGGCAGGGCTAGCGCGGGTGTAAAACATAAGTAACGTCTATATAATATATCATATATACTATATACTATATCCATCACAGAATCACAACACAGATATCGTAGCAGAATGAACATATGAAATATTGGATATACTAGGACGTCCGTGTTTTCAATACGAGCCAGTATAAAACACGGATTCCACGGTCGTGATGAATAGCCAATCCCACACCCCTAGACCCCTACGAGAGCGACAAGCAACCCTGCCAATTCTAGGGTTAGGAGACCCGGACTCGACTCCTCGAGTTGGTCTCCCACTGGACCCCAGAACCCGGTTACTTGTGCTCCCCTCCTGGGTCTATCCTAATGCGGAAAAGTAAATAATATACAAAACGTGACAACTTCCGCTACCTGGAAGTGCCCCACATAAAAGAATATTACATACAAGTTTTTACATGAATGAAAATGAAAAACACTCATCTCACATAAAAAACCCCGGCTATTCGAACACGACGATCCAATATAACATATCCAGCAACACATAACATCACATGTCATCAACGTAAGTAAATATGCGCATCCCAATTGTCGTTGACATATAGCAACGAAACCGGCGATATCACATATTACACTTACGGTCACAGAAAAGAATGTGTAAAACTACAACAGTTGGAATCTGCAACCTCTTTAGACATCACATGCCTAATCAAATGAAATACTTAGACATCACATGCCTAACAGATATAAATCCCGCATTTTAGTCTCATTATCGAAAACTCTTTTCAATATCATGTGGGACTAAATTGCTAGATTTATAACATTCATTCAGTTATCTCATAACTGTTTGTGAATTCCAATTATTGTATCACATTCCAGATAAACAGAAAATGTTAAACTTTCCGATCGAACAGTCGAATACCCAAGTTTTCCCGATACAGCTCAACACATGAAATAAGTCTAACAACATTTAGTTCGTGCCTCAGTACCAACGGTCCAGCCGTAGAAGGGTCAAGCCAACGCCTCACATGTGGCACGCCGTACTCCCCCAAACCCGAAGGTTCAAAGGGCAGTTCAAGACGGTCACATAATCGAGTTAAGGTTTGTTGTCTTCTAGAGGGTCCATCGCGTTACTTGCACTACTTAGAACGTCGTTAAACTACGGAAAAATCCAACACTTGGAAATTTCCCGACAGGGGAAAAATTGGGTATTTATATCCGGTCGAACTTTTTAACATATTCTAAAAATTATCCGGAAAAACACAAAGACGAAATTTGATAATCCGATCGAAAACATCGAAGCTCTAAAACACCCCAGAAAATTCAACTCTTGAATAAATTTTAAAAATTCCCAGAAAATCCAACACCAGAAGATATCAGTTACTGTGCAAAAATTATATAATAATTTAATAAAGCTGCCGCGGATCCGCCGCCTAAGGAGGCTTAGGCCGCGGATCAGCCGCGCTTTAGACTTTTCATAAAGAAATTTTTGCACCGTAATTCATATATTTCCCTGCTGAATTTTTTAGCAATTTTTAATCTGGAAAAATCCCAGAATTTAGAAAAAGTCCAGAGAGCATCTTAAAGTTAGGTTTTCGGGTTCGATCGGGTTTCAAACATCGTCTAGACTTCGCCTAAGACTCTAGCTAGGCTCTGATACCACTGTAGGGTTCCTAGGCATCCTAATGAAGTCTCACAAGGCATCGAACATGCCAATTTCAAAAATTATTGGTGCCGAGAAACCCTAACACGGATCGTCGGCTAGAAATCTAGGCGAAATGAGAATCTAGTTAACTCTTTAACTAAAAGTTAGATGCTACAACCTTTGTAGATCCGGTTCCCCACTTCCTTAGCTCCACGTGGGTGTGCTCTCGCTGTCCATCACGAATCCTAGACTCATTCGTCGGCTTCATCGGGAAAACGAGCGGAATAGGTCGTCGGTTTCGTGTCAAAGACGATCTACGTCGAGGTTGCACAAGCTCAAGCTTCGACTTCACAAAGTTGTGAAACTTGTGAAGAAAACACCTAAAACAACTTGGCAAGAGGTAGAGGGTGAAGAAATAGGAAGTGGGTTCACTTTAGAATTGGATTTCACTCACTTTTCTCAAGTTGCCATTGATGGCATCTAGTTTTCTCTCTTGAAGAAGAAGGAGAAGATGAAACTAGTTTATGATAAGTATTGTGAAAAAGAATAATAAAATCAAATACTTATCATATTCTAACCTAGGTTAAGTGTAGAGAATAAACCATGGTCACTTGGATGGGTTAGGGTTAAGCATGAAGATAAGGATTGTTACAAAAGTCAAAGCTTCATGAAGCTTCAACTTAAAACAAAAAAAGCCACCATTCTCATCATAATCCTTTTCAAATAAATAAATAAATAAATAAATGAATATGCAAAACCCTAATCAACACTTAACCATGGTTTTAATTCTTTACACTTAACAAAAAGATCAAGTATCATCAAACATGATATAAATATGTGCACAAAAGTATATCACATATACTTCTTGCACATCAAGTGAGAAAATCCATATAAAGTGAACCATTACTAGTTAATGTAAAGTAATATATCAAATATATAATTTTACATTAAATCATTAAATCAACATTTGATTCAATGATCCGGTTATGTCGCACATAACCGACTAGAATCCAATGTATCGATTTATCGAATCAATGATTCGATAACTAGGTCATATCGAATATAACCAATCGAAATATATATCGCGAGAATGAAATGCGGTATCACATACACGCATTATTCTCGGTCCAGCACATATCTCATATGCGCTCCTATTTCGTTTCGCTTGAACCAGGAAACCTCTGTGTAGGACTCTAAAGACTCGTCAATACGCCGGTAGCAGATGATGATCATATCAAGCACCCACAAGCCGCAAGCGGTCTGCTAAACGTAACGGCCATCCGGGTATTGAGCGATCAGAAGATCGACGAGCTAGCCCGCTCACACTCCTGTGAATCCAACCAGTAACACTTACCGTACAGTCCGGTCTGTTCGTCTGATACGTCGCATATCAAGTCTAGGGGTGGTAAACGTCAGACCCCAATAACCGATAAGTCGTGCCGATGTGAGGCTCATAACGGGTCGAGAAACTACTGGTAACACTTACCAGCAAATCTCTGATCAGCCCTGGCCAGGGACTTCCCTGTTACGGCCAATCGAGCACAGCGCAACATCAACCCCCAATACCGGGAGAGACGAAATCCCTCTTATCGCTCATTGCCTCCATGTGACTCGGGACTGTACCCAAAGACCACCGTTTTGCACGCCCTCATGGACGTGGTAAGGTGGAGATCAAAGCACAGTGGGAATCACACAAGACTCTATGACGATCTCGGGTCTACAGACTAACCTGTACAAGTGTCACCTGAGAACTGCCATCTGACGTGAGGTATAATACCATCTGGGAGTTCTCGGCGAGTCCGTCCAGTGTACCCAGTCTCCACTGAGCACCCGTATACCATCTCTGATGTCAAACACCAATGGATATGGGATCATCCATCGCCCATCTCATAGGTCGAGAAGCGTATACGCTAGTCTACACTGGTATATCGATGCCCCGTCTCGATACACCCACGACTAGGGACCATGAAGGATGTACTTATGGACTACCATGTCCCCACTAGTATGATCTGCATCATAGTCCAGGTAGTCAAGTACACATCCTAAGGGTTTTACCAACATGTAACTATAAGACAGTTTAAAGAGACTAGTATACATGTTAAGATAAAGAGTAACCAGATAGCATACTATCATATCGAGCAAGAAAGTCATCTCTATATATGTCCAAGCATCCAATATAATATACATCATCTGTACAATACTGGCCGCTAGGGCATACATACAACTAACAGTCCGGCTTATGTTAAAACGCATAAACTGGATAAACTAGAGGCACGGTCAGTTTTATGTAAGTTTGTGGGATATCCAAAGAATGGTTATGGATATCTATTCTACCACACCGAGGAACAGAAGGTGTTTGTTGCTCAGCATGCCGTTTTCTTAGAAACGGAGTTTCTTGCAAAAGAAATTAGTGAAAGCACGGTAGAATTGGAAGAAATTCAGCGACCACAAACTAAAACTGAAAATTTGACAGAACCTTAGGATTCAATAACCCCATACGAACCTCAGCCACTCCGCAGATCTGGTAGGATTTCTCATCCGCCCGAGAGATACTACGGTTTTCTTATAGACGAGGATCGAGAGGATTGCATCTTGGAAGAAGATGACCCTACCAGTTTCAGGCAGGCCATTATCAGTAGGGACTCTGATAAATGGCAGGAAGCAATGCAATCCGAAATGGAGTCCATGTACGCCAATAAAGTGTGGACCTTGGATATTGCTCCACCTGGGGTAAAACCCGTTGGATGTAAATGGATCTACAAAAGGAAACTTGGTATAGATGGGCAGGTGGAAACCTATAAGGCTAGACTCGTTGCAAAAGGTTTTCGTCAAAGACCTGGTTTGGACTATAACGAAACTTTTTCTCCGGTGGCTATGCTCAAATCTATTCGGATCCTACTTGCCATTGCTGCCTTCCATAACCATGAAATCTGGCAGATGGATGTTAAAACGGCTTTCCTAAACGGTTGTTTGGAAGAGTGCGTTTACATGGATCAGCCAGAAGGTTTCATAGACAGTGGGAGCAGCGGGAAGGTGTGCAAGTTGCTTAAATCCATTTATGGATTAAAGCAGGCGTCGCGGAGCTGGAACATCTGTTTTGATGAGGCAATCAAGGAATTTGATTTCATCAAGAACGAAGATGAACCTTGTGTCTATAAGAAGATTGTAGGACGAACTGTCGTATTCCTAGTCTTGTACATGGAAGACATTCTTTTGATAGGAAATGACATTCCTATGCTACAATCGGTCAAGCTATTTTTGTCATAACGGTTCTCCATGAAAGACCTGGGTGATACCTCGTACATTCTGGGGATCAAGATCTATAGAGATAGATCCAAGAGACTATTGGGACTTTCGCAGTCCAGGTATATAGAGACCGTACTAAAGAGATTTAGTATGGAGGATTCCAAGCGCGGCAACATACCCGCATTGCACGGAATTACCCTCTCCAAGAAGATGTCTCCTAAGACTGACGAGGAGAGGGTTCGCATGAGCACTATACCCTATGCTTCGGCGGTAGGATCTATAATGTATGCGATGCTATGTACAAGACCAGATGTAGCTTACGCGCTGAGCGCGGTAAGCCGGTATCAGTCAGACCCAGGTGAGGACCACTGGACAGCAGTGAAGAACATTCTCAAGTACCTAAGAAGGACTAAGGAGATGTTCCTGGTTTACGGTAATGGAGACCTCAGGGTGGAGTCCTTTACCGATTCAATCTTCCAGAGTGACAAAGATGACAGCAAGTCTGTCTCGGGTTTTGTGTTTACCCTCAACGGAGGGGCGGTATGTTGGAGGAGTTCCAAACAGGATACCGTCGCAGACTCGACGATGGAGGCTGAATACATTGCTGCAAGCGATGCCGCAAAAGAGGCGGTCTGGATGAAGAAGTTCATTAGTGAACTTCAGGTGGTTCCGTCCATTGTTGACCCAATACCTTTGTATTGCGAAAACAATGGGGCTATACCTTTAGCGAAGGAACCAAGGTCCCATCAGAAATCCAGGCACATCTTAAGGCGGTATCACCTGATCAGGGAGATCATTGATCGCCAGGAGATCGAGGTGCGGAGAGTGGACACAAAGGACAACACTGCGGACCCATTCACGAAGGCCTTGCCCCAGACTCAGTTCGAGCGGCTGATCGAGATGATAGGTTTTCGATACGCCAGTACATGGCCTTAGTGCAAGTGGGAGATTGTTAGTGTATATGCCCTAGAGGCCATTACTGTATCATACTAGTATGTATATTACTTGATGGAAGCTTGGGATATCCACAGTTGTATAGACAATCTTGCTCGATATAGTAGTATGCTACTTGGTTTGTCTCTGCTTTAATGTGTACATGTGTGTTTCTTTATTATATCACCTATACGCATTAGTAGAGCCCTTAGGATCTTTGCTTGATTACCGGCGTTGTGATGGCGATCACACTCGTGGGGGCTGGGTAATCCACAAGCACATCCTTATACACGTCCCTAGTCATGGGATTATCGAGACAGGGCATCGATACTCCGGAGTAGACTAGCGTATGCGCTTCTCATCCCAGCACGGGAGACGGTCTGTCCCACAGCCGTCAGTACGTCGTACTTGAGATAGCATGCGGATGCTCGTTAGGTTACGAGTACACTGGACAGGACTCGTCGGGAACTGATGGTTGGTATTATACCTATCGTCAGTTATCAGTTCCCAGGTGACATGAGTACAGCTTAGTCCGCTGACTTGACACTGTCACTTCGCCTCGAGTGTGTTCCCACTGTTCTTTGATTACTACCCTACCACGGCTCTACTGAGTCGTGCAAACAGGTAGTAGTTGGGTGCAGTCCCGAAGCACTTGGAGGCAGTGACGGTTAGACAGGATTCGTCTCTCCCGGTATTGGGGGTTGACATCGCGATGTGTCTAGGAGAGCCATTACACGAGTAGTCCCTGGCCAGGGCAGGCGAGATATACTGGTAGGTTTCCAGTGTTATCTCAGGGTGTTCTGGGCTTCACTCCGACACGACTTGTACCGCTATTAGGGGACTGACGTTTACCACCCCCTAGGCCTGCCATGCGATGTATCAGACGGACAGACCGGACTGTACGAAGATTGTCACATAATTGCTCAGTAGGAGTTCGGATGGGTTTACCTCATCGGCCTTCTTATCGACATCTACCTGGGGACCGTTACGTACAGCTAGTGCCGCTTGCGGTCTGTGGTTAAACCCACTGCCAGTGTAGTGTCGAGTCTTTAGAGTCCCACACAGAGAGTTTCCCTACTGAGCGAAACGTGAGAGGCCGTATGGTTTTACGGCAGGGCTGCGATCACTTACGTACACTTGTGTGCGTGTAGTGTTCGGGCAGGCAATACTAGTGGGCTTTGGTTTAAGCCGGATCCTAGTATTGCATGGATGGATTTGTTTTGTCTTCTGCGCATCCGCATTCTACGGAATGTGGATGCAGGTGTGTATTCACAGTTTTCCGGAGCGATGAAGGAGGAGGTGCCTCATTAGGGTTTTGGCAATTCTTTTGGTCGAAACCATTATGAGCCGCGGACATCATTTACTAATCCTTTTATTGATAATTTTATGATGGCTAATTGCATTGACCATTTGACCACCATGACCTCTCTTGACTTTGTTGACCGGTTGACTGTGTTGACCATTGACCTTCAAGAGAGGTCTACACTCTTCTTTTCATTTTCTTTTTCTTTTTGATTATGATAATGGTCATTTCAATTTAGCCATCAACTTTATCTTGATAGGATTGGTAATGATGGTTTAGTGCATTATTGAACCATGGTTCATTTTCTTGAGCTCATAATTCTTTACTCATTCTCTCTCTTGCTCTTTCTCATGAGAAGAAAAGAAATGCTTCATGGTTGCTAGCTCCTCTTTCTTCCTCATCTTGATTCATCTTTTGATCTCATGTGTTGAGAGATAAAGATCCCAAAAAGACAAACACCTCCATCTTTCTCTTCTACACAACCTAGGGTACCAAGACTAGCAATCTTGTTACTCTAGTTACCTCGGCTCGAGGTGGAGCTCGGTGTACATCTCTCGGGTGGATCGTCTTCGACTCAAGGAGGCCGCGGAGGTGACCAAAGTCCGGATCAACCCTTGGAGCAAGCAATAAGAAGAACAACAAGAAGAGAAGGAGTTCAATTTGAGGTATAACCCCTAACCGAGTAGATAAATCTCTAGTTAGGATGCTAGTGTGTTGTTTAGCAAAGATCCGGCTTTTACGGTCCATGTTACCAAGTCTAGAAAATTTTTGTGTTTTACCGTTTCCGCAACCCCAAAAGTACCGGGAGAGGTAACGTGGACCTAACACGATACTCCTATGACTAGGGACATTTAAGAATGTGCTTATAGACCACCCAGCTCTCATGTATATGATCGCCATCATAATGATGGTAGTCAAGCAAGAATCCTATGGGCTCTATCAACATGTAATACCACATAAAGCATGTACATGATGATAAAGACAAACCAGATAACATACTATCATTTTGAGTAAGTCTGTTCTATCCGTATAGATCCTCCCTCAATCATCTCAATCGCGTGGCTGCAATTCAATAATTGACTTGAGGGCACTATAACCAACTATCTCCCACTTGTATTTAAGGATAATTATTGCGGTGTCTCATACTCACAGCCCGTGTGATATCGAACACCCAACTTCTCTACTAATCAGTCTCACAAAGCCTATTTGTGAAACTATTGTGTTCGAGTAATAGCCTCAGTGAGTGTATCCGCTCCAATGTTTCTTTCTATATCTCAACTTCGCGGAGAAAGACTATGTCCTAAAATGAGAAATACTTGTCTTAGAATTTGTCTGGATATCCGATGAGACCCAGTTCATAAATGAACTCCAAATCCAACAAACTTCTTAGACTGTATCATTAACTGAATTTAATCAGTATCCTGCGCCATGCATTCCTCAGTATCCGCTTGGACTACCTATCCAACATACTCCCTCTCAAAAGAGGGAAAACTATAACTTAGAAAGTCTCTTTGTCATCCAGGTCATCTTAGAAGCCTGAAATGATAACCGCCTCCCGAAGGAGGCTGCCGTTACCATATACTAAGAACATCCACCTATGTTCAAAACTGCTTCCCTCTGTTTCTCCATGATTGGATTAATATATATATATATATATATATATATATACTTATTGCAACTAGTGCAAAAACAATATCTAGTGTGGTACTTGACATCTCATGATCGACTCAATTACCTAAGCAAGTGATATGCCAATCATGCAAATCCCTCTCCCCTTTATTCTGTAAGACATCCTTTAGAGAGGGTGACTCCGTCACCTGCAGGTACATCACCATGCCAGGAGTCAACCATTCTAAAACACCTTTAGAATAATGTCAAAGTACCCAAATTGGGACACTTTCTAAATCTAGATCTAAAACCATAGATTTAGTGACCAGAATCCTTATAATTTATCCAAATCCCATGTGGAGAAACACCTTATGACAACCACAATATTTAACCGATCGTAGTATAGGAATTTTACTTCCTATCAAGTGCATGTCATCCAAAAACCAAGACATCACTCCCTACTATCTTCTTACCAGATCCATCTCTTATTCTGATGAAGTCAAACTCTATGATTGTCACATCAAAAATAGATGATCTATCTCCACTATACCTGCTTTAGTCTATAAATAGACATAAGTTACCTACCCACTATGCTTTCGCTTCTCCTACTGACTACAACAACCCTCTGGCAGAGTCATATACACGTGCACTTCTAAAGCTAGTTTAGAACGATGTTATACTCATCCTCCTGCCGGATCTCATAGTCTAAAACGGCAGTAGTGGCAAGTATTGGGTAAACAAGAACCTTGTTGTCACCGTCTTTGAGGAGACCGAAGTACCTCTCGGGTGCCTGAGCTTCCTACCAAATCTGCGGAGTGACTAATGGAAAGTCGAATCCAATTGAATCTTTAAGTCCTACTAAATTTTCAGTAATCGTTTGTGGTTCTGGAATCACTTCCAGTTCTACTATACTCCCACTTATGTTTTCTAAAAAGAATCCATTTTACTAAAACTGGTGGCGAGTCAAGAATAATATAACTATTGATCTTCCAGATGGTAAAAAGTTAACCCTCGTCAAAACCCGGGATAACCTACAAACTGCCATTACTGAAACGTGCCTTGAGTTTATCCAGATTCTGGTTTTAAGTATCAGCCGGACAACTCCATATATCTCCACACCGTCAAGATATGATCCATTCTATATCCACTATAGAAACATAGGCACCGATTTAATTGGAACCAGATTCAAAAATCATGCAGCTGTTTCCAATGTATATCAACCAAATGGAAGGAGGCCAATCAACATTACTCAACAAGGAATGCATCCACATATGAGTAATATGAAAGAGAAGCAAGTTCTCAAAACCATTACTTACGATGGAATACCTCGCACAAGTATCTACATCTTCAATCACCTTGAAGAATCCTGATACTTCCCTCATATGGTTTTCTACTTTATTCTTATACCTATAACTTCTTAATATCTGGACCCTGTATTTCAACAAAATACTTGTCTAAAACTAGAGAAGTCACAAGTAAACAGAATATAATACGAGTACCAACCCCTTTGTCTTAACGGAAACTGGACAACATACAATACTTTGTATAAGTCCCCTGAGTTAAATAACTCATACCCTGTGCATTGTAGGTTGAAAACTGTACTATGGTTAAGAAGAATTACACCGATATTGAATGCTCCTTACCTAATCACCAACTGATATAGGTAAATGTCATAGACATAATTTCAAAAAGTTATATCTCACTTTATAAAATAAACGTACAGATATATCAGTTTGAAATTGGTGCATAACAACGGATATTCAAAACCAAATATTTGTCGTCAGGCAAAACCCAGGTGATTTCCTCAAATATCACCAATTACAAAGAATTATGATATGTATTAAAGATCTTATCACCCAATTCCCAATAACCTACTCCCACTCATCATCTGTAACGCTATATAGATGTGAGAATCAAATTTGTTAAATACATACCCTGGAGTCAGAATCTAATTGGGAAAACAGTTTTTAATTAACACTGCACAGTGAAACTGAAACATGAAAATATTTCGAAGGGGTATCCGGGTATTCCTAGTAATGCCTTTTCCACTATCCAGATTCATGACTGTAACCGTATATTTCTTTTTTCTCACTCTAATCCTTTTATATGTCTTTACTTATTACCTTCTGTACACCGCACTTCGGCTAAATGGTTTTCTTCCTTCCATACTTTTCGGCACCAGCCTATGGTTTAGAAGAAGACTGTCCAATAAGCGTAATAGGTGTACTCTCCTAATCTAAGGAGTCCTCGCAACTTGAGAGAAGGTAAAGATAAAAGACAACCCGAATAATCTTATTCGATTTCTCCTGCACCAGAAACCATCCTCGAATTGGAAAAAGTTCCTCCGAGTTCGTATGTAACTATACGATGGCATATCCAAAAAATGTGGATCTTCGTAGTGATACGGAATGTTATGGAGAAATGCAAAGGTGAAGTAGGAGTGACGATGATATACACGGCTTCTTCGTGAATGATAGCAGTCGTAATTTCCTTTTGCCCTCTTTCAAATTCCTTTATATATCTTTACTTATTACCTTCTGTACACCACACTTAGGCTAATTGGTTTTCTTCTTTCCCTACCCCTCGGTACCTGCCTATGGTTTGGAAGAAGACTATCCAATAAGCGTAATAGGCGTACTCTCCTAAATCCCAGGAGCTCTCACAACCTGAGAGAAGGTATAGGGAAAAGACAACTGAATAATCCTATTCTATTTCTCCAGAACCGGAAACCATCCTCAAACTGAAACAAGTTTTTTTGAGTTTGTATCTAATTATACGATGGCATATCCAATCAATATGGATCTTCTTAGTGATACGGAATGTTCTGGAAAAATGCAAAGGGTAAAAGTAGGAGCGGCAATGATATATGCGACTATGACAATTCAAAAGCCAAAGTGTTTTAAGAAGGTTCGGTTAACTTGGTTCATGAGTTTTAGTTTAGAGTCAGGTCATGATCACTGCCAGAGAGAGAGAGAGAGAGAGAGAGAGAGAGAGAAAAGAAACACTCTGCGTGCACTCTAACCTAGATTACATTGGTTAATTATTTTATCTAATCAGTATGGCTCCCACTGTTTCCTCGAATTCTTCATCAAACCCAAAAGGAGAATTAGTCGGGATCATCTAAAATCACCCGAGGAGTAACACCTACTCATTAGTGAGAATCGAGATCCAACTATCATCGCATGATAACTTGATGGAAACCACTCAAGTCACCACACTCCAGAAGGTATTCGCATGCCTGGCAAGTTTCCTGTATGTTTGAAACTCCCGATGTGAGTTTTACCCCTAGGACTAAAGTGACCTTGACGAATAATCAACAAATCAAAAGATCCTAGTCAAGTTCAACCCGTCATTATCTGGATTGCGTTAAACCCACCCGCACGACCCTTGAAGAATAATCAACAGAGTCGTATGACTGTCCTAACCAATCCACATGTCCATGCAACAGAAAAGCATTACAGAGCTACCGCACACTACGTCTCGGCGAATAACAACGACAAACGTAGCACGAATATTAAGCAATACTAATCTGAAATGACAGAGGGCTATGGCTGGTTTTTGGCGAAAAACCTTTAACGTAATGAACTTGATATCGCTGAAGGAACCGAGTGGTGTTACAAATATATAGTATCGCAAACTTTTGCTAAAGAGGTCACTCTTTGTGAAGGGATCTCGGCTCTTTCCTTGTCGAATGAGGTGCAGGATATTCCCAATCGAATACCACGATGCAAAAAAAAAAGAATCAATTATAGTAAAGTTATTACGTTGACGCAAATTTCTGCCCAAAAGGTCACTCCTGATAAAGGGATCTCAGCCCTTGCTTCGTCGAATGAGGTGCAGGATATTCCCAATCGAATACCACTGTGCAAAGAAAAAGCAAACATCTGTAATGACTTTTTTTAAAACTTGGTTCCAACAACAACATATAGGTTTGTTTTTCCTTGCATTAATCAGAATTAATGCAGTCCCATCAATTAAACATACCATACCAGATAAAGGAACGAAATAAAATGTACGTATAAGTCATCCGCATTCGCCACTGGGCCCTGTCATCACCCGTTAGGTTACTTAACTAACAGCAGAGCGGGGCTTGGACTAGCGTGGGTGCAAAACATATACAACATCTACTAGTATATATATAAATATATATAACATTCGTCTCAGGAATGATATAAGCAACATCACAGAATCTCAGCCAAGCAACACAGAGTGGTGGATAATCCTGGAGCCTCAGGTTTCGTTTGAGCCGCAAATGAGACCCGACGTTCCCTGTCGTGTGGATAGCCTGTGTAATGAAAACCTAGACCTTTACGAGTGCGGCAAGTTACCTGCCAATCCCAGAAGTGAGGCAACCCCAATCAACAACATGAATGGGCCACCTAGCACTTCACAGAATCCGGTAACTTGAGCACCCCTCCATGGGTCAACCTGTACCCCCTACGAATGCGGTGAATAGCTCACCAATTCTAGAGTAAGGTCCCCTCCGTCTCAAAGCCATGAGATGCGGGACCGTTGCCCTGTAGAACCCAGCTATTCGTGCACTCCTCTTTGGGGTAATCCTAGTACTGTACAGAAAATAAATGTACAAGGGTGACATCGACCTCAACCCGGTCATGCCCCAAACAAATAATATACAAACTGGCAGAGATGGCAATCCACATGTCGGACACTCGCTCCGAATATCAAATGTACAAATAGAATCTAAATTGTACTACTATTACACCACTGGCTATCCACCATGACAATCTAGCCACAACCACAGCACAACATAGAACATCAATGTGAATATCATGTTCGCAAACCCGTCTAAAAGACATATAGTCATTAGACGATTTGTACCGCTTAAATGACATTCACGGTCGCAGATAGTAATGTATGAACCGAAAATTTTTAAACAGTGTTAAAAATAGCAATTTCGAAATACCCCGAATTGCCTCCAAACTAAAGATAACATAATATGCAATCTCAGCAAAAACAAACAATACCAAAAACCAAATATTCCAGAGACCAGAACACAAAAAAAATTTCCAGACCCAATGTGCAAACAAGACTGGCCAGGCCGGGAAAATTCTTGATCTCGCTGACCATATTTTTTTCCATTGGGGCTCATGTTTTGAGGGCATTCTAGATACTACATAAATAGCCTTCTGCAATTGTTTACAAAAAATTTAGAAGACTACGAAAAATCGACAGAAACTGGAACATCTAGCGTATTGTTTCGGAGTTGTTTTGGTTTCGATATTTTAAATATAGTTTAAACTGCTAGTATAGGGTTTATGGGTTGGCTCTGATACTATGTTGGGTTATGCCAGCGCCCTGGCCATCCAACCGTGGCCGATTGCGGAACAAAAATTTTACAAACTGGCTCTAGAACGACCCATGAATACGGATCTACCATTAACCCTAAACCTAGCAAGCTATATAAAGATTTGAGATGGTTATACCAAATGATCCGTGTCTTTCGGTCTTTAACCTCCTTTCCAAGCTCCTAGTGGCCACCATGATCAAGTTTGATCTCCGGACTCCCTCCATCGAAGATGATCCACCTGAGAGTCTATGAATCAAGCTCCTACTTCATAACTGAGGTAACTAGGGTACCTAGTTCGCTAAACTAGATAGCCTAGAAGATGTAGAGTCTAATGATGGATTGATTTGTCTTTAAACACCCTAGATTTCTCAACACATGAAGACATTAAGGGTGGAGGTAGAAGAAGAAGCTTGAGAGATGAGAGTGTAAGCATGAAGCAAAGCAACTCAAGAAAAAAGCTAAGTGTTGTGAGCAATAACAGAAGTACCAAGTGAAGAAAATATCTTACAACCCCAACAAATATCAAGTATGCCACAATAGTGTTTCATGAGTTACACAATGAGTCACCCCATTAGTCACCAAGTGTGCCATGCTTCATAAATGCCAATGCACGCTCATCCCTCCACCTCATTAACCATTTAACCAAATGGTTAATAAACAAAATGAGGTGGCAACTTCTAGAAGCAACTTGTAATAAATTACAAGAATATCCCTCATCCGTATATGCAGGTTTGTCTAGCACGGCAACAAGGTTTTCCATGCCATATTTAAATTTTTGTCATTCTAGCTAACCTTAACCTTAGAATCGAAACTAGAAAATCCGAAGAAACGATATGTAAACACTTTACATCTATGTGAATGAGGAAATACAACCTTTGTAGACCAGTCCTTCACTTCTAAAGCTCCATGTCATACTCTCTTCGCTGCATGTTGTGAAGACCCGGACTCTAGTAAGGGTTCAGATGAAGAAACGAATAAGCTTGCTCAATATCTTCGAGGCCGAAGATGATCTACGTCGAGGAGACTCGAGCTCTTGCTACCTCTTCACTAATTGTGAGATTAGTGAAGCAAGCATCCTAAACTAAATGACTAATAGTAGAGGATGATGAAGTAGGAAGCGGGCTCACTTTAGATTTATTTTCTCACAATATTTCATCAACTTTTCAAACCCTAGAAAACTCTTTTCATAAGGAAGAAGAAGATGAAGTGAAGAACAATTAGATGAGGTTATAAATGCAACCATTGTGAGTTATTATCATGCCTAACTCATGTAGAGAATAAACCATAGTCTAAGGTTAAGGGCTGGGTTAACAAATATCTTAAGCCAGACAAATAAGTTGAATAAGTCAATGTTCTACTAGCTTCTCCAAGCTTAACCTTGACTAAATCCAAATGTTTGAATTGCTTAAATCAAATAAAACCCTAACTTTAACCCTAGCATGGTATAAGTCTCATACATACGTGTTGCATGTGTAACCTAGCATGACACAACAATATATATCACATATATATTTTTTGTGCAAATAGAAAACAATACATATATCACATATATGTAAAGCGTATCAAATGCGAGAAGAAGAATTACTTAAGTGAGCTAATATTAGTTAATATAATGTAATATATCAAATATATAATTATACATTAAATTATTAAATCAACTCTTGATTTAATAATCTGGCTATATCACATATAACCGACTAATATCAAATGTAATAACTTATCGAATCAACACTTCATCCTATAACTTGGCTATATCACATATAACCGACGAATGTCACATATCGTGAGAATAGAATGCGGTATCACATACTCGCCTTAATCTCGGTCCCGAACATATTACATAGGTGCTCCTACTTCGTTTCGCATGAACTAGGAAACCTCTATGTAGGACTCTAAAGACTCGTCAATACGCCAGCAGTAGGTGATGATCATATCAAACACCCACAAGCCACAAGCGGTCTGCTAAATGTAACGGCCACCCGGGTATTGAGCGATCAGAAGATCAACAAGCAAGCCTGCTCGTACTCCTGCGAATTCAATCAGTAACACTACTGTACAGTCCGGTCTCTTCGTCTGATATGTTGCATATCACAGCCTGGAGGTGGTATAACGTCAGACCCCAATAGCCTGATAAGTCATGCCGATACAAGGTCCATAACGGTTCGAGAAACTACTGGTAACACTTACCAGTAAATATCAGCAACCCTGGCCAGGGATTTCCTGTTATGGCCAGTCGAGCATAGCGCAACATCAACTCCCAATACCGGGAGAGACGAAACCCCTCTTATCGCTCATTACCTCCACGTGACTCGGGACTGTACCCAAAAACCGCCTTTTTGCACAATCTCTTGACCGTGGTATGGTGGAAATCAAAGTACAGTGGGAATCACACAAGACTCTCTGACGATCTCGGGTCTACAGACTAACCTGTACCAGTGTCACCAAAGAACTGCTATCCGACGATAGGTATAATACCATCTAGGAGTTCTCGGTGAGTCCATCCAGTGTAAGCACCCGTATACCTTCTCTGATGTCAAACACCAATGGATATGGGATCATCCATTGCCCATCACATGGGTCAAGAAGCGTATACGCTAGTCTACTCTGGAGTATCGATGCCCTGTCTCGATACTCCCACGACTAGGAACAATCTAAGGATGTACTTACCGACTACCTCTGCCCCACTAGTATGATCTGCATCATAATCCTGGTAGTCAAGTACTCATCCTAGGGGCTTTATCAACATGTAATAAAGAGACAATGAGTGCACATGTTAAGATAAAGAGAAACCAGATAGCATACTATCATGTCGAGCAAGAAAGTCCTCCTTATATATATCCAAGCATCCACTACAATATTCATCGCATGTACAGTAGTGGCCTCTAGGGCATACATATAAGTAACAATCTCCCACTTGCACTAAGGACATCTGTTGTAGTATCCCATACCCAACAATTTAGCAGTGGTTGTAGTATCCCATACTCAACCATCCCATAGAAGTCTCTCTAGGGAAAGGCCTTTGTGAGTGGATCCACCGTGTTATCCTTCGTGTCAACTCTCCTGACCTCGATCCCTTGGAGATCAACCATCTCCCTGATCAGGTGATACTTGCCTCAGAATATGTCTGGAATGCTGATGGGACCTGCATTCTTAGGCCAAAGCCACAACTCCATTGTTGTTACAATAACAATTATTGGACGCTCAATAGTAGGAACCTTGTTCATCTCATGAACAAGAAATGCCCAGACAGCCACTTTGGTAGCATCATTGGTAGCAATGTATTCAACCTTTATCGTCTAGTATGTCACGGTATCTAGCTTGGAACTCTTCTAACATACCGTCCCTCCACTGAGGGTAAAGACAATGCCTGTGACTGACTCTCAGTCAAACTTATCACTCTGGAAGCTGGAACCAAGAACTTTCTTTTAGTGCTTCTCAAGTACTTAAGAACGTCCTCCACAGCTGTCCAGTGATTCTCTCAAAATCCGATTGATTCCTGATCACTACACCTAGTGAGTCAGCTACATCTGGCCTGGTACATAACATCGCATACTCTGATAGAGCCTACTGCCGAAGCATAGGATATCTCTTGCAAGCGATCTCTCTCTAAATCAGTCTCGAGAGACATCTTTTTGGAGAGAGTGATCCATGAGTAAGTTGGCGAACCACTACGCTTAGAATCATCCATACTAAACCCCTTTAGTATGGTGCTTACGTACTTGGATTTAGGACACTCCCAACATCCACTTAGATCTATCTCATAGATCATAATCCATAAGATATAGCAGGTATCATCCAGATCTTCCTTTGAGAATCCTCGTGATAAGAGGAGCTTGACCGAGTGTAGCATAAGAAACCATTTCCTATCAAGAGTATGTCATCTACGTACAATACGTATAAGACAACCTTACTTTCTACAACCTTCTTGTATATACAAGGTTCATCTACCTTTTTGATGAAGTCAAACTCTTTGATTGCCACATCAAAACAGATGTTCCAACTCCGCGATGCGCGCATTGATCCTGATGGACTTAAGCATAGCTTTGAAAGTCTTAACTTTTCCATCTACACCAAGAATCTTCTCAAGATCCATTTGCTCCCAATGGGTTTTACCCTTCAGGTGCAACATGCAAAGTCATACTTTGTTGGTGTACATGGATTCCATCTTTGATCGCATAGCATCCAGCCATTTCACAGAGTCGCCACTCGTGATGGCCTGCCTGAACCTAGTTGGGTTATTATCTCATGATGCAATTCTCGCTCCCACTGTCACCGAGAAGACCGTAGTATCTCTTAAGTGGATGAAGAACCCTACCAGATTCACGGAGAGGCTGAGGTTCGTTGTAGACTATTAAATCCTTTGGTTTCACCAAATCATCAGCTGTTAGTTTGTCAAGCTAGAACTCCTTCCAGTTCTACCTCATGACCACAAATTTCTTCACAAGAAATTCCCTTTCTAAAAAGGTGGTATGCTGAGAAACAAAACACCTTTCGTTCCTCAGTTAGGTAGAAGATATACCCTGGCAAATGTTTAGGATATCCTAACAAACTTATACAGAACTGACCTTGCCTCAAACTTGTCTGGATTTTGCTTTTCAACATAGGCCGGACAACCCTATATCTTAACACGTTTAAGACATGGTCTCTTCTCATTGCATATCTCCTATGTAGTGGTAGGCCCTGATTTGGACAGAACCCTATTCAGTAGGTATGCAGCTTCTCAAGTGCATAACACCAAAAGGAAACATGCATCTCAACAATACTCATCATAAAGCGTACCTTATCTCATAGGGTGCGATACTTTCGCCCCGATACACCGTTATGATATAGTGTATACGAAGGAGTAAGCTGAGAGAGAATCTCATTATCCTTTTAGAAACTCCAGGAACTCCATGCGCAAGTATTCACCTCCTCGATCACATCGTAGGGCTTAATACTTTTACCCGTCTGGTTCTCAACTTCAAGCTTATATTCCTTGAATTTCTTAAAAGTCTCAGACTCGTGTTTC
The DNA here is from genome assembly GCA_030015575.1 of Agapanthus africanus. Taxonomy (NCBI): domain Eukaryota; kingdom Viridiplantae; phylum Streptophyta; class Magnoliopsida; order Asparagales; family Amaryllidaceae; genus Agapanthus; species Agapanthus africanus. Next base: position 265,144,023 of record CM057341.1, read on the forward strand.
AACATGAACACATATCCGAATCTTGAGAGATGATCAGTGAATATAATGAAGTATGAAGAACAAACCTTGGCAATTGTAGACGTAGGACCGTATACATCATCATGTATCTGTCCCAAGAGTTCACTCTTTCTCTGTTTTCAGTAAACGGAGTATTGGTCATTTTACCTTTGTGACAAGACTGGCAAGTATTATAAGATGAAAATTCGAACAGATTCTCATATTCATCCTTATATAACTTAGCTAGTCGTGTCGCATTGATATGACCTAGTCTACTGATTGAAAGAGTTTTATTTACCGCAATCAAGACGGTGTCGCTTTGCAGCTAGCCGCGATGAGGACGGGTCGTCCGCAGGGAGATGGTTGTATGTCCGTTCGTGTTTTAGATGAGTCAATAAAGAATGTGTATGTTCTTGTTCGAAGCTATCCTAAGTGTTCGTATTTTATGTTCAAATAAACTTGTTAAGGTGAAGGTTGGTTAGTAGAGTTAGGATTAGTCTTGTGCTTATCTTTTACCATTCTTAAAACGGTGTTGGGATAATCGAAAGTAGCGGGGATTAGGAGGACATAGGAATGGTATTTGCGAGTTTAAGCGAGCTTTCCAACGCCAAATCCATTCCTTGTGCCCCTTGTCCGTCCGCTAAATACGCTTATTTCCAACTCTCGGCCAAACACCCGCAACCATGTATCCAATTAAGTCACAACTACATGTCACGTTGTAGTGCGCTTAAAGGACTTCTCAACTTAGGTCTCGGCTACATGTCACGTATAGCGCGTCTAAGTGAGGGGGTTGCGTTTGTTTAGTCGGGGTTTGTTTCAAAATGTTTGGTGAAGGGAAGCACAAGGGATTTCTCCGTCCCTCATACCACTTTCCTTAGCCTTAACAAGTGGGAAATTATTCACACATTATAAAACAAAAGAAAACAAAACAAGATGAAGGAAAAGAGAGAAAAGGGAAATACGGTTTTACAAATGGTGCAAGCTAACTCTTGGGTCCTCACCTTATCAAGGAACTCCGTCGAGTATCATCGCTTGAAAATAATACGGATAAGAGAAGAGAAGGAAAAGAGAAAGAAAAGAAATAACAACTAGTTAACAACAGATAATAAAATTACACTTAAACTACTGTCATTCGTCTTGTCTCTGAAACTGGTACGCAGCACTGGATGGATACGGATGACCGGAACCCGGTTTTTATCTGTTGATAACAGATGTTCTGTATTTTGGCGTAACAGTGGAGATTTTGTATCATTTGCGTTATTTTGGACTAGGAACCTGTAGCCTGTAAATATGTAGTAAATACAGATTAAAATCACCTACCTATAACCAAACGAGCATAAGAATGGGCGGTATTAAATGCAATATTCTGGTGTGAACAAATACCCCCAAACTTAACTTTTGCTCGTCCCAAGCAAAACCAATTATTCACAAAAAGTCCTAACCTCACTTTCGCAGGGAACACGATTGCACTGAGCTCATGAAACAAGCCGTTAAACCTCTAGGTGTCCCTAGTAGGAGGAGTGTTGTCTTCTGAGGGTTTTTAGCGGATACTACCCACAAAATCCCGTCAAGTTAGTTTCATAAGTTAACATTGATTCTACTCCTAAATTTTAGTATCTAAGTTAGAAACTCTATCATCCTAAGTTAAAAATATCCAACCTTTATATTTCATACCTCCTATCTATTTAACCTTAGATCCTATACGTTCCAAAAAAGTTTAGAAAGATGTTGGTATCTCCTGAGTTTACCTTCTAAAGTGTGGTCTTAAATCAGGGATTTTTATCAAATTTACAGAAAACATAAGTCTTATTCTTTATTTCTACCTTTTATCCAAACATCGAGTGTATACCCCTACGTCTGTGTATTATTTCACCCCTATTGTCACGACCCGAAAAGTACGGAACATGACCGACACTTAAATTACGAACGTCTCGAGACGTACGTAATCTAAGTAAGCCAAAACCCAGAAATCAAAACCAAAGAAGCAGTAGAGTGAAAGAAAAACCAACTTAAAGCAAGTAGTTTTAATAGCATAAGCTGAATTATGCGTTTTAAAAACATCAAGTATTTTCTGAAAATTTCGGCAGAGTCTATTTTGTAAATAATGGCCCCAAATGGGATATAACATGAATAGTATACGAAATCAATAAAAAGGCATCCCCAAGCGGGAGCTAGCTCTTCGTCAATCGACGGTCACAACCACGCAAGCAATATAATATACAACGCCAAGGGCGAGGATCAAAACTCAAAAGAAACTCCAAACAACATGAAAAACATAATAATACAACGTGCGACTCTAAGGTCGAAAGAATAACAGGTCTGGTTTTCTATCTCTCTCAAATATACAATCCGGTTGATGGAGTTTCTAGATACAACTGAAATAATAATAAACAATGGTGGTCCTGATGCAAAGAACCCACCTGCTAAAGCAATCACCCGGAAAGAATAGTGTGCCAGCAAAACCGCAAAGAACCTGTATGGCAAAACCTGCAAGGAACTGTGGCACAACGGGGGTGAGTTGCCAACTCGTGAGTTGAAAACATCTACGAGTAGAAAACGCATGTATGATGCAATTCTAGGTCATACGATCAATATATAATCCTCAAATGATAAAGTCTGAAGCATGAAAAAGTGGCAAGGGTAAACATCTATACATAAGTGTAATCCCATGTGCTCGTGTCAGTGCCTCAGATAGCAACATATCATATGAATGAGGTATGAATGCATGAAAACAGAATACAAGTAAATGAAGAAATTGTTTTCATAACTTAGTGAGATTTCTGTATATTTAAAACGAGCTATCATCAAGGAAATCAACATAAACAGTGTCTAGCATCGACACAAAACATAAATCCCAATATCTCAATATCTCAGGCTCCGGCTACTCGGACTGGCCTGTATCATCAAATCTCAATACCTCAATATCTCAAAATCCCAGTGTCTCAAATCTCACTATCTAGGGTGCCGTCAATCCGGATCAGCCCCTAACATCAATCACACGACCACGACGGTATCCTCCGGATATCCAACGCATCAGGTAAAATCACCAGTAGGCAGTCTTCCCCTGCCGGGCTCATCGTCTACTACTCAATCTTCTTGCCCCGGTGTACCTTACCGGGTCTACCATGTACCCGCAGATGGTTCATCCAACTCCTCGAATCGGGTCTCGAAATCCATCTCATAACCGAGAAAACATCATGGTGGACAACTCATACATCATGAGAAAACCGCACTTTTCATTTTAAAAAGAGAGAAAAAGAAGTTTATATATATTCTTGCGGTTTTCTCCCAAATCCAGGAAATCTCATGAAAATCCAAAATCCAATCATCAATAGCACGTAAACAGTGAATATAGGCATAAAACACCATAATACTGCATAACAGTGAATAATAATATGCATGAAGTAGTAAGTAATAACTGCAATGTCTAAACTGGCATATAAGGCAATACACTAATATCATGTCGAAACTATCAGCTAACAAGCTATGTTAATGAAATAGTATTCTCTAAAGTGTACGTGACATGGCAATTACCGATGATGATGTGTGTGAGCCGGCAAGTAAGTGTACGTGGAACATACGCATCATCGGTAATGGTGCTGGTGACCTGACAGCATGATATCAATAATGGTATATGAAATCATAATATAAGCATGCGATGCAAAGCGAACAGCAATAATGTGCGGGAGCTGAATGATAAACACAACGATAACTAATCTGCATTTAATATAATATAAGTCATATAGTGATGCCATTTGAAATAACACGAATCGTGGTGTTTTGAAAATAAGGGCTACGGTGTTACATCCTTTGAAATATCCGTAGAATCCCTTGGCCTGTCTTTTAAAATACCCATGATTCGTTAGTTTTTGAAATAGGTAGGAATCGAATCTAGTCTATCAACTACACTAAACTATCGGGCTGAGCTAACAGGCTAAACGAAAGGTAAGGAAACCGCCTAACATCTGAGTCAATACATATATATATATATATATATATATATATATATATTAGTCGGTGATCCCGCCTCAATAGTATCGCATAAGATACAATATTTATAATATGACATGCTCAAGTCAAGAGTGCGGATCTATCATCAATATATAGCTCGTACGTAAATCCGTCGTACGGCATCCCAAATTCCGGGTACTGGTCAAATATCACATTCATCACATTATTCATCTGGTATCCTCTTATTAAAATCATGATCCGGGGTACTGACCTACGTCTAGTACAAAACTGATATCATCTATGAAATGCATGCGTGTGTATGAAAACACTACGCCTAAAGAAACCGCTAAAATATCATGTCGTATCACAAATACGGTCCATGTCACATCACCGATCCCACGGCCTCAGGCCTAATCTCATCGACTCATCTCCAATCCCACGTACTATCCTCATAATCCATGTATATGCATACGTATATATATATGTAGGGTTCCTAGGCACACTCAAGTGGTTCCACAACTGATCAAGCATGTCAAATTCAAAAAATTTCTATGTGCCTACGAACCCTAAGCAAGATCGTAACTAGAGGATAGGCGAAACTAATGCGAATAAACAACTTTACTCTAAAGTGAACGGAAATACAACCTTTGTAGATCCGGTCCTCCACCTCCATAGCTCCGTGATGAAGTCCCTCCGCTGTGCCCATCAGATCCCGGACTCTCGCGGTGGTTTCATCGAAGAAATGATCGGGCTAGGTCGTCGACGTCGATGCCGAAGATGATCTACGTCGAGGCAACACAAGATCAAGCTCCAACTTCACCAAGTCATGAAACTTGTGAAGAAAACACCCTATACTACTTGGCAAGTAGTAGAGGATGAAGAAATAGGAAGTGGGTTCACTTTAGAATTGGATTTCTCACTCTTTTTCTCAAGACACCATTAAAGGATGCAAGGTTTTCTTCATCTTGAAGAAGAAGAAGAAGAAGAAGATAATATGATAAGAATATACAATAAAATGGAAATAAAGTCATTCTTATCATTTCATCAACCATGGTCAAGTGTAGAGAATAAACCAAGGTTTAAGTGAATGGTTAGGGTTAAGGAAAGAAACAAAATGGTCAACCATTTCAAAGCTTCATGAAGCTTCAAAGATAATCCAAAGTTAGCTACCATTTTATTTCTTTCTAAAAAGAATAAATGAATAAATAAATAAGCAAATAAATCAAATGAAACCCTAACCATTAACTAACCATGATTTAATACAAACATACACCCAAGTTTGCATGTATCATCAAACATGATACAAACTAGTGCACAAAAATATATCACATATACTACTTGTGCACATCAAGTGAGAAAATCCATTTAAAGTGAACAAATATTAGTTAATGCAAAATAATATATCAAATATATAATTATACATTAAATCATTAAATCAACACTTGATTTAACGATCCGGTCATATCGTATATGACCGACTAATATCCAATGTATCGGCTTATCGAATCAATCCTTGATTCGATAACTAGGTTATATTGCATACAACCAATCGATACATTCTTCGCGACAATAGAATACGGTATCACATACACGCATTATTCTCGGTCCCGTACATATCTCATATGCACTCCTATTTCGTTTCGCTTGAGCCAGGAAACCTCTGTGCAGGACTCTAAAGACTCGTCAATACGCCGGCAGCAGGTGATGATCATATCAAACACCCACAAGCCGCAAGCGGTCTGCTAAACGTAACGGCCACCCGGGTATTGAGCGATCAGAATATCGACGAGCAAGCCCGCTCACACTCCTGTGAATCCAACCAGTAACACTTATCGTACAGTCCGGTCTGATCGTCTGATATGTCGCATATCTTGCCTAGGGGTGGTAAATGTCAGACCCCAATAGCTCGATAAGTCGTGTCGATATGAGGTCTAGAACAGTTCAAGAAACTACTGGTAACACTTACCAGTAAATCTCAGCAACCCTGGCCAGGGATTTCCGGTTATAGCCAATCGAACACAGCGCAACATCAACTCCCTATACTGGGAGAGACGAATCCCCTCATATCGCTCATTGCCTCCATGTGATTCGGGACTGTACCCAAAAACCACCGTTTTGCCCGCCCTCTTGGACGTGGTAAGGTGGAAATCAAAGCACAGTGGGAATCACACAAGACTCTATGACGATCTCGGGTCAACAGACTACTCTGTACCAGTGTCACCAGAGAACTGCCATCTGACGTAAGGTATAATACCATCTGGGAGTTCTCGGCGAGTCCGTCCAGTGTACCCAGTCTCCACTGAGCACCCGTATATCATCTCTGATGTCAAACACCAATGGATATGGGATCATCCATCGCCCATCTGTATGGGTCGAGAAGGTATACGCTAGTCTACACTGGTATATCGATGCCCCGTCTCGATACACCCACGACTAGGGACCTTGAAGGATGTACTTATGGACTACCATGTCCCCACTAGTATGATCCGCATCATAGTCCAGGTAGTCAAGTACACATCCTAAGGGCTTTACCAACATATAACAGAGAGACAATCAGTGTACACGTCAAGGTAAAGATCAACCAGATAGCATACTATCATGTCGAGCAAGAAAGTCCTCCCTATATATGTCCAAGCATCCACTACAATATACATCCTATGTATAGTAATGGCCTCTAGGGCATACATATAACTAACAATCTCCCACTTGCACTAGGGCCATCTGATAGCAGTGGTTGTAGTATCTCATACTCATCCATCCCATAAAAGTCTCTCTCTGGGAAATGGCCTTTGTGAGTGCATCTGCCGTGTTGTCCTCTGAGTCTGTTCACCTAACCTCGATCACCTTGGAGATCAACCATCTCCATGATCAGGTGACACTACCTTAGATTATGTTTGGGTCACTGATGGGACAGGCGTTCCTAGGCCAAAGCCACACTTCCATTGTCACACAATGGTAGGAACCTAGTTCATCACATGAACCAATATACACCCAAACAGCCTCTTTGGTAGCATCTTAAGTAGCGATATATCCTGCCTTTATCATCTAGTAAGCCACGGTATTTAGCTTGGAACTCTTCCAACATACCGTCCCTCCACTGAGGGTAAAGACAATGCCTGTGACTGACTTTCAGTCGTCCTTATCATCCTGGAACCCTTCCAGTGATTCTCCCCAGGACCGATTGATACCATCTCACTTCAACTAGTGAGAATCCTAACATCCATTTAGATCTATCTCATAGATCCAAAACCCAGGATTTAGAAGGTATCACTTTGATCCTATGTGAAGAATCATTGTGATAAGCGGAGATTGATCGAGCGTAGCATAGGAAACTCCTTCCCTATCAAGAGTATGTCATCCACGTACTCTACGAGGATCGTTACCATACTCCCTACTACCTTTTTGTTTATACAAGGTTCATCTACCATTTTGATGATGTCAAACTCTTTGACTACTTCATCAAAACAGACGTTCCAACTCCGTGATGCCTGCTTTATTCTATAAAGCATCTTGTACACGTTTCCGCTGCTCCCACTGTCTACGAAGCCCTCTGGCTGTGTACTTACAGACGCTCTCTTCTAAAACATCATTTTAGAAAAGCAGTCATGACACCCAACTGCCAGATATCGTAGTCATGGTATGTAGCCGTGGCAAGTAGGATCCGGATGGACTTAAGCATAGCTACTGGAAAAGGTTTCATCATTATCCACGCCTGGTCGATGATGAAACCTTTAACAAGTCTAGCTTTGAAAGTCTCAACTTTTCCATCTACACCAAGTAATCTTCTCAAGATATACTTGCTCCTGATGGGAATTCAACCCTTCAGATATAGCAACCAAAGTCCATACTTTGTTGGTGTACATGGATTCCATCTCATATCGCTAAGCATCCAGCCATTCTTATAGAGTCCCTACTCTCGATGGCCTGCTCGAAACTAGTTGGGTCATCATCTCATGATGCAATCCTCGCTCCCACTGTCATCGAGAAACCGAAGTATCTCTCAGGCGGATGAGGAACCCTACTAGATCGGCGGAGAGGCCGAGGTTCGTTGGAATCTACTGAATCCTTTGGTTCTACCAAATCATCTGCTGTAGTTTGTATAGCTGGAACCTTTCCAGTTCTACATAACAGACATTGCCTCGAGCTTGTCCGGATTTTGCTTTTAGACATAGGCCGGTCAACCCCAAATCTTAACTTGCTTAAGACATGGGCTCTTCCCATACCATATCTCAAATGGAGTGGTAGGCTGTGATCTGATTCAAACCCTATTCAATAGGTATGCAGCTTCTTAAGTGCATAACTCCCAAAAGGAAACAGGTAACTCAGTAGTACTCATCATAGAGCGCACCATATCGAATAGGGTGCAATTGCTCCGCCCTGATATACCATCGTGCTATGGTGTATACGGAGGAGTAATGCTGAGAGAGAATCTCATTCTCCTTTAAAAAAGTCCAAGAATTCCGTGCTCAAGTATTCTCCTCTTTGATCACATCAAAGGACATAATACTTATACCCTCATTTTGGTTCTCTACTTCTAACTTATATTCCGTGAATATCTCAAAAGGTTCGGACTTGTGTTTCAACAGGAACACATGTCTGAATCTTGAGAGATCATCAGAGAATGTAATGAAATACAAAGAACCGGTTTTGGCATGTGTAGACTGGGGACCTTACATACATCAACATGTATCAGTCCCAAGAGTACACTAACTCTTTCTCTGCTTCCAATAAACAGAGCTGTGGTCATCGTATCTTTGTGACATGACCGGCAAGTTTCACAAGATGTAAATTCAAAATAATTTAAATATGCATCTAAATGTAACTTCAGCCAGTCGGGTCGCATTGATATGACCTAGTCTACAAACCTTAAGAAGGATTCGTTCATTTCTGAACTCTTCCTCTTCTGTGTGTTCCGTATACTAAGAACTGTAGTTTGGTTTAGAACATCAATGCTTTTAGATAACGTTCCTGAACCGATCAACTTTTGATATAGGAAATGTTCAAAAGATTATCCAACAATACAAAATTATATCCTTTCTTTACTAATAAAGAGACTGATATGATTTTGTATATCAGGTTCGGTATCTAATAACATTCGTTCAGAATTAATGTATTGGTAATACAGAATGACAGTGACCAACAGACTTGGCTGCAACACTTGCCCCGTTTTCTGTCTCATGAAACTTATCACCCGTTCTCAGTTCTCTACCTTTCTGTAGCCCTATGTAACAGATTACATATCTGGGATCCTGATCCGCTATCTTATACCCAGGACGTAAAGGACACTGAGAAACAGTTCTTTGTAATGAACACACCCGAAGATGATGCATCAGTATGCACTTTCTTCGTTTGGGCGGTAGGGAAATTCTGGTAATCCCCAATTTCCTGCTCTGTCTTATAACAATTATAAGTTGGAGCGGGACCAATGTTCCCCAGCTCAGTATAACAAGAGGGTTCGGTCAATAATCCGTATTATTTATCTTGATTAAGGCGTGATATGGTCGCTACCAAGAGAGAGAGAGAAGAAAACACTCTGCGTGCACTCTTGCAAGATCAGATTGGTTATTATTTTATCTAATCAGGATGGCTCCTACTATTTTTATCAAATCTTTCTTCAAACCGTAAAAGGAAAGACTAGCCGAGATTAATTACACACTACAAGTTCGCCAATCTTTCAGCCAGGCCAGTGTCGGTACTTTGAGAGAGGTCCTCCGTGCTTTCGCACGAACCTAATTAATGTAAACCTCGTTTTCCCAGAGGCGTAACCTCGTTAACACCTTTCTAGACACCTACTTGATCGGCTAATTGTAATGTGTAAAACTCTCCCAGGAGTAACTCTTACTCGCAGCGGGTATCGGGATCCAACATCTCATAGAAGGTATGCAATCTCATTGCAAATTTCAACACTTGAAATTCCCGATAATATTTTGCCCCAAGCCTCCTATGACCTTGACAAAGGCCAACAAATCATAGGCTGCTAGTCAAGTTCAACCCGTCATTTCTTGATTGAAATAAACCCACCCGCACGGCCCTTGACAAAGGCCAACAAGGTCGCACGACTACCCTAATCCAATCTGCATCATATGCATAAGCAGATAAGCACCAGTTAGCTACCGCACACTACGCCTTGACAAAGGCCAACAAACGCAGCACGAATACTAACTACTACTTATCTGAAATGACGGAGGGCTACGACAGGTTTTTCTGAAAACCGATTGCGTAATGAACTTGATATCGTTGTAGAATCAAATGATTTTGAAATGGAGTGCTTTTGATGCTTTTCTAGTTTTGCTAAAGGGGTCACTCCCGGTGAAGGGATCGTCAGCCCTTTCCTCGTCGAATGAGGTACGGGATATATCATATATATCATTATGCAAAGCAAGAACTATAGAAGCAATCAAAAGACAAACCGAGGGGTGTAGCATCTGCCAGTTATTGCTAAAGGAGTCACTCCCGGTGAAGGGATCTCGGTCCTTTCCTCATCGAATAAGGTGCAAGATATATCATATATACCGCTGTGCAAAGCAAGAACTGTAGCTACCTGTTTTACTTTTGAAATTCGATTCTACAACATCTTAGGTTTCTTTTCTTTTCATTAATCACATTAATGAAGCCCCATCATTTAAGCACCTAAACATCACAGATAAATACGACGTACACTTATGCCATCCACATTCGCCTCGATGTCCCCTCGTGCACCGTTAGGTTAGGTAACTAACGGCAGAGCGGGGCAGGGCTAGCGCGGGTGTAAAACATAAGTAACGCCTATATAATATATCATATATACTATATACAGTATTTATCACAGAACATCACATGATCACATCACAGATATCGCAGCAGAAGAAACATATGAAATATTGGATATACTAGGACGTCCGTGTTTTCAATACGAGCCAGTATAAAACATGGATTCCACGGTCGCGATGAATAGCCAAACCCACACCCCTAGACCCCTACGAGAGAGGCAAGCAACCCTACCAATTCTAGAGTTAGGAGACCCGGACTCGACTCCTCGAGTTGGTCTCCCACTGGACTCCAGAACCCGGTTACTTGTGCTCCCCTCCTTGGGTCTATCCTAGTGCGGAAAAGTAAATAATATACAAAAGGTGACATCTTCCGCAACCTGGAAGTGCCCTAATAAAAGAATATTACATACAAGTTTTTACATAAATGAAAATGAAAAACACCCATCTCACATAAAACCCCCCCGGCTATTCAAACACGACGATCTAATATAACATATCCAGCAACACATAACATCACATGTCATCAACGTAACTAAATATGCGTATCCCAATTGTCGTTGACATATAGCAACGAAACTGGCGATATCACATATTACACTTACGGTCACAGAAAAGAAAGTGTAAAACTACAACAGTTGGAATCCGCAAGCTCTTTAGACATCGCATGCCTAATCAAATGAATTCCTTAGACATCGCATGCCTAACAATTATAAACCCCGCATTTTAGTCTCATTATCGAAAACACTTTTCAATATCAAGTCGGGTAATTCAACAAGATTCCCGACATCCTGATCGAATGCTCGTCGCAAACTTTAGTAGGCGGCCGCACCCCCGATACCGTCGACGAAGTGCACTAAGGCGGAACACCGCTGCCGCCAGCACCCAAACGGATGCTTTCGGCGACGGGGTTCTCCTACAGTCACTTGGTCGGGGCTATGGGGTGAGGTTGTCTATTAAGTTTACCGGAGAGTATCCGCGTACGCTACGAGATTGCGACGGACTTTTGATCACATCAAAATTCCGTTGCAACCGATCAAGTGAGACTAAAGTGCTATGCTTATAACATTCATTCAGTTATCTCATAACTACTTGTGGATTCCAAATATTGTATCACATTCCGGATAAATAGAAAATGTCAAACTTTCCGATCGAACAATCGAACACCCAAGTTTTCCCGAAACAGCTCAACACATGAAATAGGTTTAAAACATCCAGTTCATGCCTCAGTACCAACGGTCCAACCGTAGAAGGGTCAAGCCAACGCCTCACATGTGGCACGCCGTATTACCCCAAACCCGAAGGTTCAAAAGGCAGTTCAAGACGGTCCCATAATAGAGTTAAGGTTTGTTGTCTTCTAGAGGGTCCATCGCGTTACTTGCACTACTTAGAATGTTATTAAACCACGGAAAGATCCAACACTTGGAAATTTCCCGACAGGAGAAAAAGTGGGTATTTATATCCGGTCGATCTTTTTAACATATTAAAAAATTACCCGGAAAGATACATAGACAAAGTCTGATAATCCGATCGAATTTACGAACTCCCAATACAACCCAGAAAACTCAACTCTTGAGTAAACATTAAAAATTCCCAGAAAACTCAGCACCTGAAGAGACAAATTACTGTGCAAAAATTGAAGCGTTATCTCATAATTTGGCCGCGGAACCGCCGCAGAAGCCAAGCTTTTGCCGCGGTTCCGCCGCGCTTTAGCCGTATCACTTGGTCATTTTTGCACCGTAATTCTTAGAATTTCCTGCTGAATTTTTTAAGCATTTTTAATCTGGAAAAAACCCAGTTTTGTAAAAATGTACAGAGAGGGGTCATTTTTAGGGTTTCGGGGTTCGATCGGAATTCTAACATCGTCTATACTTCGCCTAAGGCTCTAGCTAGGCTCTGATACCACTGTAGGGTTCCTAGGCACACTCAAGAGATTCCACAACTGATCAAACATGTCCAATTCAAAAAATTTCAATGTGCCCACGAACCCTAAGCAAGATCGTAACTAGAGGATAGGCGAAACTAATGCGAATAAACAACTTTACTCTAAAGTGAATGGAAATACAACTTTTGTAGATCCGGGCCTCCACCTCCATAGCTCCGTGATGAAGTCCCTCCGCTGTGCCCATCGGATCCCGGACTCTCGCGGTGGTTTCATCGAAGAAATGATCGGGCTAGGTCGTCGACTTCGATGCCGAAGATGATCTACGTCGAGGCAACACAAGATCAAGCTCCAACTTCACCAAGTCATGAAACTTATGAAGAAAACACCCTATACTACTTGGAAAGTGGTAGAGGATGAAGAAATAGGAAGTGGGTTCACTTTAGAATTGGATTTCTCACTCTTTTTCTCAAGACACCATTAAAGGATGCAAGGTTTTCTTCATCTTGAAGAAGAAGAAGAAGAAGATAATATGATAAGAATATACAATAAAATGGAAATAAAGTCATTCTTATCATTTCATCAACCATGGTCAAGTGTAGAGAATAAACCAAGGTTTAAGTGAATGGTTACGGTTAAGAAAAGAAACAAAATGGTCAACCATTTCAAAGCTTCATGAAGCTTCAAAGATAATCCAAAGTTAGCCACCATTTTATTTCTTTCTAAAAAGAATAAATGAATAAATAAATAAGCAAATGAATCAAATGAAACCCTAACCATTAACTAACCATGGTTTAATACAAACATACACTCAAGTTTGCATGTATCATCAAACATGATACAAACTAGTGCACAAAAATATATCATATATACTACTTATGCACATCAAGTGAGAAAATCCATTTAAAGTGAACAAATATTAGTTAATGCAAAGTAATATATCAAATATATAATTATACATTAAATCATTAAATCAACACTTGATTTAACGATCCGGTCATATCGCATATGACCGACTAATAGCCAATGTATCGGTTTATCGAATCAATCCTTGATTCGATAACTAGGTTATATCGCATACAACCAATCGATACATTCTTCACGAGAATAGAATACGGTATCACATACACGCATTATTCTCGGTCCCGCACATATCTCATATGCGCTCCTATTTCGTTTCGCTTGAGCCAGGAAACCTCTGTGCAGGACTCTAAAGACTCGTCAATACGCCGGCAGCAGGTAATGATCATATTAAACACCCACAAGCCGCAAGCGGTCTGCTAAACGTAACGGCCACCCGGGTATTGAGCAATCAGAAGATCGACGAGCAAGCCCGCTCACACTCCTGTGAATCCAACCAGTAACACTTACCGTACAGTCCGGTCTGATCGTCTGATATGTCGCATATCTTGCCTAGGGGTGGTAAACGTCAGACCCCAATAGCTCGATAAGTCGTGTCGATATGAGGTCTATAACAGTTCGAGAAACTACTGGTAACACTTACCAGTAAATTTCAGCAACCCTGGCCAGGGATTTCCGGTTATAGCCAATCGAACACAGCGCAACATCAACTCCCTATACCGGGAGAGACGAATCCCCTCCTATCGCTCATTACCTCCATGTGATTCGGGACTGTACCCAAAAATCACCGTTTTGCACGCCCTCTTGGACGTGGTAAGGTGGAAATCAAAGCACAGTGGGAATCACATAAGACTCTATGACGATCTGGGGTCAACAGACTACTCTGTACCAGTGTCACCAGAGAACTGCCATCTGATGTAAGGTATAATACCATCCGGGAGTCCTCGGCGAGTCCGTCCAGTGTACCCAGTCTCCACTGAGCACCCGTATATCATCTCTAATGTCAAACACCAATGGATATGGGATCATCCATCGCCCATCTGTATGGGTCGAGAAGGTATACGCTAGTCTACACTGGTATATCGATGCCCCGTCTCGATACACCCACGACTAGGGACCTTGAAGGATGTACTTATGGACTACCATGTCCCCACTAGTATGATCCGCATCATAGTCCAGGTAGTCAAGTACACATCCTAAGGGCTTTACCAACATGTAACAGAGAGACAATCAGTGTACACGTCAAGGTAAAGATCAACCAGATAGCATACTATCATATCGGGCAAGAAAGTCCTCCCTATATATGTCCAAGCATCCACTACAATATACATCCTATGTATAGTAATAATGGCCTCTAGGGCATACATATAACTAACAATATATACCTAGTCCCATACCCAAGTGTGTATATATATATATATATACATATCCCCATATACGCATATGTAAGATAGATGTATGCAAATGCGGTTGTGCGGGTGGGTGTGAACCTATTCTAGGGTTCGCGACTAAGAAGCTATGCTATTTCCCTTCTAATAACACCAAACTGACCATAAACGCATAATCATAACTTAATAATCATCCTCGTGTTATAAAGCACCTATATATATATATATATCATAAACTATACTACGGACTGCGGGGGTGCTATACGCCATCCACCCGACTTCTCCCCGTAGATATAAATCTACTCACCTGGTCCTCGCTCGCCGGTGCCGACGTCGCCACGCGCTTGCTTATCGTCTCGAAGTCCACATAGGGGTACCTAAATGTCATAACGTATCGTCTCGCATAAAAACCCAATTCGAAATCGAAACGGCATACGAAAACCAATTCGGCATGCGTATCACGCATAGGTCAAAACCTATCGTCTACGCATGCAAGAATAGCTAAACCAACCCTCGATGTCGATGTACAAATGTCAAACCATTGAGAAAAACCCAAACGCTCCCATATGCACATTCACAAACACTAATTATAATATGAAATAAGGTTTAAATCATCAAAACATTAAAATCAATCAAATCGTTTTATTTTCCAAAAACCTAGTTAGCACAAATTCCCATTTCGGTTCAAAACTTGATGTTTTACCCAAACTAAATATTTTAACGATTCTAATGGCCAAAATGCTCACTTAATATTATAATTAGGTCATACAAATCACTTCCATATTTTTAATCTCAATAATTATCATTAACTCAAAATTCAAGTTTGCAACAAATATCAATTTTAACACTTTTTAAAGCAAAACTCACAATTCATCAATTAAGCTTGGTTTTGCATGATCTAAGTTACTAAACAACTAATTAAAATGTTAATAAAGTCATCAAAACCTTAATTAGATTTTAAATCATCCATTTGCAACTAAAAGCTAAAACCTAGTTTGCTTAAATAAAACTAAATTGGATATTTTAATGTTACAATTAGCACTAAGCAACAAGATTACATTTTGCATGCCCTAAGATACAAAAATACATCACATAACCATGCACAATTGATCATCATTCAACTCCAAAACAAAACCCTCACTTCAATTTCACAAACCCTAATCTTGAATTTGGACTTGAAATTTAAAACCTAAACTAAACCCTTCATTAACTTAATTTGAAGTAATAACAAACAACTCAAAAAAAAGAACAAGATTTATACCTCACAACCATCTTGAGATCAACATGAAACTTGTCCCCAAAATGCAAGCTTTTCACCAAGATCCATGCTTGATAGGTTAAGGAGAAATGGGTAAGAGTCGGATTTGAGTTTTAGCTTGATTTTTGATGGAATTTTAAGCATTTTGTGGAATTTTTTTTGAGGTGAAATGAGAAGAAGAAGAGGGGGAGAGGGCTGCTGCAGTAGGAGGGAGGGCTCGGCTAGAAATAGGGAGGGGGAGAGAGAGAGAGAGAGTGGTGTGGGTGTAAGGAACGGTCAAAGTCAACAAAGTCAAGCTTCTTTCTTTAATAAACCCCTTTTTCTTTACTTTTCTTTTCTCTTTCCCTTGACTTGAAGTGTGAGGTGAGAGTGTGTGGTGGTGGGGGGGGTAGCATAAGGCTTGGCCAGCCAAAGGGAGGGTTGTGTGGGTGTGTGTGTGGGGTGAGGAAAAAAGATAAATATTATGCCCTAATTTCTATTTACACTAATTTCACTATTTAAGCCTTTTTCTTTGATATTTCAAAAACCGTTTAACAACTTCATTTCATTTCAAAATTAGCATGTTAAAATTTTGTTTAATGTGTTATGATGCACAAAATTTGTTTCAACTCATTCCAATTTGTAATTTTCCTTAATTAAATATATTAGTGACGGCTTAAAATATTATTAAAATAATTAATTCCGGAAATTTTTTCAGAAAATTAGAAATTTTACCAGTGGCTCAATAAATACCAAATATTAGCAATTATATAGCTAGAATATGTATATTTAATTTTATATTAAAAGATATTTATATTTTGACTTTTTACGGAAAACCCTCTTATTTTACCGATTTTTCCGAAATTTCACCGAAACGATTTTCAAAATGTTACAATCTTCCCCCCTTAAAGAAATTCGGTCCCCGAATTTAAATTAAAACTCCCCCCAAATACTAAAATATTTCAGCCAAAACCATCAAATCGTCGGGGCTCCGAAATCATAAATACATAAAACAAATCGTAGCGCAACGCATGCGCATGAAAAATGAGCATATAACTCAAGATCTAAAACTCCATCCAGCATCCCGCAATCATCGGAGTCATGGGGAAGTCATCAATGTCTAAATCCAAAACGAAAATCAATATGATATAAATCAACTATACATGTAATCATCATTAAAACATTTGGAAGTAATGCATGCCAAACCTTTTTCAAATCGCTGTGCGATGTGTGTATCACTGCACAGTGGCGGACGTCCATTATGAGAAAATAACTATATATATATATATATATATATATATATATATCCTTTGTTTAACATACACGTCCCGCCGTTTTGAAAACAATTTAGAAGGGTTTCCCTTTTAAACAGTTTCGTGTCATCATTGACACGTAGGTAAATACTGAGACTATAGCTCCTCCTTGGAAATCCCTTCGATAACTACCAATCCATGCAAAATATATTCAGGTACTGCCCTCTGACTAGTCCTGCGCAGTACTAGACCAAATAGTAAGTATCATAAAATAGACTGCTCCAAAAGAAATCAATCCCAAATATCTATGAATGCCACGTGCGTCTGGTGCACACGGAAATCGAAATCCATGAATGTGCCATACATATGCACAGAAACAATATCCAAGTGCAACGGGTGTGCACGAAAACACCTGTCAAAGGCAACGTATGTGCCTGACAGCAAAACCAGGTGCATCTGATATGCACGAAAAATCTCGATTTAGTGCATCTGGTGTGCACCTAAATCGCATCAGGTGCCTTAAGTATGCGCAAAATCCAAATCAAGTGCACAATGTGCATGAAAACGAATATCAAATATCACAATCGAAATCGACGGTATACAACACACTTCAATCAAAATCCCAATCAAGTATACCTTGGTATAAAATCTCACCATCCTGTGCATCGACGTGCACAAAAGCAAATCAAATACTAAAAGTGCATGAAAACTATGCCGAAAGCATAAGTCAAATCATATGCATGCCATAGGCATGAAATCAAATATCATGAAACATGGTCATCAAAACTCAATCATAGATCACCCAAAACTACTGAAATCCAATGTGACGGATACGTGATAGTCAATCAAAAAATCACAAATCATAAATGTTGTCGTCGATATGTCCGTCCTTTAAAGTCAAGAAGGTGTCGGTGCATCCAATGCTAGCAGAGTAAGATATCTACTTGCCTTCTGATCATGGCATGTCGCCTAGTGCCCTTAGGCTCTCGTCTCTCACTGTAGACTGCTAAGTACATAGCTCCTCGGCTCAACTGTCCAATATAGAAACGATAACGGAAGCAGTCCGCTCTGACACATCTCTAAAGATCTCTGGCCAACTATCATGGTTACTCATAACATGTCTCGTCGACGATGCCGAACTCTGGCTCGCTGAGTATGCGTAAAACGACCGCTCCTGGTTCCAAGTCTTCTCGTAAATTATTCCAGAAATGTCTTGTCGGGGTCTCTCCTAAATCTCGTTCCTGCCGAACTGCCCGGAAGTTATCATCTCCTACTAAATCTATATCTGGTTCCGGAACGGCTGCATACTTATCACTACTCCCTCTGGAAGATATATTCTTATACAACACTTCGGCATGCGTATCATATCTGTGATGTCGGCGGAGTGGAACGTCATCTCATCAAGATCTCGTATGAACCTCTTACTCCACTTTTCTCTAATGTCGACTGCTTCGGACTCGTCTCTTCATGGCTGCATGGACTGCGCTCCAACGGCTATACTCATATTTGGAGTCTCCTAAGCAATGCATCTCACCACATAGCATCCGAATGAAGTCGAACCATTCAATCGACTCGTCAAAACCTCATAATCCCCCAAGAGCTCAATATATTGGGTACAGTTTAATAGTATCGAGTACATACCACAGTATCGGTGGACCAACCGTAGAAGGGCAAACCCAAGCCTCACTAATAGCACCGCGGAACCGTCGCAAACCCTAAGGTTCAAAGGCTTTCACACGGTCATTATGTCGAGTTAGGGTTTCATTCTTCTAGAGGGTCCATAGAATTGCTTGCATGTCTTTCTGAATACTTTAAACTTGGAATATGGGTTTCTGACATTCGATCGCCTCAATCGACTCTCAACGTACCTGCGTGAAGTCGTTTTAGCTGGAATCAATCTATCTGATGACCTCGCATCGGGGTAAGCGAACGAACCACATGTCCTAGTCATTCATCCTCGGGTGACTAGCGACCTTCTATCATATCTCTAAGTACAACTCGTGCTGCAATAAGTCCAAGCATCTGGGGTGATATCTCATCCTTCGCAGCAGCAACTGGCTCATTGGTCCGCACGCTGAACAATGCCTAAATCATCAAAATACGGTGCATTAACAGTCATCACATTCTGGCTGGCCTCTAGAGGTAGCCCAATCCTCTGGTGCTGATCTACACGTCCGAGAAATCTCGTAAAAGCGATCCATCAAACGCTCGTAGCGCGAAAACGCAATAAAACGACACCTCTATGCAATCGTATGTCCCTGGAATCATGCCCTGGTCAGTGCTCGTTCGTGACGAGCTCATGCTGACCGCAACTCTAGCCGTAGCTCTCTCTGCCGTGTAACCGTGATAACAAAACCATAACTGGTACTGATGAGGCTAGATCATAGGAATGAATATAATGTTGTGCAAAGAAATGTACATCCTAAGGCTCCTTAAGCGGAGTATCGTATCGTAAATATGCCGCGGAACATACGTACGGTACGTCACTCTACTCAAGTTACCTACTCCATTAACCAAGGGTCATCCTACACTTCGAAGGTAAAACCTAACGCTCTGATACCAACTTTGTCATGACCCAAAAAGTACGGAACATGACCGGCACTTAAATTACGAACGTCTCGAGGCGTACGCAATCTAAGTAAGCCAAAACCCAGAAATCAAAACCAAAGAAGCAGTAGAGTGAAGGAAAAACCAACTTAAAGCAAGTAGTTTTAATAGCATAAACCGAATTATGCGTTTTAAAAACATCAAGTATTTTCTGAAAATTTTGGCAGAGTCTCCTTTGTAAATACTGGCCCCCAAACGGGATACAACATGAATAGTATACGAAATCAATAAAAAGGCATCCCCAAGCGGGAGCTAGCTCTTCGTCAATCGATGGTCACAACCACGCAAGTAATATAATATACAACGCCAAGGATGAGGATCAAAACTCAAAAGAAACTCAAAACAACATGAAAAACATAATAATACAACACGCGACTCTAAGGTCGAAAGAATAACAGGTCTGGTTTTCTATCTCTCTCAAATATACAATCCGGTTGATGGAGTTTCTAGATACAACTGAAATAATAATAAACAATGGTGGTCCTGATGCAAAGAACCCACCTGCCAAAGCAATCACCCGGAAAGAATAGTGTGCCAGCAAAACCGCAAAGAACCTGTACGGCAAAACCTGCAAGGAACTGTGGCACAACGGGGGGAGTTGCCAACTCGTGAGTAGAAAACATCTACGAGTAGAAAACGCATGTATGACGCAATCCTAGGTCATACGATCAATATATAATCCTCAAATGATAATGTCTGAAGCATGAAAAAGTGGCAAGGGTAAACATCTATACATAAGTGTAATCCCATGTGCTCGTGTCAGTGCCTCAGATAGCAACATATCATATAAATGAGGTATGAATGCATGAAAACAGAATACAAGTAAATGAAGAAATTGCTTTCATAACTTAGTGAGATTTCTGTATATTTAAAACGAGCTATCATCAAGGAAATCAATATAAACAGTGTCTAGCATCGACACAAAACATAAATCCCAATATCTTAATATCTCAGGTTCCGGCTACCCGGACTGGCCTGTATCATCAAATCTCAATATCTCAATATCTCAAAATCCCAGTGTCTCAAATCTTACTATTTAGGGCGCCGTCAGTCCGGATCGGCCCCTAACATCAATCACACGACCACGACGGTATCCTCCGGATATCCAACGCGTCAGGTAAAATCACCGGTAGGCAGTCTTCCCCTGCCGGGCTCATCGTCTACTACTTGATCTTCTTGCCCCGGGGTACCTTACCGGGTCTACCATGTACCCGCAGACGGTTCATCCAATTCCTCGAATCGGGTCTCGAAATCCATCTCATAACCGAGAAAACATCATGGTGGACGACTCATACATCATGAGAAAACCGCACTTTTCATTTTAAAAAGAGAGAAAAAGAAGTTTATATATATTCTTGCGGTTTTCTCCCAAATCCAAGAAATCTCATGAAAATCCGAAATCCAATCATCAATAGCGCGTAAACAGTGAATATAGGTATAAAACTCCATAATACTGCATAACAGTGAATAATAATATGCAAGAAGTAGCAAGTAATAACTGCAATGTCTAAACTGGCATATAAGGTAAGTACACTAATATCATGTCGAAACTATCAGCTAAGAAGCTATGTTAATGAAATAGTATTCTCTAAAGTGTACGTGACATGGCAATTACCGATGATGATGTGTGAGAGCCGGCAAGTAAGTGTACGTGGAACATACGCATCATCGGTAATGGTGCTGGTGACCTGACAGCATGATATCAATAATGGTAAATGAAATCACAATATAAGCATGCGATGCCAAGCGAACAGCAATAATGTGCGGGAGCTGAATGATAAACACAATGATAACTAATCTGCATTTAATATAATATAAGTCATATAGTGGTGCCATTTGAAATAACATGAATCGTGGTGTTTTGAAAATAAGGGCTACGGTGTTTTTAAGAAAAGATACGTCCTTTGAAATATCCGTAGAATCCCTTGGCCTGTCTTTTAAAATACCCATGATTCATTAGTTTTTAAAATAGGTAGGAATCGAATCTAGTCTATCAACTACACTAAACTATCGGGCTGAGCTAATAGGCTAAACGAAAGGTAAGCAAACCACCTAACATCTGAGTCGATACATACATACATATATATATATATATATATATATATATATATATTAGTCGGTGATCCCACCTCAATAGTTTCGTATAAGATACAATATCTATAATATGACATCCTCAAGTCAAGAGTGCGGATCTAACATCAATATATAGCTCGTACGTTAATCCGTCGTACGGCATCCCAAAATCTGGGTACGGGTCAAATATCATATTCATCACATTATTCATCTGGTATCCTCTTATAAAAATAATGATCCGGGGCACTGACCTACGTCTAGTACAAAACTGATATTATCTATGAAATGCATGCGTGTGTATGAAAACACCACGCCTAAAGAAACCGCTAAAATATCATGTCGTATCACAAATATGGTCCATGTCACATCACCGATCTCACGGCCTCAAGCCTAATCTCATCGACTCATCTCCAATCCCAAGTACTATCCTCATAATCCATGTATATGCATACGTATATATATACCTAGTCCCATACCCAAGTGTATATATATATATATATACATATCCCCATATACGCACATGTAAGATAGATGTATGCAAATGCGGGTGTGCGGGTGGGTGTGAACCTATTCTAGGGTTCGCGACTAAGAAGCTATGTTAGTTCTCTTCTAATAACACCAAACTGTCCATAAACGCATAATCATAACTTAATAATCATCCTCGTGTTATAAAGCACCTATATGAACATATATATATATATATATATATATATATATATATCATAAACTATATTACGGACTGCGGGGGTGCTATACGCCATCCACCCGACTTCTCCCCGTAGATATAAATCTACTCACCTGGTCCTCGCTCGCCGGTGCCGACGTCGCCACGCGCTTGCTTGTCATCTCGAAGTCTACATGGGGGTACCTACATGTCACAACGTATCGTCTCGCATAAAAACCCAATTCAAAATCGAAACGGCATACGAAAACCAATTCGGCATGCGTATCACGCATAGGTCAAAACCTATCGCCTACGCATGCAAGAATAGCTAAACCAACCCTCGATGTCGATGTACAAATGTCAAACCATCGAGAAAAACCCAAACGCACCCATGTGCACATTCACAAACACTAATTATAATATGAAATAAGGTTTAAATTATCAAAACATTAAAATCAATCAAATCGTTTTATTTTCCAAAAACCTAGTTAGCACAAATTCCCATTTCGGTTCAAAACTTGATGTTTTACCCAAACTAAATATTTTAACGATTCTAATGGCCAAAATGCTCGCTTAATATCATAATTAGGTCATACAAATCACTTCCATATTTTTAATCTCACTAATTATCATTAACTCAAAATTCAAGTTTGCAACAAATATCAATTTTAACACTTTTTAAAGCAAAACTCACAATTCATCAATTAAGCTTAGTTTTGCATGATCTAAGTTGCTAAACAACTAATTAAAATGTTAATAAAGTCATCAAAACCTTAATTAGATTTTAAATCACCCATTTGCAACTAAAAGCTAAAACCTAGTTTGCTTAAATAAAACTAAATTGGATATTTTAATGTTACAATTAGCACTAAGCAACAAGATTACATTTTGCATGCCCTAAGATACAAAAATACATCACATAACCATGCACAATTAATCTCTATTCAACTCCAAAACAAAACCCTCACTTCAATTTCACAAACCCTAATCTTGAATTTGGACTTGAAATTTAAAACCTAAACTAAACCCTTCATTAATTTAATTTGAAGTAATAACAAACAACTCAAAAAAAAGAACAAGATTTATACCTCACAACCATCTTGAGATCAACATGAAACTTGTCCCCAAAATGCAAGCTTTTCACTAAGATCCATGCTTGATAGGTTAAGGAGAAATGGGTAGGAGTCGGATTTGAGTTTTAGCTTGATTTTTGATGGAATTTTAAGCATTTTGTGGAATTTTTTTGAGGTGAAATGAGAAGAAGAAGAGGGGGAGAGGGCTGCTGCAGTAGAAGGGAGGGCTCGGCTGGAAATGGGGAGGGGGAGAGAGAGAGAAAGTGGTGTGTGTGTAAGGAATGGTCAAACTCAACAAAGTCAAGCTTCTTTCTTTAATAAACCCCTTTTTCTTTACTTTTCTTTTCTCTTTCCCTTGACTTGAAGTGTGAGGTGAGAGGGGGGGGGGGTGGGAGGCAGCATAGGGCTCGTCCATCCAAGGGTAGGGTTGTGTGGGTGTGTGGGGGGGTGAGAGAAAAAGATAAATATTATACCCTAATTTCTATTTACACTAATTTCACTTTTTAAGCCTTTTTCTTCGATATTTTAAAAACCGTTTAACAACTTCATTTCATTTCGAAAATAGAATGTTAAAATTTTGTTTAATATATTATGATGCACAAAATTTGTTTCAACTCATTCCAATTTGTAATTTTCCCTAATTAAATGTATTAGTGACGGCTTAAAATAATATTAAAATAATTAATACCGGAAAAATTTTCAGAAAATTTTAAATTTTACCAGTGGGTCAATAAACACCAAATACTAACAATTATATAGCTAGAATATGTATATTTAATTTTATATTAAAAGATATTTATATTTTGACTTTTTACGGAAAACCCTCTTATTTTACCGATTTTTCCGAAATTTCACCGAAACGATTTTCAAAACGTTACACCTACACTTGAGAATTCAATTCAAGCTATAGTACCCTTGCCGTAATATCTAATACTACTTTTCATTTATGATGAACGGTGTTGCTCACACACCTTTCATGCGACTATTAATGCTTCTTGAGGCACTAACAGCCGATTACTGAATGTGTGGGCCTAAAGCGTAAATAGCAGTTTCCAGATCTTGACTTTATTTATTTTTTTCGTTTCTTTATTTTTCTTTTTCAAGACCGGATATATTTTTCAATATGCTTTTTTGGTGTTTAGCTTTAAATGCCGTTTTTTCTTTCATACTAGGTTTTCAGGCAAGAGTATTTCTAGGTATTCTCTACTAACTCAAATTTCAAGGTGCGTGTATATGTAGTTTGTAGGGTATATACTTTCTAAATTTGGACTCATGAATAGAAACTATTTTTCAGACTTATTCTTCAGTAAAGCTTCAATACTTTCCCTTCATTTCGATTTAACTCAAGAACTGAACTCAAGATTACCTATTTCTCAAAAAATATGCAAGGACGTATAATTACCAAGTTTAAATAGAATGAGGGTTATTTTTAGGGTTTCAATTACTAAGCCTAGGATTTAGTTATTTCTAACGTATCAACTAAACTTTCGGAAAAATCTAAGTTACCCTACTAGCTAACTTGACGACAAAGTTTTTATATTTTTGCAAATTTTTTAATTTTTACGGGTTTTTTATAAGTATGCAAATGCAAAATATACATATGAATGCAAAGGAAGAAAGCTTACCGAGCCCATCTCCAAACTTAAACTTGAGAGTGCCCTCACTGTCAGGCCACACCAAGAGGGTCCAAATTTTCGGCGCTCCCTAAAAGAAAATTTTATACAAAACAAAAAGCAAACCAAAAAATATATACACAAAAAAGGTCCCCCCAAACTTAATTGAAACAGTGTTTCTATTGTTTAAGCGTTAAAGTTCAGAGTTAGGGGGGAGAGAACAGTATCAAGCTATACAAGGCCTTACACAGACCAAAAGTTAGCACCAACCATTCAAAAATTTTATCTCTGTAGTGTGCTGGTTGGTGAAAGAATATGGCAAGGAAAGAAATGAGGAATACGCGAAACCGTATGGGGATAGAAGTGGGATATGGTCTCGGTATATGAGAAGAAGAATGACGGAGGGGAGAAAGAAGTGGAATACGAACTTGAGGGTGAAAATGGAGTGAATAGACTAGCACAATTTATGATGACCGATGTGTAAAAAGCGATTGTGCTAATCTATCAACCCGTCGAGAAATGGGGTTAAATCCCTCAAGATTCGTAAGAAACCATGGGTAAGCCGAACTTGGTAAACCAGACATATGAAATGAAGGTGATACGGTTTCTTGCAAGGTTGGAACGATGGAAAGGATGGAGGGAAGTGATTGAGGAAGGGTATAAGGTAAAGGTTCAGGAGGGTGTACGCAGTCAATGAAAGGGATATGATGAATTGGAAAATCCGACTCATCAAGTAAAACAGCTTCATCCTCAATGCTATCCTCAAAATTCTCCTCAAAAATCAGCACATCCATGCATGTATCATCAATATCTAGACGCATATAAGGTTCGGGAAAAACAGTTAATGACTCGGGATGATGAATTGGAGAGAAAAACTCATCCAAATCTGCGGGTTCATTATCCAAAATATTCCCAGCGTCAATATCCTCGATCAAGTAAAAATCTATATTCTCAGACACCTCATCAAAAGCATGGATATCAATCAATTCAGGTTATAAGATGGAGGAGTAGAGGTCAAAAAGGTTGGGTGCGGTTTCACTCGAGAGGGACCCTTCACAATCAGGTAAATCAAACACTACAAATTCGCACAACTCATTAAACATTCTATCTTCAATCGGTAAATCATTTGGGACACTTGATAGACATTCAAAACCGGAGTTGTGGGATTCAATTTGGGAGGGGTAGGTTTGATTTGGAAGGGTGTGTAGCTCACTCTCACCACTCAAATTCTCAGCCTGTCCTACCGCCTCTTCATACATTGGAAAATGTGGAGCTAATTGGAAACTAGCTACCGGTTCGTTAAGTTGTATGAGGGCGGCCATGGACGCATTCACTTCCTCCATTTGGCATGACGCTACCCGAAAATCTTCTAATGCATGTTCCAAGCTAGACATGGGTTATGAAGGGGTTTCAGTAAAAGATTCAAAGTTATCTGGATATGTGAAACTCCCAAATAGCTGTGTAGAAGTAATGTCTAGGGAAGATGCAAAATTCGGGTAGGATGGATATGAATTGAATGGTTGGACAGGAGTAGGATAACCATTTGGATAAGATGGTGAATGGAATCGTTGATCCCAAGAATTGGAGGTGGCGAACGAAGTGAAAGATCGGCTACGAGATTGTTCAATATGTTCAGCAATGGACATGGGTGTCGGAGCCGTAACATGACTCTCAGATGGGGTATCAAGATGAGAAGGGGTGAAAGTTTGAAATGGTTGATACAAGGTGGGTGGCGATGTCCAATTTCTAGCCCTAGACGCGTCTATCCGATCTCTCAAAGAAATTCCATGCATGGATGGATCGTTCGAAGTTCGGCCAAAGCAAGAACCGTAAGAAGTAATGTCTGGTTATGGGTACCAAAGTTCGGAAAGAGTTTTGCGAGGTGGGGTACCCATGTTGGAAGAGTGAAAAGGTAGGAAGGGAGGGAAGTGGTATATATTTTTTTATTTTTTGCAAAAAAAATGTTTGTTTTTGGAGTTTTAAAAATTGTTTGTTTGAAAGAATATGAAATTATGGGACTAAACTTTTTACAAGCACAATCACAATATGCACAAACACACCTAGAGCTAGGGTCATTAAAGTCCAACTAGACCGCTCCTAGACTGCCAAGCGACAAGTTGCAGGATAACCATCGAATCGCCTCTTCACTGCCAATTGTGGCTGTTAGGATTCCTCAGCACCTAGCCTAGAGTTTGCAAGTATCACATATGCCACAACAAAAATTTAAAGGGGGTGCTAAGCAATCTACAAAGAATCGTACTAGAAAAATAGGGTAACAAAACAAGCAATCAAACATTACATTAGAAGTGAACAAGAATACAACCTTTGTAGACCTGGTCCTTCACTTCTAAAGCTCCGTGTTGACGTCCCTTCACTGCGATCATCGATATCCCGAACTCTAGTATGGGTTTCTTCGGAGAAATGAACAGATTTGCTCGTAGTCTTTGAGGCCGAAGATGATCTACGACGAGGAGACTCAAACTCAAGCTAACACTTCACCAGGTCATGAACTTTGTAAAGAGAACACCCTATAATACCCAAGCAAGTGTATAGGATGATGAAATAGGAAGTGGGCTCACTTTAGATTTTATTTTCTCACTTGGATTCTTCATCTTTCAAAACCCTAGTAAGCTTTTTAGATGAAGAAGAAGATGAACATAAGAGAATGAACAAGAGAATAGAATGAGGTTAGATTTGCAACTATAGTGAGTTTTGTGTCATCACTAACTCTTGTAGAGACTTAACCATGGCAAGGATAATGGTTAGGTTTATAAATATCTTAGTGTAAAACAAATAAGGTGGGTTAAGTCAAAGCTCACAACTAGCTTCTCCAAGCTTCTAGCATGACACAATCCAACTCAAATTTGAATTACTAAAGATAATTAAAACCTAAACTTATCATGGTTATGGTGTAAGTCCTACACACACAAGTTGCAGATATTGTAAGTCCACGGTAGCGCCCCGGCCGTCTAACAGACGCCAAATGCGGAACAAAAACTTTTTACAAACTGGCGCTATCGTGTACCGTAACCCGAATCTGCCATTAAAGCTAAACCAACAAACTACAAAGTGGGTAGAAGAGTTATACCGAACGATCCGAGTCCTTCGGTCTTCAACCATCATCCCACGCTTTGTTGCGGCTGCTCCGATCTCCTGAATCTCCAATCTTCTCGTCCAGGTGGCACCACGTCGACGGATTTTTAAACGGGCTCCCGCCTCTGAACCGAGGCAACTCGATCGTCAAGTTTGCTAAAAGAGACGACCAAAATGATGTAGAGAATGAGTAGAACACTTTGTCTCGTTACGTCCAAGGCTATGGACGAACGGTTAATAAAGTTGCCTTTTGGATCGGGAGAAATGAGAAATGAGGCTGTCTAATTTCCATGAATCCAAATCTATCATAATCTTTTCAACCAAATGAGTGAGAGTCATTAGGAGGGGAGGGCCGGCCACATATAAGAAGAGGTGGGGGTGAGTGTAGGAGCAAGGGGTGACACTAAGCAATGCTTATCATAACACAAAATATCCTAGCAAGAACAAAACTCATTAAAGCAAAATGGTGACTCATTAAAAACACCTCATCAACCATTAAATGAAAAATTATTGCTAACAATGAATCATCAAGCCTTGTCACCAAATCTAGAACCTTCTAGAACTATGACTCACCCTCATCAAGAAAAGATAAATCCGCATTTAACCGAATGTTAAATACAGCTGACAGAAAACTGGAAACTGGCAACTTCCAAAAGTGATCCTGAAACGAATTTCAGGATAACCCCGTAATGGTATAAACATACCCGCATTTGTATTATGACCGAATACAAATGCATCTGAGACAAAGATATTATATCTACACAGTATAATACTGGGATCTGGCTTAAACCAAAGCCTACCAGTATTATCTGTCCGAAAAATGACACGTGCGAAAACGCACGTGCATTTTCCGAACCATGCCATAAAACCATACGGCCTCTACAACGTTTCGCCCGAACTTGGGAAAGTGTCTGTGGGGGACTCTAATGACTCATCAACACACTGGCACTGGGTATAGCCTCTAGCACGTCAGAGGTACGAACTGTACGTGACGGTTGCCTATGTATTGATTGGAAGGGAAGCTGACGAGCGAACTCATCTCATAAACCCTACTGAGCCTAACAGTGACAATATACATACAGTCCAGTCCGTTCGTCTATGAGTATCGCATATCTGCCTAGGGAGCTGGTAACGTCAGACCCCCAATAGCAGTATAAGTCATGTCAGAGAGTGGCCCAGAACACACTGAGATACTACTGGAGTACCTACCAGTAAATCTCCTGCCTCGGCCGAGGGCTTTGTGTAATGGCTCTCCTAGACACAGTGCGATCTCACCCCCAATACCGGGAGAGATGAATCCCCGACGATCTGCTCACTGCCTCCATGTGGCTCGGGACTGTACCCAACTAAAACCTGTTTGCACAACTCCTTTGAGCATGGTAGGGTAGTAATCTAAGCACAGTGGGAACTCACACGAGACAAATGACGATCTCAGATCGATAAACTAACATGTACATATGTCACCAGGGAACTGCTATCTGACGATATGTATAATACCAACTAGCATGTTCCCGGCGAGTCCTGTCCGGTGTACTCATAACCCAATGAGCACCTGTATACATCTTAGGTGATCCATCTGACACCAGTGGCTTGTGAGACCGGCCATGTTCCCGGAGATATGTATAATACCAACTAGCATGTTCCCGGCGAGTCCTGTCCGGTGTACTCATAACCCAATGAGCACCTGTATACATCTTAGGTGATCCAACTGACACCAGTGGCTTGTGAGACCGGCCACCGCCCCTCGTCGAGGTCTCGACTGTATACACTAGTCTACTCTGGAGTATCGATGCCCTGTTTCGAAACTCCCACGACTAGGGACACTTTAAGGATATGCTTACAGACCCCAGCTACCACGTATATGATCGCCATCATACAGCTGGTTGTCAAGTAAGAATCCTATGGGCTCTATCATCATGCAATAGTGAACTAAAGCATGTATACGATGATAAAGACAAACCAGATAGCATACTATCATCTCGAGCAAGACTGTCATATCGGTATAGGTCCTGCCTCAATCATTGCAATCACGTACCTGCGATCCAATAATTGACTTTGAGGGCACTATCTCCAACAATCTCCCACTTGCACTTAAGGCTAATTATTGCGATGTCGCATACTCACAACCCGTGTGATACCGAACATCCAACTCCTCTACTAATCAGTTTCACAAAGCTAGTTTGTAAAACTCTTGTGTTTGAGAAATAGCCTCAGTGAGTGGATCCGCCCTGATGTTTCTTTCTATATCTCTCTAAATCTTAAGTTCGCGAAGAAAGCCATCTCCCGAATCGAGTAATACTTGTCTTTGAATATGTCTGAATATCTGATGGGACCTAGTTCATAAATGAACTCCAAATCCAAACTTCTTATACTGTATCAATTACTTAACCTAATCAGTATCCAGCACCATGCCTCCCACATCCTCTTGGACCACCTGTCCATAATACTGTCCCTCACCATAGGGAAAACTATTACTCTGACAATCACTCTGTCATCCATGTCACCTTTGAAGCCGGAATTATAACCATCTCCCGAAGGAGGCTGCCGTCATCAAATCCGTAGAACATGCACTTATGTTCTTAAACTGCTTCATTATGTTTCTTCAGGATTGGATTAATATAAACTTATTGCATCAAGTGCAAAAACTACATCTGGTGTGGTACTTGATATCTCATGATTGACTCAATTGCCTCAGCAAGTGATCTGCCAATCATGCACATTCCTCTCCCCTTTAGTCTGTAAGACACCTTTAGAGAGGGTGACTCCATCACCTGCAGGTACACCACCATGCCAGGAGTCATCTATTCTAAAATACCATTAGAATACTGTCAAAGTACCCATATTGGGAAACTACCCAAATCTAGAAATAAAACCATAGATCTAGTAACCAGAATGTCAGATATTATATCCATGTCCTTCGTGAAGAAACAACTGTGTGACAACCATAGTACAACCGATCGCAGTATAAGAATTTTACTCCCTACTCTGTGTATGTCATCCAAATACCAGGACATCACACCCTACTTCCTTCTTAACAGATCCATCCCCTATTCTGATGAAGTCAAAGCCATGACCGTCTCATCAAAAATGGATGATCTTATCTCCGCTATATTTGCTCAAGCCTAAAGACATAAGCTACTTGTCCATTATGCTTCCGCTGCTCCCACTGACTATGACAACCCTCTGGCAGAATAATATCTACGTACACTTCTAAAGCTAGTTTAGAACGACGTCATACTTATCCTCTTGCCAGGTCTCATAGTCTAGAACAACAGTAGTGTCAAGTCTGGGTAAACAAGAATCTCCCTGTCACCGTCCTTGAGGCTACCGGAGTACCTCTCGGGTGTCTGAGGTTACCTACCATATCTGCGGAGTGGCTAATGGAATGTCAAACCTGATCGAATATATAGGTCCTATTAAATTTTCCGTAATCGTTTGCAGTTCTGGAATCACTTCTAGTTTTACCATACTCCCACTACTGTTTTCTGAAAAAAAATCCATTTTACTAAAACTGTGGCGAGTCAAGAACAATATCACTATTGATCTTCTAAATGGTAGAAATGTCAACCCTCGTCAAAGCCAGGGTCAATCCACAAACAGTCATTATAGAAACGTGCCTTGATTTATCCAGTGTCTGGTTTTAAGCATAAGCTGGACAACTCCCCGTATCTTAACATCGTTAAGATATGAACCATTCTATATACAATATAGAAATAGAGGCACTAATTTAATTGGAACCAGATTCAAATCATACAGCTGTCTCCAGTGCATATCATCTTAATGGAAAATGGCTACTCAGCATTACTCAACTTAGGAATCCATCCAATTATGAGTAATCTGAAAGAGAAACGAGTTTCTCAAAACCATTACTATCAACTGAATACCAATCACAAGAATCTACATCTTCGATCTCTTTGAAGAATCCCGATACTTGCGATACCTGGTTCTCTACTTTATTCTTATACCCACAACTTCTCAAAACTTAGACATTGTATTTCTACGAAACACTTGTCTAAAAACTATAGAAGTCATAAGTAAACAGAACATAGTACGAGGACCTACCCCTTTTTCCTGACGGACACTGGACAACATACAATACTCTGTATAAGTCCGCTGAGTTGAATAACTCAAAACCTGTGTGTCGTAGGTTGAAAACTGTACCCAGGCGATTTCCTCAAATATCACCAATTACAACGAATTCCGATATAATGAGGATGATCACCTAATTCCCAATAACTTACTCCTACTCATCATCTGTAAAAACCATACATATATGAGAATGAAATCTAGTAAATACATACCCTGGAGTAAGTATCTAATCGGGAAAACAGTTTTCTTTTAACAATGCGCAGTGAAACTGAAACATTAAAATGTCTCGTAGGGGTATCCTGGTATTCCTAGTAATGCCTCTTCCATAATCCTATTCATGACTGTAACCGTATATTTCTTTTCCATCTCTCCAAATCCCTTTATTTGTCTTTAGTGGTTACCTTCTGTACACCATCGTTAGGCTAAATGGTTTTCTTCCTTCCCTACCGTTCGGCACCAGCCTATGGTTTAGAAGAAGGCTATCCAGTAAGCATAATAGGTGTACTCTCCTAATCCTAGGAGTACTCGCAACTTGAGAGAAGGTGATGATAAAAGTCAACTGAATAATACATTATTCTATTTCTCCCGAACTGGGAAAAAGCAAAGGTGAAATAGGAGTGGCGATGAAGTACGCGGTTTGGTCATGAATGATAACAGTCGCAATTTACTTTGCCCTCTTTCTAATCCCTTTATTTTGTCTTTACATATTACCTTCTGTACACCCTAGTTAGGCTAATTGGTTTTCTTCATTCCGTATCTTTCGGCACCTGCCTATGTTTTTGAAGAAGACTATCCAATAAGCATAATAGGTGTACTCTCCTAAACTAAGGAGCTCTCGCAAGCTGAGAGAAGGTGATAACAAAAGACAACTGAATAAACCAATTTTATTTCTCCTGAACCTGGATCCATCCTCGAAGTAGTACCTTCGAGTTCGTATATAACCATACGATGGATCTATCCAATGGAAGTGGATGTCCGTAGTAATACGGGGTGTTCTGAGAAATACAAAGGGTAAAAGAAGGAGCAGCAATGACTTATGCAACTCGGACAATCCAAAAGTCAGTATTTTAAGAAGCTTCGGTCAACTTGGTCACTGAGTCATAGTCTAGGGTCGGTCAATGGTCGCTGCCAAAGAGAGAGAGAAAAGAAACACTCTGCGTGCACTCTAACCTAGATCAGAATGGTTATCACTTTATCTAATCAGGAAACCTCCCACTGTAATCTCAAATTCTCCTCCAAACCTGAAAGAAGAATTAGTCGGGATCACCCGAAGAGTAAACTAACTCATCAGTGAGAATCGGGATCCAACTATCATCGCATGATAACTTGATGGAAGCCACTCAAGTTATCACACTCCAGAAGGTATGCGCATATCTGGCAAGTTTCCTGTATGTTTGAAACTCCCATTGTAAATTTTTGCCCCATGCTCTTATGACCTTGACTAAGGGCCAACAAATCATAAGTCACATATCAAGTTCTTCCCGTCATTGTCCTGGTTGATTTGAACCCACCCGTACATACTCTTGACTAAGGGCCAACAAAGTAATACGACTGTCCCAAACCAACGCATTCATCTATGCTACAAATGAATACCCAGCAGCTACCAAACACTATGCCTTGACTAAGGGCCAACAAACATAGCTTGAATACTACTGACTATCCATAAGAAATGACGGAGGGCTACGGCTGGTTTTTGGCGAGAAAACTTTAACGTAATGAACTTGATCTCGTTGAAGGAACCTGATAGCTTTTTATAAAAATATAGTGGCGAAGACTTTTTGCTAAAGAGGTCACTCCCGGTGAAGGGATCTCGGCTCTTTCCTCATGGAATGAGGTGCAGGATATTCCAACTGAATATCACTATGCAAAGCAGCTTGTAATCGACTATAGTGAAGTTATTACCCTGATGTAAACTTCTGCCCAAGGGGTCTCTCCCGATGAAGGGATATCAGCCCTTGCCTCGTCGAATGAGGTGCAGGATATTCCAACTGAATACCGCTATGCAAAACAAAAGGAAACATCTTTGCAATAACACCTTTTAAAATTTGTTCCAACAACATCAAATATATGTTTGTTTTATCCTTGCATTGATAAGAATCAATGCAGTCCCATCAATCAATCACACCAGAAAAGAACGAAAATATAATGTACGTATATGCCATCCGCATTCGCCACTGGGTCCCGTCATCACCCGTTAGGTTACTTAACTAACGACAGAGCGGGGGATGGACTAGCGCGGATGTAAAACATATACAACATCTAATAGTATATATACCAATATACAATAATCGCTCCAGGCGTGATAATATGCAACATTACAGAAAAGTAATAAGCATCACAGAACAATACAGATAATCCGGGATCCCCGGGTTTCACAGAGCCGCTGCTGAAACCCGACGTTCCCCTGGTCGTGTGGATAGCTTGTGCAATGAAACCTAGACCCCTACGGGTGCGGCAAGTTACCCGCCAAAACCTGAAGCGAGGTAGTCCCCCACAGCATAGTGAATGGAACACCCGGCACTTCACGGAATCCGGTAAATTGAGCACCCCTCCTTGGGTCAACCTGTACCCCCTACGAGTGCGGCGAATAGTCTGCCAATTCTAGAGCGAGGTCCCTCTGCCTCTCAAAGCCATGAGATACGGACCCGTTGCCTTCCAGAATCCGGCTATCCGTGCACTCCTTCGCGAGATAAACCTAGTACAGAAATAAAAATATGTACAACGGGTACATCGAGCTCCCCCAAAAGAATGTTATACAACAGGCAGTGACGGCAGTCCATATGTTGGACGCTCGCCCCGCAATATCAAATGTACAAATAAATCAAAACTGCACTATCATTGCACCCTGCTATCCACCACGACATATCTACAACATCACAGCACAACACAGAACATCAACGCGAATGTCACGTTCGCAAACCCGTCTAAAAGAACTTTAACGATCAGACGCGGTTTACCGATCAAATGACATTCCCGGTCGGAGATATAATGTAAATACTGCATACTAACAAGTTTAAAATTTCGATCGACTAAATTTCCCGAAGTGGGCCCCACGTACATCTGCTGTACAGTAACAAAATCTGGGCCCAAAAGAACTATACCAAAAACCACAATTTCTACAGAAAAGCCTACTGAAGAATTTTGACGCACTGTTCCCACAGTACTGCCGCGGTTCCGCGGTCAAACCCTAGGTTTGACCGCGGATCCGCGGCGGTCACGTAGGATCACGTGCTCAAAATTTACCAGTTTGCTTAAAAATCCCTGCACGCTTTTCTGTGATATGCAAAATTATTTTTAGACCCTTAAAAAAAATCGACAGAAACTTGTGTGCAGAAAAAATGTAGTTTTCGAAATTCGGTTCGATCGATATTTTAAACGTGTCAGCACAAGTTAGTATAGCTTAATGGTGAGGCTCTGATACCACTGTAAGTCCACGGTAGCGCCCCGGTCGTCTAACAGACGCCAAATGCGGAACAAAAACATTTTACAAACTGGCGCTATCGTGTACCGTAACCCGAATCTGCCATTAAAGCTAAACTAACAAACTACAAAGTGGGTAGAAGAGTTATACCGAACGATCCGAGTCCTTCGGTCTTCAACCATCATCCCACGCTTTGTTGCGGCTGCTCCGATCTCCTGAATCTCCAGTCTTCTCGTCCAGGTGGCACTACGTCGACGGATCTTTAAACGGGCTCCCGCCTCTGAACCGAGGCAACTCGAACGTCAAGTTTGCTAAAAGAGATGACTAAGATGATGTAGAGAATGAGTAGAACACTTTGTCTCGTTACGTCCAAGGTTATGGACGAACGGTTAATGAAGTTGCCTTTTGGATCGGGTGAAATGAGAAATGAGGCTGTCTAATTTCTATGAATCCAAATCTATCATAATCT
Organism: Agapanthus africanus; assembly: GCA_030015575.1. Lineage (NCBI taxonomy): Eukaryota > Viridiplantae > Streptophyta > Magnoliopsida > Asparagales > Amaryllidaceae > Agapanthus > Agapanthus africanus. Next base: position 265,180,440 of record CM057341.1, read on the forward strand.
TTTCAACCAAATGAGTGAGTGTCATTTGGAGGGGAGGGCCGGCCACATATAAGAAGAGGTGGGGGTGAGTGTAGGAGCAAGGGGTGACACTAAGCAAAGCTTATCATAACACAAAATATCCTAGCAAGAACAAAATTCATTAAAGCATAATAGTGACTCATTAAAAACACCTCATCAACCATTAAATGAACAATTAATGCTAACAATGAATCATCAAGCCTTGTCACCAAATCTAGAACCTTCTAGAACCATGACTCACCCTCATCAAGAAAAGATAAATCCGCATTTAACTGAATGTTAAATACGGCTGATAGAAAATTGGAAACTGGCAACTTCCAGAAGTGATCCTGAAACGAATTTCAGGATAACCCCGTAATGGTATAAACATACCCGCATTTGTATTACGACCGAATACAAATGCATCTGAGGCAAAGATATTATATCTACACAGTATAATACTGGGATCTGTCTTAAACCAAAGCCTACCAGTATTATCTGTCCGAAAAATGACACGTGCGAAAACGCACGTGCATTTTTCGAACCTTGCCATAAAACCATACGGCCTCTACAACGTTTCGTCCGAACTTGGGAAAGTGTCTGTGGGGGACTCTAATGACTCATCAACATACTGGCACTGGGTATAACCTCTAGCACGTCAGAGGTATGAGCTGTACGTGACGGTTGCCTATGTATTGATTGGAAGGGAAGCTGACGAGCGAACACATCTCATAAACCCTACTGAGCCTAACAGTGACAATATACATACAGTCCGGTCCGTTCGTCTATGAGTATCGCATATCTGCCTAGGGGGCTGGTAACGTCAGACCCACAATAGCAGTATAAGTCGAGTCAGAGAGTGGCCCAGAACACACTGAGATACTACTGGAGTACCTACCAGTAAATCTCCTGCCTCGGCCGAGGGCTTTGTGTAATGGCTCTCCTAGACACAGCGCGATCTCACCCCCAATACCGGGAGAGACGAATCCCCGACGATCCGCTCACTGCCTCCATGTGGCTCGGGACTGTACCCAACTAAAACCTGTTTGCACAACTCCTTTGAGCGTGGTAGGGTAGTAATCTAAGCACAGTGGGAACTCACACGAGAAAAATGATGATCTCAGGTCGACAAACTAACCTGTACACATGTCACCAGGGAACTGCTATCTGACGATATGTATAATACCAACTAGCATGTTCCCGGCGAGTCCTGTCCGGTGTACTCATAACCCAATGAGCACCTGTATACATCTTAGGTGATCCAACTGACACCAGTGGCTTGTGAGACCGGCCACCGCCCCTCGTCGGGGTCTCGACTGTATACACCAGTCTACTCTGGAGTATCGATGCCCTGTCTCGAAACTCCCACGACTAGGGACACTTTAAGGATGTGCTTACAGACCCCAGCTCCCACGTATATGATCGCCATCATACTGCTGGTAGTCAAGCAAGAATCCTATGGGCTCTATCATCATGCAATAGTGAACTAAAGCATGTATACGATGATAAAGACAAATCAGATAGCATACTATCATCTCGAGCAAGACTGTCATATCGGTATAGGTCCTGCCTCAATCATTGCAATCACGTACCTGTGATCCAATAATTGACTTTGAGGGCACTATCTCCAACATATATAACCTTGCATGATACAATATATATATATCACATATATATAATGTAAACACAAGTGAGAAAAAGAAATGGTCAAATGAGCAATATTAGTCAATGTAAATTCATATATCAAATATATATAATTATACATTAAATCAACACTTGATTTTATGATCCGGTCATATCATATATAACCAACTAATATCATTTGTATCAATTTATCGAATCAACACTTGATTCGGTAACCCGGCTATATCGCATATAACCGACCGATGATACAAATCGCGAGAATAGAATACGGTATCACATACTCGTATTAATCTTAGTCCCGCATATATCTCATATGTGCTCCTACTCCGTTTCGCTTGAGCCAGGAAACCTCTGTGTAGGACTCTAAATACTCGTCAATACGCCGGCAGTAGGTGTGATCATATCAAACACCCAGAAGCCGCAAAAGGCGTGATAAACGTAACGGCCACCCGGGTATTGAGCGATCAGAAGATCAACAAGCAAGACTGCTCATACTGCTGTGAATCCAATCAGTAACACTACCGCACAGTCCGGTCTATTCGTCTGATATGTCGCATATCTCGCTTAGGAGTGGTAAACGTCAGACCCCAGTAGCTTGATAAGTCATGCCGATGTAAGGTCTATAACGGTCGAGAAACTACTGATAACACTTACCAGTAAATCTCAGCAACCCTGGCCAGGGATTTCCAGTTATGACCAATCGAGCATAGCGCAACATCAACCCCCAATACCGGGAGAGACGAATCCCCTCCTATCGCTCATTGCTTCCATGTGACTCGGGACTGTACCCAAAAACCACCTGTTTGCACGACTCGGTAGAGTCGTGGTAGGGTGGAAATCAAAGCACAGTGGGAGACACACAAGACTCTATGACGATCTCGGGTCGACGGACTTACTTGTACCAGTGTCACCAGAGAACTGCTATCTGACGTGAGGTATAATACCATCTAGGAGTCCTCGGTGAGTCCGTTCAGTGTACCCAGTCTCCACTGAGCACCCGTATACCATTTCTGATGTCAAACACCAATGGATATGGGATCATCCATTGTCCATTACATGGGTCGAGAAGATATACGCTAGTCTACTCTGGAATATCGATGCCCCGTCTCAATATTCCCATGACTAGGAACATTGAAGGATGTACTCATGGACTACCCAGGCTCCACTAGTATGATCTGCATCATAATTCTGGAAGTCAAGTACACATCCTAAGGGCTTTATCAATATGTAACAGAGAGACAGTAAGTATACATGTTCAGATAAAGAGCAACCAGATAGCGTACTATCATGTCGAGCAAGAAAGTCCTCCCTATATATATCCAAGCATCCACTATAATATACATCTCATGTACAATAATGGCCTATAGGGCATACATACAGCTAACAATCTCCCACTTGCATTAAGGCCAGTTGTTGTAGTATAGCATACCCAACGACCTATAAAAGTCTCTCGCAGGAAAGGCCTCAGTGAGTGGATCCGCCGTGTTAACCTCTGAGTCTACTATCCTAACGTCAATCTCTTGGAGATCAACCATTTCCATGATCAGGTGATACTGCCTCATAATATGTCTGGGTCACTGATGGGACCAGGGTTCCTAGGCTAAAGCCACACCTCTATTGTCACACAATGGTAGGAACCTTGTTCACCTCATGAACAAATATACACCAGACTGCCTCTTTGGTAGCATATTTGGTAGTGATGTATCCTGCCTTTATCGTCTAGTTTGTCACGATATCTAGCTTGGAACTCTTCCAACATACCGTCCCTCTACTGAGGGTAAAGACAATGCCTGTGACTAACATTCAGTTGTCCTTACCACCCTGGAATCTATCCAGTGATTCTCCCCATGATTGATTGATACCATCTCACTACACCTAGTGAGAATCCTAACATCCACTTAGATCTATCTCATAGATCCATAACCTAGGATTTAGGAGGAATCTCCTTGATCCTATATGGAGAATTAATGTGATAAGAGGAGATTGACTGAGTGTAGCATAGGAAAGTGTAGCATAGGAAACTCCTTTCCTATCAAGAGTATGGCATCTACGTACAATACGAGAATGACCACCATACTCTCTACTGCCTTTTTGTATATATAAGGTTCATCTACCATTTTGATGAAGTCAAACGCTTTGACTATCACATCAAAACAGATCTTCGAACTCCGCAATGCCTGCTTTAACGCATAAAGCAACTTGCACACGTTTCCGCTGCTCCCACTGTCTACGAAACTCTCTGGCTGTGTACTTATAGACGCTCTCTTCTAAATCGGTATTCAGAAAAGCAGTCATGACACTCAACCACCAGATATCGTAGTCGTGGTATGTAGCAATGGCAAGTAGGATCTGGATGGACTTAAGCATAGGTACTGGAGAAAAGGTTTCATCAAAAACCATACCTGGTTAATGGCGAGAACCTCTTACAACAAGTCTAGCTTTGAAAGTCTCAACTTTTCCATCTACACCAAGTAATCTTCTCAAGATATACTTGCTCATGATGGGGATTTAACCCTTCAGATATAACAACCAAAGTCCATACTTTGTTGGTGTATGTAGATTCCATCTCAGATCGCTTAGCATCCAGCCATTCTTACAGAGTCCTCACTCTTGATGGCCTGCTCGAAGCTAGTTGGGTCATCATCTCCATGATGCAATCCTCGCTCCCACTGTCATCGAGAAATCGAAGTATCTCTCAGGTGGATGAGGAACCCTACCAGATCGTCGGAGAGGCTGAGGTTCGTCGGGAACTATTGAATTCTCTGGTTCTATCAAATCATCAGCTGTAGTTTGTATAGCTGAAACTCCTTCCAGTTCTACTTCATGACCATAAATTTCTTTCATAAAAAATTCCTTTTCTAAAAAGGTGGCATGCCGAGAAATAAAACACCTTTTGTTTCTCGGGGCGGTAGAAGATATTCCTTTGCGAATGCTTGGGATATCCAACAAACTTCCACAGAACTGACCTTGCCTTGAGCTTGTCCGGATTTTGCTTTTAGACATAGGCCGGACAACCCCAAATCTTAACTTACTTAAGAGATGTGCACTTCCCATACCATATCTCATATGGAGTGGTAGGCACTGATTTGATTGGAACCTAATTCAATAGGCATGCCGCTTCCCCAAGCGCATAACCCCCAAAAGGAAATAGGTAACTCAGTAGTACTCATCATAGAGCACACCATATCTCATAGGGTGCGATTGCTCCGTCCCGATACACCGACATGTTGTGGTGTATACGAAGGAGTAATGCTGAGAGAGAATCTCATTCTCCTTTAGAATAGTCCAGGATCTCCATGCCTAAGTGTTCTCCTCCCCGACCTCATCAAAGGACATAACACTTATACCCGTTTTGGTTCTCTACTTCTGATTTATATTCATTGAATTTCTCAAAAGCTTCAGACTTACGTTTCAACTGGAACACATGTCTGAATCTTAGGAGATCATCAATGAATGTAATGAAGTACAAAGAACCAATCCTGGCATGTGTAGATAGGGGACCTACATACATCACTATGTATCAGTCCCAAGTGTTCACTAACTCTTTCTCTGTTTCCAATAAACAGAGCTATGTTCATTTTATCTTAGTGACATGACTGTCATGTTTCACAAGATGCAAATTCAAACTAATTTAAATATGCATCTAAATGTTACTTAGCTAGTCGGGTCAAGTTGATATGACCTAGCCTACAATGCCTCAAGAAGGATTTGTTCATTTCTGAACTCTTCCTTTTGTGTGTGTTTAGTAAGTTAAGAACCGTGGTTTGATTTAGAACGTATATGCTTTTAGATAACGTGCCTGAACCGATCAACTCTTGATATAGGAAATGTTCAAAATATTGTCCAACAATACAAAATTATATCCTTCTTTATATGATAAAGAGACTGATATAATATTGTATATCAGGTTCGGTATCTAATAACATTCGTTCAGAATCAATGTATTTAGTAATACAAGGTGATATCTACCAACACCTTGGCTGCAACAATTGCACTATTCTCTACACTTAGAGACATATCACCCATTCCCAGTTCTCCACCTGTCTGTAGCTCATGTAACAGATTATATATGCGGGATCCTGATCCGGTATAAAATACCCAGGACGTAGAGGACACTAAGAAACAATTCTCTGTAATGAACACACCCGAAGAAGATGTATCAACATGCACTTTCTTCGTTTGGGCGGCATGGGAATCCTGGTATTCCCTTATTACCTGCTCGGTCTTATAACAATTATAAGTTGGAGCAGGACCAACGTTCCCCAGCTCAGTATAATAAGCGGGTTCGGTCAATACATCCATATTGTTATCTTGATTAAGGCGTGACATGGTCGCTACTTGGAGAGAGAGAGAATAAAACACTCAACGTGCGCTCTTGCAAGATTAGATTAGTTATATTTTATCGAATCAGGATGGCTTCCACTTTTTTTTTTTTATCAAATCCTCCTTCAAACCTTAAAGGGAAAGACTAGCCGGGATTAATTACACCCTATAAGTTCGCCAATCATTCAGCCAGGCCAGTGTCGGTGCTTTGAGGGAGGTTCCCCGTGCTTTCGCATGGTCCTAATTAAAATAAACGTCGTTTTCCCAGAGGCGTAATCCCATTGACACCTTTCTAGACACCTACTTGATCGGCTAATTGTAAAGTGTAAAACTCTCCCAAGAGTAACAATTACTCGCAGTGGGTATCAGGATCCAACTATCTCATAGAAGGTATGCAATCTCATTGCAAATTTCAATACTTGAAACTCCTGATAATGGTTTTTACCCCTAGCACCTAAGACCTTGGCTATGGTCAACAAATCATAATCACTAGTCAAGTTCTACCCGTCATTTCGTGATTAATTAGACCCACCCACATGACCCTTGGCTAAGGTCAACAAAGTCACATGACTGTCCTAACTAATCACATCATATGCTGTGTAGGAAGACATCACTTAGCTACCGTACACTACGCCTCGAGTATGGTCGACAAACGCAGCACGAATACTAAGTACTATACTTCCTAAAATGACGGTGGGTTGCGGATAGTTTTTAAGAAAACCTTTAACGCTTTGAACTTGATATCGTTGTAGAATCAAATGGCTTTAAATGGAGTGTTTTTGAGGCTTTTGCTAGTTTCGCTAAAGAGGTCACTCCCGATGAAGGGATCTCGGCTCTTTCCTCGTCGAATGAGGTGCAGGATATTCACAATACCAATATGCAAAGCAAGAACTAGGAAAGCAATCAAAAGAAAAACCGAGGGTTGTAGCATCTGCCAGTTATTGCTAAAGAGGTCACTCCCGGTGAAGGGTTCTCGGCTCTTTCCTTATCGAATAAGGTGCTGGATATTCTGCAAGGAATACCGCTATGCAAAGCAACAATTGGAGCTACCTGTTTTTGAAAATTCGATTCCACAACATCATTAGGTTTATTTTCTTTCATTAATCTTATTAATGAAGTCCCATCATTTAAGTTACCTAAGCATCACAGATAAATACAACGTACGCTTATGCCATCCGCATTCACCACGATGTCCCGTCATTCACCGTTAGGTTAGGTAACTAACGTCAGAGCGGGGCAGGGCTAGCGCGGGTGTAAAACATAAGCAACGTATATATAATATATCATATATACTATATACAGTATCTATCTCAACATATCAAATGATCACATCACAGATATCGCAGCAGAAAACAACATATGAAATATAGGATATACTAGGATGTTCGTATTTTATTTTGAGCCTGTATAAAACACGGATTCCACGGTCGTGATGAATAACCAAACCCACATCCCTAGACCCCTACGAGAGTGAAAAGCAACCCTACCAATTCTAGAGTTAGGAGACCCGGTCTCGACGCTTCGAGATGGTCTCCCAGTGGATTCTAGAACCCGGTTACTTGTGCTCCCCTCTTTGGGTCTATCCTAATGCGGCAAAGTAAATAATATACATTAACGGTAACATCTTCCTCAATCCGGAAGTGCCCCAATAAAAGAATATTACATACAATGAATTTTACATGAATGAAAATGAAAAACTCTCATCTTACATAAAACCCCCCGGCTATTCAAACACGACGATCCAATATAACATATCCAGCAACACGTAACATCACATGTCATCAACGTAAGTAAATATGCGTATCCCAATTGTCACTGACGTATAGCAACGAAACCGGCGATACCCCACATATTACACTTACGGTCGCAGAAAAGAAAGTGAAAAACTACAACATTTAGAATCTGCAACTACCTTAGGACATCACATGCCTAACCAAATGAATTCCTTAGACATCGCATGCCTAACAATTATAAATCTCGCATTTTAGTCTCGATCTTGAAAACACTTTTCAATATCAAGTCGGGAAATTCAACAAGATTCCCGACATCCTGATCGAATGCCCGTCGGAAACATTAGTAGACGGCCGCGCCCCTCCGATACCGTCGACGGAGTGCACTAAGGCGGAGCACCGCTGCCGCGAGCACCCGAATGGATGCTTTTGGCGACGGGGTTCTCCTACAGTCACTTGGTCGGGACTTTGGGGCGTGGCTATCTAATAATGTTACCCAGTGAGTATCCGTGTACGCTACGTGATTGCGACAGACTTTTGATCAAGTCAAAATCCTGTGGCAACCGATCAAACGAGGCTAAATTGCTAGATTTATAAAATTCAAATATTGTGGATTCCAATTATTGTATCACAATATACTAGACTATGTTAAACGTTTCAACCGAATCAAACAACACCCATATATCCCGATGAGCTCAACCCTTGAGCAAAGTTAAAGTGTAACATTTCAGAAAATATAAAATATTATTTTTGGAATTTAATATTAAAATAATAATTTTCCCGAAAACTGCCCGATTTGCGAAACTGGGTTTTCAAAAAAGGGTATAAATATATACCAATAATTATGAAATAAATGGAAATTAAAATGATTTATTCATTTAATTATATAATTAAAGGATTTGGCATTTTTAAAATTTATTTTATGCAGTTTTGATAAAAACCCGATTAGTGCACTGCTAATCGCGATTATGCCAAATCCGCGTTTCTACAGTTTTCCATGGTTAGTGCACCATGACATGTTTTATTTTGTTATATGTTTCATTTCTTTTGTGTTATGGTTTATTGGTGGAGAGAAAAGAAAAAGAAAAAGAAAAGGTCAAAGGGGACAAAATGATTAGGTTAGGTGGGCTTTTGGAGAGAGAGAGAGTGTGTGAATTAGTGAGAGAGAGTGTGTGAATTAGTGAGAGAGAGGGAGGGGGCTGCTGCCCTTTTCATTTCCCCTATCCTTTTTCCTTCTCTCCTTCATCTCCCTCAAGCCACAACCCTCCACTAAAATCCCTTGATCTATCTCCTAACAATCCCCAAAACCCTACACACCCTTCACAAAAATTAATCCCTTCTTCAACCTCTATTTATGCGACCAAGAAAAATTCAGTTTTGATGATCTTAGGGATTCATGGGTGCTATATGAGGTAATCCCTTCACTAATTGGGTAGTTTTTCATTTACTTTAGTATTCATATGTGTTTAGATGTGATATTGTGAAGATTAGTGAACATTGGGAAACCCTAATAAAGGATTTGAGTGTTTGTTTGAATTGGGTGATGCCTAGTGGCTGTTAACTAGACTTGGGTGCTGTTTAAGGACCTGGACCAGACCTTAGAAACGCCAAAACACGAATTTAGAAACCCCGACATCGGGTAAATGTGTGATTTTAGAGGGTATTTTGGAATCTGGAGCAACCAGGGGACACTTGAAATGATTTTGGGATTACTGGGAGTCGTGCAGGCACCTAGAAAGCTACCACCAAGACCTGAGCCCCATCCCCTGCACCCAGGCTGCAGATTTAATCAATCTGGCCGCAATTTGCGGCCAGAGTAGGGTAGAATTGTTCCAGTTTTGTTCCATGGCTCCTTTTGCACTAAATTAGACCCCTCCTATATGCAGTTTTGGCTAATTGTCACCTGGGGAAAATCTGGGAGCATTTTGGTGTGTTTTAGGCTATGTTTTTCGTATTTTAAAATGCACTTTCTTGATATTTGGATTTGTATTTGGTTGTCGGGTGTTTGTACATCGACAACAGGGGTTGTTTGATTGATTTGCACGTTTAGGCCATAGTTTCTAACCTATGAGCACACCGTGCGCCGTATCGGTTTTCTGCCTCGATTTTAATACGTATTGCGATTGTTTATTATTGTAGGTACCCTCACATGGATTCCGAGGCGAAGAAGCGCGGCGTCATTGATTTCGGCGAGCGCAGACCAGGTGAGTAGATCCATATCTACCGGGGAAGTCGGGTGGATGGCGTATAGCACCCCCGCAAACTTTTGATGGGAAACCGATTTATAGAATATGGTTAGGAAACCTAGATTAGGAAACTAGGGTTAGAATGAGATAGCTACGAAACCATATTAGAAACTAGAGGATAGTTAGAAGTGATATGTTGCGACTATCATAGGATTGCGTTTAGCGATATTGCCGTTTAGGGTACTGTAGGATTAGATAGTCGATGTAGATGCATCATCTGAACCATATCTTTTTCTAAACCAAAGAATAGTATGTATCTTTTAAATGTATATCTTGAGGGATGTTACGGATTTTCAAATGATATCTTTTCCTTAAAAACACCGTAACCCCTATTTTCAAAACTACGATTCACTTCTTTAAAAATCTGATTGTATTGTTCGCGTGTGTTTGTTAGGTTAGATACTTATACTTAGTAGAGATAGCATGTTTATGTAAACTCGATATGATATGATGATATGATGATATGATGATATACGGATGCGAGTCGATCGAGATGATTTATACCCTGTCGGTCCCCTGATATGAGATTGTTATGGATGTGACCTGGGACATAGGTATATAGGGTTATATATATATATATATATATATATATATATATATATATATATATAGAATGTTGTGAATCATGGATGATAGGCTGTATGTGATATTAGGCCGTACCCTCATTTGTCGTATAGGATGATAGGACCCCTTTTAGTATAATGCCGCCGCACGATGATATTCCGTGCGTGATGAGTTTGACTTGATGATTGATCCTTACCCTTGACTAGAGGTTGCCGTACGATGGATTATACCGTACGCGATGTTATTGGGCTAGATGCCGATTGATAGATTCACCGACTCGGACATATGATAGTTACGTATACCTTATAGCTGTTAGCTGACGATTTACCTTGTGCTGCATTCATGATATTATTATTACATCGCATATACCTGTGATAGTACACATGCACCATTATCGATGATGCGTATGTTACACGTACACATTTTTGCCGGCTCACACACTTCATCATCGATAATTGCCGTGTCACTACACAGTAGGGTTGCTGCATCATGACATATATATTGATACATTCATACTTGCGCATTTACATATTGTACCTACAAAGATAACTGGCTTTATTGTAAAACTGGGAACCGCATGTTATATTTTTAAAAACTGGAATCATTTTGAAGGAGCGGTTTTCCCTTAATATGTCATATCACTATTCCGCGTTGCATGATACACGATATGCTTACATTTCTATTATATGTCGCACACATCATGCTCTATTATTGCACGCATTGAGATATTCTGTTTTCATGAGATTTCTGGATTTCAGAACCGTGGACATTTTAAAAGAGATTATATGTTGTTTCAAAAACCTGGTTTCTCTTGATATGATATTTCAGTGCATCCACCATGTGTTTACTCGGTTCTGAGAGCGACTTGTGAAACCCGATTCGAGGAGGCGGATGAGGCCGATTGCGGGTACATGGTGGACCCGGTATGGTTCCCCGGGGCGAGAAATGTTTTTCGTGGAGTAGACGATGAGCCTGGCAGGGTAGCGAGTACCTACCGGTGATAGTATTTGGGCTCGGCGGATATCCGGAGGATACCGACCGGAGTCGAGAGATGAGATGGGCCGATCCAGACTGACGGAGCCCGATATATGAGGATTTACGTGCCGATGCTGGGCACGGTTTTCATGATGTTTTCGAGTGTCGATGCTAGGCACTCAGGTTCCATGATTTTGATGTGTCGGGAGGGACACCGTTGATATATATATCCTCATACTTTCATGCACACTCTTTTATGATATTTACATGCATGATATTATTGCGTCAGTGGTTGACGCGTGGACTAGATCCACATACATACATACATACATACACCGATTCTACTATCGGAGATTATGCACATGCTTATAGATATTGATTTATGGGTGGACGAGATCCACATATCCGCATGCATTGATTATTACTGTTGGATGTTATCCACATGCATATAGGTACTGACTACCTTGTTGGCACATACAGACCCGGCCACCCTAGATATCATAGTATTACCTTATGATATAGTTGACCTAGGAGTCGTTGTTTATTCGATTTTTATATATTTCTATTCACGAGTTGGCAACTCACCCCCGTTGTGCCACAGTTCTTGCAGGTTGACCGCTTGGATCAGTCGTGACTTTGCTGGCACACAGTTCCATTTGGGTGTTTTGCATTGGTAGGTGGGACATTTGTATCGTACCCACTCTTGTATTATATTTCATATTGTATCTAGTTAACTCCATCAATCAATCAAAAGTTGTTATTGTATAAGTGATGAGACTTAGTGAGAGATTTGAGCGAAGGGTTTTATATTCACTTTTGGGGTTATATTTGCTCATTTCTTTATCTTTTTATGGTGAACTTCACCGTTGGGCGTCGTATACTCATTTTATTATCTTGCGTGGTTGTGGTCCGCCGGTTGGCGAAGAGCTAGCTCCCGCTTGGGGATGCCATTATTCTTATTATGTATTTGTGGTTTTGGATCAAAATATACAAAGGAGGTGCTGCCAAAATTTTTAAAAGACGAAACATGTTTTCAAACTAGTAAATTTCACTTGCAACATTCATGTTCCTTTTCTATGCATTAAGAAGACCTGATTCCTTTATGCCTTATTTCAAAACCTCACCTCCTTTATTTTACTTAAAAGGTTTAGATTTCTGGGTTTCAGCTTACTTGAATTCCATTATGCCTTTAGGCATGGCGTGATTCAAGTGCTGGTTACGAGCAAATATTTCGGGTCGTGACAAAGTTAGTATCAGAGCGATAGGTTTAACCTTTGTTCGAGTCTATGTTTGACTATGCGGAGTCTTGGGCTGTTATGTATTTCGGAACCTAGGCTTGACCTTACGGAACTTAGACTTGGACGGGGGGGGGGTATAAGACCCGAACTTTCGTTTCATAGGCTGACCCTGATTGATGGAGTAGGTAGCTTGAGTAGAGTGACGTACCGTATGTATGTTCCGCGGTATATTTACGATATGATACTCCACTTAAGAAACCTTAGGATGTACTTATTTTTTGAGACCAGTGATTCTCTTGTATCCATGATTATACATCCATTGGAGATCCTCGATTCTATTAGTTCTATGATCATACTTCATTGATGTTGTTCCTTCTTATGATCATGTATCCATTCTGGATCTGTCGTTTTATTTCTTGCCGTTGATCTGCTCTCTTCGATACTCGATTGAGGTACCTGTCACCATAGTTTGAGCGCAGTTTGAGCTGCTGCTAGTGTTGCGGTCCGGGCAAGCTCGTTTGGTACGAGGGCTGACCATTGTGTTTTCTGGTGACATGGGAACGTCTCGAATTAGTATTTTGTTGTGACCTCTTGTGGAGGCGAGTGCTTGGTTTTATACCGGACGAGCAGGCCATTGTTAGAGCTGCCAGTTGCGAGAGGGCTGTTGATGTACAGCATACCTCAGAGATTTTGATGTCGCCTACCGTGTAGACAGGTGACCCAGCTGTTGCTGAGATTGATGGGGTGTCGCTTCCAGAGCTTACGAGCTAAGATCGCTGGAGCTTCCATGCAGAAATGCGACAGATGATAGCTAGTCTACCCCGACTTGAGAGACAAAGGTGATTCGTTGATTGATGCACCAACGCAGGCCCAGTTGAGTTGAAGATTTCCAGTGTGGAAAGAATCTTACTCAGATCCAGAGCAGACCAATCCAGAGACGACCGCCGATGTATCGCCTTTCCTGAAGGATTGAGGCATTGTTTAGCGTGCGGACAAAGGGTATTCGCAGGTCGCCTAGGCGAAGTTAAAAGGTTCGAACGAGTGTCAGAAACCCATTTTCCTAAGTTTAAAGTGTTCGGAGGAACATGCAGGTAATTCTGTGGACCCTCTAGAAGAATGAAACCCTAACTCGACATGATGACCATGGAACCGCTTTGAACCTTAGGGTTTGTGGCAGTTTAGCGGTGCCATCATTGAGGCTTGGGTTTTCCTTTCTACGGCTGGTCCAGAGGTGCTGTGGTATGTACGATATATTTTTAGACTGTGCTCAGGCGCTGAGCCTTCGGGAAATTTTGGGACCTTGATGACTCGATCGAAATGTTTGACATCGTCTAGATACCATGTGATAAGTGATCAGCAAGCTGACCAGCTTCGGATAGAAGACCTCACTCAGATGCGTTGTGAGTTGATCGAGGACGGACGAGTATTGAGTATTCCTCCGATGGCTGGGACGAGTTCCCGAGGACATGTTCAGCCAGATATCTTCTACAGAGTGATGAAGCTACAGAGTATACGATTTCGAGTCCGTGTGAGAGACTTCGGATTGACTGTGGCCGAGAACTGTTGCAGTACATAGATAGCATGACGTGACGTCGAAGCGGACGATGATAAAGACGAATGGAACCAGAAGTTTGTGTGAGACGCTGACGAGCTGTTATTACTCCCCGTCGAGATCAGAGGCCTGATATTCTATAGAGCGTTGGGATGCGGCCAGTTTTCGAGGAAATGTGTGCGGAACACGCAGATGTCCAGAAAACGAGAAAGGATTATGTAAGAGTACCAGCCTCCGTACAGTTCGGCATAGGTAAGATCGGAAGAGACCCTGAGCAGGATTCCTTCCAGGACACTGTTGCAATGATATTTGCACCTAGGATCGGATGTGTCACGTGCAATCAGAGGGCCAGAGGCCGACGCCAGTGACTTGCTGCTTTACGAGTGGTCATGACGATTGACCGAGAGATGACCAGAGAAGTGCCATAACGGAATCGTCCCCGTTAGCACACCTGACAGGGCCGATGAGCCGATAGATTGCAAGATTGGTAATCCGCAGAGAAGATAAGGACCCAGAACCGAGGATGCCAGACCGTGAGCAGGAGGCGAGCGGATATTCTTGCCCTGCCAGTTTTTGGCGCACCGATTTATTTTTTCGACATTGTAGGAGGTGTACCTCGACGTCCTTTGTTGCAATTTGCGTTTGTGATCCGAGTATCATGCTTATATCGCTTGGATTTGAGTTTTAATGATGAGTTCCTGATATTGATTTCGTGCACCATGGCTGCACCTACTGAGTGTTTACATTTTGCGCATAGTTATCGCACCTGACATATGTTTTATACACCGTTATGTTGATTTGCGAGTTGTGCATATCTATTACACTTGAGATTCGGTTTTATGCCTTGGTTTCTCATGTTTATGATTTTATTGGTTTCGTACAGTTGAGTTGATTTTGTGCATATGTACACACCCGATTTGGTTTTTGCACTCGGTGTAGTTCACATATACTTGCAGTGCAGGGATATGCTTTTGTGCACACCCGTTGCACTTAGTTTTGCTTTATGCGTATTGTGGCACCTGTATTTGGATTTGATTTCCATGCGCACCAGACGCATGTGATTTTTGGGATACGCCTTTTGAGGCTGATTTTTCTTTTGAGCACTTGTTTTCATGTTGGGCACTATATTGTGTAGTAGCCAAACAGGACTGGTCTGAGAACAGTACCTGAGTACTTACATGCATTAAAAGCTTACCAAGAGGTTTCAAAGGAGCTATAGTCTCGCAATTTTCTTAAGTGTCCGTGAGCGACACGAACGTTTATAAAGGAAAACTTTTTGGGATGTTTTGAAAAACGACGGAACGTGTATTTAAGAAAACATATATGGATATATATTATTATTTTAAAATGAGCGTCCGTCAGTTATGCCATGAGTTACGCATTCCCGCGGCGATTTAGAAAAGATTTTGCATGTATTTTATTCAGATTTTGGAGTTTTCAAAGATGCGCACTGTACACGTATTATAGTATTTGACTAGTGTATATTGAATTTCGGTATTGGATTTCGAGATCCGTATCTCTATTGTAACTCCGAGAATATGTGTGCAAATCCGATGATTTGCGTGATGCTTGACAGAGTGTGATTTTGAGTTTTGTACTCGTTTTCATGTGCACTTGGCGCGTTGTGTTATTTCTGCGTTTTCCATGATTTCGGAGCCCTGTGATTTGAGCTGATTATTAAAATGTTTTAGATTTTGGGGGTTTAAATTTAAATTCGGGGACCGAATTTATTTAAGGGGGGAAGATTGTAACATTTCAGAAAACATAAAATATTATTTTTGGAATTTAATATTAAAATAATAATTTTCCCGAAAACTGCCCGATTTGCGAAACTGGGGTTTTCGAAAAAAGGTATAAATATATACCAATAATTATGAAATAAATGGAAATTAAAATGATTTATTCTTTTAATTATATAATTAAAGGATTTGGCATTTTTAAAATTTATTTTATGCAGTTTTGATAAAAACCTGATTAGTGCACTGCTAATCGCGATTAAGCCAAATCCGCGTTTCTACAGTTTTCTATGGTTAGTGCACCATGACATGTTTCATTTTGTTACATGTTTCATTTCTTTCGTGTTATGGTTTATTGGTGGAGAGAAAAGAAAAAGAAAAAGAAAAAGAAAAAGTCAAAGGGGACAAAATGATTAGGTTAGGTGGGCTTTTGGAGTGAGAGAGTGTGTGTGAATTGGTGAGAGAGAGGGAGGGGGCTGCTGCCCTATTCATTTCCCCTATCCTTTTTCCTTCTCCCCTTCATCTCCCTCAATCCACAACCCTCCACTAAAATCCCTAGATCTATCTGCTAACAATCCCCAAAACCCTACACACCCTTCACAAAAATTAATCCCCTCTTCAACCTCTATACATAGGACCAAGAAAAATTCAGTTTTGATGATCTTAGGGATTCATGGGTGCTATATGAGGTAATCCCTTCACTAATTGGGTAGTTTTTCATTTACTTTAGTATTCATATGTGTTTAGATGTGATATTGTGAAGATTAGTGAACATTGGGAAACCCTAGTAAAGGATTTGAGTGTTTGTTTGAATTGGGTGATGCCTAGTGGTTGTTAACTAGACTTCGGTGCTGTTTAAGGATCTAGACTAGACCTTAGAAACCCCAAAACACGGATTTAGAAACCCCGACATTGGATAAATGTGTGATTTTAGAGGGTATTTTGGAATCTGGAGCAACCCGGGGACACTAGAAATGATTTTGGGATTACTGGGAGTCGTGCAGGCACCGAGGTGTTAGTTATATGTATGCCCTAGAGGACATTACTGTACATTGGATGTATATTGTATTGGATGCTGGGACATATATAGGTAGGACTTTCTTGCTCGACATGATAGTATGCTATCTGGTTGCTCTTTATCTTAACATGTATACTTTCAGTCTCTTTGTTACATGTTGATAAAGCCCTTAGGATGTGTACTTAACTTCCAGGACTATGATGTAGATCATACTAGTGGGGCCTGGGTAGTCAATGAGTACATCCTTCATTGTTCCTAGTCGTGGGAATATCAAGACGGGGCATCGATATTCCAGAGTAGACTAGCGTATATCTTCTCGACCCATGTGATGGGCGATGGATGATCCCATATCCATTGGTGTTTGACATCGGAGATGGTATGCGGGTGCTCAGTGGAGACTGGGTACACTAAACGGACTCGCCGAGAACTCCCAGATGGTATTATACCTCACGTCAGATGGCAGTTCTTTGGTGACACTGGTACAGCTTAGTCTGTTGACCCGAGATCGTCATAGAGTCTTGTGTATCTCCCACTGTGCTTTGATTTCCACCCTACCACGGCTCTACTGAGTTGTGCAAACATGTGGTTTTCGGGTACAGTCCCGATTCACATGGAGGCAATGAGCGATAGGAGGGGATTCGTCTCTCCCGGTATTGGGGGTTGATGTTGCGCTATGCTCAATTGGCCATAACTGGAAATCCCTGGCCAGGGTTGCAGTGATTTACTGGTAAGATTTATCAGTAGTTTCACGCTTGTTATGGACCTTACATCGGCATGACTTATCGAGCTACTGGGGTCTGACGTTTACCACCCCCAGGCGAGATATGCGACATATCAGACGAACAGACCGGATTGTACGGTAAGTGTTGCTGGTTGGATTCACAGGAGTGTGAGCGGGCTTGCTCGTTGATCTTCTGATCGCTCAATACCCGGGTGGCCGTTACGTTTAGCAGACCGCTTGCGGCTTGTGGGTGTTTGATATGATTATCACCTGCTGCCGGCGTATTGACGAGTCTTTAGAGTCCTACACAGAGGTTTCCTGGCTTAAACGAAACGAAATAGGAGTGCATATGAGATATGTGCGGGACCGAGAATAATACCAGTATGTGATACTGAATTCTATTCTCGCGATTTGTATCATCGGACGGTTATATAAGATATAGCCGGGTTACCGAATCAAATGTTGATTCGATATATTGATACACTTGATATTAGTCGGTTATATGTAGTATGACCGGATCATTAAATCAAATGTTGATTTAATGATTTAATGTATAATTATATATTTGATATATTACTTTACATTAACTAGTATTGATTCACTTAAGATTATTTTCTCACTTGATTGTGCACATTGTATATATGATATATGTTTGTGCACTAGTATGTATCATGTTTGATGATACATGCAAATTTGGGTGTGTGTTTACTTTAAACCATGTTTAAGTTAATGGTTAGGGTTCTAACTTAATTATTTATTTAATTTATTTATTTTTGGCAAGAATAAAATGGTGGCTAACTTTGTTTTGTTCTTGAAGCTTCATGAAGCTTTGATAAGCTTTGACCATTTTGTTTTTTTCCTTAACCTAACCATTCACCTAAACCCTAGTTTAGTCTCTACACTAGTTATACTCACCCTTGGTTGCTAAATGATAAGGCATCACTTGATTTTCTATTATTGATAATTCTTTTCCATTCTTTTCTTCTTCATCTTCTTCATGAAGAGAAGAAAACCTAGATAGAAAATTCTAAGTGATGAATCCAAGTGAGAAATCAAAATCCAAAGTGAACCCACTTCCTATTTCTTCATCCTCTACCACTTGCCATGTTGTATAGGGTGTTTTTTTCACAAGTTTCATGACTTGGTGAAGATTGAGCTTGAGTTAGAGTTGCCTCGACGTAGATCATCTTCGGCATCGAAGTCATCGACCTAGCCCGCCCATTTCTCCGATGAAACCGACAATAGAGTCCGGGATTCCGATGATCGCAGCGGAGGGACGTCAACACGGAGCTAGAGAAGTGGAGGACCGGATCTACAAAGGTTGTAGTCACTTTCACTTAGCAGTAAAGTAGTTTACTAGCTTCTAGTTTCGCCTATCCTCTAGTTAACGATCTAGTTTAGAGTTTCTCGGCACATAAAAATTTGAATTGGACATGGTTGATCAGTTGTAGAACCTCATGAGTGTTCCTAGGAGCCCTACAGTGGTATCAGAGCCTAGCTAGAGCTTTAAGCGAAGTGTAGACGATGTTAGAAGTCCGATCGAACCCGAAACCCTAATCCAAAACCCTTCTCTGTACAATTTTTCAAAACTGGGATTTTTGTGAATTAAAAATATCCAGAAAATCCAGCTGGCTTTTCTAAGAATTACTGTGAAGCACGTGCGCATAACTCGACCAAGTGGCCGCGGAAGCGCGGCACGAGCATGGCATGTGCGGCGGTTCCGCGGCCATATAGGAGCATCTTGTCACGTGCTTTGCACAGTAATACCCGTCTGCAATGCATGTGTTTTCTGGGAATTTTTAAAGTTTACTCAAGAGTTGAGTTTTCTGGGTTGTATTGGGAGTTCGTAGATTCGATCGGATTGTCTAATTTTGTCTATGTGTTTTTCCGGATAATTTAGAATATGTTAAAAAGTTCGACCGGATATAAATACCCATTTTTTCCCCTGTTGGGAAATTTCCAATTGTTGGATTTTTCCGTAGTTTAAAGACGTTCTAAGTAGTACAAGTAACGCGATGGACCCTCTAGAAGACAACAAACCTTAACTCGATTATGTGACCGTCTTGAACTGCCCTTTGAACCTTAAGGTTTGGGGCAGTACAGCGTGCCACATGGGTGGCGTTGGATTGACCCTTCTATGACTGGACCGTTGGTACTGAGGCATGAAGTGAATGTTTTTAAACTTATTTCATGTGTTGAGCTGTTTCGGGAAAACTTGGGTGTTTGATTGTTCGATCGGAAAGTTTAACATTTTCTATTTATCTGGAATGTGATACAATATTTGGAATCCACAAGGAGTTATGAGATAACTGATTTGAATACTATAAATCTAGCACTTTAGCCTCACTTGATTGGTTGCCACAGGATTTTGATGTGATCAAAAGTCCGTCGCAATCGCGTTGCGTACGCGGATACTCGCCGGTAAACTTGTTAGAAAGCTACACCCCATAGCCCCGACCAAGTGACTGTAAGAGAACCCCGTCGCCGAAAGCATCCGTTCGGGTGCTCACGGCAGCGGTGTTCCGCCTTGGTGCACTTCGTCGACGGCATCGGGGGTGCGGCCGTCTACTGAAGTTTGCGACGAGCATTCGTTCTGGATGTCGGGAATCTTGTTGAATTGCCCGACTTGATATTGAAAAGTGTTTTCGATAATGAGACTAAAATGCAGGGTTTATAATTGTTAGGCATGCGATGTCTAAGGAATTCATTTGATTAGGCATGCGATGTCTAAAGAAGTTGCGGATTCCAACTGTTGTAGTTTTACACTTTCTTTTCTGCGACTGTAAGTGTAATATGTGATATCGCCGGTTTCGTTGCTATATGTCAACGACAATTGGGATGCGCATATTTACTTACGTTGATGACATGTGATGTTATGTGTTGCTGGATATTTTATATTAGATCGTCGTGTTTGAATAGCCGGGGGTTTTTATGTCAGATGTGTGTTTTACATTTTCATTCATGTAAAAAACTTGTATGTAATATTCTTTTATTGGGGCACTTCCAGATTGCGGATGTTGTCACCATTTGTATATTATTTACTTTTCCGCATTAGGATAGACCCAAGGAGGGGAGCACAAGTAACCGGGTTCTAGGGTCCAATGGGAGACCATCTCGAGGAGTCGAGTCCGGGTCTCCTAACCCTAGAATTGGTAGGGTTGCTTGCCGCTCTCGTAGGGGTCTAGGGGTGTGGGATTGGCTATTCATCACGACCGTGGAATCCGTGTTTTATACTGGCTCGTATTAAAAACATGGACGTCCTAGTATATCCAATATTTCATATGATATTTTCTGCTGCGTTATCTGTGATGTGATCATATGATATGTTCAGATAGATATACTATATAGTATATATGATATATTATATAGACGTTGCTTATGTTTTACACCCGCGCTATCCCTGCCCCACTCTGCCGTTAATTACCTAACCTAACGGTGCAGACGGGACATCGAGGCGAATGCGGATGGCATAAGCGTACGTTGTATTTATCTGTGATGTTTAGGTGGACTTAAATGATGGGACATTCATTAATGAGATTAATGAAAGAAAATAAACCTAAAAGATATTGTGGAATCGAATTTCAAAAATAAAATCAGGTAGCTACAGTTCTTGCTTTGCATCGCGGTGTTCCTTGTAGAACATCCTGCACCTTATTCGATAAGGAAAAGACCGAGATCCCTTCACCGGGAGTGACTCCTTTAGCAATAACTGGCAGATGCTTCAACCCTCGGTTTGTATTTTGATTGCTTCTATAGTTTCTGCTTTGCACAGCGGTATATATGATATATCCTGCACCTTATTCGATGAGGAAAGGGCCGACGATCCCTTCACCGGGAGTGACCCCTTTAGCAAAACTAGAAAAGCCTCAAAAACACTCCATTTAAAAACCATTTGATTCCGTAACGAGATCAAGTTCAAAGCGTTAAAGGTTTTTCTCAAAAACCATCCACAACCCTCCATCATTTTAGGAAGTAGAGTACTTAGTATTCGTGCTACGTTTGTCGACCATAGCCGAGGCGTAGTGTACGGTAGCTAAGTGATGTCTTTCTACACCGCATATGATGCGATTAGTTAGGACAGTCATGTGGCTTTGTTAACCTTAGCCAAGGGTCATGTGGGTGGGTCTAATTAATCACGAAATGACGGGTAGAACTTGACTAGTGCTTATTATTTGTTGACCTTAGCCAAGGTCATAGGTGCTAGGGGTAAAATCCTTTATCGGGAGTTTCAAGTGTTGAAATTTGCAATGAGATTGCATACCTTCTATATGATAGTTGGATCCCGATACCCACTGCGAGTAATTGTTACTCCTGGGAGAGTTTTGCACTTTGCAATTAGCCGATCAAGTAGGTGTCTAGAAAGGTGTCAACGGGGTTACGCCTCTGGGAAAACGAGGTTTACTGTAATTAGGTCCGTGCGAAAGCACGGGGAACCTCCCTCAAAGTACCGACACTGGACTGGCTGAAAGATTGGCGAACTTTTAGAGTGTAATTAATCCCGGCTAGTCTTTCCTTTTAAGGTTTGAAGGAAGATTTGATAAAAACAGTGGGAGCCATCCTGATTAGATAAAATAAATAACCATTCTAATCTTACAAGAGCGCACGCAGAGTGTTTTCTTCTCTCTCTCTCCAGATAGCGACCATATTACGCCTTAATCAAGATAATAATATGGATGTATTGACCGAACCCGCTTGTTATACTGAGCTGGGGAATGTTGGTCCCGCTCCAACTTATAATTGTTATAAGACTGAGCAGGAAATAGGGGAATACCAGAATTCCTATGCCGCCCAAACGAAGAAACTGCATATGATGCATCTCCTTCGGGTGTGTTCATTATAAAGAACTGTTTCTCAGTATCCTCTGCGTCCTGGGTATTTGATACCGGATCAGGATCCCGCAAATGTAATCCGTTACATGGGCTACAGAAAGGCAGAGAACTGAGAACGAGTGATAAGTTTCATGAGACAGAAAACGGGGCAAGTGTTGCAGCTAAGTCTGTTGGTCACTGTCACCCTGTATTACCCGTACGTTGATTCTGAACGAATGTTATTAGATACCGAACCTGATATACAAAATCATATCAGTCTCTTTATTAGTAAAGAAGGATATAATTTTGTATTGATGGATAATGTTTTGAACATTTCCTATTTCAAAAGTTGATCGGTTCAGGCACGTTATCTAAAAGCATTGACGTTCTAAATCAAACTACAGTTCCTAGTATACAGAACACACACAAGAGGCAGAGTTCAGATATGAACGATTCCTTCTTGAGGTATTGTAGACTAGGTCATATCAATGCGACCCGACTAGCTTAAGTTACATTCTAGATGCATATTTAAATCAGTTTGAATTTACATCTTGTGAAACTTGCCAGTCATGTCACAAAGATAAGATGACCATAGCTCTGTTTATTGGAAACAGAGAAAGAGTTAGTAAACTTTTGGGACTGATACATGATGATGTATGTAAGGTCCCCTGTCTACACATGCCAGGACCGGTTCTTTGTATTTCATTACATTCTCTGATAATCTCTCAAGATTCAGACATATGTTCCTGTTAAAACGCAAGTACGAACCTTTTGAGATATTCACAGAATATAAGTTAGAAATAGAGGACCAAAAACCGGGTATAAGTATTATGATAAGATCAGGGAGGAGAATACTTGTGCATAGAATTCCTGGACTATTCTAAAGGAGAATGAGATTCTCTCTCCGTATTATTCCTGTGAATATACCACAGCACAACGGTGTATCGGGGCGGAGCAATCGCACCATATTAGATATGGTGTGCTCTATGATGAGTACTACTGAGTTACTTATTTCTTTTTGGGGGTTATGCACTTGAGTAGCTGCATACCTATTGAATTAGGTTCGAATCAAATCAGTGCCTACCACTCCATATAAGATATGGTATGGGAAGAGTCTATCTCTTAAGTAAGTTAGGATTTGGGATTGTCCGGCCTATGTCAAAAGCAAAATCCGGACAAGATCGAGGCAAGGTCAGTTCTGTAGAACTGGAAAGGTTCCAGCTATACAAACTACAGCTAATGATTTGACAGAACCAGAGGATTCAATAGTCCTCAACGAACCTCAGCCTCTCCGCCGATCTGGTAGGGTTCCTCATCCGCTAGAGAGATACTTCGGTTTCTCGGTGACAGTGGGAGCGAGGATTGCATCATGAGATGATGACCCAACTAGTTTCGAGCAGGCCATCGAGAGTAGGGACTCTGTAAGAATGGCTGGATGCTTAGCGATCTGAGATGGAATCCATGTACACCAACAAAGTATGGACTTTGGTTGCTATATCTGAAGGGTTAAATCCCCATCAGGAGCAAGTATATCTTGAGAAGATTACTTGGTGTCGATGAAAAAGTTGAGACCTTCAAATCTAGACTTGTTAAAGGTTTTCGTCATCGACCAGGCGTGGATAATGATGAAACCTTTTCCAATGGCTATGCTTAAGTCCATCCGGATCCTACTTAACATTGCTACATACCATGACTACGATATCTGGTGGTTGGGTGCCATGACTGCTTTTTTAAATAATGATTTAGAAGAGAACGTCTATAAGTACACAGCCAGAGGGCTTCATAAACCGTGGGAGCAGCGGAAACGTGTGCAAGTTGCTTTACAAGATAAAGCAGGCATCGCGGAGTTGGAACGTCTGTTTAGATGTGGTAGTCAAAGTGTTTGACTTCATCAAAATGGTAGATGAACCTTGTATGTACAAAAAGGTAGTATGGAGTATGGTGATGATCCTCGTAGAGTACGTGGATGACATACTCTTGATAGGAAAGGAGTTTCCTATGCTACGCTCGGTCAATCTCCGCTTATCACAAGGATTCTCCATACAGGATCAAAGTGATACCTCCTAAATCCTGGGATTTGGATCTATGAGATAGATCTAAATGGATGTTAGGCTTCTCACTAGATTTAGTGAGATGGTATCAATCGATCCTTGGGAGAATCACTGGAAAGGTTCCAGGGTGATAAGGACGACTGAATGTTAGTCGCAGGCATTGTCTTTACCCTTAGTGAAGGGACGGTATGTTGGAAGAGTTCCAAGCTAGATACCGTGGCAGACTAGACAATAAAGGCTGGTAACATCGCTATTAAAGATACTACCAAAGAGGCAGTTTGGGTGTATATTGGTTCAGGAGATGAACTAGGTTCCTACCGTTGTATGACAATGGAAGTGTAGCTTTGGCCCAGGAACCCTGGTCCCATCAGTGACCCAGACATATTCTGAGGCAGCATCACCTGATCATGGAGATAGTTGATCTCCAGGGTGATCAAGGTTAGGAGAGTAGACTTAAAGGACAACACGGCGGATCCACTCACAAAGGCTTTTTCCCAGAGAGAGACTTATATGGGATGGTTGAGTATTAGATTCTGCAACCACTGCTACAGATGGCCCTAGTGCAAGTGGGAGATTGTTAGTTATATGTATGCCCTAGAGGCCATTACTGTACATTGGAGGTATATTGTAGTGGATGCTGGGACATATATAGGTAGGACTTTCTTGCTCGACATGATAGTATGCTATCTGGTTGCCCTTTATCTTAACATGTATACTTTCAGTCTCTCTGTTACATGTTGATAAAGACCTTAGGATGTGTACTCGACTTCCAGGACTATGATGTAGATCATACTAGTGGGGCCTGGGTAGTCAATGAGTACATCCTTCATTGTTCCTAGTCGTGGGAATATCGAGACGGGGCATCGATATTCCAGAGTAGACTAGCGTATATCTTCTCGACCCATGCGATGGGCGATGGATGATCCCATATCCATTGGTGTTTGACATCGGAGATGGTATGTGGGTGCTCAGTGGAGACTGGGTACACTGAACGGACTCGCCGAGAACTCCCAGATGGTATTATACCTCACGTCAGATGGCAGCTATCTGGAGACACTGGTACAGCTTAGTCTGTTGACCTGAGATCGTCATAGAGTCTTGTGTGTCTCCCACTGTGCTTTGATTTCCACCCTACCACGGCTCTACTGAGTTGTGCAAACAGGTGGTTTTTGGGTACAGTCCCGATTCACATGGAGGCAATGAGTGATAGGAGGGGATTCGTCTCTCCCGGTATTGGGGGTTGATGTTGCGCTATGCTCGACTGGCCATAACTGGAAATCCCTGGCCAGGGTTGCAGTGATTTACTGGTAAGAGTTATCAGTAGTTTCACGCTTGTTATGGACCATACATCGGCATGACTTATCGAGCTACTGGGGTCAGACGTTTACCACCCCCAGGCGAGATATGCGACATATCAGACGAACAGACCGGATTGTACGGTAAGTGTTGCTGGTTGGATTCACAGGAGTGTGAGCGGGCTTGCTCGTTGATTTTCTGATCGCTCAATACCCGGGTGGCCGTTACGTTTAGCAGACCGCTTGCGGCTTGTGGGTGTTTGATATGATCATCACCTGCTGCCGGCGTATTGACGAGTCTTTAGAGTCCTACACAGAGGTTTCCTGGCTCAAACGAAACGAAATAAGAGCGCATATGAGATATGTGCGGGACCGAGAATAATACCAGTATGTGATACTAAATTCTATTCTCGCGATTTGTATCATCGGACGGTTATATAAGATATAGCCGGGTTACCGAATCAAATGTTGATTCGATATATTGATACACTTGATATTAGTCGGTTATATGTAGTATGACCGGATCATTAAATCAAATGTTGATTTAATGATTTAATGTATAATTATATATTTGATATATTACTTTATATTAACTAGTATTGGTTCACTTAAGATTATTTTCTCACTTGATTGTGCACATTGTATATATGATATATGTTTGTGCACTAGTTTGTATCATGTTTGATGATACATGCAAATTTGGGTGTGTGTTTACTTTAAACCATGTTTAAGTTAATGGTTAGGGTTCTAACTTAATTATTTATTTCATTTATTTATTTTTGGCAAGAATAAAATGGTGGCTAACTTTGTTTTGTTCTTGAAGCTTCATGAAGCTTTGATAAGCTTTGACCATTTTATTTCTTTCCTTAACCTAACCATTCACCTAAACCCTAGTTTAGTCTCTACACTAGTTACACTCACCCTTGGTTGCTAAATGATAAGGCATCACTTGATTTTCTATTATTGATAATTCTTTTCCATTCTTTTCTTCTTCATCTTCTTCATGAAGAGAAGAAAACCTAGCTAGAAAATTCTAAGTGATGAATCCAAGTGAGAAATCAAAATCCAAAGTGAACCCACTTCCTATTTCTTCATCCTCTACCACTTGCCATGTTGTATAGGGTGTTTTCTTCACAAGTTTCATGACTTGGTGAAGATGGAGCTTGAGTTAAAGTTTCCTCGACGTAGATCATCTTCGGCATCGAAGTCATCGACCTAGCCCGCCCATTTCTCCGATGAAACCGACAATAGAGTCCGGGATTCCGATGATCGCAGCGGAGGGACGTCAACACGGAGCTAGAGAAGTGGAGGACCGGATCTATAAAGGTTGTAGTCACTTTCACTTAGCAGTAAAGTAGTTTACTAGCTTCTAGTTTCGCCTATCCTCTAGTTAACGATCTAGTTTAGGGTTTTTCGGCACATAAAAATTTGAATTGGACATGGTTGATCAGTTGTAGAACCTCATGAGTGTGCCTAGGAACCCTACACTAGGAAGCTACCACCAAGACCTGAGCCCCATCCCCTGCACCCAGGCCGCAGATTTAATCAATCTGGCCGCAATTTGCGGCCAGAGTAGGGTAGAATTGTTGCAGTTTTGTTTCATGGCTCCTTTTGCACTAAATTAGACCCCTCCTATATGCAGTTTTGGCTAATTGTCACCTGGGGAAAATCTGGGAGCATTTTGGTGTGTTTTAGGCTATGTTTTCCGTATTTTAAAATGCACTTTCTTGATATTTGGATTTGTATTTGGTTGTCGGGTGTTTGTACATCGACAACAGGGGTTGTTTGATTGATTTGCACGTTTAGGCCATAGGTTCTAACCTATGAACACACCGTGCGCCGTATCGGTTTTCTGCCTCGATTTTAATACGTATTGCGATTGTTTATTATTGTAGGTACCCTCGCATGGATTCCGAGGTGAAGAAGCGCGGCGTCATCGATTTCGGCGAGCGAAGACCAGGTGAGTAGATCTATATCTACCGGGGAAGTCGGGTGGATGGCGTATAGCACCCCCGCAAACTTTTGATTGGAAACCTATTTATAGAATATGGTTAGGAAACCTAGATTAGGAAACTAGGGTTAGAATGAGATAGCTACGAAACCATATTAGAAACTAGAGGATAGTTAGAAGTGGTATGTTGCGACTATCATAGGATTGCGTTTAGCGATATTGCCGTTTAGGGTACTGTAGGGCTAGATAGTCGATGTAGATGCATCATCCGAACCATACCTTTTTCTAAACAAAAGAATCGTATGTATTTTTTAAATGTATATCTTAAGGGATGTTGTGGATTTTCAAATGAGATCTTTTCCTTAAAAACACCGTAACCCCTATTTTCAAAACTACGATTCACTTCTTTAAAAATCTGATTGTATGGTTCGGGTGTGTTTGTTAGGTTAGATACTTATACTTAGTAGAGATAACATGTTTATGTAAAATCGACATGATATGATGAGATGATGATATGATGATATGATGGTATACGGATACGAGTCGATCGAGATGATTTATACCCTGCCGGTCCCCTGATATGAGATTATTATGGATGTGACCTGGGACATAGGAATATAGGGTTATATATATATATATATATATATAGAATGTTGTGAATCATGGATGATAGGCTGTATGTGATATCAGGCCGTACCCTCATTTTTCGTATAGGATGATAGGACCCCTTTTAGTATAATGCCGCCGCACGATGATATTCCGTGTGTGATGAGTTTGACTTGATGATTGATCCTTACCCTTGACTAGAGGTTGCCATATGATGGATTATATCGTACGCGATGTTATTGGGCTAGATGCCGATTGATAGATTCACCGACTCGGACATATGATAGCTACGTATACCTTATAGCTGTTAGCTGATTATTTACCTTGTGCTGCATTCATGATATTATTATTGCATCGCATATACCTGTGATAGTACACCTGCACCATTATCGATGATGCGTATGTTACACGTACACATTTTTGCCGGCTCACACACTTCATCATCGATAATTGCCATGTCACTACACAGTAGGGTTGCTGTATCATGACATATACATTGATACATTCATACTTGCGCATTTACATATTGTACCTACATAGATAACTGGCTTTATTGTAAAATTGGGAACCACATGTTATATTTTTAAAAACTGGAATTATTTTAAAGGAGCTGTTTTCCCTTAATATGTCATATCACTATTCCGCGTTGCATGATACACGATATGCTTACATTTCTATTATATGTCGCACACATCATGCTCTATTATTGCACGCATTGAGATATGCTGTTTTCATGAGATTTCTGGATTTCAGAACCGTGGACATTTTAAAAGAGATTATATGTTGTTTCAAAAACCCGGTTTCTCTTGATATGATATTTCAGTGCGTCCACCATGTGTTTTCTCGGTTCTGAGAGCGACATGTGAAACCCGATTCGAGGAGGCGGATGAGGCCAATTGCGGGTACATGGTGGACCCGGTATGGTTCCCTGGGGCGAGAAATGTTATTCGTGGAGTAGACGATGAGCCTGGCAGGGTGGCGAGTACCTACCGGTGATAGTATTTGGGCTCGGCGGATATCCGGAGGATACCGACCGGAGTCGAGAGATGAGATGGGCTGATCCAGACTGACGGAGCCCGATATATGAGGATTTACGTGCCGATGCTGGGCACGGTTTTCATGATGTTTTCAAGTGTCGATGCTAGGCACTCAGGTTCCATGATTTTGATGGGTCGGGAGGGACACCGTTGATATATATATCCTCATACTTTCATGCACACTCTTTTATGATATTTACATGCATGATATTGTTGCGTCAGTGGTTGACGCGTGGACTAGATCCACATACATACACCGATTCTACTATCGGAGATTATGCACATGCTTATAGATATTGATTTATGGGTGGACGAGATCCATATATCCGCATGCATTGATTATTACCGTTGGATGTTATCCACATGCATATAGGTACCGACTACCTTGTTGGCACATACAGACCCGGTCACCCTAGATATCATAGTATTACCTTATGATATAGTTGACCTAGGAGTCGTTGTTTATTCGATTTCTACTTGTAGATATATTTCTATTCACGAGTTGGCAACTCACCCTCTTTGCGCCACAGTTCTTGCAGGTTGACCGCTTGGATCAGTAGCGGCTTTGCTGGCACACAGTTCCATTTGAGTATTTTGCATTGGTAGGTGGGACAATTGTATCGTACCCACTCTTATATTATATTGCATATTGTATCTAGTTAACTCCATCAATCAATCAAAAGTTGTAATTGTATAAGTGATGAGACTTAGTGAGACTTGTAGTTGCGAGATTTAAGCGATGGGTTTTATATTCACTTTTGGGGTTATATTTGCTCATTTCTTTATCTATTTGTGGTGAACTTCGCCGTTGGGCATCGTATACTCATTTTATTATCTTGCGTGGTTGTGATCCGCCGGTTGGCGAAGAGCTAGCTCCCGCTTGGGGATGCCATTATTCTTATTATGTATTTGTGGTTTTGGATCAAAATATACAAATGAGGTGCTGCCAAAATTTTTAAAAGACGAAACATGTTTTCAAACTAGTAAATTTAACTTGCATCATTCATGTTCCTTTTCTATGCATTAAGAAGACCTGATTTCATTATGCCTTATTTCAAAACCTCACCTCCTTTATTTTACTTAAAAGGTTTAGATTTATGGGTTTCAGCTTACTTGAATTCCATTACGCCTTTAGACGTGGCGTGATTCAAGTGTTGGTCACGAGCTATTATTTCAGGTCATGACATAAAGTATCCAAAACGTGCCACAGTACCTATGATCCGGCCGTAGAAGGGTCAAACCAACGCCTCACCTATGACACCAAGGAACTACGATAAACCCTAGGGTTCAAGTCGCTGTTCCGAAGGCATAGAATCGAGTTAAGGTTTTTGTTCTTCTAGAAGGTCCATAGAGTTACTTGCACGACCATCGAATATAATTAACTTAGAAAAATTCCAACACATGGAAATTTTAGAGGGGGTTATGGGGTGATGTTTGAGATTCGTTCGAACTGTTAAACATGGTCTAGGTTACCATTACAATGTTAAAAATATACGATTACGAAATACTCCGTATTAGTCCTATAGAAAAATTTACATCACATGAAATTTTGGACTAAACAAACAATACCTGAAACCCCAAAATAAGCAAACAAGAGGACAGAACAAATTCGACACACAATGGAGCACAGGGGGCCGGCCTCCTCGGATTGGAAAGTGCTCGGGTGAAATCCGAGCAATGGGTCCCAAATTTATTCTGTGCACTACTTGCATCACACATACAAGCTTTTTCAGTTGTTTGCATAATTTTTAAAGACTTTTTCAAAATCGACAGAGAGCAAAACTGCAGGATTTCAGAAATTGTTTTTTCGGATTTGTTTCGGTTTCGTATTACTTATAATATCGTCTAGGTTTCTAGTTTGGCTCTGATACCATGTTGGGATTCCTCAGCACCTAGCCTAGGGTTTGCAAGCATCACATATGCCACAACAAAAATTTAATGGGGGTGCTAGCAATCTAACAAAGAATCGTACTAGAAAAATAGGGTAACAAAACAAGCAATCAAACATCACATTAGAAGTGAACAAGAATACAACCTTTGTAGACCCGGTCCTTCACTTCTAAAGCTCCATGTTGACTTCCCTTCGCTGTGATCATCGATATCCCGAACTCTAGTATGGGTTTCCTCGGAGAAATGAACAGATTTTCTCGTAGTCTTCGAGGCCAACGATGATCTACGTCGAGGAGACTCAAACTCAAGCTAACCCTTCACTAGGTCATGAACTTTGTGAAGAGAACACCCTATAATACCCAAGCAAGTGTATAGGATGACAAAATAGGAAGTGGGCTCACTTTAGATTTTATTTTCTCACTTGGATTCTTCATCTTTCAAAACCCTAGTAAGCTTTTTAGATGAAGAAGAAGATGAACATGAGAGAATGAACAAGAAAATAGAATGAGGTTAGATTTGCAATCATAGTGAGTTTTGTGTCATCACTAACTCTTGTAGAGACTTAACCATGGCAAGGATAATGGTTAGGTTTATAAATATCTTAGTGTTAAACAAATAGGGTGGACTAAGTCAAAGCTCACAACTAGCTTCTCCAAGCTTCTAGCATGACACAATCCAACTCAAATTTGAATTACTAAAGATAATTAAAACCTAAACTTATCATGGTTATGGTGTAAGTTCTACACACAAAAGTTGCATATATAACCTTGCATGATATAATATATATATCACATATATATAATGTAAACACAAGTGAGAAAAAGAAATGGTCAAATGAGCAATATTAGTCAATGTAAATTCATATATCAAATATATATAATTATACATTAAATCATTAAATCAACACTTGATTTTATAATCCAGTCATATCACATATAACCGACTAATATCATGTGTATCAATTTATCGAATCAACACTTGATTCGGTAACCCGGCTATATCGCATATAACCGACCGATGATACAAATCGCGAGAATAGAATATGGTCTCACATACTCGTATTAATCTCGGTCCCGTATATATCTCATATGTGCTCCTACTCCGTTTCGCTTGAGCCAGGAAACCTCTGTGTAGGACTTTAAATACTCGTCAATACGCCGGCAGTAGGTGTGATCATATCAAACACCCAGAAGCCGCAAAAGGCATGATAAACGTAACGGCCACCCGGGTATTGAGCGATCAGAAGATCAAAAAGCAAGACTGCTCATACTGCTGTGAATCCAATCAGTAACACTACCGCACAGTCCGGTCTGTTCGTCTGATATGTCGCTTAGGGGTAGTAAACGTCAGACCCCAGTAGCTTGATAAGTCATGCCGATGTAAGGTCTATAACGGTCGAGAAACAACTGATAACACTTACCAGTAAATCTCAGCAACCCTGGCCAGGGATTTCCAGTTATGGCCAATCGAGCATACCGCAATATCAACCCCCAATACCGGGAGAGACGAATCCCCTCCTATCGCTCATTGCTTCCATGTGACTCGGGACTGTACCCAAAAACCACCTATTTGCACTACTCGGTAGAGTCGTGGTAGGGTGGAAATCAAAGCACAGTGGGAGACACATAAGACTCTATGACGATCTCGGGTCGACGGACTTACTTGTACCACTGTCACCAGAGAACTGCTATCTGACGTGAGGTATAATACCATCTAGGAGTCCTCGGTGAGTCCGTTCAGTGTACCCAGTCTCCACTGAGCACCCGTATACCATTTCCGATGTCAAACACTAATGGATATGGGATCATCCATTGTCCATTACATGGGTCGAGAAGATATACGCTAGTCTACTCTGGAATATCGATGCCCCGTCTCAATATTCCCATGACTAGGAACATTGAAGGATGTACTCATGGACTACCCAGGCTCCACTAGTATGATCTGCATCATAATTCTGGAAGTCAAGTACACATCCTAAGGGCTTTATCAATATGTAACAGAGAGACAGTAAGTATACATGTTCAGATAAAGAGCAACCAGATAGCGTACTATCATGTCGAGCAAGAAAGTCCTCCCTATATATATCCAAGCATCCATTATAATATACATCTCATGTACAATAATGGCCTCTAGGGCATACATACAGCTAACAATCTCCCACTTGCACTAAGGCCAGTTGTTGTAGTATAGCATACCCAACGACCTATAAAAGTCTCTCGCAGGAAAGGCCTCAGTGAGTGGATCCGCCGTGTTAACCTCTGAGTCTACTATCCTAACGTCAATCTCTTGGAGATCAACCATTTCCATGATCAGGTGATACTGCCTCATAATATGTCTGGGTCACTGATGGGACCAGGGTTCCTAGGCTAAAGCCACACCTCTATTGTCACACAATGGTAGGAACCTTGTTCACCTCATGAACAAATATACACCAGACTGCCTCTTTGGTTGCATCTTTGGTAGTGATGTATCCTGCCTTTATCGTCTAGTTTGTCACGATATCTAACTTGGAACTCTTCCAACATACCGTCCCTCTACTGAGGGTAAAGACAATGCCTGTGACTAACATTCAGTTGTCCTTACCACCCTGGAAGCTATCCAGTGATTCTCCCCATGATTGATTGATACCATCTCATTACACCTAGTGAGAATCCTAACATCCACTTAGATCCATAACCCAGGATTTAGGAGGAATCTCCTTGATCCTATATGGAGAATTAATGTGATAAGAGGAGATTGACTGAGTGTAGCATAGGAAACTCCTTTCCTATCAAGAGTATGGCATCTACGTACAATACGAGAATGACCACCATACTCTCTACTGCCTTTTTGTATATATAAGGTTCATCTACCATTTTGATGAAGTCAAACGCTTTGACTATCACATCAAAACAGATCTTCCAACTCCGCAATGCCTGCTTTAACGCATAAAGCAACTTGCATACGTTTCCGCTGTTCCCACTGTCTATGAAACTCTCTGGCTGTGTACTTATAGACGCTCTCTTCTAAATCGGTATTCAGAAAAGCAGTCATGACACCCAACCACCAGATATCGTAGTCGTGGTATGTAGCAATGGCAAGTAGGATCTGGGTGGACTTAAGCATAGGTACTGGAGAAAAGGTTTCATCAAAAACCATACCTGGTTAATGGCGAGAACCTCTTACAACAAGTCTAGCTTTGAAAGTCTCAACTTTTCCATCTACACCAAGTAATCTTCTCAAGATATACTTGCTCATGATGGTTATTTAACCCTTCAGATATAGCAACCAAAGTCCATACTTTGTTGGTGTATGTAGATTCCATCTCAGATCGCTTAGCATCCAGCCATTCTTACAGTGTCCTCACTCTTGATGGCCTGCTCGAAGCTAGTTGGGTCATCATCTCCATGATGCAATCCTCGCTCCCACTGTCATCGAGAAATCGAAGTATCTCTCAGGTGGATGAGGAACCCTACCAGATCGTCGGAGAGGCTGAGGTTCGTCGGGAACTATTGAATCCTCTGGTTCTATCAAATCATCAGCTGTAGTTTGTATAGCTGAAACTCCTTCCAGTTCTACTTCATGACCACAAATTTCTTTCATAAAAAATTCCTTTTCTAAAAAGGTGGCATGCCGAGAAATAAAACACCTTTTGTTTCTTGGGGCGGTAGAAGATATTCCTTTGCGAATGCTTGGGATATCCAACAAACTTCCACAGAACTGACATTGCCTTGAGCTTGTCCGGATTTTGCTTTTAGACATAGGCCGGACAACCCCAAATCTTAACTTACTTAAGAGATGTGCACTTCCCATACCATATCTCATATGGAGTGGTAGGCACTGATTTGATTGGAACCTAATTCAATAGGCATGCCACTTCCCCAAGCGCATAAACCACCTGTTTGCACGACTCAGTAGAGTTGTGGTAGGGTGGAAATCAAAGCACAGTGGGAGACACACAAGACTCTATGACGATCTCGGGTCGACAGACTAACCTGTACCAGTGTCACCAGAGAACTGCTATCTTACGTGAGGTATAATACCATCTAGGAGTTCTCGATGAGTCCGTTCAGTATACCCAGTCTCCACTGTGCACCCGTATACTATCTCCGATGTCAAACACCAATGGATATGGGATCATCCATCGCCCATCACATGGGTCGAGAAGATATACGCTAGTCTACTCTAGAATATCGATGCCCCATCTCGATATTCCCACAACTAGGAACATTGAAGGATGTACTAATGGACTACCCAGGCCCCACTAGTATGATCTTCATCATAATCCTGAAATTCAAGTACACATCCTAAGGGCTTTATCAACATGTAACAGAGAGACAGTAAGTATACATGTTAAGATAAAGAGCAATCAGATAGCGTACTATCATGTCGAGTAAGAAAGTCCTCCCTATATATGTCCAAGCATCCACTATAATATACATCTCATGTACAATAATGACTTCTATGGCATACATACAACTAACAGTGGCCAGGTAAGCACAAGTGAGGGAAGGAGGGTTCCGCTCATGAATCACCGTGAGACGGGCCTTTTAAAATTATCTCCTCACTTGTTTAGCCTAGGCACCCCAAAGTCAAGTTTAGATAAACGACCGATTCCCCGCAACCTTCACTTGTCCTAAATGAGAGCGACAAGTCCTTATAGGTTTGGTCTAGATATTTTTTATTAACTCAAGGTAATGCGTATGCAATTAGTGAT
The DNA here is from genome assembly GCA_030015575.1 of Agapanthus africanus. Classification (NCBI taxonomy): domain Eukaryota; kingdom Viridiplantae; phylum Streptophyta; class Magnoliopsida; order Asparagales; family Amaryllidaceae; genus Agapanthus; species Agapanthus africanus. The sequence continues at coordinate 265,216,518 of CM057341.1, forward strand.
TTGTGGGGTCTTAGGAAGGGTGATGAAATCTCCACCCAATCTGAATTGGTGTTATAGCCCCTTAATGTCTGTATTAGTATATGTAAAGCGTGTAAACAAAAAAAAAATCTAAAACAACAAAAAAATTATTTTGGCGGCGGCGCAATTCTGTATAAAGAAACCTGCATGAAATACAGTTAAGTGGAGTTTACAGAGGAGATTAGAAGAAAGATAAGGGGTGAAAAAAATTGGGGTCAAAAACCCACAATAGGACCGCGGAACCGCCACTAAACTCCTTCTTTGACCACGGTTCAGCGGTCAAATTGCTGAGCTGGCGCCTGAAACATTGGTCAATGCACGTTCTTTTCTCTGTACACCCTAATAAAAACCTCTGTTTATTGATTCACTTGCTGTAATTGCTCCAGATCGCCTGCACACTTGCACAAAAATATTAAAGATAACAAAAAGATTATTTATTTATTTATTATATTTATAATTTTATATATATACAAAAAGAATATTAATCCGAATAACAAGAAAGAAAATACGTTACCGTCTCCCCGACAACGGCGCAATTTGATCGCACGCAGAAAGCGTGTCGCGTATTCAAAATTCTAAAGTTATAACCGCGATCAAGACGATGTCGCTTTGCAGTTAGCCGGTTGAGCACGGGTCGATCCGCAGGGAGATGGTTGTATGTCCGTTCGTGTTTTTGACGAGTGAATAAAGAATGTGTATGTTCATATTCGAAACTATCCAAAGTGTTCGTATTTTATGTTCAAATAAACTTGTTAAGGTTAAGGTTGGTTAGTAGAGTTAGGATTAGTCTTGTGCTTATCTTTTGCCATTCTTAAAACGGTGTTGGGATAATCGAAAGTAGCGAGGATTAGGAGGACATAGGAATGGGATTTACGAGTTTAAGCGCGCTTTCCAACGCCAAATCCATTCCTAGTGGCCCTTGTCCGTCCGCTAAATACGCTTATTTCCAACCCTCGGCCAAACACTCGCAAACATGTATCTAATTAAGTCACAACTACATGTCACGTTGTAGTGTGCTTAAACGACTTCTCAACTTAGGTCGTGGTTACATGTCACGTATAGCGCGCCTAATTGAGGGGGTTGGGTTTGTTTGGTCAGGGTTTGTTTCAAGATGTTTGGCGAAGGGAAGCACAAGGGATTTCTCCGTCCCTCATACCACCTTCCTTTGCCTTAACAAGTGGGAAATTATTCACACATTATGAAAGAAAAGAAAACAAAACAAGAAGGAAGAAAAGAGAGAAAAGGAAAATACGATTTTACAAATGGTGCAAACTAAATCTTGGGTCCTCACCTTAGTAAGGAACTCCGTCGAGTATCATCGCTTGAAAATAATACGGATAAGAGAAGAGAAGGAAAAGAGCAAGAAAAGAAATAACAACAACTAGTTAACAACAAATAATAAAGTTACTAGAAATTAATTACAATACAATGAAATAAAAATACAAGATAAGAAAAATAACCCTCATCTTCATTTCATCATCCACTCAAAAATCTCTTACTACAATTTTCATGGAGGAAAGAATGAAGAAGAAGAAGAAGAAGAAGCTAAACTAAATCCTAACAAGAAGAGGTGGGAAAAGAAGACCCTTGGCTTGGCACAAAACTGGGCTATTTATAGGCTGCGTGCTGAAACCCTAGGGCAACATTCTGGCCCCAAATGAAATGACCAAACTACCCCCAAAATCCGAGTTGACACTGAGTTAACTCGGCCGCGGATCCGCTGCGAATCGGCCATATTGACCGTGGATCCGCGGTCATTTGGAGGAGTTAGGTTGTCGTTTTTTCTGGGTTTTCTTGTGTTGCTCTCCTCTGTTGTTCTACATGTTCCAAATTGCAAATTGCTTCTATAATTTCTTCAGATCTGCAATAGTCCAAAATGGCTTCAAAAATAATTCTTTTGGTCTCATCTCCCTTGAACTCCGCGCACCTATTGATTCTTGTGCTGCCCTTCTCGTGCTTTGTGCTTGTCTTAGACACGAATGACCACTGTCATTTTCTTGTCTCTGGAACTGGTACGCGGCACTGGACGGATACGAATGACCGAAACCCGGCTTTTATCTGTTGACAACAGATGTTCTGTATTTTGGCGTAACAGTGGAGATTTTGTATCATTTGTGTTATTTTCGACTAGGAACATGTAGCCTGTAAATATATAGCAAACACGGATTAAAAGCACCTACCTATAAACAAACGAGCATAAGAATGGACGATATTAAATGCAATATTCTGGTGTGAACATCTACAATGCCACAAGAAGGATTCGTTCATTTCTGAACAATTCTTCTTATGTGTGTTCTATACACTTTGAACTGTGGTTTAATTTAGAACGTATATGCTATTATATAACGTTCCTGATGCAATCATCTCTTGATTTAGGAAAATGTTCACAACATTATCCTCCAATACAGAATTATATCCTTCTTTAACTCATTAAAGAAACCGATGTAATGTTGTATATCAGGTTCGGTATGTGATAACATTCGTTCAGAATCAATGTATTAATACAAGCTGATATCTTCCAACTGACTTGGCTGCAACAATTGCATCATTCTCTAACACTTAGAGATATATCATCCATTCCCAGTTCTCTACCTTTCTGTAGCCCATGTAACTCTTATATATGTGGGATCCTAATCTAGTATCTCATACCTAGGACGTAGAGGAAACTGAGAAGTAGTTCTTGGTAATGAACACACCCGAAGAATATACATCAACATGCTTATTCCTCGATTGGGTCGCATGGAAATCCGGATATTCCCTTATTTCCTACTCGGACTTATAACAATTATAAGATAGAGCGGAACCAATGTTCCCTAGCTCAGTATAATAAGCAGGTTTGGTCAATGTATCCATATTATTATCTTGATTAAGGCGTGACATGGTCGCTACCAGGGGAGAGAGAGAGAAGAAAACACTCTGCGTGCGCTCTTGCAAGATCAAATTGGTTATCAATTTATCTAATAAGGATGGCTCCCACTATTTTTATCAAATCTTCCTTCAAACCCTAAAAGGTAAGACTAGCCGGGATTAATTACACCCTACAAGTTCGCCAATCTTTCGGCCAAGCCAGTGTCGGTACTTTGAGGGAGGTTCCCCGTGCTTTCGCACGAACCTAATTAAAATAAACCTCGTTTTCCCAGGGGCGTAACCCCGTTAACACCTTTCTAGATACCTCCTTGATCGGCTAATTGTAATGTGTAAAACTCTCCCAGGTGTAACTCTTACTCGCAATGGGTATCGAGATCCAACTATCTTATAGAAGGTATGTAATCTCAATGCAAATTTCAACACTTGAAATTCCCGATAATACTTTTACCCCTAGCGTCCTATGACCTTGACGCAGGCCAAACTACCCATAGTTTGCTAGTCAAGTTCAACCCATACATTTCATGATTGAATTAAACCCACCCGCATGACCCTTGACGCAGAACAAACCACGCCGTACGAATACCTAATCCAATCGCATCGTATGCAGCAGATAAGCACTAATTAGCTACTGTACACTATGCCTTAACACAGGCCAAACTACCGCAACACGAATACTAAGTAGTACTTATCTGAAATGACGGAGGGCTACGCAAGTTTTTTTTAAGAAAACCATGAGCGTAATGAACTTGATATCGTTGTAGAATCGAGTGATTTATAAAAGGAGTGTTTTGAGGCTTTTACTAGTTTTGCTAAAGAGGTCACTCCCGGTGAAGGGATCTCGGCTCTTACCTTATCGAATAAGTGTAAGTGCACGGCGGCGCCCCGGCCGTCAATCCGACGCCGGAAAGCGGAAGCGGTGATAAACTTTAATTTTGCGGACTTTGCAAACCGGCACCACCGCGCACTAAACTCCGGATCGTAACCATTAACAAGTCTAAGCTAACTAGAATACGGGTTAGAGATGTACCGACTGATCCGAGTCCTCCGGTCTTCATCTCCACTCCGATCTCCTCGCGGGATCTCCGTTAGTCTCCTCCTCGTCGGAAAGGGCACCACGAAGCCGGGTACTTTTACGGGCTCCCACCTCAATACCGAGGCAACTCACGCATGAAGCCGGCAACTCGACATGCTCAAGATATGCTGTAGGAAGTGTAGTGTAGGGTGCATGTCTCACTTTGGGGTTGGTTGCCATAGATGGAGGAATGGTGTATAGAAAATTGGTGCTTTCAATTTTCTAGCAATGGAATGAGATGAAGAATGATATACTCTCAAAGATGAAGATGAAGCTCTCTCCTTCTTCTCTCTTTTTCTTCTCTCTTTTTCTTCTCTCTTTTCTAAAATGAAAAACTCAACTTTCTTAGAAAATGGTGGAGCAAGAATAAGAAGCATGAAGGGAGGTGATCGTAGTAAAAGGAGGAGGGTGACCACATCCAAACATAATCATCACTAAACATTCCATCAACCTCAAATCCATCCTAATCACATAAAGCAAAGAAAAGAAAGAAAAAGGATCTCATCATGAAAGGCCATCATGATGCCACCAATATGCAAGATACCCCCTCCACAATTGTAATTTGCAAAACTGCAAATTACCCCCTCCATCGGAAAAGTCCGGCCGGGAAAGAACAAAGGAAAACCGGTCGGAACGGAATGCAAACTGGCAACTCCAGAAAACTGGTCCCGTAATAAATTACAGGAAAACCCCGATACTGTGCATACACACCCGCATCTGTATTCCGACCGGATACAAATGCAATGAGACAAAATCTACACTGTACTAAACTAGGACCGGCTTAAAACAAAGCCGGCTAGTAATATCCGTTCGATCCTGATCCGTGCAATACCGCACGTATCTGATCGAACCCTGCCATAAACCTATACGGCTACTAGTACAAACCGTCCGATCCTGATCCGTGCAATACCGCACGTATCTGATCGGACCCTGCCATATCTCCATACGGCCTCTACAGCGTTTCGCCCGAAACTTGAGTAACTGAAAGTGTGGTGGACTCTAAAGACTCGTCAATACTATGGCTGTGGATTTAACCACTAGCACGTCAGAGGTATAAGCCAATACGTAACGGGCCACCAGCTATTGACTAAAAGGGACGTCGATGAGCGAACTCATCCTGACACCCTATTGAGCCTGTCAGTGACAATATCCGTGCAGTCCGGTCCGTTCGTCTATGAGCATCGCATGGCGGGCCTAGGGGGTTGGTAAAAGTCAGACCCCCAAAAGCGGTACAAGTCGTGTCGGAGTGTAGCCCAGAACACCCTGAGATACTACTGGAATACCTACCAGTAAATCTCCTTGCCTTGGCCAAGGACTTTGTGTAATGGCTCTCCTAGACACAGCACGACCTCACCCCCAATACCGGGAGAGACGAACCCCTGAAGATACGCTCACTGCCTCCATGTGGCTCGGGACTGTACCCAACTAAAACCTGTTTGCACGACTCCTTTGAGCCGTGGTAGGGTAGTAATCAAAGTACAGTGGGAACTCACACGAGACAAATGACGATCCCCAGGTCGATGAACTAACCTGCACACATGTCACCAGGGAACTGCCATCTGACGTCTGGTATATGACCAACTAGCATGTTCCCGGCGAGTCCTGTCCGGTGTACTCATAACCCAATGAGCACCTGTATACATCTTAGGTGATCCAACTGACACCAGTGGCTTGTGAGACCGGCCACCGCCCCTCGTCGGGGTCTCGACTGTATACACTAGTCTACTAATGGAGTATCGATGCCCGGTCTCGAAACTCCCACGACTAGGGACCATTTAAGGATATGCTTGTAGACCCCCAGCTCTCACTTATATGATCGCCCTCATACTGCTGGTGGTCAAGCAAGAATCCTAGGGGCTCTATCAACGTGTAATAGCGACGTGTCAGGTCACCTAAAACAGTACACGATGATAAAGGTAAACCAGATAGCATACTATCATCTCGAGTAAGACTGTCCTACCGGGATAGGTCCTCCCTCAATCATTACAATCACGTACCTGTGACCTAATAATTGACTCTGAGGGCACTATCTTCAACAATCTCCCACTTGCACTCAAGGCTAATTATTGCGATGTCGCATACTCACAGCCCGTGTGATACCGAATATCCAACTCCTCTACTAGTCAGTCTCACAAAGCTCGTTTGCGGAACTATTGCGTTCGAGGAATAGCCTCAGTGAGTGGATCCGCCTTGATGTTCCTTTCTATGTCTCTCTATATCTCAAGTTCGCGGAGAAAGCCATCTCCCGAAATGAGTAATACCTGTCTTAGAATGTCTGGATGTCTGATGGGACCTAGCTCATAAATGAACTCCAAATCCAAACTTCTTAGACTGTATCGTCAACTGAACTTAATCAGTATCCTGCGCGCCATGCCTCCCTCAGTATTGCTTTGGACCACCTGTCCAAAATACTGCCCCTCATCAGAAGGAAAAACTATAACTCTGACAACCTTCTTGTCGTCCATGTCACCTTGGAAGCCTGGAATGATAACTGTCTCCCGAATAAGGCTGTCGTTATCATATCCCTAGAACATCCACTTATGTTCTAAAACTGCTTCCGACTGTTTCTCCAGGATTGGATTAATGTCAACTTATTGCATCTAGTGCAAGAACAACATCTGGTGTGGTACTTGACATCTCACGATTGACTCAATTGCCTGAGCAAGTGATCTGCCAATCATGCACGTCCCTCTCCCCTTTAGTCTGTAAGACACCTTTGGAGAGGGTGACTCCATTACCTGCAGGTACACTACCGTGCCAGGAGTCGTCCATCCTAAATACTCTTAGAATGCTGTCAAGTACCCTGATTGGGAAACCACCCAAATCTAGATCTAAAACCATAGATCTAGTAACCAGTATGTCTGATATAATGTCCAAGTCCCTTATGGAGAAACCACTGTGTGACGACCAAAGTATAACCGATCGTAGTATAGGAGTTTCCTTTCCTACTTTGTGTATGTCATCCAAAACCCGGATATCACACCCTACTACCTTCTTAACAGATCCATCCCCTATTCTGATGACGTCAAAACTATGACTGTCACATCAGAAATAGATGATCTATCTCCGCTATATCTGCTTTAGTCTATGAATAGACATAAGCCTGATGTCCACCAATGCTTCCGCTGCTCCCACTGACTACGACAACCCTCTGGCAAAGTCATATAGACGTGCACTTCTAAAACTGGTTTAGAACGACGCTATACTCATCCTCCCGCCGGGTCTCATAACCTGGAACAACAGCAATGGTAATTGTGGGTAAACAAGAACTTCCCTGTCACCGTCCTTGAGGCTACCGTAGTGCCTCTCGGGTGCCTGAAGTTACCCACCTTATCTGCGGAGTGGCCAATGGAATGTCAATCCAGATTGAATCTTTAGGTTCCTTATCAAATCTTCAGTAATCGTTTGTGGTTCTGGAATCACTTCCAGTTCTACCATACTCCCACTACTGTTTTCTGAAAAAGTCCATTTTTAATAAAACTGTGGCGAGTCTAGAACAATATCGCTATTGTTCAACCAGATGGTAGAAAATCAACCCTCGTCATAGCCTGGGTCAACCCACAAACAGCCATTACAGAAACGTGCCTTGAGTTGTCCAGTGTCTGGTTTTAATCATAAACCGGACAACTCCCCGTACCTTAACATCGTTAAGATATGAACTGTTCTATATCCAATATAGAAACAGAGGCACTGATTTAATTGAACCAGATTCAAATCATGCAGCTGTCCCCAGCGCATGTCAACTAAATGGAAGGAGGCCGATCAGCGTTACTCAACTTAGGAATACTTCCAATTATGAGTAACCTGAAAGAGAAGCAAGATCTCTTAATCATTACTATCAACTGAATACCATATACAAGTACCTACATCTTCGATCTCTTTGAAGAATCCCGATACTTGCTATACCTGGTTCTCTACTCTATTCAAATACCTATAACTTCTCAAAATTCGGACCCTGTGTTTCCACGAAACACTTGTCTAAAAACTAGAGAAGTCATAAGTAAACCGAATATAGTACGAGGACCAACCCCTTTGTCCTGATGGACCCTGGACAACATACAATACTCTGTATAAGTCCCTTGAGTCTGAAAACTCATTCACTGTGTGTCGTAGGTTGAAAACTGTACTTATGGTTAAGAAGAATTACACCGCTGTTTAATGCTCCTTACCTAACCATCCACTGATATAGGTAAATGTCATCGACATAATATCAAAAGGTATATCTCACTCTATGAAAACAGACGTACAGATATAACAATTTGAAATTGGTGCACAACAGCGGATATTCAAAACCAAATATTTGCCGACCGGCAAACAGCCCAGGTGATCTCCTCAAATATCACCGATTACAACGAATCCCGATATAATGAGGATGATCACCCAATTCCCAATAACTGACTCCCACTCATCATCTGTAAAACCATACAGATGTGAGAATTATACCTGGTAAATACATACCCTGGAGTGAGTATCTAATCGGGAAATCAGTTTTCTTTTAACAGTACAAAGTGAACTGAAAACATTGAAATGTTTCGATGGGGTATCCTGGTATTCCTAGTAATGCCTCTACCATTATCCAGATTCACAACTATAACCGTATAATTCTTTGCCACCTCTCAAAATCCCTTCATATGTCTTTAGTCTTTACCTTCTGCACACCCTTTTAGGCCAAATGGTTTTCTTCCTTCCCTACCGTTCGGCCCCAGCCTATGGTTTGGAAGAAGACTATCCAATAAGCATAATGGGTGTACTGTCCCAATCCTAGGAACACTCGCAATGAGAGAGGGTGAAGATAAAAGACAACCGAATAAACCTTATTCCTATTTCTCCTGAACCAGAATCCATCCCCGAACTGGAACAAGTTCCATTCGAGTTCGTATATAACCATACGATGGAGTATCCAAATAAACTGTGGATCTTCGTAGTGATACGGAGTGTCCTGGAGAAATACAAAGGTGATGTGGGAGTGGTAACGAAATATTTGGTTTGGTCGTGAATAGCTGTTGCAATTTACTTTGCCCTCTTACTAATCCCTTGCTTTGTCTGAACTTAATACCTTCTGCACACCATCGTTATGCTAATTGGTTTTCTTCATTCCCTACCGGTCGGCACCAGCCTAAGGTTTGGAAGAAGACAATCCAATTTGCGTAATAGGTGTACTACCCCTAAACCAAGGAGTACTCGTAACCTGAGAGAGGGTAAAAGGAAAAGACAACTGAATAATCCTATCCGTTTTCTCCAGAACCGAAAACCATCCTCGAATAAATTCTTTCGAGTTCGTATCTAACCATACGATGGTTTTGTCCAATGGAAGTGGACGTTCGTAGTAAAACGGGGTGTCCTGGAGAAAAGGGTAAAAGTAGGAGTGGCAATGAGGTTTGCAACTCTGACAATCCAAAAGCCAGTGTTTAAGAAGGTTCGGTTAATTTGGTCACTGAGTCATAGTCTTAAGGTCGGGTCAATGGTCGCTGCCAAAGAGAGAGAGAAAAGAAACACTCAGCGTGCACTCTAACCTAGATCAGAATGGTCACCAATTTATCTAATCTGGAATCCTCCCACTGTACCTCAAATTCTCCTCCAAACCTGAAAGAAGAATTAGTCGGGGTCACCCGAGGAGTAAACTAACTCATCAGTGGGAATCGGGATCCAACTATCATCGCATGATAACGTGACGGAATCCGCTCACGGTATCACACTCCAGAAGGTATGCACATATCTGGCAAGTTTCAGTTCTTTTGAAACTCCCGATGTGATTTCTGCCCCATGCTCTTATGACCTTGACTTTGGCCAACAAATCATAAGTCACATGTCAAGTTCTACCCGTCATTCTCCAGGTTGATTCGAATCCACCCGCACAAGCCCTTGACTTTGGACAACAAGGCTATACGACTGTTCCAAACCAACGCATCTATCTATGCTGCATATGAATAACCAACAGCTACCAAACACTGTGCCTTGACTTTGGCCAACAAACACAGCTTGAATACTATTGACTACCCATATGAAACGACGGAGGGCTACGAATGGTTTCTGGCGAAAACCTTTAACGTAAAGAACTTGATATCGTTGAAGGAACTGATAGCTTTTTGAAAATATAGTGACGAAAACCTTCGCTAAAGAGGTCACTCCCGGTGAAGGGATCTCGGCTCTTTCCCCGTAGAATGGGGTGCAGGATATTCCAACTGAATACCGCGATGCAAAGCAAAAGTAATCGGCTATAGTGAAGTTAATGCCCTGACGCAAACTTCTGTCCAAGGGGTCACTCCCGGTGAAGGGATCTCGGCCCTTGCCTCGTCGACTGAGGAGCAGGATATTCCAAATGAATACCACGATGCAAAACAAAAGTGAACGTCCTTGCAATAACAGCCTTTTGAAAAAGTGTTCCAACAACATCAGATTAGGTTTGTTTTTAACTTACATTGATCCGAATCAATGCAGTCCCATCAATCGATCACACCACAAAGAACGAAAATATACTGACGTACGTATATGCCATCCGCATTCGCCACTGGGTCCCGTCATCACCCGTTAGGTTAGCTAACTAACGGCAGAGCGGGGACTGGACTAGCGCGGATGAAAAACATATACAACATCTACTAATATGTATACCAATATATTATATTTCGCTCTAGGCGTGAAAAGAAATGCAACATTACAGAAATGTACAGCATCACAGAAACAATACAGATATCTGGGATCCCCGGGTTTCACAGAGCTGCTGAAACCCGACGTTCCCCTGGTCGTGTGGATAGCCTGTGCAATGAAATCCTAGACCCCTACGGGCGCGGCAAGTCACCCGCCAAAACCTGAAGCGAGGCAGCCCCCTTCAGCGCCGTGAATGGACCACCCAGCACTTCACGGAATCCGGTAACTTGGGCACCCCTCCTGGGTCAACCTGTACCCCCTACGAGTGCGGCGAATAGCCCGCCAATTCCAGACTGAAGCCCCTCCGTCTCAATGCCCTGAGATGCGGGCCCGTTGCCCTCTAGAACCCGGCTATCCGTGCACCCCTCCACGGGGTAACCCTAGTACAGAAAGTAAAATATACATACAACGGGTACATCGACCGCAACCAGGTCGTGCCCCAAAAGAATAATACAAAAGGGCAGTGACGGCAGTCCACATGTCGGACGCTCGCCCCGCAATATCAAATGTACATAATACAACAAAACTGTACTAGCATTGCATCCAGGCTATCCCCCATGACCGATCCGCAACATCACAGCAAATACATAGAACATCAACGTGAAAGTCACGTTCGCAAATCCGTCTAACCGGGCTATAGCAGTTAGACAGGATTTACCGATCGAGTGACATTCACGGTCGCAGATATAATGTAAATACTGTGAAAAATGTGTTTAAAATTTTCCGATTGATCAAAAATTAACAAGTGGGCCCCCAATCAAAACTGTAGCACTCACAGAAAACCTGGGCCCAATTTTAATATTCCAAAACCCATATTTTAAGCCCAGAAGGCCTCTGTAAAAAATTGGTGAAGTGATGTGAATAGTGCGCGGCGGAAGGGCCGCACAAATGGGGTTTTCGCGGCGGTTCCGCGCTCCAACTATGGAGTCACTTCATCGAAATTTTACAGAGTTCTTAGATTTTCCAGTAAATCAATATTTTATAACCTGAAAAATTTTTCGAGACCAAAAATTTTCAACAGAAACTGATGCGAACTAAAATGCAGTTTTGGAACTTTTTGATCGATCGGAAATGCAAACACATTACACAAAGCTAGACTAAGTTAATGGCGAGGCTCTGATACCACTGTAAGTGCACGGCGGCGCCCCGGCCGTCAATCCGACGCCGGAAAGCGGAAGCGGTGATAAACTTTAATTTTGCGGACTTTACAAACCGGCACCACCGCGCACTAAACTCCGGATCGTAACCATTAACAAGTCTAAGCTAACTAGAATACGGGTTAGAGATGTACCGACTGATCCGAGTCCTCCGGTCTTCATCTCCACTCCGATCTCCTCGCGGGATCTCCGTTAGTCTCCTCCTCGTCGGAAAGGGCACCACGAAGCCGGGTACTTTTACGGGCTCCCACCTCAATACCGAGGCAACTCGCGCATGAAGCCGGCAACTCGACATGCTCAAGATATGCTGTAGGAAGTGTAGTGTAGGGTGCATGTCTCACTTTGGGGTTGGTTGCCATAGATGGAGGAATGGTGTATAGAAAATTGGTGCTTTCAATTTTCTAGCAATGGAATGAGATGAAGAATGATATACTCTCAAAGATGAAGATGAAGCTCTCTCCTTCTTCTCTCTTTTTCTTCTCTCTTTTCTAAAATGAAAAACTCAACTTTCTTAGAAAATGGTGGAGCAAGGATAAGAAGCATGAAGGGAGGTGATCGTAGTAAAAGGAGGAGGGTGACCACATCCAAACATAATCATCACTAAACATTCCATCAACCTCAAATCCATCCTAATCACATAAAGCAAAGAAAAGAAAGAAAAAGGATCTCATCATGAAAGGCCATCATGATGCCACCAATATGTAAGATACCCCCTCCACAATTGTAATTTGCAAAACTGCAAATTACCCCCTCCATCGGAAAAGTCCGGCCGGGAAAGAACAAAGGAAAACCGGTCGGAACGGAATGCAAACTGGCAACTCCAGAAAACTGGTCCCGTAATAAATTACAGGAAAACCCCGATACTGTGCATACACACCCGCATCTGTATTCCGACCGGATATAAATGCAATGAGACAAAATCTACACTGTACTAAACTAGGACCGGCTTAAAACAAAGCCGGCTAGTAATATCCGTTCGATCCTGATCCGTGCAATACCGCACGTATCTGATCGAACCCTGCCATAAACCTATACGGCTACTAGTACAAACCGTCCGATCCTGATCCGTGCAATACCGCACGTATCTGATCGGACCCTGCCATATCTCCATACGGCCTCTACAGCGTTTCGCCCGAAACTTGAGTAACTGAAAGTGTGGTGGACTCTAAAGACTCGTCAATACTATGGCTGTGGATTTAACCACTAGCACGTCAGAGGTATAAGCCAATACGTAACGGGCCACCAGCTATTGACTAAAAGGGACGTCGATGAGCGAACTCATCCTGACACCCTACTGAGCCTGTCAGTGACAATATCCGTGCAGTCCGGTCCGTTCGTCTATGAGCATCGCATGGCGGGCCTAGGGGGTTGGTAAAAGTCAGACCCCCAAAAGCGGTACAAGTCGTGTCGGAGTGTAGCCCAGAACACCCTGAGATACTACTGGAATACCTACCAGTAAATCTCCTTGCCTTGGCCAAGGACTTTGTGTAATGGCTCTCCTAGACACAGCACGACCTCACCCCCAATACCGGGAGAGACGAACCCCTGAAGATACGCTCACTGCCTCCATGTGGCTCGGGACTGTACCCAACTAAAACCTGTTTGCACGACTCCTTTGAGCCGTGGTAGGGTAGTAATCAAAGTACAGTGGGAACTCACACGAGACAAATGACGATCCCCAGGTCGATGAACTAACCTGCACACATGTCACCAGGGAACTGCCATCTGACGTCTGGTATATGACCAACTAGCATGTTCCCGGCGAGTCCTGTCCGGTGTACTCATAACCCAATGAGCACCTGTATACATCTTAGGTGATCCAACTGACACCAGTGGCTTGTGAGACCGGCCACCGCCCCCCGTCGGGGTCTCGACTGTATACACTAGTCTACTAATGGAGTATCGATGCCCGGTCTCGAAACTCCCACGACTAGGGACCATTTAAGGATATGCTTGTAGACCCCCAGCTCTCACTTATATGATCGCCCTCATACTGCTGGTGGTCAAGCAAGAATCCTAGGGGCTCTATCAACGTGTAATAGCGACGTGTCAGGTCACCTAAAACAGTACACGATGATAAAGGTAAACCAGATAGCATACTATCATCTCGAGTAAGACTGTCCTACCGGGATAGGTCCTCCCTCAATCATTACAATCACGTACCTGTGACCTAATAATTGACTCTGAGGGCACTATCTTCAACAATAAGGTGCAGAATATTTCACAAATACCACTATGCAAAGCAAAAACTATAGAAGCAATCAAAAGACAAACCAAGTGGGTTGTAGCATCTGCCAGTTTCGCTAAAGAGGTCACTCCCGGTGAAGGGATCTTGGCTCTTTCCTTATCGAATAAGGTGCTGGATATTCTGCAAGGAATACCGCTATGCAAAGCAAGAACTAGAGCTACCAGTTTTTTTTTAAAACAAGATTCTGCAACATCTTTTAGGTTTCTTTTATTTCTTTCATTAATCTCATTAATGAAGTCCCATCAATTTTATGCTTCCCAAGTATCATATAAGAAACGAAAGCAACAATATTAATTATATCTCATATATATATAATATAGGCATTCGTCTCAGAACATATCAAGTGATCACATCACCAAATATCAGCAGCAGAAGAACATATATGAAATATTGTATAAACTAGAAATTCCGTGTTTTAATATAAGCCAATAAAAACCGCGGATTCCACGGTCGTAATGAATAGCCAAACCCACATTCCTAGACCCCTACGAGAGCGTCAAGCAACCCTACCAATTCTAGAGTTAGGATACCCGGTCTCGACTCCTCGAGATGGTCTCCCACTGAACCCTAGAACCCGGTTACTTGTGCTCCCCGTCTTGGCTCTATCCTAATGCGGAAAAGTAAATAATATATATATCAATGGTGACATCATCCTCAACCCGGAAGTGCCCCAATAAAAGAATATTACATACAAGCTTTTACATGAATGAAAATGAAAAACTCTCATCACACATAAAAACCCCCGGCTATTCAGAATACGACGATCCAATATAACATATCACGGCAACACATAACATCACATGTCATCAACGTAAGTAAATATTCGTATCCCATTTGTCGTTGACATATAGCACCGAAACCGGCGATACATCACATATTACACTTACGGTCACATAAAAGAAAGTGAAAAACTACAACAGTTGGAATCCGCAACCACCTTAGACATCATAAACCTAATGTATCACATATATTGGATTTCATGCCTAACCAAATGAATTCCTTAGACATCGCATGCCTAACAATTATAAA
The DNA here is from genome assembly GCA_030015575.1 of Agapanthus africanus. Taxonomy (NCBI): domain Eukaryota; kingdom Viridiplantae; phylum Streptophyta; class Magnoliopsida; order Asparagales; family Amaryllidaceae; genus Agapanthus; species Agapanthus africanus. Next base: position 265,231,555 of record CM057341.1, read on the forward strand.
CCCCGTATTTTAGTCTCGATATTGAAAACACTTTTCAATAACCTGTAGGGTAATTCAACAAGATTCCCGATAACTTGATCGGATGCTCGTCGGAAACTTTAGTAGACGGCCGCACCCCCTGGTGCCGTCGACGAAGTGCACTAAGGCGGAACACCGCGGCCGCAAGCACTCGAACGGATGCTTTTGGCGACGGGGTTCTCCTACAGTCACTTGGTCAGGCTATGGGGCGTGGCTATCTAGTAAGCTTACCCGGCGAGTATCCGCATACATTACGTAATTGCGACGGACTTTTGATCAACATCAAAATCCTGTGGCAACCGATCAAATGAGACTAAACTGCTAGATTAATAAAATCCAAACTAGTTATCTCATAACTACATTTGTGGATTCCAAATATTTTATCACAATCACAGATAGCTTGACGAAGTTAAACTTTTCGATCGAATAAGCAAACACCCAAACTTTCTCAACAAGCTCAACATTTGAGCGGAGTCTAAAAAAGCACCTAGAACATGCCACAACACCTATGAACCAGCCGTAGTGTAACGTTTTGAAAATCGTATCGGTGAAATTTCGAAAAATCGGCAAAATAAGGGGGGTTTTCTGTAAAAAGTCAAAATACAAATATCTTTATTTTAAAATTAAATATACATATTCTAGCTATGTAATTGTTAGTATTTGGTATTTATTGAGCCACTGGTGAAATTTCAAATTTTCTGAAAAATTTTCCGAAAATTATTATTTTAATATTATTTTAAGCCGTCACTAATACATTTAATTAGGGAAAATTACAAATTGGAATGGGTTGATACAAATTTTATAATTCATGACACGCTAAACTGATATGTAAAATATTATTTCTGAAACGAAATGGTTTGCCAAAACGGTTTGGAAAATATCGAAGAAAAAAAGGCTTAAATAGTGAAATTAGTGTAAATAGATGTTGGGGTATATCATTTATCATTTTTTCCTCATCCACACTCACCCACACCCTCTCTCCTCTCCCTAAATCAGCAGCCCAAGTTTCCCCCTCCTCATTTCCCCACTTGTTTTGCCCAAAAGAAATGAAAAGAAAAAGGAAATGAAAGAATAAAAGAATATATAAGTATTGGCTTTGACCTTGGGTTGACTTGATATCATTTTCCCCACTTGACTCTCTCTCCTCTCTCCCACAACTCCTGGCCGAGCTCCCCTCCTCCAACAGCAGCAGCCCACTCTTTTTCCTCACCTCAATTCACACCCAAATCCAATCAAAAATGCTTCAAAATCAACACAAAAATCCCACAAAATAAAAATCCAACTCCTACCCATTTTTCCTTAGCCTCTCAAGCATGGATTTTGGTGAAAAGTTTTCAAATTGGAGATCAAGATTTTCAAGTTAGATCTCAAATCTTGTGAGGTATAAATCTTGACCTTTTGTTAAATTGTTGTTTGAATACTTTAAATCAAGGATAATTAGTTAATGGTTTGGGTTTAATTGAATGTTTTGAAAAATATAATAAGGGTTTGTGATTTCAATTAGGGTTTTTATTATATCATTAGGGATGCAAGGTTTAGTTTAACATCTTAATATATGTAAAACCTAGTTTGGTTTATTAAATTGCACTTGTTATTTGTAATTTGTCCAAATTGCTTAAATTGCAAACTAGGTTTTTGTAAACTATGAATTTGATTAAGAGAAAAATGTGATTAGGTTTTTCATGACTTTATTAACATTTTAAATTGTAGTTCAATGCTTTAGGTCATGCAAATCCAAGCTAGATTGTTGTTTGTGCATTTTTGCTATAAAATTGTTAAAATTGGTTATGTATGCAAACTAGATTTTTGAGATTGATATTAAGAGTTAAGTTTAAAATCTAATTATCATTGGTATGACTTAATTAAGATGTTTAGTGAGCTTTATGGCCGCTAGATTTGCTTAAACGTCGAGTTTTGTACTAAAACGGTAAATTTTTGCTTGCTAGATTTTCGGAATAATGGCTTTTAAAGTGAGTTTGTGGTTTTTGTAAGTTTTAACCCATTTTATATTATAATTAGTGTTCGTGAATGTGCAAATGAGTGTGATTGGGTTTTTCTCGATGGTTTGACGTTTGTATATCGACATCGAAGGTTGGTTTGGCTATTCGTGTATGCGTATGGGATAGCTTTTGACCTATGCGTGATACGCATGCCGATTTGATTTCCGTATGCCGTTTCGATTTCGAATTTGGATTTTAATGCGATACGGTGCGTTATGACACGTAGGTACCCCATGTGGACTTCGAGACGACAAGCAAGGACGTGGCGACGTCGGCACCGACGAGCGAGGACTAGGTGGGTAGATTTATATCTATGGGGAGAAGTCGGGTGGATGGCGTATAGCACCCCCGCAGTCCGTAGTATAGTTCATATATATATATTTATATAGGTGTTTTATGATACGAGAATGTTTATTCATGTTATGATTATGTGTTCATGGATTAGCTTTGGGTTAGTTGCCAAACCCTAGAGTAGTTGTTATACCCACATACGCACACACAAACTTGCATACATTGCTTTCTTGTGCGTAGATGGGGATGTGTATATATGTATATACGCATGGGTATAGGACTATGCATATATACATTCATATACACATGCATGGATGATGAGGATAGTACTTGGGATTTGAGATGAGTCGATGAGATTTGATTTGAGGCCGTGAGATCGGTGATATGGCAGGGTTCGTATTTGAGATACGACATGATGTTGTAGCGGGTCCTTGACGTAGTGTTTCACACACGTGCATGCTTACTTAGGCGGTATCAGTATTGTACTAGACGTAGATCAGTACCCCGATCATGATATTTGATAAAGAGGATACCAGATGAATAGTATGATGAATGTGATATTGACCCGTACCCAGATTTGGGATGCCGTACGGCGGATTTACGTACGAGCTATATATTGATATTTGATCTGCACTCTTGACTTGGAAATGTCTGATTATAGATATGGTATCGGATGTGATATTATTGATGCAGGATCACCGACTAACATATACATGTAGGTATATGTATCGACTCAGAGATTAGGCGGTTTCCTTACCTTCAGTAGCCAGTTAGCGTAGCCCTTTAGTTTAGTGTAGTCGTTAGACTAGATTTATATTAAATATAGATTTGTTATCTTGTGTCTAGTATTTAGCTCCCGCTCATTATTGTTGTTCGCTCCGCATCGCATGCTTATATTATGATTCATATCCTATTATTAATATCATGCTGTTAGGACACCAGCACCATTACCGATAACGCGTATGTACCACGTACACTTACTTGCCGGCTCACACACATCTTCATCGGTAATTGCCATGTCACGAACACTTTAGAAAATACTATTTCATTTGACATAGGTTGTTAGCTAATAGTTTAGACATGATATTAGTGTACTTGCCTTATATGCTAGCCTAGACATTGCAGTTATTGCCTGCTACTTCATGCATGTTATTATTCACTGTTGTGTCGCATTCATGGATTCTCATGCCTATATTCACTGTTTACATGCTATTGATGACTTGGATTCAGATTTCATGAGATTTCTTGGATTTGGAGGAAAACCGCAAAAATATAAATAAACCTTTTCTCTCTTTTAAAATAAAAAGTGTGGTTTTCCCATGATGTATGAGTTGTCCACCATGAGTTTGCTGATGGATTTCGAGACCCGATTCGAGGAGTGGAGGAACCGTTTAGGGTACATGTTGGGCCCGGTGCGGTACCCCGGGGCAAGAGGATCGTGTTGTTGACGTTGAGCCTGGCAGGGGAGCACTACCGACCGGTGATTTTACCCGACGCGTCGGATATCCGGAGGATACCGTTGTGGTCTTGAGATGGATGGTAGGGGCCGGTCTGGACTGACGGCGCCCTAGATATTGTGATTGAGACATTGAGATTTTGAGACTTGAGGTACAGAGATTGTGACACAGAGATATCGAGGTATTTGGACACTTGTTTTGTGTCGATGCTGGGTACTGTTTTATGCTGATTTCATTTATGGTACCTCATATTTAAAATACAGAAATCTCGCTGATTTATGAAAGCAGTTTTATTCAGTACATGCATTCTGTTTCATGCATTCATACATCATCCATAGAATATATCGCTACCTGAGGCACTGACACGGGCACATGGGATTACACCCGGGTTAGATATTTACCCTAATCATTGTTAGGCTGCATGTTATATATTTGAGGATATATTATGATCGTTGTCCCAGGATTGCGTTGTTCATGCGGTTACTGTTCGTAGATGTTTTTCTACTCACGAGTTGGCAACTCACCCCCGTTGTGCCACAGTTCCTTGCAGGTTTTACCGTACAGGTTTCATTACGGCTTTGCTGGCACTGCTTCTTTCGGGTGACTTGCTAGTAGGTGGGTTTATTTGTATCGTACCTATCAATATACATTGTATATTATTATTCAGTTGTATCTAGAAGTTCCATCAACCAAACATGTATTTATTTCAGAGATAGAGACCAGTGATGTTTATTCTTTCAACCTTAGAGTCACGCGTTGTATTTCTGTGGATTTCTTGTTGTTTTGAGTTTCCTTTTGAGTTTTGATCCTCGCCCTTGGCGTTGTATATTATATTGTTTGTGTGGTTGTGACCGTCGATTGATGAAGAGCTAGCTCCCTCTTGGGGATGCCTTTTTTTGATTTCGTATACTATTCATGTTGTATCCCGTTTGGGGGCCAGTATTTACAAAGGAGACTCTGCCGAAATTTTCAGGAAATATTTGATGTTTTTAAAAACGCATAATTCGGCTTATGCTATTAAAACTGCTTGATTTAAATTGGTTTTCCTTCACTCTACTACTTTTCTTGGTTTGGATTTCTGGGTTTTCGGCTTACTTAGATTACGTACGCCTTGAGATGTTTCGTAGTTTAAGTGCCGGTCATGTTCCGTACTTTTGGGTCGTGACAAAGTTGGTATCAGAGCGTTGGGTTTTACCTTCGGAGCGTAGGATGACCCTTGGTTGATAGAATAGGTGACTAAAGTAGAGTGGCGTACCGTGGTATGTTCCGCGGCATACTTACGATACGCTATTCCACTTAAGGAGCCTTAGGATATACATTTCTTTGCTCAGTATCATATTCATTCCTGATCTAGTCTCATCGGTACCAGTTACGGCACGATTACGGGTAGGGAGAGCTACGGCTAGAGTTGTGGTCAGCACGAGCTCGTCACGAACGAGGACTGACCAGGGCGTAATTCCGGCGACACGCGATTGTGGAGATGTGTCTTTTTACCGTGTTTTCGCGCTATGAGCGTTTGGCGGATCGCCTTTACGAGATTTCTCGGACGTGCCGATCAATACTAGAGGATTGAGCCAATGATAGAGGCCAGCCAGATTTTGATGACCGTTGGCGTATTGCTTACTCCTGATGATTGAGGCACTGTTCGGCGTACAGACGAGTGAGCCAGTCATTGCTGCGAACGACGAGATATCACCCCAGATGTTGTAGCTATTGCAGTACGAGTTGTACTAAGAGATGATAGAAGGTCGCTAGTCACTAAGGATGAATAACTAGGACATGCGGTTCGTTCGCTACCCCGATGCGAGGTCATCAGATAGATTGATTCCAGCTAGAGACGACTTCACGCGGAGACGTTGAGAGTCGACAGAGACGATCGAATGTCAACAACCTATTATTCCAAGTTTAAAGTATTCCGAAAGACATGCAGGCAATTCTATGGACCCTCTAGAAGAATGAAACCCTAACTCGACTTAATGACCGTGTGAAAGCCTTTGAACCTTAGGGTTTGCGGCAGTTCTGCGGCGCCATCAGTGAGGCTTGGGTTTGCCCTTCTATGGCTGGACCATCGATGCTGTGGTACGTACTCGATACTGTTAAACTGTACCCAAGATGTTGAGCTCTTGGGGGATTATAAGGTTTTGACAAATCGATCGGATGGTTCGACTTCATTCGGATGCCCGGTGGTGAGATGCATTTCTTGGGAGACTCCAGATACGAGGATAGCCATAGGAGCTCAGTCCATGCAGCCACGACGGGACGAGTCCGAAGCAATCGACATTAATGAAAGTGGAGTAAGAGGTTCGTACGAGATCTTGATGAGACGACGTTCCACTCCGTCGACATCAGAGATGCGATACGCATGCTGAGGCATTGTACTTGGATATACCTTCCAGAAGGAGTCGCGATGAGTATGCTGCCGTTCCGGAATGAGAACAGATCTAGTAAGGGACGATGACTTCCGGACAGTTCGGCAGAGACGAGATTTGGGAGAGATTTCGACAGGACCTTTCTGGAATGAATTACGAGAAGACTTAGACCCAGGAGTGGTCATATTACGCACACCGGCAGGCCAGAGTTCAGGATCGTCGACGAGACATGCTATGAGTGACCACGACAATTGGCCAGAGGTTCTTAGAGGAAGTGCTCGAGCGAGGACTATTCCACCATATGTGATTCGGTATTTTGGACGATCTATTCGCATGATTGATTTTGATGATTGAGTTTCATGATATTTGTTTTCATGGACCATGGTTGTACTTGCTGAGTATTTGCGATTTTTGCACAGTTGTTGCACTTGAGATAGTTTCGTGCCTTGGTTTCTCACGTTAATGATTTTATAGGTTTCATACAGTTGAGTTGATTTGTGCGTATATACGCATACGAATTAGTTTTTGCACTCGGTACAGTTCACATATGCTTGCAGTGCAGTGATACGCATTTTGTGCACTTAGATGCACTGGACATCGATTTCGATTGTGATACTCGATGTTTGTTTTATGCACCTTGGGCACCTGATTTGATTTTGCGCATGTTCGGCGCTTGATATTGGATTTCATGATTTCGTGCATGATGGATACACATGATTTGGATTTTCGCGCATGTTGAGCGCATGTTTTGAGATACGATTTTGGTGCACATCAGATGCACTAAATCGAGATTCTTCGTGCATGTCAGATGCACCTGTTTTGCTGTCAGGCACACCTGTTGCCATTGACAGATGTTTCGTGCACACCCAATGCACTTAGATATTATTTCTATGCACATGTATGGCACATTCATGGATTTTGATTTCCGTGCGCACCAGACGCACGTAGTATTCATATGCATATTTTGGGATTGATTTCTTATGGAGCAGTACGTTTTTATGATGATTGCTATGAGTTTTTGTACTGAGCAGGACTAGTCAGAGGATAGTACCTGAATATATTTTGCATGCATTGATAGTTATTAAAGGGATTTCCAAAAAGCGAGCTATAGTCTTAGTATTTACCTACGTGTCTGATATAACACGAAATGTTTAAAAGAAGGAGACCCTTCTAAATTGTTTCCAAAATGGAGGAACGTACAAATTAAACAAAGGATATATATATATATATATATATATATATATATATATATGTAGTTATTTTCTTACAATAGACGTCCGCCACTGTGCAGTGCTGCGAGCATCGCACAGCGATTTGAAGAAGATTTGGCATGCATTGCTTCCAGATGTTTTAACGATGTATATCTTATTGATTTTCATTTTGGATTTAGACATTGTGTCTTCACCATGACTCCGATGATTGAGGGATGATGTAGGGAATTTTTATTTTGAGTTACATGCTCATTTTTCATGCGCATGCGCGGCGCTACGATTTGTTTTATGTACTTATGACTTCGGAGCCCCGACGACTTGATGGTTTTGCTTAGATGTTTTAGCATTTGGCGGGGGTTTAATTTAAATTCGGGGACCGAATTTTTTTAAGGGGGGAAGATTGTAATGTTTTGAAAATCGTTTCGGTGAAATTTCGGAAAATCAGCAAAATAAGGGGGGTTTTCTGTAAAAAGTCAAAATACAAATATCTTTATTTTAAAATTAAATATATATATTCTAGCTATGTAATTGCTAGTATTTAGTGTTTATTGAGCCACTGGTGAAATTTCAAATTTTCTGAAAATTTTTCCGAAAATTATTATTTTAATATTATTTTTAGCCGTCGCTAATACATTTAATTAGGGAAAATTACAAATTGGAATGGGTTGATACAGATTTTATAATTCATGACATACTAAACTGATATGTAAAATATTGTTTCTGAAACGAAATGGTTTGCCAAAACGGTTTGGAAAATATCGAAGAAAAAAAGGCTCAAATAGTGAAATTAGTGTAAATAGATGTTGGGTATATCATTTATCATTTTTCCCTCACCCACACTCACCCACACCCTCTCTGCTCTTCCTAAATCAGTAGCCCAAGTTTCCCCCTCCTCATTTCCCCACTTGTTTTGCCCAAAAGAAATGAAAAGAAAAAGGAAATGAAAGAATAAAAGAATATATAAGTATGGGCTTTGACCTTGGGTTGACTTGATATCATTTTCCCCACTTGACTCTCTTTCCTCTCTCCCATGACTCCTGGCCGAGCTCGCCTCCTCCAACAGTAGCAGCCCATTCTTTTTCCTCACCTCATTTCACACCCAAATCCAATCAAAAATGCTTCAAAATCAACACAAAAATCCCACAAAATAAAAATCCAACTCCTACTCATTTTTCCTTAGCCTCTCAAGCATGGATTTTGGTGAAAAGTTTTCAAATTGGAGGTCAAGATTTTCATGCTAGATCTCAAATCTTGTGAGGTATAAATCTTGACCTTTTGTTAAATTGTTGTTTGAATACTTTAAATTAAGCATAATTAGTTAATAGTTTGGGTTTAATTGAATGCTTTGAAAAATATAGTAAGGGTTTGTGATTTCAATTAGGGGTTTTATTATATCATTAGGGATGCAAGGTTTAGTTTAACATCTTAATGTATGTAAAACCTAGTTTGGTTGATTAAATTGCACTTGTTATTTGTAATTTGTCCAAATTGCTTAAATTGCAAACTAGGTTTTTGTAAACTATGAATTTGATTAAGAGAAAAATGTGATTAGGTTTTTCATGACTTTATTAACATTTTAAATTGTAGTTCAATGCTTTAGGTCATGCAAATCCAAACTAGATTGTTGTTTGTGCATTTTTGCTATAAAATTGTTAAAATTGGTTATGTATGCAAACTAGATTTTTGAGATTGATATTAAGAGTTAAGTTTAAAATCTAATTATCATTGGTATGACTTAATTAAGATGTTTAGTGAGCTTTATGGCCGTTAGATTTGTTTAAACGTCGAGTTTTGTACTAAAACGGTAACTTTTTGCTTGCTAGATTTTCAGAAAAATGGCTTTTAAAGTGAGTTTGGGGTTTTTGTAAGTTTTAACCCATTTTATATTATAATTAGTGTTCGTGAATGTGCAAATGAGTGTGATTGGGTTTTTCTCGATGGTTTGACGTTTGTGCATTGACATCGAGGGTTGGTTTGGCTATTCGTGCATGCGTAGGCGATAGGTTTTGACCTATGCGTGATACGCGTGCGGATTTGATTTCCGTATGCCGTTTCGATTTCGAATTTGGATTTTAATGCAATACGGTGCGTTATGACATGTAGGTACCCCATGTAGACTTCCAGACGACAAGCAAGAAAGTGGCGACGTCGGCACCGACGAGCGTGGACCAGGTGAGTAGATTTATATCTACGGGGAGAAGTCGGGTGGATGGCGTATAGCACCCCCGCAGTCCGTAGTATAGTTCATATATATATGTTTATATAGGTGTTTTATGATACGAGAATGTTTATTCATGTTATGATTATATGTTCATGGATTAGCTTTGGGTTAGTTGCCAAACCCTAGAGTAGTTGTTATACCCACATACGCACACATAGACTTGCACACATTACTTTCTTGTGCGTAGATGGGGATGTGTATATATGTATATATGCATGGGTATGGGACTATGCATATATACATTCATATACACATGCATGGATGATGAGGATAGTACTTGGGATTTGAGATGAGTCGATGGGATTTGATTTGAGGCCGTGAGATCGGTGATATGGCAGGGTTCGTATTTGAGATACGACATGACGTTGTAGCGGGTCCTTGACATAGTGTTTCACACACGTGCATGCTTACTTAGGCGGTATCAGTATTGTACTAGACGTAGATCAGTACCCCGATCATGATATTTGATAAAGAGCATACCAGATGAATAGTATGATGAATGTGATATTGACCCGTACCCAGATTTGGGATGCTGTACGACGGATTTACGTACGAGCTATATATTGATGTTTGATCCGCACTCTTGACTTGGAAATGTCTGATTATAGATATGGTATCGGATGTGATATTATTGAGGCAGGATCACCGACTAACATATACATGTAGGTATATGTATCGACTCAGAGGTTAGGCGGTTTCCTTACCTTCAGTAGCCAGTTAGCGTAGCCCTTTAGTTTAGTGTAGTCGTTAGACTAGATTTATATTAAATATAGATTTGTTATCTTGTGTCTAGTATTTAGCTCCCGCTCATTATTGTTGTTCGCTCCGCATCGCATGCTTATATTATGATTCATATCCTATTATTAATATCATGCTGTTAGGACACCAGCACCATTACCGTTGACGCGTACGTACCACGTACACTTACTTACCGGCTCACACACATCTTCATCGGTAATTGCCATGTCACGAACACTTTAGAAAATACTATTTCATTTGACATAGGTTGTTAGCTAATAGTTTAGACATGATATTAGTGTACTTGCCTTATATGCTAGCTTAGACATTGTAGTTATTGCCTGCTATTTCATGCATATTATTATTCACTGTTGTGTCACATTCATGGATTCTCATGCCTGTATTCACTGTTTACATGCTATTGATGACTTGGATTCGGATTTCATGAGATTTCTTGGATTTGGAGGAAAACCGCAAAAACATAAATAAACCTTTTCTCTCTTTTAAAATAAAAAGTGCGGTTTTTCCATGATGTATGAGTCGTCCACCATGAGTTTGCTGATGGATTTCGAGACCCGATTCGAGGAGTGGAGGAACCATTTCGGGTACATGGTGGGCCCGGTGCGGTACCCCGGGACAAGAGGATCGTGTTGTTGACGTTGAGCCTGGCAGGGGAGCACTACCGACCGGTGATTTTACCCGACGCGTCGGATATCCGGAGGATACCGTCGTGGTCTTAAGATGGATGGTAGGGGCTGGTCTGGACTGACGGCGCCCTAGATATTGTGATTGAGACATTGAGATTTTGATACTTGAGGTATAGAGATTATGACACAGAGATATCGAGGTATTTGGACACTTGTTTTGTTTCGATGCTGGGCATTGTTTTATGCTGATTTCATTTATGGTACCTCATTTTTAAAATACAGAAATCTCACTGATTTATGAAAGCAGTTTTATTCAGTACATGCATTCTGTTTCATGCATTCATACATCATCCAAAGGAAATATCGCTACCTGAAGCACTGACACGGGCACATGGGATTACACCCGGGTTAGATATTTACCCTAATCATTGTTAGGCTGCATGTTATATATTTGAGGATATATTATAATCGTTGACCTAGGATTGCGTTGTTCATGCGGTTTCTGTTCGTAGATGTTTTTCTACTCACGAGTTGGCAACTCACCCTCGTTGTGCCACAGTTCCTTGCAGGTTTTTCCGTACAGGTTTTATTACGGCTTTGCTAGCACTGCTTCTTTCGGGTGACTTGTTAGTAGGTAGGTTTATTTGTATCGTACCCATCATTATACATTGTATATTATTATTCAGTTGTATCTAGAAGTTCCATCAACCAAACATGTATTTATTTCAGAGATAGAGACCAGTGATGTTTATTCTTTCGACCTTAGAGTCACGCGTTGTATTTCTGTGGATTTCTTGTTGTTTTGAGTTTCCTTTTGAGTTTTGATCCTCGCCCTTGGCGTTGTATATTATATTGTTTGTGTGGTTGTGACCGTCGATTAACGAAGAGCTAGCTCCCGCTTGGGGATGCCTTTTTTTGATTTCGTATACTATTCATGTTGTATCCCGTTTGGGGGCCAGTATTTACAATGGAGACTCTGCCGAAATTTTTAGGAAATATTTGATGTTTTTAAAAACGCATAATTCGGCTTATGCTATTAAAACTACTTGATTTAAATTGGTTTTCCTTCACTCTACTACTTTTCTTGGTTTGGATTTCTGGGTTTTCGGCTTACTTAGATTACGTACGCCTCGAGACGTTTCATAGTCTAAGTGCTAGTCATGTTCCGTACTTTTGGGTCGTGACACGTAGAAGGGTCAACCAATGCCTCACCTGTGACACCGCTGAACTACATCAAACCCTAGGGTTTGATGGCGGTTCTGACGGTCACAGAATCGAGTTAGGGTTTCATTCTTCTAGAGGGTTCACAGAATCGCTTGTAAGATTTTATGAAAATTTTAAACTCGGAAAAATCCAACTCTTGAAAAATTTCAGTGAGGGAAAAATTGGGTTATTGATATCCATTCGAACTTTTTAACATCGTCTAAATAACCCGAATACATGTTAGAATTACGATTACGAAACACTCCGAATTGCTTTTGCAGAAAGTTAACATCACATGCAAATTTAGCAAAAACAAACAATACCTGAAACACCAAAACCCAGAGACTGGAACACCATGAAAATTTGAAGCCCAAATTCTCAAATTGACCCGGTTAGCTCGGTTTTAGGGGGGTTGTGGCCGGCCAAAATTGCTCCAAATTTTCATAGTGTTCATGTTATATCACATACAATATTCTGCAGTTGTTTAAAAAAAATTTTGAGACCTCTAAAAATTCGACAGAAACTAGATTTCATATCGGGTGTTTCGGAGTTGTTTCGGTTTCGTAATCCTAGCAAACATCGTCTAATTTTCTAGCATGGCTCTAATACCACTGCAGGGTTGTCTAGCACGGTAACAAAGTTTCAAGAGGCATCATCCATGCCATATTTAAATTTTTGCCGTTCTACCTAACCCTAACCCTAGAATTGAAACTAGAAAATCCGACGAAATGATATGTAAACACTTTACATCTAAGTGAATGAGGGAATACAACCTTTGTAGACCGGTCCTTCACTTCTAAAGCACCATGTCGTAGTCCCTTCACTGCAAGTTGTGAAGACCCGGACTCTAGTAAGGGTTCACATGAAGAAACAAACAAGCTTGCTCAATATCTTCGAGACCGAAGATGATCTACGTCTAGGATACTCGAGCTCATGCTATCACTTCACTAATTGTGAGATTAGTGAAGAAAACACCCTAAACTAAATGGTTAATAGTAGAGGATGATGAAGTAGGAAGCGGGCTCACTTTAGATTTATTTTCTCACAATATTTCATCACCTTTTCAAACCCTAGAAAACTCTTTTCATAAGGAAGAAGAAGATGAAGTGATGAACAATTAGATGAGGTTAGAAATGCAACCATGGTGAATTATTATCATGCCTAACTCATGTAGAGAATAAACCATAGTCTAAGGTTAAGCGTTGGGTTAACAAATATCTTAAGCTAGACAAACAGTTGAATAAGTCAATGTTCTACTAGATTCTCCAAGTTCAACCTTGACTAAATCCAAATGTTTGAATTGCTTAAAACAAATAAAACCCTAGCTTTAACCCTAGCATGGTATAAGTCTCATACATACATGTTGCATGTGTAACCTAGCATGACACAACAATATATATCACATATATATTTTGTGTGCAAATAGAAAACAATACATATATCATATATATGTAAAGTGTATCAAATGTGAGAAAAAGAATTACTTAAGTGAGCTAATATTAGTTAATGTAATGTAATATATCAAATATATAATTATATATTAAATTATTAAATCAACTCTTGATTTAATAATTCGGCTATATCACATATAACAGACTAATATCAAATGTAACAACTTATCGAATCAACCCTTGATCCGATAACTTGGCTATATCACATATAACCGACGAATGTCACATATCGCGAGAATAGAATGCGGTATCACATCCTCTCATTAATCTCGGTCCTGCACATCTCATATATGTGCTCCTACTTCGTTTCGCATGAACCAGGAAACCTCTGTGTAGGACTCTAAACACTCGTCAATACGCCAGCAGTAGGTGATGATCATATCAAACACCCACAAGCCGAAAGCGGTCTGCTAAACGTAACGGCCACCCGGGTATTGAGCGATCAGAAGATCAACAAGCAAGCCTGCTCGTACTACCGCGAATCCAATCAGTAACACTATCGTACAGTCCGGTCTCTTCGTCTGATATGTCGCATATCACAGCCTGGGGGTGGTATAACGTCAGACCCCAATAGCCTGATAAGTCATGCCGACACAAGGTCCATAACAGTTCGAGAAACTACTGGTAACACTTAAAGGTAAATCTCAGCAACCCTGGCCATAGATTTCCTGTTATGGCCAATCGAGCATAGTGCAACATAAACTCTCAATACCGGAAGAGACGAAACCCTTCCTATCGCTCATTGCCTCCATATGACTCGGGACTGTATCTTAAAACCACCTTTTTGCATGTTCTCTTGACCGTGGTATGGTGGAAATCAAAGCACAGTGGGAATCACACAAGACTCTATGATGATCTCGGGTCTACAGACTAACCTGTACTAGTGTCACCAGAGAACTGCTATCCGACGATAGGTATAATACCATCTAGGAGTTCTCGGCGAGTCCGTCCAGTGTACCCAGTCTTCACTGAGCACCCGTATATCTTCTCTGATGTCAAACACCAATGGATATGGGATCATCCATCGCCCATCACATGGGTCGAGAAGCGTATACGCTAGTCTACTCTGGAGTATCGATGCCCTGTCTCGATACTCGCACGACTAGGAACAATCTAAGGATTTACTTACCGACTACCTCTGCCCCACTAGTATGATCTGTATCATAATCCTGGTAGTTAAATACTCAACCTAAGGGTTTTATCAACATGTAATAGAGAGACAATGAGTGTACATGTTAAGATAAAGAGCAACCAGATAACATACTATCATGTCGAGCAAGAAAGTCCTCTCTATATATGTCCAAGCATCCACTACAATATACATCGCATGTACAGTAATGGCCTCTAGGGCATACATATAACTAACAATATATACTTACCCATATCCGTATTCCGAAAAATACGTATACAAATAGACGAAAATAATACAACAATATAATACTAGTATCCGGCTTAAACCAAAGCCACTAGTAAAAACCGTTCGAATCATGATACGTGCGCATGTGCACGTATATGATCGAACCCTGCCGTAAAACCATAAAGCCTCTACATCGTTTCGCCCGAAGCAGGGAAACCCTCTGTGTGGGACTCTAAAGACTCGTCAATACGCTAGCAGTGGGTTTAACCACAAGCATGTAAGCGGCACTAGCTGTACGTAACGGCTACCCAGGTATTAAGCGTAAGGAAGGCCGACGAGCAAACTCATCTTGACCCTACTGAGCCTGTCCGTGACAATCTCCATACAGTACGGTCTCTTCGTCTAAGAGTATCGCATATCGATTCTAGGGGGGTGGATAAAGTCAGACCCCTAATAATGCGACATTTAGTGTCGGTATGAAGCCCATCACAACCTGAGAAACTACTGATCCAAATCAGTAATTCTCGACTACCTTGATCAAGGATTTCTGGTGATGGCCACCCGTGCACCACACGACATCAACCACCAATACCGGGAGAGACGAATCCCTGATGATCCGGTCACTGCCTCCATGTGGCTCGGGACTGTACCCAACTAAAACCCATTTGCATGACTCCTTTGAGCCGTGGTAGGGTAGTAATCAAAGCACAGTAGGAACTCATACGAGACAAATGACGATCTCAGGTCAACAGACTAATCTGTACACATGTCACATGGGAACTGCTATCTAACAATAAGTATAATACCAACTAGCATGTTCCCGGCGAGTCCGTCCACTGCACTCATAACCTAATGAGCACCTGTATACTATTTTAGGTGAACAAACAGACACCAATGGTTTGTGAGATCGGCCACCGCCCCTCGTCGAGGTCTCGATAAGTACACAATAGTCTACTCTGGAGTATCGATGACCTGTCTCGATACTCCCATGACTAGGGAAATTTAAGAATGTGCTTATAGACCACCCAGCTCTCACGTATATGATCGCCATCATTATGCTGGTACTCAAGCAAGAATCCTATGGGCTCTATCAATATGTAATAGTGATCTGTAATACCGCATAAAGCATGTACATAATGATAAAGACAAACCCGATAACATACTATCACTTTGAGTAAAACTGTTCTATCCATATAGGTCCTCCCTCAATCATCGCAATCATGTGCCTGCGATTTAATAATTGACTTGAGGGCACTATAGCCAACAATTATTGTAATTGAAGGAGGACCTATACGGACAACAATCTTACTCGAGATGATAATGTGCTATCTGGTTTATCTTTATCTGTCATATGAATATGTTTTACTTGTTATCACGTATCACTAATACATGAGATAAAGCCCTTAGGATTTTACTTGACTACCAGGACGATGATGGAGATCATACTAGTGAGGCCTGGGTAGTCGATAAGCACATCCTTAAATGTCCCTGGTCATAGAAGTATCGAGACTGGGTATCAGTACTCCACTTTAGACCAGTGTGTACATTTTCTGACCCGGTTGGAGGGCGACAACTGATCCTGCAACTATTGGTGTTTGACACGGAGGATTGTTTATAGGTGCTCATTGGATTAGTTACACTGGACGGACTCACCGAGACTTCCTAGTTGGTAATATACCAATGTCAGATAGCGGTTCTTTGGTGAAATGAGTATAGGATAGTACCTAGGACCTGAAATCGCCATAATGTCTCATATGCGTTTACTATACTTAGACCTTTACCCTACCATGGCTCAAAGGAGTCATGCAAACAGGTTTTGTTGGGTATAGTCCCGAAGCACGTGGAGGCAGTGAGCGGTCAAGGGCATCCGTCTCTCTCAGTATAGGGAGTTAATGTCATGCTATGCAGGGTATGACTGCAACCATAAGTCGATGGCTACCGCAGTAAAGATAAACTGATAAGTATTATCAATTGTATCTCCAGTTGTTTATGAGTCCTCTGTCGCACGACTTATCGAGTTATTAGGGGCTGACAGATTCTAAACCACAGACCCGATATACGGTACTCATAGACGAAGAGACCGGACTGTACTGTGACTGTCACTTATAGATTTTGTAGGGTTCGGGTAAGTTTTCTCGTCGACCTAATTTTATCTTGCTCATACCTGGGTAGCCATCACGTACAGCTAGTGCCACTAACGTGCTTGTAGGTTATCCCGTCAGGGGATTAGATCTGAAAATGTTTCAGATTCAATCGGATATGATCTTATATAACCTACTGCCAGTGTATTGACAAGTCTTTAGAATCCCGCAACGAAAGTGCCAGCCCAGGAAAAATGTTGATGTGATGTGCGTATAATATACGTACGGGAGTTCGATTAAATGTATAATTTAATCAAATGTCCAAAAAATACTAGCCGATTTAAAAAATGGAATATTAAGTCAAGTTTTGACTTAATAACTGCATTTCGATATGGTTTATAGTATTGTGTATTGGATACACACTCTCTCTATTTTTATTATATTATTAGTATGTGATACTGATATATTACTATTGCATATATGATACGTAATATGGAAATGTATTTGATACCTATTTTCTTCTCTTTATAAATATGTTTATATATATATATAAAATAAAGAGAAATGATATAGATTAAGAATAAACATAAAGGGAAAAGAAAAGAAAAATTAGAAATGAAAAGAAGAAATAAGAAGAGTGGACTTCTTCTTACTTTTTCTCTCTTCTTTTTTTAATGAGTCATTTCTTCTCTTCTCTTCTTAATTCTTTTCTTTTAATGCTAATTCTACATCTTTTTCCATGGTAGCCATCTTCTTCATCTTTTTCCTCCTCTCTAAAAAAATGGTGGAGGTTAGAAATGAGCTTAGAATTCAAAAAGAGAGTATTTTTATTGATCACATCACTTCACACATTAACCTACCTAGTTCAATGTGTGAGTTTCTACATTTGAGAAGTGAAGATGGATTTTCGGGTGGCCACTCTTCACCGCGAATCATGTACGGCGGGCGATTGGCTAGTAGACTTTCTGGAGATCGTGAAGTCTGGCTTGGGTCATCCGATGGCGATCAGACACGTTACAAAGGTTGTAGCACTCTAAATTTGCTCTCTTTTCATTTTGCTATTGCAAGTATTTGATGGACTGGTTAGATTATCAAATACTTGTTTTCTAATTCCGCCACGGTCTGTGAATGTTACGACCATAGAACCGAAACCTTACAGTAGTATCAGAGCCAAATCAAATACATTAGTAGTGGTTTGTGGCTAATTGATATTCCAAAACTTTTTTCCAAATCATTTTGCTCACTGTTTTTTTAAACTGTCGAAAACAGCGAATATTCTTGCTTATTCGCGTGTTTCGAGGCTCACGGTTTGGACCAAGAACCCCGTAGAGGAGTGGGTCAACCCCAAGGATGTCCCCAAGGGCTTAAGTGGGCCCCTACACCTGAGACCATCACGAGATGGCTTCGGATGTGGGGCTGGAACAGCGAGCACGCTGCTGTGTGCTGGCTGTTCCGGCAGCGAAACCATGGCCATATATTCGTGGCCATTTCTTCCTAGCCCCACCTAAAGCCCCCGGGGCCCTATGGGCCATGCCCGAGGTCCCCTCGGTGTTTCGGGCAGTTTTTGGGTTGTTCGGGACTCGTTTTGAACAAGAAATTGGTGTTCTTTTGGGCCGGGGCTGATCGTGAATTCAATCCTTGGAATTTCAACCATCGAACTCTTTGGCTATGGAATTTTTTGGCCATGGTTCTGTTTTGACGTGGTTAAAGTGTTTAATCGTGTTAAAGTGACGGCATATAGTGATATGCAGTGTTTAACCCCGTTGAATTGATGTGATCAATTCGACGGGGTTATACGTTTGTGCGTCTGATATGTTCTATGTTGATATATTGTTGCTTGTTTGGAATGTGTTTGGATTGTTGCGAAATGAATTGCCTCATGAAGAATTGAGATGTTGTTATACTTTTTCATTCTTTGTTGTAGCCAAACTTGTATATTCATTTGTTCGGGACGAGCTTCCACCTATGGCTGTCGTTTTCGCTATATGTATATTCTTTGTTTTAGGACTTAGCGGTTCACATGTGACCGTAGTCACCGATTGATGTATTATTTATTTTTGGGATACGATTAGGTTGCGATTGTTTTCTCCGTTGTATAATATAGGTTGTAGGTTTACCCTATGGAGAAGCGCATAGACGGACGGGTTCTAGATTGCAGCGGGTGGCCATCTCAAGGAGTTGAGATCGGGTCACTCGAGTCTAAGATTGACGGGTTGCTTTCCACGCTTGTAGGGGGTCTAGGATAGACCGCGGAGAAGTGATCGAGTCAGTGGATTCAAGAAAGTGTTGGGTGTCCCCTTATGGTGATGATGATGAGTTGCCTCGTTTATCGGATTGGCTGGTAGCTTACCGCACTCGTAGGGGTCTGCTTTTGGCTACACATGAGCTATTCACGCGACTGAGGAATGTCGCGTTTCGTTTGTGGCGCAAACGAAACACGGCATTCTTCGGTAATCCGTCTACTCCTATTCCGTGATGTTCATTGCATGCATGTATTGTGATTAACTGCCTGTGATGATATTTATCGCTTGCATGTAATGCTGATTATCAGTCTGTGATGATATATATTATGATATATATGATATATAAATAAATGTTATATACGTTTTGCACCCGCGCTAGCCCTACTCCTACCCTGCCGTAAGTTAAGTAACCTTACGGTGAAGACCCGGGGCCCCGTGGCGAATGTGGATGGCGTATATATGCATTCTATTTTTCTTTTCATATCATGCTTTATCTGTAATGGTGTGAGAAGATGCTAGATAATATAAGATTATCTAAATGATGGGATTTCATTGATTCTGATTAATGCAAAGATAATAAACCTAAAACACGTTGTAAGGACCAAATATCATATATTATGATGTTATAGTCGAATCTTTTGCTTTGCAAAGAGGTATTCAGTTGGAATATCTTGCACCTCATTCGACGAGGAAAGAGCCTAGATCCCTTCGCAGAGAGTGACCTCTTTGGCAAAAGATTGTGTTACTATAAATTTGCAAATTGTATAGCCGTAGTCTTTTGCTTTGCATCGAGGTATTTGGTTATGGATATCTTGCACCTCATTCAATATGGGAAGAGCCTTTATCCCTTCACCAGGAGTTCGTTCTTAAGTAAAAGTTTATGTTACTATAAATTTGCAAAACTACTCGGTTTCTACGATGATATCAAGTTCATTATGTTAAAGGTTTTCTTCAAAACTATCCGTTGCCCTCTGTCATTTCAGGAAGTAGAGTATTTAGTATTCGTGCTGCGTTTGTTGGCAAGCGTCAAGGTATAGTGTACGGTAGCTAAGTGATGCCTTCCTGTTAGCATATGATGTACTAAGCCGGGATAGTCACACAACTTTGTTGGCATTCGTCAAGGGGTTGTGCGGGTGGGCTTGAGTTAATCACGAAATGACGGATAGAACTTGACTAGCGGCTTATGGATTGTTGGCATTCATCTAGGTCATAGGTCATTAGGGGTAAAAACCGATATCGAGAGTTTCAAGTATTGAAACTTATAATGAGATTGCATACCTTCTATGGAGTGCAATAATTTTTTGATCATTCGTCAAGGTTACCATGCCATGATAGGTTGGATCCCGATTCCCACTGTGAGTAATAGTTACTCTCAGGATATGATCCTGGCTAATTCTTCTTTTTTGGTTTGAAGGAGGATTAGATGGAACAGTGGGAGCCATCCTGATTAGATAAATATACAATCTAATCTTGATAGAGTGCAAGATGGGTGTTTCTTTTCTCTCTTTCTGGCAGCGACCTAAGATTGACCTTAAACTAAAAACATGTAAACCAAGTTAACCGAACCTTTTTACAATCAATAGTTTTGGAATGTCATGATTGCCCTATTTCACGACATATTCGCATATGTCCTTACCCCTCCCACTACCACTTTTGCTTCCTCCAGAACACTTTGTATCCGATACAGAGATCCATATTTCATGGAAGGCCATCTCGTATAGTTACATATGAACTCGGAGAAAGTGTTTTCAGTCAAGGAGGGCCGCTGGTTCTGGAAAAAGTGAATTGCATATGATACAATTCATTTGTCTCTCCTCTCCACCTTATCTCAAGTTTGAGAGTTCTTTAAATAAGGAGAATATACCAGTTACACTTGTTGGATAGTCTTTTTCCAATCCTAATGCTGGAGCTGAAAGGAAGGGCAAGAAGAAAATCAACTAGCATAAGTCCGGTATACACAGGTAAGAAAGAAAGACAACAATAGGGGTAAAAGTGAGCAGAAAGGAAAATGCAACTATTGTTATGACCCTGAGCAATGAAAGAGGCATTACTTGGAATACCCAACCACCCCTTAAAACATTTTGATGTTTTATGTTTTCCATGTGATTGTAATCGAAAACCGTTTTCCAATTAATTATGACTCCTGGGTATATAGATACTAGATTAACATTCCACATCTATAAGTTGTTATAGATACCGATAAAGATTAGATTATTGGAAAGGTGATTTGTTCCTCAATGTTGGAAATTGGAGCAATGGTTGAAATTGGGGAAATCACCTGGTTTTGCCTTTCGGCATACTTTTGGTATTAAATATCTGTTATAATGCACCAATTTTAAGAACTCATATATCCGTCTTTTTATTAGATAAAGTGAGATATATATTTTGAAAAACATGTTTTGAACATTTACCTTTATCATCAGATGATTGGGTAAGGTGCATATAGATAACAGAGGAGACATTCTTAAGCAAAATACAATTTTCAAATTACAACACTCAGAGTATAAGTTAGTGAACTCATAGAGTTTATACATAATGATGTATGTTGTCCGGTGTCCACCTGGATAAGAGGTTGGTACTCATATTTCGTTTCGTTTTCCTATGAGTTCTCTGATTTTAGACACGCATTCTTATTGAAATGCATAGTTCAAAGATTCTGAAAAGTTCATAGGATATAAGAATAAAGTAGAGAACCAAATATTGGAAATATCAAGATTCGTCATAGTTTTTAGTGATATATGCCCTAGAGGCCATTATTGTATCATAGTGGATTGTATATTACTTAATGGGAGCTTGGGATATACACGGATATACTAACAGTCTTGCTCGAAATGGTAGTATGCTGCCTGGTTTGTTTCTACCTCAATATGTGCATGTGTTTCTTTTAGCATATCACTTATACATATTGGTAGAGCCCTTAGGATCTTTGCTTGATTACCAGCGTTGTGATGGCAGTCACACTAGTGGGGGCTAGGTAGTCTATAAGAAAATCCTTATACAGGTCCCTAGTCGTAGGATTATCGAGACGGGGTATCGATACTCCAGAATAGACTATTGTATACGCTTCTCATCCCAGCAGGGGAGATGGTCTGTCCCACATCCATTAGTACATCATACTAGAGATAGTATGCAGGTGCTCATTAGGTTATGAGTACACCGGACAAGACTCGTTGGGGAACTACTGGTTGGTAATATACCTATCGTCAGGTAGCAGTTCCCAGGTGACATGAGTACAGCATAGTCTGTTGACTTGACATTGCTGCTTTGCTTCGAGTGTGTTCCCACTGTACTTTGATTACTACCCTACCACGGATCTAAGGAGTCATGCAAACAGTTAATAGTTGGGTGCAGTCCCGAAGCACTTGGAGGCAGCGGCGGTTAGATAGGATTTGTCTCTCCCGGTATTGGGGGTTGATATCGCGCTGCGTTCGAAAGGCCATTACACAAAGTCCTTGGTCAAGGCAAGTGAGATTTACTGGTAGGTACTCCAGTAGTTTCTCAGGGTGTTTTGGGCTATACTCCGACACTACTTATACCGCTATTAGGGGTCTGACGATTACCGCCCCCTAGGCCCGATATGCGATACTCTTAGACGAACAGACCGGACTATACGGAGATTGTCACAGATAGACTCAGTTGGAGTTCGGATGAGTTATTCTCATCGTCTTTCTCATCGAAATATACTTGGGGGTCGTTACGTACAGCTAGTGCCGCTTGCGGCCTGTGGTTAAACCCACTGCCAGCGTCGTGTCGAGTCTTTAGAGTCCCACATAGAGGGTTTCCCTGCATCAAACGAAAGATGTAGAGGTCGTATAGTTTTACGACAGGGTTCAGTCACGAACGTGCACTTGTGTACGAATGATGATACGGACGGACAATACTAGTGGGCTTTGGTTTAAGCCGGATCCTAGTATTGTACTGATGGACAGTTTTCGTCTTTTTGTATCCGCATTTTTCGAAATGCGGATACGGGAATGTATATATGGACGAGGGGAATTTTTGTAAATTGGTCAAAGATGCTTCTAGAAAGTGCTATGTCATAATGGTAGTTTTCATTTTAGTCTAAATGAAAACACTTTGTGACACGGAGAAAAAGGAGGTGTAAATTGCATAATGTTGAGTAAAACTTTGGATGACACTTGTGGGATTTTAAGCCCATGACTCATCAAGTTGGAACTTGAACTCTAATTCATTTTCTAATATGAATTATTCATATTAGAAAGGGTAGAGTTCAGTTTTGAACTAAGAGAGAGAAATACTTATTCATTATGCATTTTTTCTTCACTAGCTTTTTCCTCCATTGCTATCTTCTTCCTCAAAACTCTAGTAACTCATGTGTTGAGTAATCTAGAGTAAGAAAAGACCATTCATTCCATCTACACACTCTACATTCTCTACGACATCATGAGTAGCGATTTTGATGCCCTAGTTGCCTCGGTTGAGGTAGGAGCCCGATGCACATTCACTTGGGTGGATCATCTTCGATTTGAGGAGACCGACGAGGAAGCCCGATCCAGATGATCCGAGGAGGCTATACAAGGTGGAGGACAACGAGGAATGAAGACCCGAAGGACCGGAATCGTGAGGTATAAACTTCTGGACTTGTAGTTTACATCTCACTAAGTTAGCTAGTTTGGGTTTAACACCGATCCTGGAGTCCGAGTCCTTGTCGCGATCTTTGTAAAATCCGTTTTCTGAAATTCCGCCTCCCCATGAACACGCGGGGTGCGCGACATTGACATACAGTGGTATCAGAGCCTACTAAACCCATACTAGTTCGTTAGCAAGTTATTAGGAAGTCGATTGTTGGAAAAACCGAAAACTATACATTTTACACCCTCACAGTTTCTGTCATTTTTTAAACTGTTCTAAAAATTATTTCAGAGGCCTGGAAATTCTGTGCAGGGAATTCTAAGAACACAGAAGAAAAACGAGTCACCAACTCATCACAACCACCATGGAACCGCGGTGAATCAGTGGATTTGCCGCCGATCCGCGGCCGAGTTGTGGCCGAGTTGGCCCGTTCTTCTTCTGTTTGTCTTATTTTTGGGTGTATAGTTATTTGGAATATTTGTTTTCTACCCAGAATTTTTTTTGGAGTGTTGGTTTGCATTTGGGGTGGATATGGAAAATATATTTTCGATCGAAATTCTAATTGTACCTTGCTAACCGGTTCTTCTGTAATTTTTATATGTGTTTTCAAATCTTAGCTAATTGCTATATGTCGGTTAGTCTGGGATTGCACATATTTGTTGGTTTGTGTATATGAACTTGTTGGATCGTCGTGGATGAATAGCCGGGGATGTGAGATGAGTGTTTTTATCTTTCATTCGATATAAATTGTAATTTGATGTAATATTATTTTGCGGGGTACATTCGGGTTGAGGTTGTAGCTGCCATTGTATTATTTCTTTTTATTGTTTTTTGCTCCTAGGATAAACCCAAGGTGGGGTGCACAAACTACCGGGTTCTTTGAAGTGCCAAGTGGCCTACTCACTTTGTTGAGAAAGGTTGCTTCACTTCTGAAATTTGGCGGGTAGTTTGCCGCACCCGTAGGGGTCTGGGGTGGGGTTTTTGGCTATTCATCACGACCGTGGAATCCGTCTTTCGTTACAGGCTTAAACGAAACGCGGAATTCCTAGTAAATCCAATATGTTCATCTGTGATATGGAATGCCTATTATTGCGTCAGAAGAATGCTGTGATTATATATGTTATATAATAGATGCTACTTATGTTTTGCATCCGCGCTAGTCCAGCCCCCGCTCTGGCGTTAGTTAAGTAACCTAACGGTGTTAGACGGGGCCCAGTGGCGAATGCGGATGGCATAAGTGGACGTTGTATTTTCGTCTTTTTCTGTGATGATAGGTATAATTGATGGGACTGCATTACATTAATGAAAAGAAAACAAACCAAAGCTGAATCGTTGGAATTTTTTTTAAAACCACTCGGTTATTTTAAAACAGCAGACTTTTAAATGCGGAGCTTAAACCACTCCTTTTAAAAGCTATCAGGTTTCTTCGATTATATCAAGTTCACTACGTTCACGGTTTCACCAAAATCATTTGTAGCCCTCCGTCATTTCATATGATTAGTCAGTAATATTCAAGCTATGTATGTTGGCCTTCGTCAAGGCATAGTGATTGGTAACTGTTGGGTATTCATCTGTAACATAAATAGATGCGTTGGTTTGAGACAGTCATACTGCTATTTTGGCCTTCGTCAAGGGCATGTACGGGTGGGTTCAAATTAACCTGGATAATGACGGGCAGAACTTGACATGTGACTTATGATATGTTGGCCTTCGTCAAGGTCATAAGAGCATAGGGCAAAAATCCATATCGGGAGTTTCTAAAGAAACTGAAATTTGCCAGTGCTGCATACCATTTAGAGTGTGATAATTTTGGTAGGATTCCTTCAGCTTTATCACACAATGATATTTGGATCCCGATCCTACCATGAGTATCCGCTACTCCTGGGGAGTTTTCTTCACTAAACACAATCAATGCTATAAACCAAGTAGGTGTCTAAAACAGTGTTAGCAGGGCTATGCCTCTAGGGAAAAGAGGTTCTGTAATTAAGGAACTTCGCGAAAGCGTTGGAAAACCTCTCTCGAAGTTCCAACACCAGCCTTGCTGAACGGTTAAGCAAGTATTGTAAAGTGAGATTAATCTTGACTAATTCTTCTTTTATAGTTTGAAGAGGGATTCGAGAAACAGTGGGAGCCATCATGTTTAAATAAATTAAAAACCAATCTAAACTTGCAAGAGCAACATGCTGAGTGTTTTCTTCTCTCCCTCCTAATTGCAGCAACCAGGTGACCAGATTAGGTTACAGTTAGATAATAACACGACTGAGTTTTACTATAAAACTGGCAAAGATATGTCCAGATGTCCATTACCTATGACAAACTGGACCACCTCATTACTAATTAAGCCACCGCCGTCCCAGGTCCAGCTTCCACCGTCACGGATGTTAATATCCGTAAGACATCGAGAAAAGACTATGTGAATGCCAAGTGCCTCGTGTTGTCCTCAGTTGATGGTGTATACCAGAGGCAGCATGACAAGATGGACTTTGCTTCCATCTTCCTCCATAACAAATATTTATATGGAGAGCAATCTCGTATCACAGGATATGAGACCTCAGAAGAATTACTTCAAGTGAGGTTGGCTATCGGGTCATCTGTAGGGGACCACGTCCCTACAATGATTAGATGTATTAAACGACTCACAGACCTGGAGACCACGTTGGAGAACAAGTCGAGTGATGACTTGATTCTACAGTCCCAACCTTCTACTTACACCCAGGGGAAAAAAGTTATACTTCCAGTTAAGGGCACCCTGAAGGAAACCAGGGAGACACCCGCTCTGCTTATTGGGGAATCTTCATCTTCTAGATCCAAGGAGAAAGCCTAGGGTAAGAAGAAGAAGACCTCCGCAAAGCGATAGGCAGTGTCTGTGAAGTAGAAGAAAAGGGAAGGGCAAAAGTTTCAGGGCTAACAGTAGTAAAGGAGGGATGTTCCTATTATCATGGGAAAGGACATTGGCAGAAGGGATGCAGGGCTTGGAAAGCCAGAATTCGGGATTCGAAGCTTGTTGTGGCTTCGGCTTTGGGTGTGTTAGTGTTTGAAAACTGTCTGTCAATTAGCTCTACTTCCTTGGTACATGATACCAGATCAGGATCTCTTATCTGTAACTCTTTACAGACTTTGAGAAACCGTAGGATTATCAGGGCAGATGATATGACTCTCTGGGGTACTAACGGAATGAGCGTGGATGTTGTATCCGTAAGGGAATATCATCAAGAATTGACAAGTGAGCAATTATTGACTTTACGTAACTATTTGTGTGTACCTAGTCCATATTGTAAAGTCATATCCGTATCTTTACATTATAAAGAAGAATATGATTTTACATATGTAAGCGATGTGGTCCACATCCACCTAAATCAAAGTATTGATTAGGTCAGGTACATAAGATAACGATATATACGTATTAGATCAAGCTCAGGTTTTCAAAAGTCTAGAACACACTTATAAGAAAGTCTCCAGAATCAAATAGGGCTTTCTTATAGCATTATAGACAGGGTCACATTATTGAAACAAGGTTGACGTAGTTACATAGAGAGGGATATTTGGATTCGTTCGAATATCAGTCTTATGCAACTAGTCAATCATGTCTTATAAGAAAGATGAAAAAGATTCCGTTCACTGGACACGAAGTAAGAGCGAGCAAGCTCTCAGGACTCATACACAGTATTGTGTGTGGTCCAATGTCTACATATGCGCAAAGTGGTTATTCCTATTTTCATTACTTTTTATGGATTATTTCTCTAGGTAAGGACATGTCTTCTTGTTGAAGCATAAATCTAAGGCTTTTGAGAAATTTCGGGAGTACAAGAATGAAGTGGAAAAACAAACAGGCACAAGTATCAAGATACCGAGATCTGATCGAGTTAGTGATACTTAAATGCTGAGTTCCTAGATTATTTAAAAGAGAATAGTATTCTCTCTCAGCTTACTCCTCCATACACACCACAACATTATGGTGTATCGGAGAGACGAAACACAACCCTATTGGATATGGTTTGTTCCATGATGAGTAGCACTGAGTTACCGCCATCCTTCTGAGGTTATGCAGTAAGATTAGTTGCATATCTTTTGAAAAAGGTTCATATCAAGAATGTGCCTACTGCACCATATCAGATGTGGAGTTGGAAGAAACCCTATCTTCAGTATCTGAAGATTTAGGGATGCCCAGCTTTTGCAAAAAGCAGTATATGGACAAGTTCGAGGCACGCTCAGTACTGTTTAAGTTTGTGGGATACCCAAAGGACTCTAGGGGGTATCTTTTCTATTACACGGAGGAACAAAAGATTGTTGTTTCTCAGAATGCCTACCTTTTGGAAATTAATCCTTTTAAAGGAAATCGTGGGAGCGCCATAGAACTGGAAGAAATTCCAGAACCGCAAACTATTACTGAAAGTATGGTAGAACCAGAAGTTTCAAAAGACCCGGACATACTTGCGCCACTCCGTGGGAGTAGTTGGCACTCTTATCCACCCGAGAGAAACTGAGGTTTTCTCATAGACGGGGATAGAGAGGATTGCATCATTTGACAATGTTGTGCCAACTAGCATCCAGTATTCCATTTAGAGCAGAGACTCGGTATAATGGATAGATGCAAAGCGGACCAAAATGGAGTCCATATACACCAACAAAGTATAGACTTTGAACTTTGCTCCAGAAAGGGTAAAACCCGTAGGCTGCAAATGGATCTTCAGAAAGAAGATTGGTGTAGATGGACAGGTTAAAACCTATAAGGCTAGACTTATTGTAAAGAGTTTTTCGTCAAAGACTTGGTTTGGAATTTGATGAAACCTTTTCTCCAGTGGCTATGCTCAAATCCATTCGGTTCCTTCTTGACACTACTACCTTCCATAATTGTAAGTTTCGGCAGATGGACGTATAGATACCTTTTCAGTATTTGGAAGAGTGCGTCTATATGGATCTGCCAGAGGGTTTTCGATCAGAGTAGGAGCAGCGGAAAGCTGTGTAAGTGGCTTAAGTCCATTTATGGACTAAAGCAGGTATCGTGGAGTTGGAACATCTAATTTGATGAGACGGTCAAAGAATTCGACCTTATCTAAAACCGGATGAACCATACATCTGTAGTAAAATTGTGGGGAGAACTGTGGGATTCCTCATCTAGAACAAGGATGACATTCTCCTGATAGGATATGACGTTCCTATACTAATATCAGTCAAAAAGGATTCTTGTCACAGAGGTTCTCCATGAAAGACCTGGGAGATACCAAATACATTCTGGGGATCCAGATCTATCGTGATAGATCAAAGTGGATAGTGGGACTTTGTAAAGTCAAGGTACACCAACGCCATACTGAAAACATTTAGTATGGATGATTCTAAGCACGGTAATCTACCGGCTTGTCACGGAATCACCCTTTCCAAAAGGATGTCTACCAAGACTGATTTGGAAAGGGCTCGTATGTCAATTATATCCTATGCTACTGTGGTAGGCTCTATAATATATGTGATGTTATATACCAGACCAGATGTTGCTTACGCAGCGAAAGAGTAGTAGGCCAGTATCAGTCAAACCCAGGAGAGAAGTACTGGGAAGCAGTATTGAACATTCTCAAGTACCTGAGAAAGACTGAGGAGATGTTCTTGGTGTACGGTAGATTGGACCTCCAGATCGAGGCCTTTGCTGACTCCATCTTCCAGAGTGATAGGGATGACTCCAAATCCATATCGGATTAACTCTTCACCCTCAGTGGAGGGGCGGTCTGTTGGAAGAGCTCCAAGCAGAACACCGTTGATGACTCGATAATGGAAAAGGAGTATATCGCTGCTTAAGAAACCGCAAAAGAGACAGTCTGGATAAGGAAGTTCTTAACTGAACTTCAAGTGGTTCCTTTTATTTGTTGGTCAAATATTTTAGTATTTTGACAACATACAACACTATAGCTTTAGGGAAGGAACCCAAGTTCCATCAGAGATCCAGACATATCTTGAGGCGGTACCACCTGATCAGGGAGATCATAGATCCCCAAGAGATCGAGGTAAAGAGAGTAGATACGGAGAATAACACTGCAGATCCACTCACAAAGGCCATCCTTCAGACAATATTCGAGAGGCTATTCGAGATCTTCGATCTGCGATATGCCAGTATATGACCTTAGTGCAAGTGGGAGATTGTTAGTGATATATGCCCTAGAGGCCATTATTGCATCATACTAGATTGTATATTACTTAATGGGAGCATGGGATATACACGGATATACTAACAGACTTGCTCGAAATGGTAGTATGCTACCTGGTTTGTTTCTACCTCAATATATGCATGTGTTTCTTTTAGCATATCGCTTATACATATTGGTAGAGCCCTTAGGATCTTTGCTTGATTACCAGCGTTGTGATGGAAGGCATACTAGTGGAGGCTGGGTAGTCTATAAGCACATCCTTATACAGGTCTCTAGTCATAGGATTATCGAGACGGGGCATCGATACTCTAGAGTAGACTAGTATATACGCTTCTCATCCCAGCAGGGGAGATGGTCTGTCCCACAGCCATTAGTACGTCGTACTGGAGATAGTATGCAGGTGCTCATTAGGTTATGAGTACACCGGACAGGACTCGTTGGGGAACTGCTGGTCGGTAATATACCTATTGTAAGGTTGCAGTTCCTAGGTGACATGAGTACAGCATAGTCTGTTGGCTTGACACTGCTGCTTCGCCTCGAGTGTGTTCCCATTGTACTTCGATTACTACCTTACCACGGCTCTAAGGAGTCATGAAAATAGGTAATAGTTGGGTGCAGTCCCGAAGCACTTGGAGGCAGTGGCGGTTAGATAGGATTCGTCTCTCCCGGTATTGGGGGTTGATATCGCGCTGTGTTCGGAAGGCCATTACACAAAGTCCTTGGCCAAGGCAAGTGAGATTTACTGATAGGTACTCCAGTAGTTTCTCAGGGTGTTTTGGGCTATGCTCCGACTCGACTTATACCGCTATTAGGGGTCTGACGATTACCGCCCCTAGGCCCGATATGCGATACTCTTAGACGAACAGACCGGACTGTACGGAGATTGTTACAGATAGACTCAGTTGGAGTTCAGATGAGTTATTCTCATCGGCCTTCTCATCGACATATACCTGGGGGCTTTTACGTACAGCTAGTGCCGCTTGCGGCCTATAGTTAAACCCACTGCCAGTGTAATGTCGAGTCTTTAGAGTCCCACACAGAGGGTTTTCCTGCATCGAACGAAAGATGTAGAGCTCGTATGGTTTGACGACAGGGTTGTTAGTTGTATGTATGTCCTAGAAGCCAGTATTGTACAGATGATGTATATTATATTGGATGCTTGGACATATATAGAGATGACTTTCTTGCTCGATATGATAGTATGCTATCTGGTTGTACTTTATCTTAACATGTATACTAGTCTCTTTAAACCGTCTTATAGTTACATGTTGGTAAAGCCCTTAGGATATGTACTTGACTACCTGGATTATGATGCAGATCATACTAGTGGGGACATGGTAGTCCATAAGTACATCCTTCAAGGTCCCTAGTCGTAGGTGTATCGAGACGGGGCATCGATATACCAGTGTAGACTAGCGTATACGCTTCTCGACCCATGAGATGGGCGATGGATGATCCCATATCCATTGGTGTTTGACATCAGAGATGGTATACGGGTGCTCAGTGGAGACTGGGTACACTGGACGGACTCGCCGAGAACTCCCAGATGGTATTATACCTCACATCAGATGGCAGTTCTCAGGTGACACTTGTGCAGGTTAGTCTGTAGACCCAAGATCGTCATAGAGTCTTGTGTGATTCCCACCGTGCTTTGATCTCCACCTTACCATGTCCATGAGGGCGTGCAAAACGGTGGTTTTTGGGTGCCGTCCTGAGTCACATGGAGGCAATGAGCGATAGGAGGGGTTTCGTCTCTCCCGGTATTGGGGGTTGATGTTGCGCTGTGCTCGATTGGCCGTAACAGGGAAGTCCCTGGCCAGGGCTGATTCAGAGATTTGCTGGTAAGTGTTACCAGTAGTTTCTCGACCCGTTATGAGCCTCACATCGGCACGACTTATCGGTTATTCGGGTCTGACGTTTACCACCCCTAGACTTGATATGCGACATATCAGACGAGAAGACCGGACTGTACGGAAAGTGTTGCCGGTTGGCTCGACGGGAGTTGTAGCAGGTTCGCTTGTTCTCTTCTGATCGCTCAATACCCGGGTGACCATTACGTTTAGCTGACCGTTTGCGTCTTCGGGGTGCTTGATATGATCATCACCCACTGCCGGCATATTGATGAGTCTCAGAGTCCCACAATGGAGTTTCCTAGGCCAGGCAAAACGTTGTAGTGCGCGTATGCATTATGCGCATGGACCCGATTAAAATGCGCGTATAGGATACCGTATATTGGTCGGGCGGCTTGCTTTTGGTATGGGTCATATGTGATATGGCCGGATTGATAAATCAAGTGTTGATTTATCATTTAACCATTAGCTTCTCACTTGAAATCCTTTCTTGAGTATGATGGATGTATGCATGCATGTATAGTTTTTTTATTGATTCATGCACATATGGATGTACATATACACATACATACATACATACATCCTTCATGGTTGTATATACATGAAAATGGTGGCAATATAAGACTCACAC
Source organism: Agapanthus africanus (assembly GCA_030015575.1). Classification (NCBI taxonomy): domain Eukaryota; kingdom Viridiplantae; phylum Streptophyta; class Magnoliopsida; order Asparagales; family Amaryllidaceae; genus Agapanthus; species Agapanthus africanus. Next base: position 265,264,050 of record CM057341.1, read on the forward strand.
CATGGTTTTATTTATGGATTAAATTGCATTTGATTTAAAACAAAAGGGAAAAAGAAAAATGGTCATTATTGGTTTGTTTCTACACTCTTCTCTTGACCTAACCATTCTCACCCACCTTTTGACCATGGGTTACTTTTCCCTTTATGTTTTAACTCAAGTTCAATAATATCCTAACCATGGTTTGATATGAGAAGAGGAAAATATATATTGATATATTTTCTATTATCTTTTTAGACTTGAACTTATCATCTTCTCATATTGCCATCATCTTCTTCTTCCTCTCTCATTTTGCTCTCTAGTTCTTTGTAGTGAGCAATATACTCATCAAGATTGGATTTTGAAGTGAGAAAGAGAACCACAACACCATTCTACATAAGTCTAGCCCACTTGTTTAGAGTGTTAGCTTGATTTCGTTCACTTGATCGGATAAAGTTGCAAGCTTGGACAAAGCGGACTCCGGGTGGATCATCGGTGACCTCGAGGAGTTCAAGCGGAGCTTTTTCAAACCCCAAGTAGCCGAGGAGTCTAGCGTAGGGAGCTACAAAGGTTGTGTTCTCTAAACCCTAGCATTTCTTTCATATGATGATGTGAAAAATTTGAAACCCTAATTTCTCTAGGAACGATCTGATGCTTGTTAGTTTAGCACCCTAAAAATGCATTCTTTGGTTCATGTGATGCTTTCAAACCCTTCATGAGGTGCTAGGCTGACCCAACATTGGTATCAGAGCCGACCTAGAACATTAGGCGACACTTTAACGAAGTAAAAACTCCGATCGAATAAAATACGACTTTCTCGGACGCTCTCTGGACATTTTTTAAAATCTGGTTATTTTCAGAATTAAAAATATGGAAAAAATTCAGCAGGTAAATATAAGAGTTACTGTGAAAAACGAGATCATGAACAGTAAAATTGAGCACGGAACCGCGGCAATAGCCTCCTTAGGCCGCGGTTCCGCGGCCGTTCTGTTTCTTCATGGTGTCATTTTTGTACAGTAACTCATTTCACTGCTTGTATAATTTTTAGGGTATTTTTAATCTGAATTCTGTGCTGTTTGGTCTGGAGATGGTTTTGGACTCGTCGATTCGATCGGAATTTTCATTTCGTATTTTTTCCGGATAAATTAGAATGTATTGAAGTGTTTGAACGAGTATCATTTGCTCACTTTTCGCGGGGTTTAAAATCTTTCGGAAATACGTGCAAGTTTGTTTGTGGTGGACCCTCTAGAAGACAACAAACCTTAACTCGATTATGTGACCGTCTTGAACTGCCTTTTGAACCTTATGGTTTGGGGCAGTACGGCGTGCCACATGTGAGGCGTTGGCTTGACCCTTCTACGGCTGGACCGCTACCACTGTGTCACACTCCGGGTTTTTGAACTCCGCTCAAGTGTTGAGCTTTAGCGAATCTTGGGTATTTGATCGTTCGTTCGAAAACTTTAATACCGTCTATTTATCTGGAATGTGATGCAATTTGTGGAATTCATATTATAAGACATGAAATACGAGGTATGTGATATTTCGCATTTATGATGTCTAAAGAGAATGTGGATTCCAGATATTGCAGTTTTACACTTTCTTTTCTGTGACCGTAAGTGTAGTATGTCGATATCGCCGATTTCGTTGCTATACATCAACGACAATTGGGGTATGCATACTTACTTACATTGATGATATATGATATTATATGTTGCTGAGATATGATGTGCAGGATTGTCGCAATTGAATAGCCGGGGGGTTTTATGTGAGATGAGAGTTTTATATTTTCATTCATGTAAATTTAAATGTAATGTAATATTCTTTTATTTGGGGCACTTCCGGGTTGAGGTCGATGCCACCTGTGTTGTATATTATTTACTTTTCCGCATTAGGATGGACCCAAGGAGGGGAGCACAGGTGACCGGGTTCTGGGGTTCAGTGGGAGGCCATCTCGAGGAGTCGAGACCGGGTTTCCTAAACTCCAGAATTGGTAGGGTCGCTTGCCGCTCTCGTAGGGGTCCAGGGTGTGGGCTTGGCTATTCATCGCGACTGTGGAATCCGTATTTTCTATTTTGGCTAAATACTAAATACGGACGTCCTAGTATATCCCACATTATATCTATGTTTCTGCTGCGATATCTGTGATGCGATCATTTGATATGTTCTGATGGATACAATATATAGTATATATGATATATTATATAGGCGTTACTTATGTTTTACACCTGTACTAGCCCTGCCCTGCTCTGTCGTTAGTTACCTAACCTAACGGTGCACGAGGGGACATCGAGGCGAATGCGGATGGCATAAGTGTACGTCGTATTTATCTGTGATGTTTAGGTGACTTAAATGATGGGACTTCATTAATGTGATTAATGAAAGAAAAGAAACCTAAAAGATATAGTAGAATCAAATTATAAATAAAAAAAAGGGTAGCTACAGTTTTGCTTTGCATAGTGGTATATATGATATACCCTGCACCTTATTCGATGAGGAAAGAGCCGAGATCCCTTCATCGGGAGTGACCTCTTTAGCGAAACTGGCAGATGCTACAACACTCGGTTTGCTTTTGATTGGTTTTGGAGTTTTGCTTTGCACAGTGATATATATGATATATCCCGCACCTTATTCGATGAGGAAAGAGCCGAGATCCCTTCACCGGGAGTGACCTCTTTAGCAAAACTAATAAAAGCCTCAAAATCACTCCATTTCAAAACTTCACTTGATTCTACAACGATATCAAGTTCATTACGCTCATGGTTTTCAGAAAAACCTGCGTAGCCCTCCGTCAATTTAGATCTGTAATATTTAGTATTCGTGCTACGGTTGTTTGGTATGCGTCAAGGCGTAGTGTACGGTAGCTGATTATTACTTATCTGTAGCATGAGATGCGATTGGATTAAGTTATTCGTACGGCGTTGTTTGGCATGCGTCAAGGGTCGTATGGGTGGGTTTAATTCAATCACGAATTGTACGGGTTGAACATGACTAGCGGACTATGGGATGTTTGGCATGCGTCAAGGTCATAGCACGCTAGGGGCAAAATACTATCGGGAATTTCAAGTGTTGAAATTTGCAATGAGATTGTATACCTTCTATGAGATAGTTGGATCCCGATACCCACTACGAGTAAGAGTTACTCCTGGGAGAGTTTTACACATTACAATTAGCCGATCAAGTAGGTGTCTAGAAAGGTGTCAACGGGGTTACGCCTCTGGGAAAACGAGGTTTACTTTAATTAGGTCCATGCGAAAGCACGGGGAACCTCCCTCAAAGTACCGACACTGGCCTGGCTGAAAGATTGGCGAAGTTGTAGGGTGTAATTAATCCCGGCTAATCTTTCCTTTTAGGGTTTGAAGGAAGATTTGATAAAAACCAGTGGGAGCTATCCTGATTAATAAGATAATAACCAATCTGATCTTGCAAGAGCATACGCTAAAGTGTTTTCTTCTCTCTCTCTCCAGGTAGCGACCATGTCATGCCCTAATCAAGATAATAAAATGGATGTATTGACCGAACCCGCATGTTGTACTGTGCAGGGGAACGTTGGACCCGTTCTTTCTTATAAGAGTTATAAGAATGAACAGGGAATAGGAGAATATCTAGATTCTCAAGCCGCCTAAAAGAACATGCATGTTGATGCATCTTCTATAGGTGTGTTAGTTATTGAGAACTGTTTCTCAGTTCACCCTACGTCCTGGGTATTAGATACCGGATCAGGATCCCACATATGTAAAATGTTACATGGGCTACGGAAAGTTAGAGAACTGGGAAAAGGTGATCATTCCGTTCAAGTAGGGAATGGGGCAAATGTTGCAGCCAAAGCAGTTGGCGAGTATCACCTAGTATTACCAAGTGGTAATACACTAATTGTAAATGAATGCTATTATATACCAAACATGATGTGCAACATTATATCAGTTTCTTTATTAAGTAAAGAAGGATATAATTTTGTAGTAAAGGATAATGTTATGAACATATTCCTAGATCAAAAGTTGATTACATCAGGCTCGCTACATAATGGCATATTCATTCTAAATCAAAATACAGTCCTCAATATACAAAACACACACAAGAGGAAAAGTTCAGAAATGGACGAATCCTTCTTGTGGCATTGTAGACTTGGTCACATCAATGCGACACGACTAGCTCAGTTGCATAAGGATGGATATTTAAATCCGTTTGAATTTTCATCTTATGACACTTGCCAGTCATGTCTCAAAAGCAAGATGACCAAAACTCCGTTTACGGGACACGGAGAAAGAGTTACGGAACTCTTAGGGCTGATACATAGTGATGTATGCGGTCCCATGTCTATACATGCCAGGGACGGTTCTTCCTACTTCATTACATTCACTGACGATCTCTCTAGATACGGACATGTGTTCCTGATAAAACACAAGTCTGAAGCTTTTGAGAAATTCAGAGAATATAAGCACGAAGTAGAGAACCAAACGGGCAAAAGTATTAAGATCCTTCGATCTGATCGAGGAGGAGAATACTTGAGCAATGATTTTCTGGATTATCTAAAAGAGAATGGGATTCTCTCTCAGCTCACTCCTCCTTATACACCACAGCACAACGGTGTATCGGAACGGAGAAACCGCACCCTATTAGATATGGTGCGCTCAATGATGAGTACAGCTGAGTTACCTATTTCCTTCTGGGATATGCGCTTGAGACAGCCATGGACCTTTTGAATAGAGTTCCTACCAAATCAGTGCCTACCACTCCATATGAGATATGGAAAGGGAAGAGACCACATCTTAATTACATTAAGATATGGGGTTGTCCAGCTTATGTCAAAAGATAAAATCCGGACAAACTCGAGGCAAGATCAATCTTATGTAAGTTTATAGGATATCCCAAAAATTCACAAGGGTATATCTTCTACCATCCCGAGGAACAAAAGGTGTTTGTTTCTCGACATGCCACTTTCTTTGAAAAAGGTTTTCTTATGAAACAGACAAGTGGCATTGAGGTAGAACTGGAAGAGGTTCCAGCGACACAAACTATAACAGAAGACATGGTAGAACCAGAGGATTCAGTAGTACTTGACGAACCCCATCCGCTCCGCCGATCTAGCAGGGTTTCTCGTCCACCTGAGAGATACTATGGTTTTCTCATTGACGGTGGAAGCGAGGATTGCATCATGGAGGATGATGACCCAACTAGCTTCGAGCAGGCCATCACGAGTAGGGACTCAGTGAAATGGCTGGATGCAATGCGGTCCGAGATGGAATTCATGTACACCAACAAAGTGTGGACTTTGGAAGTTGCTCCTGAAGGGGTAAAACCCATTGGGAGCAAGTGGATCTTCAAGAAAAAACTTGGTGTAGATGGGAAAGTGGAGACTTTCAAAGCTAGACTTGTTGCAAAGGGTTTTCGTCAAAGACCAGGTGTGGACTATGACGAAACCTTTTCTCCAGTGGCTATGCTTAAATCCATCCGGATCATGCTTGCCATAGCTGCATGTCATGATTACGAAATCTGGCAAATGGATGTTAAGACCGCCTTTCTAAACGGTGATTTAGAAGAGTGCGTGTACATGACTCAGCCAGAGGGCTTCGTAGACAGTGGGAGCAGCGGGAAGGTGTGCAAGCTGCTTAAATCCATTTATGGATTAAAGCAAGCATCGCGGAGTTGGAACATCTGCTTTGACGTCGTTATCAAAGAGTTTGATTTCGTCAAAAACCCAGATGAACCTTGTATCTACAAGAAGGTGGCAGAGAGTAAGGTTGTCTTCCTCGTATTGTACGTGGACGACATACTCTTGATAGGAAATGATATTCCTATGCTGCAATCGGTCAAGCTCTTCTTACCACAAAGATTCTCAATGAAAGATCTTGGTGATGCCTCCTGCATATTGGGAATTAGGATCTATAGAGATAGATCCAAACGGATATTGGGATTGTCCCAATCCAGGTACATTGACACCATGCTAAAGAGGTTTAGTATGGAAGAATCCAAGCGTAGGAACTTGCCCACGATCTCTGGAGTCACTCTCTCCAAAGAGATGTCTCCCAAGACTGATTTGGAGAGAGCTCGCATGCAAGGGATACCTTATGCTTCGGCTGTAGGCTCTATCATGTACGCGATGCTATGTACCAGACCCGATGTAGCATACTCACTAAGTGCAGTGAGTAGGTATCAAGCTGATCCTGGAGAGAGTCACTGGACAGCTGTGAAGAGCATTCTCAAGTACTTACGAAGGACTAAAGAGATGCTCTTGGTGTATGGTAACGGAGAACTCCAAGTGGAGTCCTTTACCGATTCGAGCTTCCAGAGTGATAAGGACGACTCTAAGTCGCAGTCGGGATTTGTCTTTACCCTTTACGGAGGGGCGGTTAGCTGGAAGAGTTCCAAGCAGGAAACCGTGGCAGACTCGACTATGGAGGCTGAATACATCGTTGCCAATGATGCTGCTAAAGAGGCTGTCTGGATCAAGAAGTTCATTACTGAACTTGGAGTGGTTCCATCCATTGAGCATCCAATACCTTTGTATTGCGATAACAATGGAGCGGTGGCTTTGGCCAAGGAACCCAGGTCCCATCAGCGATCCAGGCATATTCTGAGGCGGTATTACCTGATCCGGGAGATAGTTGATCGCCGGGAGATCGAGGTCAGGAGGGTTGACACGAAGAACAACCCGGCGGATCCACTCACGAAGGCCATTCCCCAGATACAGTTTGAGAGACTCTTCGGGATGCTCGGTATGCGATACTACAGCAGCTGGCCCTAGTGCAAGTGGGAGATTGTTAGTTGTATGTATGCCCTAGAGGCCAGTATTATACAGATGATGTATATTATATTGGATACTTGGACATATATAGAGATGACTTTCTTGCTCGATATGATAGTATGCTATCTGGTTGCACTTTATCTTAACATGTATACTAGTCTCTTTAAACTGTCTTATAGTTACATGTTGGTAAAGCCCTTAGGATGTGTATTTGACTACCTGGATTATGATGCAGATCATACTAGTGGGGACATGGTAGTCCATAAGTACATCCTTCAAGGTCCCTAGTCGTAGGTGTATCGAGACGGGGCATCGATATACCAGTGTAGACTAGCGTATACGCTTCTCGACCCATGAGATGGGCGATGGATGATCCCATATCCATTGGTGTTTGATATCAGAGACGGTATACGGGTGCTCAGTGGAGACTGGGTACACTGGACGGACTCACCGAGAACTCCCAGATGGTATTATACCTCACATCAGATGGCAGTTCTCAGGTGACACTTGTGCAGGTTAGTCTGTAGACCCGAGATCGTCATAGAGTCTTGTGTGATTCCCACTGTGCTTTGATCTCCACCTTACCACGTCCATGAGGGCATGTAAAATGGTGGTTTTTGGGTACAGTCCCGAGTCACATGGAGGTAATGAGCGATAGGAGGGGTTTCGTCTCTCCCGGTATTGGGGGTTGATGTTGCGCTGTGCTCGATTGGCCGTAACAGGGAAGTCCCTGGCCAGGGCTGATTCAGAGATTTGCTGGTAAGTGTTACCAGTAGTTTCTCGACCCGTTATGAGCCTCACATCGGCACGACTTATCGGTTATTGGGGTCTGACGTTTACCACCCCTAGACTTGATATGCGACATATCAGACGAGGAGACCGGACTGTACGGGATGTGTTGCCGGTTGGCTCGACAGGAGTTGTAGCAGGTTCGCTTATTCTCTTCTGATCGCTCAATACCCGGGTGGCCGTTACGTTTAGCTGACCGCTTGCGGCTTGGGGGTGCTTGATATGATCATCACCCACTGCCGGCGTATTGACGAGTCTCAGAGTCCCACAATGGAGTTTCCTAGTCCAGGCGAAACGTTATGGTGCGCATATGCGATATGCGCATGGACCCGATTAAAATGCGCGTATAGGATACCGTATATTGGTCGGGCCGCTTGCTTTTGGTATGGGTCATATGTGATATGGCCGGATTGATAAATCAAGTGTTGATTTATCATTTAACCATTAGCTTCTCACTTGAAATCCTTTCTTGAGTATGATGGATGTATGCAAGCATGTATAGTTTCTTTATTGATTCATGCACATATGGATGTACATATACACATACATACATACATACATCCTTCATGGTTGTATATACATGAAAATGGTGGCAATATAAGACTCACACCATGGTTTTATTTATGGATTAAATTGCATTTGATTTAAAACAAAAGGGAAAAAGAAAAATGGTCATTATTGGTTTGTTTCTACACTCTTCTCTTGACCTAACCATTCTCACCCACCTTTTGACCATGGGTTACTTTTCCCTTTGTGTTTTAACTCAAGTTCAATAATATCCTAACCATGGTTTGATATGAGAAGAGGAAAATATATATTGATATATTTTCTATTATCTTTTTAGACTTGAACTTATCATCTTCTCATATTGCCATCATCTTCTTCTTCCTCTCTCATTTTGCTCTCTAGTTCTTTGTAGTGAGCAATATACTCATCAAGATTGGATTTTGAAGTGAGAAAGAGAACCACAACACCATTTTCACAAGTTTAGCCCACTTGTTTAGAGTGTTAGCTTGATTTCGTTCACTTGATCGGATAATGTTGCAAGCTTGGACAAAGCGGACTCCGGGTGGATCATCGGTGACCTCGAGGAGTTCAAGCGGAGCTTTTTCAAACCCCAAGTAGCCGAGGAGTCTAGCGTAGGGAGCTACAAAGGTTATACTCTCTAAACCCTAGCATTTCTTTCATATGATGATGTGAAAAATTTGAAACCCTAATTTTTCTAGGAACGATCCGATGCTTGTTAGTTTAGCACCCTAAAAATGCATTCTTTGGTTCATATGATGCTTCCAAACCCTTCATGAGGTGTTAGGCTGACCCAACATTTCAATTTTACTTCATGGTATCAGAGCTAATAGGCATTGGATGTCGACCTATGGGGGGTTCTCACTGTGTGACAGTGTGGCGAAGCATAGGCTCTTACCCCCAGGGTGTCCCGAGACCGGAAGGTGTTCCGGTGGGTTGTAGTCCTCGCGAGGGGGCATGCGTAAAAAGTAGCTGCTGAGGGACCCGTTGGTGCCACGGCGACCCCATTGGATGGGGTGGCTGCCTGACCAACATTGGTATCAGAGCTACTAGGCATTGGATGTCGACCTATGGGGGGTTCTCATTGTGTGACAGTGTGGCGAAGCATAGGCTCTTACCCCCAGGGTGTCCCGAGACCGGAAGGTGTTCCAGCGGGTTGTAGTCCTCGCGAGGGGGCATGCGTAAAAAGTAGCGGCTGAGGGACCCGTTGGTGCCACGGCGACCCCATTGGATGGGGTGGCTGCCTGACCAACAAGGGTTCGGTCACGTACGTGAACTTGTGAACGGATGATAATACAGACAGACAATACTAGTGGGCTTTGGTTTAGGCAGGATCTTAGTATTGTACTGATGGACAGTTTTCATCTTTTTGTATTCGCATTTTTCGGAATGCGGCTACGGGTATGTATATACGGACGAGGGGCATTTTTGTAAATTGATCAAAAATGCTTCTAGAAGGTGCTATGTCATAATGGTATTTTTCATTTTAGTCTAAATGAAAACACTTTATGACATGGAGAAAAAGGAGGTGTAAATTGCATAATGTTGAGTAAAGCTTTGGACGACATTTGTGGGATTTTTAGCCCATGACTCATCAATTTGGAACTTGAACTCTAATTCATTTTATAATATGAATTATTCATATTAGAAAGGGTAGAATTCAGTTTAGAACTAAGAGAGAGAGAAATACTTATTCATTATGCATTTTTTCTTCACTAGCTTTTTCCTCCATTGCTATTTTCTTTCTCAAAACTCTAGTAACTCATGTGTTGAGTAATCTAGTGTAAGAAAAGACCATTCATTCCATCTACACACTCGACATTCTCTACGACATCATGAGTAGCGATCTTGATGACCTAGTTGCCTCGGCTGAGGTAGGATCCTGATGCACATTCACTCGGATGGATCATCTTCGATTTGAGGAGACCGACGGGGAAGCCCGATCCGGACGATCCGAGGAGGCTATGACGAGGTGGAGGATAGCAATGAATGAAGACCCGAAGGACCAAAATCGTGAGGTATAAAATTCTGGACTTGTAGTTTACATCTCACTAAGTTAGATAGTTTAGGTTTAGCACCGATCCTGGAGTCCGAGTCCTTGTCACGATCTTTGTAAAATCTGTTTTCTGAAATTCCGCCTCCCCGCGAACACGCGGGGTGCGCGACATAGACTTACAAAAGTGTTTGTAGATGTAGATACTTATGATAGGTATTCCGTAGTTATATAATCAAGAATTTGATTCCTACTCAAATTACTCATCCGAGGGTGCACTCCTTGATGCGTAATGCTGTAAAGCCTTTATCATTTAGGGGATGCACTAGAAATAGATGCATTTAAATTGATACTGGTTCTACTTAAATCAATACCTCAAATTCTATATGTGATATATAATGGGTTATCTTCTTAAATTTGTTAAGATGTTGAGTTGTCCGGCTTATGCTTAAAACCAGAATCCAGATAAACTCAAGGCATGTTTCAGTAATGACAGTTTGTGGGTTATCCCAGGCATTGACGAGAGATTAACTTTCTTCCATTTTCGGGATCAAAAATTATTTTGTTCTCGATATGCCATTTTTTTAGAAAAGGAATTTCTTGTAAAAGAAATTAGTGGAAGTATGGTAGAACTGGAAGTGATTCCAGAACCACAAACGGTTACTGAAGATTTAGTATAACCTGGAGATTCAATTGATCTTGACAAACCTTAGCCACTATGCAGATTTGATAGGTGACCTCAGCCACCTGAGAGGTACTATGGTTTCCTTATTAACGGTGAAAAGGAGGCTTGCATCATGTTATGATAACTCTAAAAGTTATCAGTAGGCCATGGGAAGTGGTGACATCCGACTGATGGCTGGATGCCGAGTTATCCTATTCGGACTCCATACATTGCAACAAAGTGCAAACATCGTTGGGTACTCCTGAAGGGGTAAAACCCATAAGGAGCAAGTAGATTTTACGAGATCAGTGCAAATGGAGAGGTACTAACCTAATAAGTCTAGACTTTTAGTAAGTGGTTTTCATCAAATACCCGATGTGAATTGTGATGAAACTATCACTTCAGTGTCTATGCTGAAGTCCATATGGATATAACTTGCCATTGTTGTCTTTCATGACTGCGATATCTGGCATGTGGATGACTATAACATCTTTCTAAATTAGATTTAGAAGTGTACATGTATATGACTCTGCCAGAGGGTTATCCTAGTCAGTGGGAGCAGCGGTAAGTGTGCAAGTTACTTAAGTTTATTTTTAGACTAAAGCAGGCATAGAGGAGAAGGATCATCTGTTTTGATGATACGGTCAAGTCGTTTGACTTCATCAAAATGAGACATGAAGCTGGTATTTGAAAGAAGGTAGTAGGGATTGTTGTCAGATTCCTCATATGGTATGTCGATGACATACTCATGATAGGGAAGTAATGTTCCTATACTACAATCGGTAAAACAATGGTGGTCACAAGTGTTTCTATATACAGTATATGGATGGCAGTCCAATCCTAGAGAAACATAAGGCAACGGTGAAGAGTATTTGATGTTCTTGGTATATGTTAATGGCAGCCTTCTGAAGTAGGTAGTTATCGATTCTATCTTCCCAGGTAACATGGATGACAAAATGTCTATCGTGAGTTATAAAATTTGCCTTCTTCTGAGGAGTAGTATATTGGAAGTAGTTCTAAGAGTACTGAGATAATCGAGGTGCTAGATGCTGATTGTGAATCAGCAAAGGATACTGCTTAAAAATTCACTAGATATAATAGTTCATTTATGAATATAATCCCATCATCTGTTCAGGAAAATACTAAGGCAGGTATCGCTCAGTTCGGAAGATATTTGATCTCCGCAAAGTTGAGATACAGGGAGAAATAGAGAGAAATGCTGTGCCGGGTCCACTCATTGAGGCTAGTTCTCGAATACAGTTTGTGAAACTGTCAGTACAAAAGTTGGGTATGAGATACCACAATAATTGGCCTTAAGTGTAAGTGGGAGATTGTTAGATATAGGTGCCCTCAAGGCAATTATTGTAATTGAAGGAGGACCTATATGGAGAATAATCTTACTCGAGATGATAGTGTGTTATCTAGCTTATCGTTATCTTTCATGTGAATACGTTTTACTAGTTATTGTAAGTCGACGTCGCGCACCCCGCGGGTTCCCGAGGAGGCGGAATTTATTAAAAAATAATTTTTACAAAGCTCGCAACACCGATTAAACTCCAGGATCTTAACAGAAACCTTAACTAGCTATTCTACTAGGAGGTTCTAACTACTATGAAGAGTTTTATACCTCTTAGAACTAAGTCCCTCAGGTCTTTTTCTCCTCCTCTCCTTGAGCTCTTCGAAGATCCGGATCGAGCTTGCAACGTCGGCCTACTCGCGTCAAAGACGATCCACCCGAGAGTATGTGTTTCAAGCTCCAACCTCTAAACCGAGGTAACTAGGATACTTAGTTTGCTAAGCTAAGTATCCTAGATGATGTAGAGTGTCTAATGGAGTGTTTTATCTCATGAGACTCTATATTTCATAACTCATGTGAGGGTTAGAGTCTTAAGGAAGAAGGAGAGGGAAAATATGGAGAGAGAATGCAAAATAGCAAAAATGAACTAAAGTCATGGCAAGTGAAGAATGGCTCATGCTCTTCACTTGGTAATACTAGGTGATATTCTCCAACTGCTTTGGCTGCAATAAGAGCACCATTCCCTATTCTTACAGACTTATCACCATCTCTCAGTTCTTTACCTCTCTTTAGCCCATGTAACAAATTACATATGTGGGATCCTGATCTGGTATCTAATACCCAGGACGTAGAGAAGGATGAGAAATAGTTCTTGGTTATGAATACACCCGAAGAAGATGCATCAGCATACTTATTCCTCGTTCGGGTCGCGTGGGAATCCGGGTATTCCCTTATTCCTTGCTAGGTCTTATGACAGTTATAAGGTAGAACGGAACCAACGTTCTCCTGCTCAGTATAATAAGCGGGTTCGGTCAATACATCCATATTATTATCTTGATTAAGGCGTGTCTTGGTCGCTACCTGGAGAGAGAGAGAAGAAAAAAACTTTAGCGTATGTTTTTGCAAGATTAGATTGGTTATTATCTTATCTAATTAGGATGGATCCCATTGTTTTTATCAAATCTTCCTTCAAACCCAAAAAGGTAAGACTAGCCCGGATTAATTACACCATACAAGTTCTCCAATCGGTCAGCCAAGCAGGTATTGGTACTCCGAAGGAGTCTCCCCATGCTTTCGCATGGAACTAATTAAATAACCTCGTTTCAGCGGCATAACCCCGTTAACACCTTTCTTTGACACCTACTGGATCAGCTAATTGTAAAATGGAAAACTCTCCCAGGAGTAGCTCTTAATCGCAGTAGGTATCAGGATCCAACTATCTTATAGAAGGTATGCAATCTCATTGCAAATTTTCAACACTTGAAATTCCCAATATCTGTTTTTGCCCCTAACGTCCTATGACCTTGACGAAGGCCAACAAAATCGCAAGACTACCCTAATCCAATCGCATCACATGCTGCAGATAAGCACTAATTAGCTACCACATACTACGCCTTGACGAAGGCCAACAAACGTAGCACAAATACTAAATAGCACTTATCTAAAATGACGGAGGGCTACGTTGGTTTTTAAGAAAACCTTTTGCGTAATGAACTTGATATCGTTGTAGAATCAAGTGATTTAAAAAGGAGTGGTTTAAGCTCCGCTTTTAAAATCGAGTGTTTTTCAAAATAAACTGAGTGGGTCGTAGCATTCTCTAGTTTTTGCTAAAGAGGTCACTCCCGATGATGGGATCTAGGCTCTTTCCTCATCGAATAAGGTGCTGGATATTCATAAAAGAATACCGTTATGCAAAGCAAGAACTAGAGCTACCTTTTTGAAAATTTTGATTCTACAACATCTTTAGCTTTCTTTCTTTTTCATTAATCTCATTAATGACGTCCCATCATTTATGTTCCCTAAATATCACAGAAGAAACGAAAATAGAACGTACGCTTATGCCATCCGCATTCGCCACGGGGCCGTCATGCACCGTTAGGTTACTTAACTAATGGCAGAGCGGGGGCAGGACTAGTGCGGGTGCAAAACATAAGCAACATTTATTATATATCATATATATAATATAAAGCATTTGTCTCACACAGTTATATGATCATATCACAGAACATTGTAGCAGATGTCAACATATGAAATATAGGATATACTAGGAGGTCCGTGTTTTAAATTAATCCAGTAAAAAATACGGATTCTACGGTCGTGATGAATAGCCAAACCCACATCCCAAGACCCCTGCGAGAGCAGCAAGCAACCCTACCAATTTTATAGTTAGGAGACCCGGTCTCGACTCCTCGAGATGGCCTCCCACTGGACTCTAGAACCCAGTTACTTGTGCTCCCCTCCTTGGATCTATCCTAATACAAAAAAGAAAATAATATACATCAATGGCGACATCATCCTCAACCCGGATGTGTCCCAATAATAGAATATTACATACAATTTTTACATGAATGAAAATGAAAAACTCTCATCTCACGTAAAAACCCCCGGCTATTCAGACACGACGATCCAATATAACATATCACAGCAACACATAAATATCACATGTCATCAACGTAAGTAAATATGTGTATCCCGATTGTCGTTGACGTATAGCAATGAAATCGGTGATACACCATTTATTACATTTACGGTCGCATAAAAGAAAATGAAAACTACAATAACTAGAATTCGCAACACCTTAGACATCATAAACCCAAAATATCTCATACTTCGGATTTCATGCCTAACAATATAAACCTCGTATTATAGTCTCGAATTGAAAACACTTTTCAATAACCAGTCGGGTAATTCAACAAGATTCCCAACAAATGATTGAATGCTCATCGGAAACTTTTTAGTAGATGGCCGCAGCCCCGGTGCCGTCGACGAAGTGCACTTAGGCGGAACACCACGGCCGCGGGCACCTGAGTTGATACTTTTGGCAATATGGTTCTCCTATGGTCACTTGGTCGGGGCTATGGGGCATGGCTATCTAGTAGAGTTACCCGACAAGTGTTCGCGTACTATATGAGATTGCGATGGAGTTTTGATCCTAATCGAAACTCCGTGGCAATTTATAAAAAAAAAGAGACTAAATTGCTAGATTGACAAAACACTAACTAGTTTTCACAAAACTAATTATTGCGGATTCTAAATATTGTATCACATATCAAATATATCTAGACGATGTTAAACTTTTCGATTGATATATCAAATACCCATAAATCACAGAGACCTCAACAACTTGAGTCTCATTAAAAACACCCAGAAAGTGCCAAATATCACTATGGAGCAGAAAAAGAAAAATGAGTCCACAACTCACCAATGTTGCCACGCAACAGCGGCTAAACCCTAGGTTAAGCCACGATTCCGCAGCCAAATGGTGGAGTTGGGCCCTCGAATTTCTTGGGGATCCATTATATACCCTGCACAATTTTCTGCATATTTTTAATCTTAAAAATTACAACTTTTCGAAAAAATTTCAGATACTAGGAATTTGACGGGTTTCGAAGTTTGATCGAACACTTTAACGTCGTCTAGGCCACTCCTAATGCTTTAGCTTGGCTCTGATACCATGAAAGTAAGCCTTAGCACCACTACTAGGTTTTAAGAAGTATCGAGTATACAATTTTAAAAATCTAGTGTGCTAATGCATGCCATCCTAGAATTGAACTAGAGAATTAGGGTTTATAAACTAGTAAACAAACTTTACACTAAGTGAAAAGGGAATACAACATTTGTAGACTGGTCCTTCACTTCTAAAGCTCCAAGTAGTAGTCCCTAGACCTCTTCGTAGGCTCCACTTGGCTAAAGGAACGAGCTTGCTTAAGGATCTTCGAGGCTGAAGATGATCCACCTTGAAGAATCTCTAACTCAAGCTACCTCTTCACTATATAAGAAATTAGTGAAGGAAACAACCTATACTAAAGAGCTGGTTTAGTATAGATTGATAAAGTAGGAATTTTGCTCACTTTAGAATTTTATTTCTCTTTCTCTTTTCACTCTAAGAAAATCAAGAGAGGAAGAAGATGAACTAGTGAAGAACTAGAACTAATATAGAACCAAGGATGAAAAAATATCTCATAGATATTTTTAGAGAGTTAATCATAGCGAAAGATAATGGTTGGGTTTAAAAATATCTAGAGTAAAAAAAAATTAGTGGAATTGGTCAAGACTTCTACATGCTTCCACAAGCATCTAAGCCATGCTAATTTCCACCTCATTTTGATTTCACTCTAAATAAATAATTACCCTAGTTATCTTTAGTTTGGTATGAGTCTCATACACCCATGTTCAATATATCATACACCATGACACAATAGTATATATGATAAATATATATACAATTCACATAATTATATATATATATATATATATATATCCAAGAGAAGAAATTCTTTAGTGAGCTAATATTAGTTAATATATATATATTAATATATCAAATATATATATATAT
Source organism: Agapanthus africanus (assembly GCA_030015575.1). Lineage (NCBI taxonomy): Eukaryota > Viridiplantae > Streptophyta > Magnoliopsida > Asparagales > Amaryllidaceae > Agapanthus > Agapanthus africanus. The sequence goes on from CM057341.1 coordinate 265,280,591, forward strand.
ATATATATATATATATCAAATTATTAAATCAACACTTGATTTAATAATCCGGCTATATCATATATAACCGACTAATATCATTTATATGTATATCAATTTATCGAATCAACACTTGATACAATAACCCAGTTATATCACATATAACCGACCGATATAATATATATCGCGAGATTGGAATACGGTATCACATACACGTATTTAATCAAGGTCCTGCACATATCGCATATGTGCCCTACTTCGTTTTGCTTGAGCTAGGAAATCTCTGTGTGAGACTCTAAAGACTAGTCAATACGCCAGCAGTAGGTAATGATCGCATCAGTTACCCATAAGTCGTCAGCGGTACTAGCTGGACGTAACGGTTACCCAGGTGTTGAGCGAATAGAAGATCAACAAGCAAGTTTGTCCAAACTCCTATGAAGCCTATAAGTAACACTACCTTACAGTCCGGTCTCTTCGTCTAATATGTCGCATATCGAGTCTGGGGTGGAAATGTCAGACCCCAATAACTTGATAAGTCATGCCGATGTATGGTCTATAACGGTTCGAGAAACTGCTGATCACACTTACCAGTAAATCTCATCAGCCCTGGCCAGGGATTTGCTGTTATAGCCAATCGAGTATAGCGCAACATCAACTCCTAATACCGGGAGAGACGAAACCCCTCATATCGCTCATTGCCTCCATATGACTCAGGACTGTACCCAAAATCCACCTGTTTGCATGACTCCTTTGAGCCGTGGTAAGGAGGAAATCAAAGCATAGTGGGAACCACACAAGACTCTATGACGATCTCGGGTTTACAGACTAATCTATACTCGTGTCACCAGAGAACTGCTATCTGACGATAGGTATAGTACCATCTACGAGTTCTCGGCGAGTCCTGTTCGGTGTACCCATTCTTTATTGAGCACCTGTGTACAATCTCTGATGTAAAACACCAATGGCTATGGGATCAACTATCGCCCCATACAAGGTCAATAAACATACTCACTAGTCTACTCTGGAATATCGTTGCCCTGTCTCGATACTCTCTCGACTAGGAACAATTAAAGGATGTACTTATGGACTACCCTGGCCCCACTAGTATGATCTGCATCATAGTCCTGGTAGTCAAGTACAGATCCTAAATGCTTTATCAACATGTATCAGAGAGACAGTGTAATAATACAAGTGTACATGTTAAGATAAAGAGCAACCAGATAGCATACTATCATGTCGAGCAAGAAAGTCCTCTATATATATGTCCAAGCATCCACTATAATATACAATCTTGTACAACAATGGTCTCTAGGGCATACATATGACTAACACGTCAGACCCCAGTAACTTGATAAGTCATGCCGATGTGTGACTCATAAAGGTTCGAGAAACTACTGATAACACTTACCAGTAAATCTCATCAGCCCTGGCCAGGGACTTACTGTTATATCCAATCGAGCATAGCGCAACATTAACTCCCAATACCGGGAGAGACGAACCCCCTCCTATCGCTTACTGCCTCCATGTGATTCGCGACTGTACTCAAAATCCACCTGTTTGCACGACTCCTTTGAGCCGTGTTAGGGAGAAAATCAAAGCACAGTAGGAACCAGACAAGACTCTATGACGATCTCGGGTCTACAGACTAACCTGTACCAGTGTCACTAAAGAACAGCTATGACAATAGGTATGGTACCATCTGGGAGTTTTCGGCGAGTCATGTTCGGTGTAACCATTCTCTAATGAGCACCTCTGTACAATCTTTGATGTCAAACACCAATAGATATGGGATCAACCATCGCCCCTTACAAGGTCAAGAAACGTACACAATAGTCTACTCTGGAATATCGATACCCTATCTCGATAATCCCTCGATTAGGAACAATTAAAATATGTGCTTATGGACTACACAAGTCCCAGTAGTATGATCCGTATCACAGTCCTGGTAGTCAAGCTAACATCCTAAGGGCTTTATCAACATGTATCAGAGAGATAGTATAATAATACAAAGTGTACATGTTAAGATAAAGAGCAACCAGATAGCATACTATCATATCGGGTAGTCAAGCTAACATCCTAAGGGCTTTATCAACATGTATCAGAGAGATAGTATAATAATACAAGTGTATATGTTAAGATAAAAAGCAAAAAGATTGCATATTATCATGTCGAGCAAGAAAGTTCTCTCTATATATGTCCAAGTATCCACTATATTATACAATAATGGCCACTAGGGAATACATATTACTAACAATCTCTCACTTGCACTAAGGCCATGTGTTGTAGTATCTCATACCCAACATCCTCAAAAGCCTCTCAAACTGCGTCTGGGGGAGGGCCTTCATGAGTAGATCCGCTACGTTGTCCTTCGTGTCAACTCTTCTAACCTCGATCACCCATCGATCTACTATCTCCCGGATCAGGTGATACCGCCTAAGAATATGTCTGGATCGCTGATGGGATCGGGGTTCCTTGGCCAAAGCCACAGCTCCATTGTTATCATAATATACAAGTATTGGATACTTAATGGATGGAACCATACCAAGTTCAGCAATGAACTTCTTCATCAAGACAACCTCTTTGGCAGCGATGTATTCAGCCTCCATCGTCGAGTCTACTACGGTATCTTGCTTGGAACTCTTCCAACATACCGCCCCTCCATTGAGGGTGAAGACAAAATCCGAGACCGACTTACTGTTGTCCTTATCACTTTAGAAGCTCGAATCGGTAAAGGACTCCACCTGGAGTTCACCGTTACCATACACTAAGAACATTTCTTTAGTCCTTCCCAAGTACTTAAGAATGTTCTTCGCAGCTGTCCAGTGCTTTTCCCCAGGATCTGATTGATACCTACTCACTACACCTAGTGAGTAAGGTACATCTGGTCTGGTACATAACATCTCATACATGATAGACCCGACTGCCGAACTATAGGTTATCCCTTGCATGCGACCCTCTCCAAATCAGTCTTAGGAGATATCTCTTTGGAGAGTGTGATTCCTAAACAAGCGGGTAAATTATCATGCTTAGAATCTTACATAATAAACCTCTTTAGTATGGTGTCAATGTATCTGGATTAGGACAGTCGCAGCATTCGATTAGATCTATCTCTATAGATCTTTATCCCCAAGATGTAGGAGGCATCACCTAGATCTTTCATGGAGAACTTTTGTGATAAGAAGAGCTTGACCGAGTATAGCAGAGGAACATCATTTCTTATCAAGAGTATGCCATCCACGTATAATACGAGGAAGAAAACCTTACTCTCTACAACCTTCTTGTATATACAAGGTTCATCTACGTTTTTGATGAAATCAAACTCTTTGATAGATTCATCGAAATAGATGTTCCAGCTCCGTGATGCTTACTTTAATCCGTAGATTGATTTAAGCAGCTTGCACACGCTTCCGTTGCTCCCACTGTCTACGAAACCCTCTGCCAGTGTCATGTGCATGCTCTCTTCTAAATTACCATTTAGAAAAGCGGTTTTGCCGTTCATCTGCCATATTTCATAGTCATAGTATGCAGCAATAGCAAGTAGGATCCTGATGGACATAAGCATAGCGACAGGAGAAAAGGTTTCATCATAGTCGATACTAGGTCATTGATGAAAACCTTTAGTAACAAGTCTAGTTTTGAAGGTGTCAACCTTTCCATCTACACCAATTTTATTCTTAAAGATCCACTTGCTCCCGATGGGTTTTACCCATTCAGGAGCAACTTCTAAAGTCCATACTTTGCTGTTGCACATGGATTCCATCTCAGATCGCATAGCATCCAGCCATTGCACAGAGTCTCCACTTGTGATGGCCTACTCGAAACTAGTTGGGTCATCATCTTAGCTCCCACCGTCTATGAGAAAATCGTAGTATCTTTTAGGTAGATGAGGAACCCTACTAGATCTACGGAGAGCCTGAGGTTCGTCAGGGACTATTGAATCCTCCGGTTCTATCAAATTGTCAGTAACAGTTTGTATAGCTGGAACTTCTTCTAGTTCTACCTCATTGCCACTAATTTCTTTCACAAGAAATTCCTTTTCTGAAAAGGTGGCATTTTTAGAAACAAACACTTTTTGTTCCTCGGTGTGCTAGAAGATATACCCTCACGAATGTTTGGGATATCCAATAAACTTGCACAAAACAGACCTTGCCTCGAGCTTGTCCGGATTTTGCCTTTTAACATAAGCCATACAACCCCATATCTTAATGAAATTAAGACATGGTCTCTTCCCCTCCCATATCTCATATGGAGTGATAGGCACTAATTTGGTCGGAACCCTATTGAATAGGTATGAAGCTGTCTCAAGTGCATAAACCCAAAAGGAAATAGACAACTCAGCAATACTAATCATATAGCACACCATATCCAATAGGGTGTGATTTGTCCGCTCTGATACTCCATTGTGTTGTGGTGTATACGGAGGAGTAAGCTGAGAGAGAATCCCATTCTCTTTTAAATAATCTCGGAACTCCGTGCTCAAGTATTCTCCTCCCCGATCAGATCAAATGATTTTGATACTTTTACCCGTCTGGTTCTCTACTTCGTTCTTATATTCGTTGAATTTCTCAAAAGCTTCAGATTTGTGTTTCAATAGGAACACATGTCCAAATTTTGAGAGATCATCGGTGAATGTAATGAAGTATGAGGAACCATTCCTGGCATGTGTAGACATAAGACCGCATACATCACTATGTATCAGTCCCAAGAGTTCAGTGGCTCTTTTTCTGTGTCCAGTAAACGGAGTTTTGGTCATCTTGCCTTTTAGACATGACTCGTAAGTTTCATAAGATGTAAATTTATACGGATTCAAATATCCATCTTTATGAAACTTAGCTAGTCTTGTCGTATTGATATGACCTAGTCTATAATACCACAAGAAGGCTTCGTTCATTTCTGAACTTTTCTTCTTGTGTGTGTTCTGTATGTTTTAGAATTGTAGTCTTATTTAGAACGTATATACCGTTATGTAACATACCAAACCCAATCAACACTTGATTTAGGAAAATGTTCATAACATTATCCTCTAATGCAAAGTTATATCCTTCTTTATGTAATAAAGAAACCGATATAATATTGCACATTATTTTTGGTACGTAATAACAGTCGTTCAGAATCAGCGTATTACCATTTGGTAATACTAGGTGATATATGCCAACTGCTTTAGCCGCAACAATTGCTCCATTCCCTACTTTTAGAGACATATCACCCTTTCCCAGTTCTCTACCTCTTCTTAGCCCATGTAACAAATTACAGACGTGGGATCCTGATCCGGTATCCAATACCCAGGACGTAGAGCAAACTGAGTAACAGTTCTCGATAACGAACACACCTGAAGAAGATGCATCATCATGCTCCTTCTTCGTTCGGGTTGAATGGGAATCCTGATATTCCCCTATCCCTTGCTCAGACTTATGACAATCATAAGAAAAAGTGGAACTAACATTCCCCAGCTCAGTATAATAAGCAGGTTCGGTCAATACATCCATATTATTATCTTGATTAAGGCGTGTCATTGGTCGCTACCTGAAGAGAGAGAGAAGGAAACGCATTAGCGTGCACTCTTTGTAACATTATATTGGTTATTTTCTTATTTAATTAGGATGGCTCCCACTATTTTTATCAAATCATCCTTCAAAACCTGAAAGGTAAGATTAGCCAAGATTAATTACACCCTACTAGTTCGCCAATCGGTCAACCAGGCAGGTATTGGTACTCCGAGAGAGTCTCCCCATACTTTTACGTGGAACTAATTAAATAACATTGTTTCCGCTGGGGCATAACCCCATTAACACATTTCTTACACACCTACTGGATTAGATAATTGTAAAGTGAAAAACTCTCCCAGGAGTAACTCTTATTCACAGTGGGTATCGGGATCCAACTATCTCATAGAAGGTGTGCAATCTCATTGCAAATTTCAACACTTGAAATTCCCAATATCTGTTTTTACCCCTAACGTCCTATGACCTTGATGGAGGCCAACAAACTATAGGGCGCTAGTCAAGTTCAACCCGTTCATTTCGTGATTGAATTAAACCCACCCGCATGACCCTTGATGGAGGCTAACAAGGTTGTACGACTACCCTAATCCAATCGCATCATATGCGGCAAATAAGCACTAATCAGCTACCGCACACTACGCCTTGACAGAGGCCAACAAACGCAGCATGAATACTAAATAGTACTTATCTGAAATGACGGAGGGCTACGACTGGTTTTGATGAAAACCTTTAACGTAATGAACTTGATATCGTTGTAGAATCTTGTGATTTGAAAAGGAGTGTTTTTTGTAGCTTTTACTAGTTTTTCTAAAGAGGTCACTTCCGGTGAAGGGATCTCGGCTCTTTCCTCATCGAATGAGGTGTTGGATATTCATCAAGGAATACCACTATGCAAAACAAGAACTAGAGAATCTATTAAAACAATACCGAGTGGGTTGTAGCATTTGCTAGTTTTTCTAAAGAGGTCACTCCCGGTGAAGGGATCTCGGCTTTTTCCTCATCGAATGAGGTGCTGGATATTCATCAAGGAATACCACTATGCAAAGCAAGAACTAGAGCTACCTTTTAAAATTTCGATTCTACAACATCTTTAGATTTCTTTTCTTTCCATTAATCTCATTAATGAAGTCCCATCACTTATGTTTCTCTAAATATCACAGAAAAGAAACGAAAATAGAACGTACGCTTATGGCATCCGCATTCGCCACGGGGCCCAGTCATGCACCGTTAGGTTACTTAACTAACGGCAGAGCGGGGGCTGGACTAGCGCGGGTGCAAAACATAAGCAATGTTTATTATATATATCATATATATATATATAGCATTCATCGCACGTAGTTATATGATTATATCACAGAACACAAGCAGCCGAAGTCAACATATGAAATATTGGATATACTAGGAGGTCCGTGTTTTAAATTCAGCCAGTAATGAAAAACACGGATTCAACGGTCGTGATGAATAGCCAAATCCACATCCCTAGACCCCTATGAGAGCGGCAAGTAACCCTGCCAATTCTAGAGTTAGGAGACCCAGTCTCGACTCCTCGAGATGGTCTCCTACTGGACTCTAGAATCCAGTTACTTGTGCTCCCCGCCTTGGGTCTATCTTAATGCGGAAAAGTAAATAATATACATCAATGGTGACATCATCCTTAACTCGGAAGTGTTCCAATAAAAGAATATTACATACAATTTACATGAATGAAAATTAAAAAAACTCTCGACTCACGCAAAACCCCCGGCTATTCAATCACGACGATCCAATATAACATATCACAGCAGCACATAACATCACATGTCATCAACGAAGTAAACATGTGTATCCCAAATTCCGTTGACATATACTAACGAGATCGGGGATACACCACATATTACATTTACGGTCGCAGAAAAGAAATGAAAAACTAAAATAATTAGAATCCGCAGACACCTTAGACATCATAAACCCGGAATATCTCATATTCCGAATTTCATGCCTAACCTATAAACACTGCATTTTAGTCTCAAACCAAAAACACTTTTCAATAAGCAGTTGGATAATTCAACAAGATTCTCGACAAAGTGATCGCGTATAATACGCTATTGCGACGGAGTTTTATTCCGAATCGAAACTCCGTGGCAATCGATCAACCGAGACTAAAACGCTAGATATATAAAACACTAACTAGTTTTCTCAAAACTAATTGTTGTGGATTCCAAATATTGTATCACATATCATCATAATCTATATGACGCTAAACATTTCGATCGATTTATCGAACACCCACAAATTCTAGAGACCTCAACAACTTGAGTCTCATTAAAAACATCCAGAAAGTGCCAAATACAACAATAGAGAAGCACAAGAAAAACTAACCCAAAACACCCCAAACTTGCGGCGGAATAGTGGCCAAACCAGGGTTTGGGCCGTGGTTCTGCGGCGCTTTGTGGGAATTAGGGCTTCGAATTTCTTGTGGCTCCATTAAAAACCCTGCACATTTTTTTGCATATTTTTAATAACAAAAATTTCAACTTTTGAAAATCTGGACAGAAACTTGGTAAAAATAGGTTTTGAAGTTCAATCGAACACTTTAACATCATGTAGACTTTTCCTAATGTTCTAGCTTGGTTCTAATACTATGAATGTCTACCCTAGCAACACCTCTAGGTTTTACTAGGCATCTAGCATGCTATTTAAAAAAATTTGGGGTGCTAAGCTAGACTAACCAAGAATCTAAACTAGATGATTAGGATCAATATAATGATATCAAAAGATTTACACTAGAGATGGAGGCAACAACTTTTGTAGACCGTGTCCTTCTTTTCAAAAGCTCCGTGTAGTATTCCACGCGACTCCACTAGGCTCCACTTGAAGTTGGATCGAGCTTCCCACATGTCCTTCGTGCCGAAGATGATCCACCCGAAACTCTGCTAATCTAAGCTACCTCTTCACTAAACATACTTTAGTGAAGGAAACACACTACACCTAAGTGCTAATCAAGTGTAGGTGTCACGCCCCGCTTCCTAGAGTACGCTAAAATGGGCACGTGACATAGCCAACCATGCTATCTGTGGGTAGGAAGTATCCATCCACAGTCACATTACGGCTGTAGAGATATCAACAAAATAAAACTATCTAAAACATGTCCATAATCCAAGATAACATGAGTCAAGAATAATAAAATGCGGAAACGAAAGATCCAATACAAAATAACTGGAATGTATATCCCATAATGCGGGCTCACTTCAGGAAATAAATGCAGGAAAGAAAAACTAACTACTGCTGACACTCACAGCTCAGCCTGTTGGCTGAAGTACTCCTGCTCGGACTGCAACAACGGTACAGAATCTGGGCCATGCAAAACCCAGACGTCAGCGCGTCAAGTCATCAAGTAATAACATATAAACAGGGTAACAGGCAATGCGAATATAAACATGAATAAAGCAAGGGTAACAATAATATAAATCAGAGCAGTGCAGGGTAGTGTACAGTGGGTAAACTAAACTGTTCATTCAGGTTTTCTGTTCTAAAATCTTTGAAATCAAATTGATGAATCATCGACGTAACTCAATAGTATCCCGTACATACCCGGGACCACGGCCCCAGATTCTCGGGCTGAAACCGAGACATGCCGCTAGACACTAAACAGGAATGTGTACAGATGAATGATGTCAGCAGCATCATTCCAAGGATGGCCTAGCCTCTAAAACTGATCAGAACAAGTAGCGAACTGTTGAGTTACAAGTCAGGTTTCACCTTTGATTTCCCCATACCCCCAAGTTATATGTGTATGTCAAGTCAGGTATCCCATAATCGAGAACTAATGCCAACACAGGATCAGGTAAACAGGTTTGTCTGGATAGACAACAGGAACGGTCCTTGAGGACTACATGTCAGGTTTGTTGGCATTAGACACAAGATCAGGTAACGGGTCAGGTCATGGTACATCAGGTCAAGTCAAGCAGTATACGGTACCATGTCGGGTCAATCAATATGTATGTAGCAAGTCAGGTCAAGGTGTAAACGATATCATGGGTGTGCTCATACTCAGTTACATAATCAAGCATGGTCATCAACAACATAGATTTAAGCAACGAATTTAACAATAAAGAAACTTCAATTAATTAGCAGCACAGTTATCAGAGGTGATTTCAATATTATAAGAATACAATATGACAGTTATGGCCGTTAAATCATGTTAACCAGTTTAAGAATTTTATGGATGCAATGATATATATATATATATATATATATATATATATATATATAGGTTCCATGGATGAAATCACAGTTTATGCAGGTTAAATGTACACGAGTGTCCGAATGAAGTAGAACGACAGAATAAGTGCCATAGGTTACGTCATTAGTGAAAGTGTAATTAAAACATGTAAATGTGGTTATTAGGTTCACTACAGTAATTGCAACAGGTAGGTTCCAAGTATGAAAGATAAAATGATATATAACAATATTGAACACGAAAATGAGAAATGATCGTACTAAAGTTAAACCTACAGGTTTAGGGTGTCATCAATGTGTATGTAAATATTATTTAGCATGTAGCAAGGTGTACTTGCCTCGACGGGTCGCAAAGCGGGAAAACGGAACGTAAAACGTCGGCGGGGAAAATCTCGCGACGTGCGCACGGTTCACGGAATGAACCCAAACGACGGACAATGGAACCACACAGATCAGAGTACCTCGTTGGATCGTCAGGACACGTCATCGGCATCATCGGATTCCGGCGAGACACAAAAACAGTAAACAATCAAAATGCAAACAAGAAAGAAAAGAGAATAAAGAAGAAGGGAAGGAGGATAGAGGAAGGGGTGCTCACGAGGATCTGTGAGAAGGCTGCGGTCGTCGACTGCGTCGACGGGGTTCTGGGCACGGCCTGCAGAGAAACCATCGGCAGATCAAGACTTGATCTGAGAAAAGAAAGAAGGAGAAAAAGGAGAAGAAGAAGACACAGGCAAGGCTCGCCGGGGTTTGTATGAGGCCGGGGAAACGGATCGAGATCGCCGGCGGCGATCCCACGAGGTGTAGGCGGTGGGCAGGTGGCCGCGGTTGCCGGTGCAGGGTGCACGGGGAGTTGATGAAGGAGGGAGAAGAGGTGGATGTGGATGTGACGAGGGCGAGGAGACGACGAGTCCGGTGGTGATGGCGTCGGCGTTGGGCTACTGCGGCGAAGGGTGAGGCGGCTAGGGTTTCCCGCGACGTGGGTTCGATGAAGGAAAAAGAAATTGAGGGGGGGAGAAGATTTATATATATAGAGGAGAGAGAGATATATAGGGGGAGAGAGAGAGAGAGACGGGGAGAGAGAGAGAGGGATTGAGAGAGGGGAGAGAGAGAGGAAAGAGATCGAGAGGAGAGAGAAACGGGGAGAGGAGAGAGAATCTTGGAGTGTAGCATTAAAGAAGAGAGAGAGAGAGAGAAGGGGAAAGGGAGAGAGAGAAAACAAAATGGTGGGGCCCGCGAGTTAAAAATGAACCTGATTGGCTGCAAGGAATTTTTGTCAAAGATTTAGGAAAATGAGAGAATATTATGGGGTTATAATTTAAATATAATCGACGGTTAAAAATATTAGAAATTGGGATTTGGCGCAAATGTAAAATATTTCCAAATTGCGCCCGGGTCGGGTCCAAAAATTTGAAATTGAAATAAGAAAATTTTAGACGGGATCCAAAATTTAAAATGAAGTATTTTACACTAAAAAAGCATACCCCCAAAACGGACACACGTACGCGCGCGTAGCCGTCCAAACTCGCCCGTTTCACTGAACGGGACGAGAACACGATGCACGGACGCTACAGCTGGGTTAGGGGTGTCAAGCATGCCATGACGAATATTTTTAATTTTATTTTAGATGCCTTAAATTGTTATATGCAGAAATGAATTGCCGGGTAAAATTTATAACTAACAACAGTCAAGTAGGATCAATGAAATAAATACCATACACCATTCATACGGTAACAGAAACTAGTAGCATTAGGCTCGGTTGTTATATTATACCCAACTACAAAAAGAATTTCGTCCTCAAAATTCCAAGAATACAAAGATAGACGACAAAATAACTACAAGAAAAGATGAGGAAAGTTCTGCCGGATTTCATCTTCTCGTTCCCATGTGGACTCTCCATGCAAGCGATTACCCCAAGAAACAAGCACAAGAGGGATCACCTTGTTCTTAAGAACCTTTTCCCTTCGATCCACGATTTCAATCGGTCGCTCCTCAAAAGTCAAGTCTTCTCGTACTGTTAGCTCCGAATGATCCAATACGTGCGTTTCATCTCGAACATACCTACGGAGTTGAGATACGTGAAACACATCGTGCACATTCGCCAAGGACTGCGGTAACGCCAAACGACACGCTACCTTACCGACACGCTCCAAGATTTCAAAAGGTCCAACAAATCGAGGACTAAGCTTTCCTCGACTTCCAAAACGAATCACCCCTCTAGTCGGTGATATCTTCAAGAATACCAAATCGCCCACGGCGAACTCTAAAGGTCTTCTCGATGTGTCTGCCCAACTCTTCTGTCGGTCTTGAGCTACTTTCATATGATTTCTGATAGTGTTAACTTTCTCAACTGTCTGCACAACCAAATCTGGTCCCAATAATCTTCGTTCACCGACATCGTCCCAACAAACAGGTGAACGACATTTCGACCATACAAAGCTTCAAACGGAGCCATCTGGATAGTTGCCTGAAAACTGTTGTTGTAAGAAAACTCCACCAAATGTAGAAGATCCTCCCATGAACCCTTGAAGTCCAACATGCATGCTCTCAATATATCTTCAAGAGTTTGGATTGTTCTCTCCGACTGACCATCAGTTTGAGGATGATAAGCTATGCTAAACTTCAATCGAGTCCCCAAACTTTCCTGTAAACTCCGCCAAAAGTGTGATAAAAACCGAGTGTCCCGATCGGACACGATGCTCACCGGTACACCATGCAATCTTACAATCTCTTGCATGTACCGCTCTGCCAATGTCTCTATTGATTGACCAACCCGAAAAGTGATAAAGTGAGCTGCCTTGGTCAAACGATCAACAATCACCCATACGGCATTGTTGCCCCTTGGACTCTACGGTAACGCCGTTACGAAATCCATGGTTATATGTTCCCACTTCCACTGTGGAATCGGAAGTGGTTGCAATAAACCAGCAACCCTTTGATGTTCAGCCTTAACTTGCTGACACACCAGGCACTTTGCCACAAAGCGAGCAATCTCCCGTTTCATGCCTTCCCACCAGAAATGCTGTCGAATATCTCGGTACATCTTTGTGCCTCCTGGATGTACAGAATAAGCTGAACTGTGTGCCTCCTTCATAAGCTCTTCACGAATATCTCCCTTTAGCACACACAAACGGCTACCATACCTCAACGAACCATCTTCGTGGATCAATAAATCTGTTCGTAGTCCGGCTTCAACCTGTTCTCGAAACTTTTGCAGTCTAGGATCCTGTGATTGTGCTGCTTTAATATTCTCGATCAACGATGAATGTACTTGCAGCTGCATCAACTATCCCGAAGAACGCGGTAGCACAACCTCCAAGTCAAATCTTCGAAAATCTTCAACGAGCTCCTTCTGCGTAGTTAACATCTGAATTGCTGGTAACCGACTAAGCGCATCCGGCACGACATTAACCTTCCCCGGATGGTACTTAAGATCAAGATCGTAGTCAGCCATCAGCTCCAACCATCTACGTTGCCTCATATTAAGCTCATTCTGCGTGAACACATACTTCAAGCTCTTATGATCCGTGAAAACTTCGACCCTTTCGCCTAAAAGGTAGTGTCTCTAAATTTTCAAAGCGAAAATCACAGCCGCAAGCTCCAAGTCATGAGTTGGGTAATTCTTCTCATGGGTCTTCAACTGTCTCGATGCGTACGCTACAACCTTCCCATGCTGCATCAAAACACATCCCAATCCTTTCCCAGATGCGTCGCTGCGCGTAAGCTTGGTCAACGGCTCTGCCAGATGAGCAAATTTCTTCACAAATCTCCTGTAATATCCGGGGAGTCCAAGAAAGCTTCTTATCTTCACAACATTCCTTGGAATTGGCCAATCACGAACTGCTGCAATCTTTTCTGGATCGACGGCAATTCCATCGCCAGACACAACATGCCCCAAAAACTTTACTTCCTCCAGCCAAAACTCGCACTTACTCATCTTCGCATATAACTTCTCTTGTCTCAACGGCTGCAGTGCGATCTTCAAATGTTCCGCATGCTCTTCAAAACTCTTCGAGTAAACCAGAATATCGTCAATGAATACTACAATAAACTAGTCCAAGAATGGTGAAAACTTTCGGTTCATCAAGTCCATGAATACTGCCGGCGCATTCGTTACTCCGAAGGGCATCACTAAGTATTCGTAATGTCCATACCGAGTTCGGAACGCCGTCTTGCAAATGTCTTCTGCTTTCACTCGGACCTGATGATATCCGGATCGCAAATCTAGCTTCGAGAATACCTTCGCGCCACTAAGCTGCTCAAAAAGTTCGCCAATGCGAGGGATCGGGTACTTGTTCTTAATAGTCACCCGGTTTAATTCCCGATAGTCGATGTACATCCTTCTTGTGCCATCCTTCTTCTTTACTAGAAGAACTGGAGCTCCCCAAGGCGAGTTACTGCTTCGAATCCAAGCCTTCTCAAGCAATTCAGCAACCTGTTTCTTGACTTCTTCCAACTCTACTGGTGCCATTGGATAATACGCTTTGGATATTGGCGCTGCACCAGGAATAAGATCAATTGCGAACTCCGCGTCTCGCTTCGGCGGTAAACCCGATATATCTTCAAACACGTCCATAAAATCGCGAACAACAGCTGGCTCCTCACTTTTATCAACTTCCATTGATGCAAGAATATTGTTTGTCGGCCTAGCCCTAAACTCGACTGGCCCGACAGAACTGCTTCCTCTAGTGAAGCTAAACTCGGGATGTCCGGGAATCTGGAAAATTACCTTCCTTGCCCTACAATCAATGTGAGCGTGGAAAGTGCCAAGAAAATCCATTCCCAAGACGACCTCATAGCTGCCCGTATCAATCACCAAGAAATCTGCAAAAAGCTCCCGTCCGCATACAACAACTGTACAATCTTTACATTCCCTACTAGCTATGATTTTCCCATTCCCAGTGTGTATGTGCCAGAAACTAGACAGGGTCGTGCAGTCAATCGAGTGTGTAGTTATAAACTTGGATGACATAAAACAATGGGATGCACCAGAATCAAATAACGCTAATGCGGGAAAACCATGAACGAGTAGAGTACCTGAAACAACTTCTCCTGACGCCTTAGCTTCTTCAGCTATCAAGGTAAAAGCCCGAGCCTGATTAGAACCTTGAGTCAGCTGTTTCTGTCCCTGGAACGGTCTCTGCGGAGGCTTCATAAAATCATCCCTCGTACGAAGCTTCGACGGACAAGCACTAACAGCGTGATCTGCCGCTCCACAAACCAAACAGAGTCCCAGCCTCCTTCGACAATCCTTTTACATGTGGCCAGGTAAATTGCAGTAGTTACAAGTCATGCTCTTTCTTCGATCGACGACAACAGGCTTCTTCATGGGTGCTATACCTCGACGGTCCACTGGAATACCTCTGCGACCATGAGCTCGGTTTGGTACAAATGCTGGCTTCCTTACCACAACTGCTGTCTGCTGCAAACTCCCCTTCATCCCAGATAAACTCTGCTGCTCTCGGGCTGCCGCAAGTACTTATGAGAAAGTGGTCAAACCCAGGGAGACAATCTACCTCTGGATGTCCACGTCCAAGCTGCGCATGAACCTCCGTGCCCTGTCTGCATCGTTGGCAACTAAAGGTCCAGCGAATCTGCTGAGTCTTGTCCATTCTGCTGCATGCACATCTACGGGTGCTCCATTCTGCTTTAGCCCGATGAACTTCTCTTCCATTTCCTCCCGTGCGGTCTGCGGGAAGAACTTTTATAGGAAACTCTTTGAAAAATCCGCCCACTTGATCGGCTTGGGCAAGCGGTTCTCCTCTACAAGCCACCATTCTCGGGCGTAGTCCACTAACTGAATGCGTACCACATCAAATCTTTTCCCATCCGGAATCTGTGCCGCAATAAGCAAGTTCTCTGTATCAACTAGCCACTACTCCGCTGGCAACGGCTCCTCCACACCAGTAAATATAGACGGACCCAAATGCTTGAAATCTGCTACTGTCCCTACTCGGTCAACTGGTTTAGCTCCAACATTGTTCACAGACTGCTGAACGATCTGCAAACCTTCCTGAAACGATTCCGCTTGCTGCTGGATCAGTTCGGTTTGTTTCTTTTGATTCTCCAGCATTCCCCTTATCACTCCAAGCATGGCAGCTTCGTCCACACGCCTTTGGTACGTCTTCAAATTCTTTTCTGCCATATTCCTGAAATCAAAACACCCAACATTAGCATGATGATAGATTCGAAATATAGATCAAGGCTAGAACTCCAAGTTACTTAAATAGAGTGCCGCAGTGTAACTATGCCGCGGTATTATAGCCACAATTACATAACTCCACCCAAGTCGCCTAAGTCCTAGAGATAACAAGGAATCAGGTTTTCGAGTCGATATGCAAAGAAAGTTTGCACATCGTAAAAGATATAATCAGGAAGAATGTGATTCAAGAATGGTAAAACGGCAAGGTGGCAGGACATGTTTCCTAAACACGGGTATTCTGATTTGTGTATTGGGTACAATACCCAATTACAAAAAAATCAACCCGACTAACCTATGCTCTGATACCAAAAGAACCATGTCACGCCCTGCTTCCCAGAGTACGCTAAAATGGGCACGTGACATAGCCAACCATGCTACCTGTGGGTAGGAAGTATCCATCCACAGTTACATTACGGCTGTAGAGATATCAAGAACAAAATAAAACTATCTAAAACATGTCCATAATCCAAGATAACATGAGTCAAGAATAATAAAATTCGGAAGCGAAAGATCCAATACAAAATAACTGGAATGCATGTCCCATAATGCGGGCTCACATCAGGAAATAAATGCAGGAAAGAAAAACTAACTACTGCTGACACTCACAGCTCAGCCTGTTGGCTGAAGTACTCCTGCTCGGACTGCAACAGCGGTATAGAATCTGGGCCATGCAAAACCCAGACGTCAGTGCGTCAAGTCATCAAGTAATAACATATAAACAGGGTAACAGGCAATGCGAATATAAACATGAATAAAGCAAGGGTAACAATAATATAAATCAGAGCAGTGCAGGGTAGTGTACAGTGGGTAAACTAAACTCTTCATTCAGGTTTTCTGTTCTAAAGTCTTTGAAATCAAATTGATGAATCATCGATGTAACTCAATAGTATCCCGTACATACCCGGGACCACGGCCCCAGATTCTCGGGCTAAAACCGAGACATGCCGTTAGGCACTAAATAGGAATGTATACAGATGAATGACGCCAGCAGCATCATTCCAAGGTTGGCCTAGTCACTAAAACTGATCAGAACAAGTAGCGAACTGTTGAGTTACAAGTCAGGTTTCACCTTTGATTTCCCCATACCCCCAAGTTATATGTGTATGTCAAGTCAGGTATCCCGTAATCGAGAACTAATGCCAACACAGAATCAGGTAAACAGGTTTGTCTAGATAGACAACAGGAACGGTCCATGAGGACTACATGTCAGGTTTGTTGGCATTAGACACAAGATCAGGTAACGGGTCAGGTCATGGTACATCAGGTCAAGTCAAGCAGTATACGGTACCATGTCGGGTCAATCAATATGTATATAGCAAGTCAGGTCAAGGTGTAAACGATATCATGGGTGTGCTCATACTCAGTTACATAATCAAGCATGGTCATCAACAACATAGATTTAAGCAACGAATTTAACAATAAAGAAACTTCAATTAATTAACAGCACAGTTATCAGAGGTGATTTCATTATTATAAGAATACAATATGACAGTTATGGCCGTTAAATCATGTTAACCAGTTTAAGAATTTTTTGGATGCAATGATATATATATATATAGGTTCCATGGATGAAATCACAGTTTATGCAGGTTAAATGTACACGAGTGTCCGAATGAAGTAAAACGACAGTGAAAGTGCCATAGGTTACGTCATTAGTGAAAGTGTAATTAAAACATGTAAATGTGGTTATTAGGTTCACTACAGTAATTGCAACAGGTAGGTTCCAAGTTTGAAAGATAAAATGATATATAACAATATTGAACACGAAAATGAGAAATGATCGTACTAAAGTTAAAACTACAGGTTTAGGGTGTCATCAATGTGTATGTAAATATTATTTAGCATGTAGCAAGGTGTACTTGCCTCGACGGGTCGCAAAGCGGGAAAACGGAACGTAAAACGTCGGCGGGGAAAATCTCGCGACGTGCGCACGGTTCACGGAATGAACCCAAACGACGGACAATGGAACCACACAGATCAGAGTACCTTGCTGGATCGTCGGGACACGTCGTCGGCATCATCGGATTCCGGCGAGACATAAAAACAGTGAACAATCAAAATGCAAACAAGAAAGAAAAGAGAATAAAGAAGTAGGGAAGGAGGATGGAGGAGGGGGTGCTCACGAGGATCTGTGGGAAGGCTGCTGTTGTCGACTGCGTCGACGGGGTTCTGGGCACGGCCTGCAGAGAAACCATTGGCAGATCAAGACTTGATCTGAGAAAAGAAAGAAGGAGAAAAAGGAGAAGGAGAAGAAGGAGAAGAAGAAGAAGAAGACACAGGCAAGGCTCACCGGGGTTTGTACGAGGCCGGGGGAACGGATCGAGATTGCCGGCGGCGATCCCACGAGGTGTAGGCGGTGTGCAGGTGGCCGCGATTGCCGGTGCTGGGTGCACGGGGAGTTGATGAAGGAGGAGAAGAGGTGGATGTGGATGTGACGAGGGCGAGGAGATGACGAGTCCGGTGGTGATGGCGTCGGCGTTGGGCTACTGCGGCGAAGGGTGAGGCGGCTAGGGTTTCTCGCGACGTGGGTTCGATGAAGGAAAAAGAAATTGAGGGGGGGAAGATTTATATTTATAGAGGAGAGAGAGAGATATAGGGAGAGAGAGAGAGAGAGACGGGGAGAGAGGGAGAGAGAGAGGGATTGCGAGAGGAGAGAGAGAGGAGAGAGATAGAGAGAGGAGAGAGAAACGGGGAAAGGAGAGAGAATCTTGGAGTGTAGCGTTAAAGAAGAGAGAGAGAGAAGGGGAAAGGGAGAGAGAGAAAACAAAATGGTGGGCCCCGCGGGTTAAAAATGAACCTGATTGGCTGCAAGGAATTTTTGTCAAAGATTTAGGGAAATGAGAAAATATTATGGGGTTATAATTTAAATATAATCGACGGTTAAAAATATTAGAAATTGGGATTTGGCGCAAATATAAAATATTTCCAAATTGCGCCCGGGTCGGGTCCAAAAATTTGAAATTGAAATAAGAAAATTTTAGGCGGGATCCAAAATTTAAAATGAAGTATTTTACACTCAAAAAGCATACCCCCAAAACGGACACACGAACGCGCGCGTAGCCGTCCAAACTCGCCCGTTTCACTGAACGGGACGAAAACACGATGCACGGACACTACAGCAGGGTTAGGGGTGTCAAGCATGCCATGAAGAATATTTTTAATTTTATTTTAGATGCCTTAAATTGTTATATGCAGAAATGAATTGCCGGGTAAAATTTATAACTAACAACAGTCAAGTAGGATCAATGAAATAAATACCATATACCATTCATACGGTAACAGAAACTAGTAGCATTGGGCTCGGTTGTTACAGTAGGACGGTGAAGTAGGGGTGTTAAGCTCACTAGGGTTCTCACAAGCCCTAGGTTTCACAACTCATGTGTGTGTTAGGGCTTGGAGGTAGGAGGAGGAAGATAAAGAGAGCAAGAGAGCAAAATGAGCTCAAGTGAGGAAATGATCAACTCTAGAATCCAAGTGAAGAATGGCTTGATCAAATACCTCACTTATTGAAGCATGGAATAAACCAAATTGTTTATTCCAACCATGCTTCAATAGTGAATCCAAATGATTAAATAAATATAAATGCCATGCTTCATCCCATTCCTCCAATATATCTTTATATTCCACCTCATTTTCTATTTTCATAAAATAGAAAATCAACCATGCATCATATAATATATATATATATATATATATATATATACATACATACATATATCAAATATATATATATATATATTAATATATATTAAGAAAATAATTAGTGAGCTAAATATTAGTTAATATATAATTATATCAAATATAATATATATCAAATTATTAAATCAACACTTAATTTAATAATCCGGTTATATCACATATAACCGATTAATATCATTTATCTGTATATCACATTATCAAATCAACACTTGATTCAATAATCCGGTTATATCATATATAACCTAACCGATAACATATAACTGCCAGATTAGAATACGGTATCACATATACGTATTTAATCAGGCCCCCCGCACATATCAGCATATGTGCCCTACTTCGTTTCTTTTGAACTAGGAAACCTCTGTGTGGGACTCTAATGACTCGTCAATACGCCGGTAGTAGGTAATGATCAGATTGGTTACCTACAAGCCGTCAGCGGTACTAGCTGGATGTAACGGCTACCCAGATATTGAGAGAATAGAAGATCAACAAGCAAGCTTGTCCAAACTTCCATGAATCTTATAAGTAACACTTATCGTACAGTCCGGTCTCTTCGTCGGATATGTCGCATATCGAGTCTAGGAGTAGAATCGTCTGACCCCAGTAACTTGATAAGTCATGCTGATGAGTGGCTCATAACGTTTCAAGAAACTACTGATAATACTTACCAGTAAATATTATCAGCCCTGGCTAGGGACTTACTGTTATAGCCAATCGAGCATAGCACAACATTAACTCCCAATACCGAGAGAGAAGAAATCCCTCCTATCGCTCACTGCCTCCATGTGACTCGGGACTGTACCCAAAATTCATCTGTTTGCTCAACTCTTTTGAGCTGTGGTAGGGAGGAAATCAAAGCACAGTGAGAACCACATAAGAGTCTATGACGATCTCAGATCTACAGACTAACATGTACCGGTGTCACTAGAGAACTGCTATCTGACAATAGGTATGGTACCATCTAGAAGTTCTCGACGAGTCATGTTCGGTATACCCATTCTCTAATAAGCACATGTGTACAATCTTTGATGTCAAACACCAATGGATATGGGATCAACCATCGCCCCCTACAGGGTCAAAAAACGTACACACTAGTCTACTCTATAATATCGATACCCTGTCTCGATACTCCCTCGACTCGGAACAATTAAAGGATGTGCTTGTGGACTACACAAGTCCCAGTAGTATGATCCACGTCATAGTCCTGGTAGTCAATCTAACATCCAAAGGGCTTTATCAACATGTATCAGACAAATAGTATATTAATACAAGTGTACATGTTAAGATAAAGAGCAACCAGATAGCATATTATCATGTCAAGCAAGAAAGTCCTATATATATATGTCCAAGCATCCACAATATCTTACAATAATAGCTTCTGGGGCATATATATTCCTAACACCACCTCATTAATCTATTTGTCAAAAATAGATAAAGCAAATAATGAGGTGTCCCCTTCTATAAGCATGCCATGTAAAATTACAAGAATGCCCTCACCATATATACATAACCGTATTCGTATCCCGAAAAATACGAATACAATGAGTTGAGAACAATCTAATAATATAATACTAGGATCCGGCTTAAACCAAAGCCCACTAGTATTATCCGTCCAAACATCATCCGTGTAGCCAGTATACGTATATGATCGGAACACTGCCGTAAAACCATACAGCCTTTATATTGTTTCACCCGAAGCAGAGAAACCCTCTGTGTGGGACTCTAAAGACTCGACAGTACATTGGCAGTGGGTTTAACCATAAGTCCTTCAGCTGTACTAGTTGCACGTAACAGCTACCCAGGTATCTGTCGATAAGAAGGCCGATGAGAAAACTCATCCGAACTCCTACTAAGCCTATCTGTGACAATTTCCATATAGTCTGGTCTGTTCGTCTAAGATACTCGCATATCGGGCCTTTGGGATGGTAACCATCAGACCCCTAATAGCGAAATAAGTCATGCCGGGGTAGAGCCCAAAACACCCTGAGAAACTACTGGAGTACCTACCAGTAAATCTCGCTTGCCCTGGCCAGGGACTTTGTGTAATGGCTTTCCGAACACAGTGCGATATCAACCCCTAATACCGGAAGAGACGAATCCTATCTAACCACTAATGCCTCCCAGTGCTTCGGGACTGCACCAAACAACTACCTGTTTGCACGACTTATTTGAGCCATGGTAGGGTAGTAATCTAAGTATAGTAAGAACACACTTGAGACAAATAGTGATGTCAAGTCAACGGATTAAGCTGTACTCATGTCACCTGGGAACTGCTACCTGACGATAGGTATAATACCAACCAGCAGTTCCTAACGAGTCCTTCTGGTGTAACTCATAACCCAATGAGCACCTGTATACTATCTCCGGTACGACGTACCGATGGCTGTGGGACAGACCATCTTCCCTGCTGAGATGAGAAGCGTATATGACAGTCTACTCTGGAGTATCGATGCCCCGTCTCGATAATCCTACGACTAGGGACCTGTATAAGGATGTGCTTATAGACAACCTAGTCCCTACTAGTGTGACTGCCATCATAACACTGGTAGTCAAGCAAAGATCCTTAGGGCTCTACCAATATGTATAAGCGATATGCTAAAAGAAACACATCCACATATTGAGATAGAATCAAACCAAGTAGCATACTACCATTTTGAGCAGGACTGTTATTATAACTGTGAATATCCCAAGCTTCCAATATGTAATATACAATCCAGTATGATACAATAATGGCCTATAGGGCATATATCACTAACAATCTCCCACTTGCACTAAGGCCATGTATTGGCATATCGCAGACCTATCATCTCGATTAGCCTCTCGAACTGTGTCTGAAGGATGGCCTTTGTGAGTGGATCTGCAGTGTTGTTCTCTGTCTCTACTCTCCACACCTCGATCTCCCGGTGATCAACGATCTCCCTGATCAGGTGGAACCGCCTCAAGATGTGTCTGTACTTCTGATAGGACCTTGGTTCCTTCGCTAAAGCTATAGCGTTGTTGTTGTCACAATACAGGGGTATTGGATCAACAATGGACGGAACCACCTGAAGTTCTGTCATGAACTTCCTGATCCAGAATACTTCTTTCACGGCGTCACATGCAGCGATATACTCTGCTTCTATCGTCAAGTCAGCAACGGTGCATTGAGCTCTGGATCTCCTTCAGATGTTGTCTTCCTTTGATCTATCGCGAGCGTTGATGAATGGCTGGGATTAGGTTTGAGGGTTGCCTGCTGATGCGTGTGGATCAAAGTGGTCTTGATTAGAAACGAAGTCGATCTACCTGCAAGGAAGTCCCGGGGTGGTTGTACCACCGTGGACCCTCTGACGATCAAGTTAGTAGAGGTATTTGGGCAGAGTAGCAACCTATTTCGATAAGAATTACCTTACCTGAGTCGTATGAGAGAGGGTTTATATAGTGGCAGCCATGGGCTGGCGGGCGTGAGATTTACGCCGGCCATTACGCCCCTGAAGTCACGCCTGCGCGAATGACGGGATCCTCCATTAACGACGAGATATGCCCGTTAGCGGGGGGAACGCGGTGGCATGGAACGCGGGATCGTGGGGCGGCGGATATCTCGCGTCTGGCGAGATTCACGGAGCCATGGCGGAAACGCCCACGGCCTGTGCTCTGGGTCGATCGGTTAGACCGAGAAGCTAATCTCGTCGGGAGGCTCGGTGGCGAGCGAGAGGCTGAGCAAGCTTGGTTCTGTGATAGATCGGTGGCGAGCTAGGAGGGCCGAGGAAGCCCAGTATGTGGGAGGGCTCGGAGGTGAGCCAATAGTTATTTGTAAAACGACTATAGGAGTGATCTGGGAGGCTGTCAAAGGTCGAGATAGGCTTCGGGGCGAACGCCTAGGGTACGCATTCAATATACCGTTCTTGCTCCTTTCCCGTAAGCCCCGGGACACGTCAGCTGTCGCGTGTTATGATCTGGGGAGTTCTCAGTATTGAGCATCATCATTAGCCGCCCACTCTCCTCCCGACCTATTTATGGCTCGGGTCGAGAGTGGTCTGATCGGCCACCTGAGCCAAGTTCTTAGTTAACGAATTCGTCGGCATGGATTCCTGGGCATTTAGTAGTACTTTTTGATGATGTCAGCGGATCAGAGAGGAGATCGTGCATTAAAGAAGGAGATCCGGTCTGCTCGTACGTCTGTTGCGGCGCAGGCTGCATGTCCGACGCTGATTGATGGACGTGGCTGGATGTCGCCATCTTCTGTGCCCGAAGGGACGTGACCAATGGTCGCACGACATGTGGAGCGTCGATGGATCGTGAGCGCGAAGCGCTATTTTGGCGGGAAACGATCTGCACCGTTGGATGCATTTGCCCAATGCTATAAATAGAGGTAGGATCCCCTCAGGGTCCACACTTCGCTATAATTTCCTCATCAATGAGTGAGTTAGCTCGGCGCTCTTCCCTTTAGGTCGGATTTCTTGTGTTCTTTCCTCGGAGGTCTCCTACCTTTGCTCAGGTTAGATGTCTTCCTCTAAGGAGTCTATAGAGATAGTTCGGGTAAAGTCTAGGGAGTCTTCTGCTGCTTCTTCCTCTGCCTCATCCAAGTCGGATTCTCCCCGGGAAGTTAGGGTTAGACATGCTTTCCGGGGTCGCGCAACGGGGACAGTCCCCAAACCGCGTATCAAGAGTGTTCGTGACGCGCCTTCCCTCCTGAGGAATGTAGATGAGTTCACTACAATCCGGGCTCGCTTCCACATTCCCTCTGGCTACTCACTTAGCTTGGTCGGGGAGGGGGAGAGGGCAGACCAGGTGTGGGGAAAAGAGATTGCCTTGTACCTGGATACCTTTTGGGCTGGAATGCATCTGCCCTTCTCCCCCGAGGTGAGTACGGCGCTGCGTTGCTTCCAACTAGCACTGGGCCAGCTAGTGCCAAACTCGTAGAGGATTCTCCTTGGGTTCCTGGTCCGGTTGAGACTACAAAAAATCCCTTTCAGCCTGACCCTTCTCCTTTCCTCCCTCTGTTACAAAAATCATCCCGGCACCCGTAAGGACGAGCCAAGATAGGTATACGTTTTCTTTAGAAAATACAGGGGAGGGGTGGCCGGGTCGGGAGTCGTAGTAGTTCCTTCTTCCAACCATGAATGGAAGGAGAAATTCTTATTTGTCGGGCCACCCAAGGGTGAAGATTGGTCTGTACCTATCCAGTGGCATAGGGCCGACTGCCCGCAGGTAAGGCGGTCGTCAGATCCCGAAGTGAGGGCAGTGTCGGCATGGCAGCCTGTCCAAAGGGCCGACGTGTTACTTTCCGAGCAAGCCCTTAGCTGGGCCGGGCTCAGCCCCGCTCAGTTCATAGGTAAGTTAGAAGCCTAGGCGACCTTCTTAGACTCGCATACTCTTCTTCTATTCTTTCTGGCATCGCTAACTCCCTTTGTGTGTTTTCTTTTTTTGCAGAACCGATGGACCGCTCCAAATTTTGGGTTGCGATGGCAGAGAAGAAGGGGAGGATGGTCGGAGGCGCCAGCTTGTCACACCCCGCTTCGAGCCTGGCCCCCTCGGCGGCCGCTTCGGCTAGGCATTCCACTATGCCCCAGGCTCCGGAGACCAGCTACGAAGAGAGCCGCAAACACGCCCGGGAGCAGGAACCCCAGGTTTTAGAGGTGGTGAATGAGACCGACCATCCTGTGGCCCCCCTTAAGCGGCACAAAAGGACGGTGTCCCGAGCCCCACCTTCCCCGATCTTCGTGGAAGAGGGGGATCTTCGCTTTGAAGTTACCTCAGGGCTTTCTGTCGCCGATAGCCTGGTTTCGGAGATGGAACGGTCGGCTGGGTGTAAGATCCCCCGGGGGACCCTCTGTTGGTTATAGTGCCCTTAAGTCAATTTTTGGATCGCAAGCACGCAATTGCAATGATTGAGGGAGGACCTATACTCGAGATGATAGTATGCTATCTGGTTTGTCTTTATCATCGTGTACATGTTTTAGGTGACATTACTGATCACTATTACATGTTGGTAGAGCCCATAGGATTCTTGCTTGACTGCCAGCAGTATGATGGCGATCATATACGTGGGAGCTGGGTAGTCTATAGGCACATCCTTAAATTTCCTTAGTCGTTGGAGTTTCGAGACTGGGCATTGATACTCCAAGAGTAGACTAGTGTATACTGATCGAGACCCCGACGAGGGGCGGTGGCCGGTTTCATAAGCCATTGGTGTTAGTTGGTTCACTTAAGATGTATACAGGTGCTCATTGGGTTATGAGTACACCGGACGGACTCGCCGGGAACATGCTAGTTGGTATTATACCTATTTTCAACTAGCAGTTACCTGGTGACATGTATACAGGTTAGTCTATCGACCTGAAATCGTCATTTGTCTCGTGTGAGTTCCTACTGTGCTTTGATTATTATCCTACTACGGCTCAAAGGAGTCATGCAAACAAGTTTTAGTTGGGTACAGTCCCGAGCCACATGGAGGCAGCGAGCGGATCGTCAGGGGATTCGTCTCTCCCGATATTAGGGGTTGATGTCGTGGTGTGCACAGGTGGCCATCACTAGAAATCCTTGGCCAAGATAGTCGAGAATTACTGATTTGGATCAGTAGTTTCTCAAGTGGTGATGGGCTTCATACCGACACTGAATGTCAAGTTATTAGGAGTCTGACTTTATCCACCCCCTAGACTCGATATGCGATACTCATAGATGAACGGACCGGACTGTACGGATATTGTCACTGTCAGGCTCGGTAGTGGTTTCAGGATGAGTTTGCTCGTCGGCCTCCCTTTCGCTCAATACCTGGGTAGCCGTTACGTACAGCTAGTGCTGCTGACGTACTTTTGGTTAAACCCACTGCTAGTATATTGATGAGTCTTTAGAGTCCCACACAGAGGGTTTCCCTGCTTCGGGTGAAACGATGTAGAGGCCGTATGGTTTTACGACAGGGTTCGATTACTTACGTGTACTTGTGCATGGATGAAGTTCAGACGGATAATACTAGAGGGCTTTGGTTTAAGCCGGATCCTAGTATTATATTTGTTGGATTATTTTCGTCTCTTTGTATTCGTATTCTTCGAAATACGGATGCGGGTATGTATATACGGTTGAGGGGTATTCTTGTAATTTATTACAAGATTACTTTTAGAAGATTACACCTTATCATGGTTTAGACCTGTTTGGATTAAAAGGTTATGGAGGGGTAGGATGAGTTGTTTATTGCATTTTTGTGGCATGGCTAATTAGTGACCCATGGTTACTATTCTACCATGCTTAGGGTTTTTGTTTGTTGTGAGATTATGTTGACTTGAGATATTTTTTGTTGACTAAGATATTTTGGAGATATGGACATTTATGTGATGGCTCCATTATTTCTTATCACACTCACACAACAAATAAAAAATACAAGCCATTATTCATTTCTTTTTCTCTCTCTTGAGTTGCTCTCAACATCTCATTTTCATGGCATCTTTTTCTTCCTCTAGCTCCACCCAAACCCTCTCATGAGTTGAGAATCCTTGGGTGTCTTAAGACAAATTAATCCTTCATCACTCTTTACTTTATCTACGGTATCTAGAGTAGCGATCTAGGTGCCCTAGTTGCCTCGGATATGAGGTTGGAGCTCGTTGCATGGACTCTCGGGTGGATCATCTTTGATGGAGGGAGACCGGAGATCAAGCTTGATTAAGGAAGCCCCTAGGATCTTGGGATGATGGTTGAAGACCGAAGGACATGGATCTATTCGGTATAACCATTCTAACTCCTTTCCATGTTTTGTTATCTAGGGCTTATGGGTATATCCGAGTAATTGGTTGTTGTAGTGCCAAATTTTATAAATTTTTGTTCCGCATTTGGTCACAGATTGATGGCCGGGGCGCTGCCGTAACCCAACATGGCATCAGAGCCACTCCATAAGCCTTAGTTAACTCTTTACGACATTAGAAATCCGCCATTTTTGTCGTGCAAAAACTGCCGACAAAAACAGTTCCGAAAACTGAAAGTTTTAGATGTTTGCACACCCCGCGGGCTCAAGGTTTGAACTGAGAAGCCGCGGAGTGGTGCATAGGCACCCCGGGGAATCCCCGGGCAGGACCGAACGGCTAGGCCCACTCCCTAAGGCCATCACAAGGTGGTCTTGGCAGTGGGGACCCGAAACTGCCCCACCTTGGGCAGTTTCGGGTCTGCCTCACCCTCTGGCCACCTCGTGGTGGCCTCAGGGGTGGGGTGTAGGGTTACCTAGCATGGAAGCAAGGTTTCGGGAGGCATCGTCAATACCATTTTTCAATTTTTGCCGTATTATCTAGTCCTAACCCTAGAATCGTTACTAGAAAATCCGATGATACTAAATGTAAACACTTTACATCTAAGTGACTGAGGGAATACAACCTTTATAGACCGGTCCTTCACTTCTAAAGCTCCATGTCGTAGTCTTTTCGCTTCAAGTTATGAAGACCCGTACTCTAGTAAGGGTTCACATGAAAAACGAACAAGCTTGCTCAATGTTTTTGAGGCCGAAGATGATTTACGTCGAGGAGACTCGAGCTCATGCTACCTCTTCACTAATGGTGAAATTAATGAAGCAAACACCCTAAACTAAATGGCTAATAGTAGAGGATGATGAAGTAGAAAGTGAGCTCTCTTTAGATTTCTTTTTCTCACATTATTTCATCACGTAGAAAAAGCTAGCAAGCTTTTTCTTTTGAGAAAGAAGATGAAATGATGAGATGAAGTATGAACTCATGAGGTGAGAATAGCAACCATGGGTGAGTTAGTGTCATACACTAACTCATGTAGAGAATTAACTAAACTAAGGATAATGGTTAGGTTAAATGAATATCTACAAGCAAAATAAAGTGAGTGGATTAAGTCAATGAACACTTGAAGCTTCTCCAAGCTTCTAGCCATGAGATAATGGCACTTATTTTGTAAATTACTTGGATAAATATAAACCCTAGATTATCACTAGCATGGTGTAAGTCTCACACACCCATGTAGCATGTATCATCAAGCATGACAGAAAACTATGTACACTAATATATATCACATATATACTATGCGCACAATCAAGTGAGAAAAGAAATCATAAGTGAGCAAATATTAGTTAATGTAATATAATATATCAAATATATAATTATACATTAAATTATTAAATCAACACTTGATTTAATAATCCGGCTATATTCTGTATAACCGACTAATATCTAATGCAACAACTTATCGAATCAACACTTGATCCGATACCCGGCTATATCACATATAACCGACCAATGTCACAAGTCGCGAGAATATAATGCGGTATCACATACACGCATTAATCTCAGTCCCGCACATATCACATATATGTTCCTACTCCGTTTCGCATGAACCAGGAAATCTCTGTGTAGGACTCTAAAGACTCGTCAATACGCCGGCACTAGGTGATGATCATATCAAATACCCACAAGCCGCAAGCGGTCTGCTAAATGTAACGGCCACCCGGTTATTGAGCGATTAGAAGATCATCAAGCAAGCCTGCTCGTACTCCTGCGAATCCAATCAGTAACACTACAGTACAGTCCGGTCTCTTCGTCAGATATGTCGCATATCACAGCCTGGGGGTGGTATAACGTCAGACCCCAATAGCCTGATAAGTCATGCCGATACTGTAAGTCTATGTTACTCACCCCGCTAGTTAGAGGGGAGGCGGAATAGGTAAAAATCAAAATTTTCTTACCAGGCAACATAGACTACCATATGGATCTTTGCTAAACCATTGCTAACAAACTAACTAGAGGTTTAATCTACTATTCTAGAAGATTATACCTTATAATACAAGTCCTTCGGGTCTTCTCCGCTGTCCTCCTCGTCTACGTAGGCTCCAAGGATCGATCCGGATCGTGGCTTCTTCAATGGTCTCCTCGAGTCGAAGACGATCCACCCGAGAGTCTATAATCTGAGCTCCACCTCAAAACCGAGGTAACTAGGGCAACAAGCTTGCTAAGCATGATGTCCTAGGTGATGTAGAGTTTGAAGATGGATTTGTTTGTCTATTTAAACCCTAATTTACTCAACTCATGAGACTTTAAGGGTTTTCTAGTGAGGAAGAAGAAGGAGAGTAAGCATGGGAGCTCACTTGAGGAAAGAGAAAATGTATGAGATAATGAACCATGAGGAAAAAAGAAAACCAATCTTTTATCATGATAATTGAGATGGCTAAATTGATTTGACCATTATCATGTCACAATAAATGCTAAGCCAAAAATATCTAGTGCCCAACAAAAATATCTAAGTCAACAAAAGTCAACCAAGTCAAATGGTCAAACCAATTAGCTATAATACAATTATCATTAATAAAAAGATTAGTAAACAATTTCCTCCACCTCATAATGGTTTTAGTTAAGTCAATGGTCAAAACCCTAATAAGGCATCTCTTTTTTTTCTCCTCACATCCATGCATACACACCCGCATCCGTATTCCGAAGAATACGAACACTAAGAGACAAAACTGATCCATCAATATAATACTAGGATCCAGCTTAAACCAAAGCCCACTAGTATTATCCGCCCGAACATCATACGCGTACAAGTGCACGTAAGTGATCGAAGCCCCGCCGTAAAACCATACGGTCTCTACACCTTTTGCCCAGTGCAGGGAAACTCTCTGTGTGGGACTCTAATGACTCGACACTACGCTGGCAGTGGGTTTAACCACAGGCCGCAAGCGGTACTAGCTGTACATAACGGTCCCCAGGTAGATATCGATAAGAAGGCCGATGAGGAGAACCCATCCGAACTCCTACTGAGCCTGAATGTGACAATCTCCATACAGTCCGGTCTGTTCGTCTGAGAGTATCGCATATCGGGCCTAGGGGGCGGTAAACGTCAAACCCCTAATAGCGGTATAAGTTATGTCGGAGTGTAGTCCAAAACACCTTGAGAAACTACTGGAGTACCTACCAGTAAATCTCGCTTGCCCTGGCCAGGGACTTTGTGTAATGACTCTCTAGACACTGCGCGATATCAACCCCCAATACCGGGAGAGACGAATCCTGTCTAACCGCTACTGCCTCCAAGTGCTTCGGGATTGCACCCAACTACTACCTGTTTGCATGACTCCTTTGAGCTGTTGTAGGGTAGTATTCAAAGTACAGTGGGAACACACTCGAAGCGAAGCAGCAGTGTCAAGTCGACGGACTAAGCTGTACTCATGTCACCTGGGAACTGTTATCTGACGATAGGTATAGTACAAACCAACAGTTCCCGTCGAATCCTGTCCAGTGTACTCGTAACCTAACGAGCACCCACATACTATCTCCAGTACGACGTACTAATGGCTTTGGGACAGACCATCTCCCCTGCTGGGATGAGAAGCGTATACACTAGTCTATTCCGGAGTATCGATGCCCCATCTCGATTATCCTATGACTAGTGACCTGTATAAGGATGTGCTTGTAGATTACCCAGCCCCCACAAGTGTGACTGCCATCACAACGCTGGTAATAGCAAAGATCCTAAGGGCTCTACTAATATGTATAAGCAATATGCTAAAAGAAACATATGCACATATTGAAGTAGAAACAAACCAAGTAGCATACTACCATTTTGAGCAAGACTGTCAATACAACTGTGAATATCCCAAGCTTCCATTAAGTAATATACAAACCAGTATGATACAATAATGGCCTCTAGGGCATATACACCAACAGATACAAGGCCCATAACGGTTCGAGAAACTACTGGTAACACTTACCAGTAAATCTTAGCAACCCTGGTCAAGGATTTCCTGTTATGACCAATCGAGCATAGCGCAACATCAACTCCCAATACCGGGAGAGACGAAACCCCTCTTATCGCTCATTTCCTCCATGTGACTCGGGACTGTACCCCAAAACCACCTTTTTGCACGATCTCTTGACCGTGGTATGGTGGAAATCAAAGCACGGTGGGAATCACACAAGACTCTATGACGATCTCGGGTCTACAAACTAACCTGTACCAGTGTCACCAGAGAACTGCTATCCGACGATAGGTATAATACAATCTAGGAGTTCTCGGCGAGTCCGTCCAGTGTACCCAGTCTCCACTGAGCACCCGTATACCTTCTCTGATGTCAAACACTAATGGATGTGGGATCATCCATCTCCCATCATATGGGTCGAGAAGCGTATACGCCAGTCTACTCTGGAGTATCGATGCCCTGTCTCGATACTCCCACGACTAGGAACATTTGAAGGATATACTTACCGACTACCCTGTCCCCACTAGTATGATCTGCACCATAATCCTGGTAGTCAAGTACTCATCCTAAGGGCTTTATCAATATGTAATAGAAAGACAATAAGTGTACATGTTAAGATAAAGAGCTACCGGATAGCATACTATCATATCGAGCAAGAAAGTCCTCCCTATATATGTCCAAGCATCCACTACAATATACATCCCATATACAGTAATGGCCTCTAGGGCATACATATAACTAACAATCTCCCACTTGCACTAAGGCCATCTGTTGTAGTATCCAATACCTAACAATATAGCAGTGGTTGTAGTATCCCATACTCAACCATACCATAGAAGTATCTCTAGGGGAAAGGCCTTTGTGAGTGGATCCGCCGTGTTATCCTTCGTATCAACTCTCCTGACCTCGATCCTTTGGAGATTGATTGATCTGTTTTTTATGTGTAGTAGTTAACCGCAATCAATAACGGTGTCGTGTGTAGCTAGACCGAGATGAGTATGGGTCGTCCTCTGGGAAACGTTGAATCTTTTAATCTTACTTTAAGCGTGTTGAGAAAGAAAGAAGGAAGAATAAAGAATGGTGAAGAATGGTTGTAGGTTCTAGATCTACGTCAAACACGGAAGCAGAATATAGATCTAGATTAACTACGGATGTAGGTTTTATAGTAGAAGGGGGCTTGTAGGGTTCGTTAAGATTTAGTAGTCATGGATGATTAATTAAAGATTACTAATCTTATCCTTTAATAGATTTAAAACTAGATCGACAATGATGCATGTAGATTAGGGTTTCTAGAGGGAAAAGGCTTCCCACTCTTAACCCCTACCTTGACATGGATCTCTGTTCATGTCTAGCCTTTACCAAAACAATTGTTAATCTAATCTCTAATCGTGGTTGTGAATATCAATGAATTGATAGCGCGTCCGATTAGGATGTTAACTATTCTTTTGATAAAGTTTATAAACTTTATAGGACGTAAAAAGAGTTTAAGAATCTTCATCATCCATTAATATACCATAATCCTACGAACCCTAACAAGCGGAGAATTACTCGCGCATGTTGGGAAAAGAAATGATAGAAATTATGAAGAAAATAAAATGCAATAAAATAAACTGCCTTTATTAATCAACAAGATCAAGTACACTTTGTTTCCTTATAAAATGATTACAAAACCCTAATTTGCTTCTCGATCTCTTCTAAGGAGGTAGATGAACTGTCGATGATCAACCAGGATTCTTGAGCCATCATGGACTTCGTGATCGTGTCGGTTTGATAAATTTTCCAAAAGCCTCTCGGTCTTTATTTATAGTCCCAGAGCCAGAACCCTAGTTTCCTAATATGGAAACTAGTTGTTAGGATCCTAACCACCAACATTCCATATCTCAACTCTTCAAATCCGCGGCGGAACCGTGGCCGATAGGTAGGTTTGGCTGCGGTTCTGCGGCCTTATGGTGGGATCTTTAGTTTGTTTTTCTGGGGCTTCATCTTGATGACATGTGGTGATCTTTTGAATATCTAGAAACTGAAAATCTTTTCTACGTTTCTGCCAAAATTGATTTCTTCAGTTTACTTTCCTATTTAGGCAGGTTTGTTCTTGTCAACTTTGATTTCCTTGATTTCAGTCCTGAAATTCTGCACAATAACTTAATAAATAATATTAGTAGAATTTGTTTTTATAGAGATATTATCTTAACCATTTGTCATGATAATATAGTTTTAAGAATTGGTCAAAGGTATTTAATAAGGTAAGCATATTTAAATGGGCCAAATGTTACATGGATATTATATGCTTACTTTTTCCTACATAATGTTAATTATAAAATATAAACACATGAAAATAGTATTTTCGCAGATAAACCTTCATATGTGTCATATTTATAATAAATACCTTTTATTATATAGAAATAGTAGGAAAAATGTCATATTAAAAGTGCAGTTTTATCAACTGAACAGAGATCAACCATCTCTTCAATTAGATGATACTTGCCTCAGAATATGTCTGGAATACTAATGGGACCAGTGTTCCTAGGCCAAAGCCATAACTTCATTGTTGTCACAATATCAGTTATTGGACACTCAATGGTAGGAACCTTGTTCATCTCATGAACAAGAAAATTCCCAGACAGCCACTTTGGCAGCATCATTGGTAGCAATGTATTCAGCCTTTATCGTCTAGTATGTTTCGGTATCTAGCTTGGAACTCTTCCAACATACCGTCCTTCCAAAGAGGGTAAAAACAATGCCTGTGACTGACTCTCAGTCGACCTTATCACTATGGAAGCTCGAACCAAGAACATTCATTTAGTGCTTCTCAAGTACTTAAGAATGTCCTCCGCAGTTGTCCAGTGATTCTCCCAAGATCCGATTGATACCTGATCACTACACCTAGTGAGTCATCTACATCTGGTCTGGTACATAACATCGCATACATGATGGAGCCTACTGCCGAAGCATAGGGTATCCTTTGCACACGAGCTCCCTCTAAACCAGTCTTGGAAGACTTCTTTTTGGAGAGAGTGATTCCTGAGTGAGTGGGCGAACCACCACGCTTAGAATCTTCCATGCTAAACCCCTTTAGTATGGTGTTAATGTACCTAGATTTGGGACACTCCCAACATCCACTTAGATCTATCACCATAGATCATAATCCACAAGATGTAGTAGGTATCATTTAGATCTTCTATTGAGAATCCTTATGATAAGAGGAGCTTGACCGAGTGTAGCATAGAAAACCGTTTCCTATCAAGAGTATGTCACCAACGTACAATACGTGGAAGACAACCTTACTCTCTACAACCTTCTTGTATATACAAGGTTCATCTACCATTTTGATGAAGTCAATTTTTTTGACTGTCACATCAAAACAGATATTCCAATTCCGCGATACTTGCATTGATCCTGATGGACTTAAGCATAGCTTTGAAAGTCTAAACTTTTCCATCTACACCAAGAATCTTCTCAAGATCCATTTACTCCCAATGGGTTTTACCCCATCAGGTGCAACATTTAAAGTCATACTTTGTTGGTGTATATGGATTCCATCTTTGATCGCATAGCATCTAGCCTTTTCACAGAGTCGCCACTCATGAT
Source organism: Agapanthus africanus (assembly GCA_030015575.1). Taxonomy (NCBI): domain Eukaryota; kingdom Viridiplantae; phylum Streptophyta; class Magnoliopsida; order Asparagales; family Amaryllidaceae; genus Agapanthus; species Agapanthus africanus. The sequence continues at coordinate 265,315,443 of CM057341.1, forward strand.
GGCCTGCCTGAACCTAGTTGTGCCATCATTAACCATGATGCAATCCTCGCTCCCACTGTCACCGAGAAGACCGTAGTATCTCTCAAGTGGATGAGGAACCCTACCAGATTCGCGGAGGGGCTGAGGTTCGTTGGAAACTATTGAATTTTTTGGTTTCACCAAATCATCAGCTGTTAGTTTGTCTAGCTGAAACTTCTTCTAGTTCTACCTCATGACCACTAATTTCTTCACAAGAATTTCCTTTTCTAAAAGGGTGGCATGCTGTGAAACAAAACACCTTTTGCTCCTCAGTTAGGTAGAAGATATACCTTCGCAAATGTTTGGGATATCCTAACAAACTTACACATAACTGACCTTATCTCGAGCTTGTCCGGATTCTGCCTTTCAATATAGGCCGGACAACCCTATATCTTAACTCGTTTAAGATATGGTCCCTTCCCACACCATATCTCATATGTAGTGGTAGGCCCTGATTTGGACGGAACCCCATTCAATAGGTATGCAGCTTCTCAAGTGCATAACACCCAAAAGAAAATAGGTAACTCAGCAGTACTCATCATAGAGCGCGCCATATCTCATAGGGTGCGATACCTCCGTCCCGATACACCGTTATGTTGTGGTATATACGAAGGAGTAAGCTGAGAGAGAATCTCATTCTCCTTTTAGAAACTTCAGGAACTCCATGCGCAAGTATTCGCCTCATCGATCACATCGTAGGACTTAATACTTCTACCCGTCTGGTTCTCAACTTCAAGCTTATATTCCTTGAATTTCTCAAAAGTTTCAGACTTATGTTTCAACAGGAACACATGTCCGAATCTTGAGAGATAGTCGATGAATGTAATGAAGTACCAAGAACCAACCCTGGCATTTGTAGACATAGGACCGTATACATCATCAAGTATCTGTCCCAAGAGTTCACTGACTCTTTCTCTGTTTCCAGTAAACGGAGTATTAGTCATTTTACCTTTGAGACAAGAATAGTAAGTAACATAAGATGAAAATTCAAACAGATTCTTATATTCATCCTTATGTAACTTAGCTAGTCGTGTCGCATTGATATGACCTACTCTACAATGCTTCAAGAAAGATTTGTTCATTTCTGAACTATTCCTCTTGTGTGTGTTCTATATACTTTGAACTGTGGTTTGATTTAGAATGTATATGCTATTATATAACGTGCCTGATCCAATTAACTCTTGATTCAGGAAAATGTTCACAACATTATCCTCCAATACTCAATTATATCCTTCTTTAACTTAATAAAGAATCTGATGTAATATTGTATATCAGGTTCGGTATGTAATAACACTTGTTCAGAATCAATGTATTCACCATTTGGTAATACAAGGTGATATCTGCCAACTAACTTGGCTGCAACAATTGCATCCTTCTCTACACTTAGAGACATATCACTCAATCTCAGTTCTCTACTTTTCTGTAGCCCATGTAACATATTACATATGCGGGATGCTGATCCGGTATCACATACTCAGGACGTAGAGGATACTGAGAAACAGTTCTCGGTATTGAACACACCCGAAAAAGATGCATCAACATGCACTTTCTTCTATTGGGTGGCATGGGAATCCAGATATTCCCCTATTTCCTGCTCGAACTTATAACAGTTATAAGATAGAGCGGAACCAACGTTCTTTAGCTCAGTATAATAAGCAGGTTCGGTCAATGCATCCATATTATTATCTTGATTAAGGCGTGACATGGTCGCTACCAGGAGAGAGAGAGAGAGAGAAGAAAACACTCTACGTGCTCTCTTGCAAGATCAGATTGGTTATTATTTTATTTAATCAGGATGGCTCCCACTGTTTTTATCAAATCTTCCTTCAAACCCTAAAAGGTAAGACTAGCCGGGATTAATTACTCCCTACAAGTTCGCCAATCTTTCGGCCAGGCCAGTGTCGGTACTTTGAGGAAGGTTCCTCATGCTTTCGCACGGCCTTAATTAAAATAAACCTCGTTTTTCCACGAGCGTAACCCCGTTAACACCTTTCTAGACACCTACTTGATCGGCTAATTGTAATGTGTAAAACTCTTCCAAGAGTAACTCTTACTCGCAGTGGGTATCGGGATCCAACTATCTCATAGAAGGTATGCAATCTCATTGCAATTTTCATCACTTGAAATTCCCGATAATCTTTTTGCCCCTGACCTCCTATGACCTTGACAAAGGCCAATAAACCATAGGATGCTTGTCAAGTTCCACCCGTCATTTCCTGATTGAATTAACCCACCCGCACGACCCTTGACAGAGGCCAAAAAGGTCGTATGACTACCCTAATCCAATCGCATCATATGCTAACAGATATGCACTAATTAGCTACCGCACACTACGCCTTGACAGAGGCTAACAAACGCAGCACGAATACTAAATACTATTTATCTGAAATGACAGAGGGCTACGACAGGTTTTTAGGAAAACCTTTTGCGTAATGAACTTGATATCGTTGTAGAATCGAGTGATTTTGAGAAAGGAGTGTTTTTGAGGCTTTTACTAGTTTTTCTAAAGAGGTCACTCCTGGTGAAGGGATCTCGGCTCTTTCCTTATCGAATAAGGTGCAGGATATTTCACAAATACCACTATGCAAAGCAAAAACTATAGAAGCAATCAGAAGACAGACCGAGTGGGTTGTAGCATCTGCCAGTTTCGCTAAAGAGGTCACTCCCGGTGAAGGGATCTCGGCTCTTTCCTTATCGAATAAGGTGCTGGATATTCTACAAGGAATACCGATATGCAAAGCAAGAACTAGTTCTACCAGTTTTTAAAACTAGTTTCTATAATATCTTTTAGGATTCTTTTATTTCATTAATCTCATTAATGAAGTCCCATCAATTATGCTTCACAAGTATCACAGAAGAAACGAAAGCATCAATAGTTATTATATATCATATATATAACATAGGCATTCGTCTCAGAATATCAAGTGATCACATCACAGAATATCAGCAGCAGAAGAATCACATATGAAATATTGGATATACTAGGAATTCCGTGTTTTAAATTAAGCCAGTATAAAACACGGATTCCACGGTCGCGATGAATAGCCAAACCCACATCCCTAGACCTCTACGAGAGCGCCAAGCAACCCTACCAATTCTAGAGTTAGGAGACCCGGTCTTGACTTCTCAAGATGGTCTCCCACTGGACCTTAGAACCCGGTTACTTGTGCTCTTCTCCTTGGGTCTATCCTAATGTGGAAAAGTAAATAATATACATCAATGGTGACTGCTGGGGTCAAAATTTGCACCCCCGGTTGACCGAGTCAATGTCAAGGTCAACCCCAAGCCAGGTGGGCCCAAGCCCAGGTCAAGCGGGCCCATGCCCAAGTCGAGCCCGCAGCCAGCCTCCTCCATGCCAAAATATAGATCATGTAATAAATAATTTTTATGTAATTTTTTATACATGAATGTATGCAAAATGGGCATAAATCAAAATTTTTGTAAAGCCCATGGCTTATGTGCAAAAATAAAAGGCACATGAGCCATGGGATAGGCAAAATGCCATTTTTGTGAAGCCCAAGGGGCTATATGTAAATATGTAAGCCTATATAAGGCAACATGATGATGAATAAAAAAAATACGTTTCATTTCCCCCAAAAAAAACTAGGGTTCTTTGTGCCTCCTGCTCCTTCTCCAAGGTTCTAAACCTTCTCATTTCTTTCGAATTAAATCAAGAGTTTTACTCTTTCTTTTCCAAAACTAATTAGTTTTCCACCACAAAACCCACAAAGGGGAACTCAGATCTGCCATCAAATCTCAGAAAGGAGAGATTTTTAGATCTCACATTTCTTGATCTTCAAGATCCGGCCAAACAACAGGAGGAAGAAGAAGAACCCCCTTCATCAGCTTCAAAACATCCTAGGAGTTTAACTCCATACACACATATATATATAATAAATATTTCCTTTCTGAAGCATAGCTTCTGGTTCTGGGACTAAAAGCCCCTTCTTCTCGCCGGCGCCCAAGCGCTCAAGCGCCGAGCGCCCACGTGCCGACACGTGGCGCGCTGGCTCTCGAGCGCAGAGCGCCCACGTGCCGACATGTGGCGCGCTAGCGCTCAAGCGCCGAGCGCCCACGTGCCGACACGTGGCGCGCTAGCGCTCGAGCGCAGAGCGCCCACGTGCCGACATGTGGCGCGCTGGCACTCGAGCGCCCTGCGCTCAAGCGTAGAGCGCCCACGTGCCGACACGTGGAGCGCTTGCAGCGCCCTGCGCTCAAGCGCAAAGCGCCCACGTGCCGACACGTGACGCGCTTGCGCTCAAGCGCCCAGCGCAAGCGCAAAGCGCCCACGTGCCGACACGTGGCGCCCTGCGCTCAAGCGCAAAGCGCCCACGTGCCGACACGTGGCGCGCTTGCGCTCCAGCGCCCAGCGCTCAAGCGCAAAGCGTCCACGTGCCGACACATGGTGCGCTTGCGCTCAAGCGCAAAGCGACCACATGCCGACACGTGGCGCGCTAGCGCCTGAGCGCATAGCACCTAAGCGCACAGCGCTCAAGGCACTGACCCCATACATCCTTTGGATGCCCTTTCCCTTCATTTTTTTATATATATGTATATATAAATACACACACACACATACTCTACAACACTCTCCCTCCCAAAAAAATTTTTTCTGCCGGGGCGCTGCCCCGCACCCCGCAAGGAGGCTGCTAGCCCTCTTGACCCCCAGCCCGCTATCCGGGTAGCGGGACCCCCGTAAAAACTCTATGTGGCTCCCGATATATCCAAGCCCCCCTCCAAAACAAAACACACGTACACTGCACATTGAGTTCGCATGACCAGTCTAACCCGTTAATCGGAGGTTCCCTCACCCCAGAGGCGAGGGGTAATTAACGGCAGCTTAGTCCGCGGCTGCCAGAGATTCGGATCCCCACAATCAATAAACCTCGGCCTACCCTAGGAAGGACGAATCTGTAGTACGCCTGACAAGCGCGTGCGTATTCCCATCTCAATAGGGTGACGAAAAACACCCTACAGTGACATCATCCTCAACCCGGAAGTGCCCCAATAAAAGAATATTACATACAAGATTTTACATGAATGAAAATGAAAACTCTCATCTCACATAAAACCCCCGGTGATTGATTTTAAAAATTGTGATTCGAAATGAAATGAAAAGTATAATTACAACCAAAGAATTTATACCCATAATCAATAAAGGTGTCGATGTAGCTCGTTAATGAGTACGGGTCGTCCACTGTGATCCGTGAATTTATTCGTTCTTGCTTTAGTTGAGTCGAAAGAAAATAATAAAGAAAATTCAAAAAAGTGATTCAAGATTTAATTGATTTTATCATTTCAAGAAAATCAAGAAAATGTTCAAGAATTAGTAATCAAGAAAGTGTCCAATTTCAATTTTAGTTATCAAGAATATGAAGAATAGCTTGTAGGATTCGATAGGAATTAGTAGCAATGATGAAAACTAAAAATTCCTTATCTTATCTATTGATGAATTATAGCTAGAACGATGGCGATGAACTAAGATTAGGGATCTTTTGAAGAAACTAGGGTTTCTCCTTCACTATCCCTTGTCTTTTCATTGATCATCATTCAAATCTAGCCTCTAGAAAAGAGAATCATCAATCATTTAATTCCAAATTGCAACGAAATTATCAAGAACGGTGATCTCGTTCTGAATTTGGTCGTTGACGATTCTTTTTCCTAAACTTCATAATTCTCATAAGTCTTAAGATTAGTTTTGGATTTTATCACCATTTGCTCTACCGAATTCCTTCGAATCCTTAACAAGCGGAGATTTCACTCACGCATCATGAAAATAAAAGAATCAAGAATTAGGAATTTCATAATACGAGAATTTAAAGAAAGCTAGAATCAACAAATGATCACCTTTATTAAATCGACGTCTAATTACACTTTCCCTCAATTCGAGATTACAAGATTTGCTCTCGATCGCTCTCTTGAAGAGGTAACTAATTCCGTCGAAATTCGCGTTGCTCGATCTTCATGGGACTTGGACCTTTCGCGGATCTCGTGCTCTTGATGGTGACGGCTTCGCGTAAAGGATCTTCGATGTCTTCACTTGATGATGATCTCACAAATCTTGATTTAGATCTTTGATTGGAAATTGAATTGGATTTGGTTTTGGTTTTTGTACCTTGTCACTTGATGAACAACCTTTTCAATGAAGCCGTAGGTCCCTTTATATAGCTCTTCACCAATCTTCCACTAGAAGCTGGGTAAATCTTCCCCAAGAAGCTAGGTTGTTATAGGGAAACTTCTAGAATAAAGTAGTTATCAAGCTTCCTCAAGAAGCTTGGTTGTTGTAAGGAAGTTTTCAGAACAAGTTTGTTACAATGGAGCGTCTCGAGTAAGCTAGGTTGTTGGAATGAAGCTTCTGGAGAATTATTGTCACCGGAGCCCACAACTCGGCCGCGGATTTGCGGCGGATCGGCCTAACTCGGCCGCGGTTCCGCGGCCGTTTGGTAAGATCCAAGCTTCATTTCTCAGTGATTGTTTGGTGTTGGCATATGGGTCTTCAGGTGATATCTGGAATCCTTTTATCCCTTCTGAATCTCTGCCAGATTTTATCTCTTTGATTTGCTACATTTTGTCGGTGAATTTGCGATTCCGATATCTGTCCTGAAATAATTTTCTGCACTCAATCTCAATGAAGAATGTTGGAGATATAGGATATTATGCGTGACATAATAAACATACAATTTCCTTCCAGAATGTTGATTATAATGTATAACATGTGGTATTTGATATTTTGCAGACGAATTGCTAATATGTGTTATATTTATAACAAACATCATTAGATGATTAGAAAAGTGAGGAAATTGTTATGTTAAAGATTGCAATATTTTCAACTGAACAAATTCCCCCAAACTTGACTTTGATCGTCTCGAGCAAACTTCTTTTATTCAGGAGAAGTAGAAAATATAAAGAAAAAGAAAAACTAACTAGCACACTTTCGTAGGCAACACGATTGCACTGAGCACGTGCAACAAGCCTTTAAACCTCTAGGAGTTCCCAGTAGGAGGAGTGTTGTCTCCTGAGGGTTTTCAGCAGATTGCACCCACAAAATTCCATAATAAAAGAAAGACTGTGAAAGTTACATATAAAGATAAGAATTGTAAAAGAAAGAACTCGAAAATCAGAGTTTTCAACTACACTAGCTTTTCGGTTGTCATGAGCCCTATCTTAATAGTCATGAAAAGATGTCAGAAATCACATCATCCCTCAATAAAACATCATCTTTATTCTTCATCCCTACCTTTCTTCCAAACACCGATCATATACCCCTACGTGTGTGTAAAAGACATCCATACACTCGGAGAATTCAATTCAAGCTATCATACTCTTATCCATCTACCTTAGTACTTTTTAGTCGGTGAATATTTTGGATGGAATTGCTCACACATTTTCCATGTGACCGTTATTACTTCTTGAGTTACTAACCGACCGATTACTAAATGTGCTCACAGATTAGGCGTAATTAGCAATTTCCTCGTCTTGCAACACCTAAGGTTTAGCAGTGACTCCCAAACCAGTTGGTCTAAGGCACTAGGTGATGAAGCACCCTCGCTATATTTTTTTATATGCTGCCTTGGTGATTACAAAACCGATGTCATTTTTATTCACCATTTTATCTTTTATTCTTTATTTATAATCTTCGTACTTTGGCTTTTAGACAAGAGCATTCTAAGGTATCCTCTACTATCCCGAGTTTCAAGACGTGTGTAAGTGCGTACAGTAGGGTATCAACATTCAGATGTTTTGCTTCCAGAATAGGAACTATTTTTCAGACTTATTTTTATTCACAGATTAGTGACTTCTTTCATCTTACTAACCCTTGGGACAACGACTCATAACTACTTATTACTAGTTTCGTCTAAGAAAACATCTAACTTTCTTGGTTTTCTTAAACTTTTCCAATCTTTTAAATGTAATTTTTCACTTTCTAATCTTTTATTATAAAAGAAATTTTTTGAAAATTTTGTGCTTATGCAAAGTGATGCGAAGTGATGCGTAAATAAGCACAAACCTTCCCCAAACTTGTTTATAACAGTGTCCTCACTGTTGCCATCTGTTAAATCTCAAAAATCTGTAGGCTTGGGAGGAAAAGTTATTAACAAGGACAAGAATATATGGACGTGAAACTCCTCCCCTAAACGTATTTTTGTCTCACCGTTTTTTAGGACAACTTTTATTTTCAAGAGCTAAAAATATACCCCCCAAACTTGAGTTAAACAATATTAAGCATTTTAAGATCATAAGAGGGGGGTAAAGTTATTGGTCAATACCAAGCTTTGCAAAGACCGAAAGTTAACACCAACCATTCGAAGATTTTATCAGTGTAACGAACCGGTTGGTAGAAGAACATGTTGTATAGAGCTAGGAAGAAGTAGGGGAAGAGATAAGTGGTGTGATAGAATGGGTTTGAGTCTTAAATTATAGAAATAAAAGAATGAGGATGAATGAAAGCGAGAATGTGAATGATTAAGAATGAGTGGAGCATTTGCATTCTCGTATCTTATAAGAAGGAATGGTGGCGGTTCAACTTTTATAGGTGGAGGCTGATTAATCACAAAATCCGTGTTGTTTAGGAATGCAAGTTCGTCGGCAAAAAGTTCTTCAAAACTTTCATCGATGGTGTGATTGAATATTTTGCTGTTAATAAGTTTTGTGCCAGAATTTATCATACTTAATTTGTCAAAAATTAAGGAGGTAAGAGACTCAAAAAACTCATCTACCTCATTTTCAAAAGTCTCTAAATCAAGTTAACTTTATAGAATTATTGAACTTGAATTATCGGATTATGATTTATCAACACTCACTGAAATTATAGCAAGAATAGAAGAAGAATCTGGAAAAGTAGAAGGTGAAATAGGTAAACAAATTGGTGTATCGAGTATCGCTAAACCAGATGTGGGAGATGTAGGCTGAATTTCGATTTGCTGTTCAGTTATACCATTATTATCAACTTCAAGACACATTTGGTGTTCGGGAAGAATAATTGAAGGCTCGAGATGATGACCACAAGGAAGTGAAAAGACCTAATGAATTGGTGGGACAAACTCATCCAAAATTTCGGGTTCATCATTCAATATATCCCCAACGTCAATCTCCTCATTCAAGTGAAGGTTAGAATTCTCAAACACCTCATTAAAAGTATGGTTTTCAATTAATTTTGGTTCAAGAGTGGAAGTGTAGAGATCATAAGGGTTTGGTATGGTTTCACTCGAAATGGACCCTTCACAATTCGGTAAATCAAACACTATAAAGTCACACAACTTATCAGACATTTTATCTTCAATTGGTGAATCATTTGGTGTACTCGATGAATCTGTGAAACTGGAGTTGTGGATTTCAGTTTAGAAAGGGAAGGTTTGATTAGGAAGGGGGTATAGTTCTGTCTCACTATCCGAATTCTCACTTTGTCCTATGCCCGTATTTTATACTGAAATATTTTGGGCTGGTTTGAAATTATTTGGTTGCATCCACTCTATTGTTTCCTTCTTAATTTGGTTCGACATTTCCATATATTTTTCTAATGTCTGCTCAAGACTAGACTTGGGTTGATAAGGGGTTTCAGTATAAGATTGAAATTCTTGTGGATAATTAAAACTCCCAAATGACTGATTAGAAGGACTGTCTAGAGAAGGTGTAAAAGTCGGATAGGATTGATAGGAATAGAATGGTTGCGTACATTAGGCAGGAGTAGGATCAACATTATGATAAGAAGAATATTGATATTGGTTGGTTGGTTGGCTATTTTCAATAGACATCATTTATGCCACAAATCGATTATGAAATTCTTCTTTAGAAAGTGGTGGTGATGGTTGATATTGGTCCAGATTGAAACTTTGGCCGTTAGCCCTTGCTATATGCTCAGCAATGGACATGCATCTAAGGGTATCCTCACTCGGAGTATCAACTGAAACGGATATAGAATTAGGATACGGTTGATAAGAACTGGACTAAGGTGACCAACTGTTTCTATCCACTTGCTCTATCCGATCTCTTAAAGACATGGGAAAGTCGGATGGTATACCGAGCGATTACGAAGACAAGAAATATCTGGTTGTGGATAGAAAAGCTCGGCAAGAGTTCTTCTGTTTGGGTTACCCATTATAAGAAGGGAAGAAGAGAAAAGGGTAAAAAATAATTGGTTTGTTTTGAAAAAGCTGGATTTAGAAAAAATCACAAAAAAATGCACAAGCAACCCTAGATCTACGGTCACCTAGGTCAAGTCACTAGACCGCTCCTAGACTTTTAGAAGACAAATCGCAGGATAAATCCTCTACTGTCTTTTTATCTCTCCTGTAGCCAGGTAAGTGGGAGGTTTTCCTTTACGTAAGTAGCGGGCCTAATTAAGCAACTACTTTCCTTAGACACACTTGCCTTAGACACTACAGAAGAAATGCGGATAAGCAATAGATTACCCACGACCTTCTTCTGTTCTAATTGAGCGTGACGGTCCTTAGAGTCTTGTCTAGATATTTTTTAGTTAATGAGGGTGATGCAGATGCTAGTTTTGTGATTTTTAGGGCTTAGGAAGGGTAATGAAATCCCCACCTAATCTGAATTTGGTCTTTGCCCCTTAATTTTCGGATTAAAATATGCACAAACAACCAATTTTAAGACACGCAACAAATTTCTTTTTTAGCGCCGTTGCGAATTTTTGCAAAGAATCCTGCAGGAAATTTGTTATTGGACAAGATCAGAGAAGAGATAAGAAAGTAGAGAATATACCATAGAAGTCGGAAGCAATGAAGCACCTAAACGGCGGCGGAACAGCAGCAAAAACACCACTTCAGCCGTGGATCCGCGGTTCAATATGGGAATTAGGTTCTGACAATTTTCCTGTAGCTTTCTGTGATCCTCTGGATTCTTCAGAAAGTTTCTGAATCTTGATTTCCCAATACAATGATTCCAGATTTCCTCGCAAAAATTCAAACACTAATCGTTAAGCACACGCTGCGAATCTTGAATTAAAATTTGATGGAATAATAATGTTTCAACTCAAATAGCAAGAAAGAACAAATTACGCACGCATCCCCGGCAACAGCGCCATTTGATTGATTTTAAAAATTGTGATTCGAAATGAAATGAAAAATATAATCACAACCAAAGAATTTATAACCGCAATCAATAACGGTGTCGATGTAGCTCGTTATTGAGTACAGGTCGTCCATTAAGATTCGTGTATTTATTTGTTCTTGTTTTAGTTGAGTCAAAAGAAAATAGTAAAGAAAATTCAAGAAAATGATCAAGATTTAATTGAGTTTATCATTTCAAGAAAACCAAGAAAATGTTCATGAATTAGTAATCAAGAAAGTTTCCAATTTCAATTTTAGTTATCAAGAATATGAAGAATAGCTTGTAGGATTTGATAAGAATTAGTAGTAATGATGAATATTAAAAATTACTTAGCTTATCTATTAATGAATTATAGCTAGAACGATGACGATGAATGAAGATTAGGGATGTTTTGAAGAAACTAGAGTTTCTCCTTCACCATCCCTTGTCTTTTCATTGATCATCATTCAATTCTAGCCTCTAGAAAAGAGAATCATCAATCATTTAATCCCAAATTGCAACGAAATTATCAGGAATGGTGATCTCGTTCCGAATTTGGTCGTTGACAATTCTTTTTCCTAAAGTTCATAATTCTCATAAGACTTAAGATTAGTTTAGAATTTCATTACCATTTGATCTACCGAATTCCTTCGAATCCTTAACAAGCGGAGATTTCACTCACGCATCATGAAAATAAAAGAATTAGGAATTAGGAATTTCATAATACGAGAATTTAAAGAAAGCTAGAATTAACAAATGATCACCTTTATTAAATCGACGTCTAATTACACTTTCCCTCAATTCGAGGTTACAAGATTTGCACTCGATCGCTCCCTTGAAGAGGTAACTAATTCCGTCGAAATTCGCATTGCTCGATCTTCGTGAGACTTGGAGCTGTAGCGGATCTCGTGCTCTTGATGATGATTGGCTTCGCGTAAAGGATCTTCGATGTCTTCGCTTGATGATGATCTCATGAATCTTGATTTGGATCTTTGATTGGAAATTGAATTGGATTTGGTTTTGGTTTTTGTACTTTGTCAATTGATGAACAACGTTTTCAATGAAGCCCTAGGTCCCTTTATATAGCTCTTCACCAATCTTCTACTAGAAGCTAGGTTGTTATAGGGAAACTTCGAGAATAAGGTAGTTATCATACTTCCTCAAGAAGTTTGCCTGTTGTAGGGAAGTTTTCAGAACAAGTTTGTTACAATGGAGTGTCTCGAGTAAGCTAGATTGTTGGAATGAAGCTTCTAGAGAATTAACGTCACTGGAGCCCACAACTCGGCCGCGGATCCGTGGCGGATCGGCCTTACTCGGCCGCGGTTCCGCGGCCGTTTGGTAAGATCCAGGCTTCATTTCTCTGTGGTTGTTTGATGTTGGCATATGAGTCTTCAGGTGATATCTGGAATCTTTTTATCTCTTCTGAATCTCTGCCAGATTTTATCTCTTTGATTTGCTACATTTTTTCGGCGAATTTTCGATTCCGATATCTGTCCTGAAATAATTTTCTGGACACAATCTCAATGAAGAATGTTGGAGATATAGGATATTATGCGTGACATAATAAACATACAATTTCCTTCCAGAATATTGATTATAATGTATAACACGTGGTATTTGATATTTTGCAGACGAATTGCTAATATGTGTTATATTTATAACAAACATCATTAGATGATTAGAAAAGTGAGGAAATTGTTATGTTAAAGATGACAATATTTTTGACTGAACACCCGGCTATTCAGAATACGACGATCCAATATAACATATCATAGCAACACATAACATCGCATGTCATCAACGTAAGTAAATATGCGTATCTCAATTGTCGTTGACATATAGCAACGAAACCGGCGATACACCACATATTACACTTATGGTCGCAGAAAAGAAAGTGAAAAACTACAACAATTGCAATTCGCAACCACCTTAGACATCATAAACCCAATGTATCACATACTTTGGTTTTCATGCTTAACCAAATGAATTCCTTAGACATCGCATGCCTAACAATTATAAACTCCGCATTTTAGTCTCGATATTGAAAACAATTTCTAATAACCTGTCAGGTAATTCAATAAGATTTCCGATAATATGATCGAATGCTCGTCAGAAACTTTAGTAGACCGCCGCACCCCCGATGCCGTCGACGAAGTGCACTAAGGCGGAACATCGCGGCTGTGAGCACCCGAACGGATGCTTTTGGCGACGGGATTCTCCTACAGTCACTTGGTCGGGGCTATGGGGCGTGGCTTTCTAGTAAGGTTACCCAACGAGTATCCGCGTACACTACATAATTGCGACGGACTTTTGATCAACATCAAAATCCCATGGCAACCGATCAAATAAGACTAAACTGCTAGATTTATAAAATTCAACATAACTACTTTTGCGGATTCCAAATATTGTATCACAATCACAGATAATTAAACGATGTTAAACTTTCCGATTGAATAAACAAACACCCAAAATTTTTCAACAAGCTCAACACTTAAGCGGAGTTCAAAAAGTACCCAGAACATGCCACAACTCCTATAAACCAGCCGTAGAAAGGTCAACCAATATCTCACCTGTGGCACCGCTGAACTACCACAAACCTTAGGATAAGATGGAGGTTCTGACGGTCACAAAATCGAGTTAGGGTTTTGTTCTTCTAGAGGGTCCACAGAATCACTTGCAAGATTTTCTGAAAATTTTAAACTCGGAAAAATCCAACTCTTGGAAAATTTCATCGAGGGAAAAATTGGGTTATTGGTATCCGTACGAACTTTTTAACGTCGTCTAAATAACCCGAATACATGTTAGAATTACGATTACGAAATACTCCGAATTGCTTTTGCAAAAAGTTAACATCACATGAAAATTTAGCAAAAATAAACAAAACCTGAAACACCAAAACCCAGAGACTGGAACACACTACAAAATTTAACCCTGAACTCCCTCACAAAACCAAGCACACCGGTTTTCTAGGCTATCTGGCCGGCCAAAATCCGAGGAATGGGGTTCAATTTTCTACCGTGTTCATATTGCATCTCATACAATATTCTGCAGTTGCTAAAAAAATTTTTAGAGCCCTTTAAAAATTCGACAGAAACTAGGTCATCGTATCGGGTGTTTCGGAGTAGTTTCGGTTTCGTAAACCTAGCAAAGATCGTCTAATTTTCTAGCATGGCTCTAATATCACTGTAGGGTTACCTAGCACGGCAGCAAGGTTTCGGGAGGCACTGTCCATTCCATTTTTCAATTTTTGCCATATTAGCTAACCCTAACCCTAGAATCGTTACTAGAAAATCCGACGATACTAAAATGTAAACACTTTACATCTAAGTGAATGAGGGAATATAACCTTGGTAGACCGGCCCTTCACTTCTAAAGCTCCATGTCGTAGTCCCTTCGCTGTAAGTTGTGAAGACCCGGACGCTAGTAAGGGTTCACATGAAAAAACGAACAAGCTTGCTCAATGTCTTCGAGACCGAAGATGATCTACGTCGAGGAGACTCGAGCTCATGCTACCTTTTCACTAATGGTGAAATTAGTGAAGCAAACACTCTAAACTAAATGGCTAATAGTAGAGGATGATGAAGTAGAAAGTGGGCTCTCTTTAGATTTCTTTTTCTCACATTATTTCATCACATAGAAAAAGCTAGCAAGCTTTTTCTCTTGAGGAAGAAGATGAAGTGATGAGATGAAGTATGAACTCATGATGTGAGAATAGCAACCATGGGTGAGTTTGTGTCATACACTAACTCATGTAGAGACTTAACTAAACTAAGGATAATGGTTAGGTTAAATGAATATCTACAGGTAATACAAAGTGAGTTGATTAAGTCAATGAACACTTGAAGCTTCTAGCCATGAGATAATGGCACTTATTTTGTAAATTACTTGGATAAATATAAACCCTAGATTATCACTAGCATGGTGTAAGTCTCACACACCCATGAAGTATGTATCATCAAGCATGACACAAAACTATGTACACTAATATATATCGCATATATACTATGTGCACAATCAAGTGAGAATTGAAATCATAAGTGAGCAAATATTAGTTAATGTAATGTAATATATCAAATATATAATTATACATTAAATTATTAAATCAAAACTTGATTTATAATCCGGCTATATCCTGTATAACCGACTAATATCTAATGCAACAACTTATCGAATCAATAGTTGATCCGATAACCCGGCTATATCACATATAACCGACCAATGTCACAAGTCGCGAGAATAGAATGCGGTATCATATACACGCATTAATCTCGGTCCCGCACATATCACATATGTGCTCCTACTGCATTTCGCATGAACCAGAAAACCTCTGTGTAGGACTCTAAAGACTCGTCAATACGCCGGCAGTAGGTGATGATCATATCAAACACAAGCGGTCTGCTAAACGTAACGGTCACCCGGGTATTGAGCGATCAGAAGATCAACAAGCAAGCCTGCTCGTACTCCTGCGAATCCAATCAGTAACACTACAATACAGTCCGGTCTCTTTGTCAGATATGTTACATATCACAGCCTGGGGGTGGTATAATGTCAGACCCTAATAGCCTGATATGTCATGCCGATACAAGGTCCATAACGGTTTGAGAAACTACTGGAACACTTACCAGTAAATCTCAGCAACCCTGGCCAGGGATTTCCTGTTATGGCCAATCGAGCATAGCGCAACATCAACTCCCAATACCGGGAGAGACGAAACCCCTCCTATCGCTCATTGCCTCCATGTGACTCGGGACTGTACCCAAAAACCACCTTTTTGCACGATCTCTTGACCGTGGTATGGTGGAAATCAAAGCGCAGTGGGAATCACACAAGTCTCTATGACGATCTCGGGTCTATAGACTAACATGTACCAGTGTCACCAGAGAACTGCTATCCGACGATAGGTATAATACCATCTAGGAATTCTCGGCGAGTCCGTCCACTGTACCCAGTCTCCCCTGAGCACCCGTATACCTTATCTGATGCCAAACACCAATGGATATAGGATCATCCATCGCCCGTCATATGGGTCGAGAAGCGTATACGCTAGTCTACTCTGGAGTATCGATACTCTGTATCGATACTCCCACGACTAGGAACATTTGAAGGATGTACTTACCGACTACCCTGTCCCCACTAATATGATCTGCCTCATAATCCTGGTAGTCAAGTACTCATCCTAAGGGCTTTATCAACATGTAATAGAGAGACAATAAGTGTATATGTTAATATAAAGAGCAACCAGATAGTATACTATCATATCGAGCAAGAAAGTCCTCCCTATATATGTCCAAGCATCCACTACAATATACATCCCATATACAGTAATGGCCTCTAGGGCATACATATAACTAACATGGTGTACCCCCTCTAGGCCCCCTGACTCGAAGTTAATTTCGTGCTCTAACTCCCCGTGAAGGTTCGGGCGTGTTTTGTTTTGATTCAGACTTCCGAATTGGTTTTAAACGGTTGGTTTTTGGAACTTTAGCTCACTGTTTATTTTCATGGTTTTGGAAATTGGTTTAGTTTGCTAATTGCGTGCGGAATTCTAATGCCGTATTTTTCAGTACATACATTACTATCTGCGACCGTGAATGTCATTAGAGCGGTACAACTCGTCTAACTGCTATATGCTCTTTTAGATGGATTTGCAACCGTGATATTCACGTTGATGTTCTGTGTTGTGGCTGAATCGTCGTGGTGGATAGCTTGGGTGCAATGTTTGTACAGTTTAGTTTTATTTGTATATTTGATATCGCGGGGCGAGCGTCAGACATGTGAAATGCCGTCACTGCCTTCTTGTATATTATTTATTTAGGGAACGACCGGGTTGAGGTCGATGTCGCCGTTGTACATATTTTTCTTTTCTGTACTAGGATTACCCCGCGATGGAGTGCACGGATAGCCAGGTTCTAGAGGGAAACAGGTCCGCATCTCATGGCGTTGAGACGGAGGAGGCCTCACTCTAGAATTGGCGGGCTATTCGCCGCACTCGTAGGGGGTATAGGTTGACCCAAGGAGGGGTACTCAAGTTACCGGATTCCGTGAAGTGCCGGGTGGCCCATTCACTTTGATGAAGGGGGTTGCTTCACTTCTGGTTTTGGCGGGTAATTTGCCGCGCTCGTACGGGTCTAGGTTTTCATTGCACAGGCTATCCATACGACCAGGGAAACGTTGGGTTTCACTTGCGGCTCAAAGGAAACTCGGGGCTCCTAAATTATCAGTATTGTTCTGTGATGCTTATCGCTTATCTGTGATGTTGCATTTATCATGCCTGTAACGATTATTATATATTGTTATATTATACTAGTAGATGCTGTATATGTTTTGCAGCTGCACTAGTCTAGCCCCCGCTCTGTCGTTAGTTAAGTAACCTAACGGGTGATGACGGGGCCCAGTGGCGAATGCGGATGGCATATAGGTACATCATATTTTCGTTCTTTTCTTGTGTGATTAATTGATGGGACTGTGTTGATTCTGATCAATGTAA
The DNA here is from genome assembly GCA_030015575.1 of Agapanthus africanus. Taxonomy (NCBI): domain Eukaryota; kingdom Viridiplantae; phylum Streptophyta; class Magnoliopsida; order Asparagales; family Amaryllidaceae; genus Agapanthus; species Agapanthus africanus. The sequence goes on from CM057341.1 coordinate 265,332,994, forward strand.
GGAAAACATACCTATTTGATGTTGTTGGAACAATTTTCAAAAACCGTTATTAAAAGGACATTTTCTTTCGTTTTGCACAGTGGTATTCGGTTATGAATATCCAGCACCTCATTCGACGAGGCAAGAGCCGAGATCCCTTCACCGGGAGTGACCTCTTAGGCAGAAGTTTGCGTCAGGGTAATAACTTCACTATAGTCGATTACATTTTCTTTGCATCGTGGTATTCAGTTTGGAATATCCTGCACCTCATTTCACGAGGAAAGAGCCGAGATCCCTTCACCGGGAGTGACCTCTTTATCAAAAGTTTTCGCCACTATACATTTGTAAAAAGCTATCCAGTTCCTTCAATGATATCAAGTTCATTACGTTAAAGATTTTTCGCCAAAAACCATTCGTAGCCCTCCGTCATTTCAGACGGGTAGCACTTAGTATTCATGCTATGTTTGTTGACCTTCGTCAAGACATAGTGTATGGTAGCTGGTTGTTACTTTTCTGTTGCATAGATAGATGCGTTGGTTTGGGACAGTCGTACAGCCTTGTTGACCTTCGTCAAAGGCGAGTACGGGTGGGTTCAAATTAACCTAGACAATGAGGGGTAGAACTTGAAATGTGACTTATGATTTTTTGACCTTCGTCAAGGTTATAAGAGCATAGGGTAAAAATTACATCAGGAGTTTCAAAAATACAGGAAACTTGCCAGGCATGCGCATACCTTCTGGAGTGTGATAACTTGAGTAGATTCTATCTGGTTATCATGCGATGATAGTTGGATCCCGATTCCCACTGATGAGTTGGTTTACTCCTCGGGTGATTTTAGATGATCCCGACTAATTCTTCCTTTGGATTTGGAGGAGAATTTGAGGATACAGTGGGAGACATCCTGATTAAATAAAGTGATTAACCATTCTGATCTAGGTTAGAGTGCACGCTGAGTGTTTCTTTTCTCTTTCTCTTTGGCAGCGACCATGTCCCGACCCTAGACTAAAACTCAGAAACCAAGTTAACCGAACCTTCTTAAAAACACACTGGATTTTGGATTGTCAGAGTCGCATTTATCATTGCCGCTCCTACTTTTACCCTTTGCATTTCTCCGGAACATTCCGTATCACTACGAAGATCCATACTTTTATTGGATATGACCATCGTATAGTTACATATGAACTCGATGAAACTTGTTTCAGATTTGAGGATGCTCTCCGGTTCTAGAGAAATTGAATAGGACTATTCAGTTGTCTTTTCCTTTTACCTTCTCTCAGGTTGTGAGGGCTCCTAGGATTAGGAGAGGGTACACTTATTGCGCTTATTGGATAGTCTTCTTCCAAACCATAGGCAGATGCCGAAAGGTGGGGAAGGAAGAAATCCAATTAGCCTAAGTGTGGTGTACAGAAGGTAATAAGTAAAGACAAATAAAAGGATTAGAAAAAGGGCAAAGTAAAATGCGACTTCCATCATTTACGACCAAACTGCGTATTCCATCGCCACTCCTACTTCACCTTTGAATTTCTCCAGAACACCCCGTATCACTACGAAGATCCACATTTATTGGATAATCCATCGTACAGTTACATACAAACTCGAAGGAACTTGTTCCAGTTCGAGAATGGATTCTGGTTCGGGAGAAATAGAATAAAGATTATTCAGCTGTCTTTTATCTTTACCTTCTCTCAGGTTGCGAGTGCTCCTAGGATTAGGAGAGTAAACCTATTATGCTTATTGGACAATCTTCTTCCAAACCATAGGCCGGTGCGAACGGTGGGGAAGGAAGAAAACCATTTAGCCTAAGGGCGGTGTACAGAAGGTAATAAGTAAAGAGAAATAAAGGGATTTGGAGAGATGGAAAGGAAATGTACGGTCATAGTCATGAATCTGGATAATGGAAGATGCATTACTAGGAATACCCGGCTACCCCTTCGAAACATTTTCATGTTTCAGTTTCACTGTGAGTTGTTAATTAAAAACTGATTTCCCAATTAGATTCTTACTCCAGTGTATATATTACATCTGTATAGTTTTACAGATGATGAGTGAGAGTAAGTTATTGTGAATTAGGTGATTATATCCTCATTATATCAGAATTTGTTGTAATTGGTGATATTTGAGAAAATCACCTGGGGTTTTTCTAACGGCAAATATTTGGTTTTGAATATCCGTTGTTATGCACCAATTTCAAACTGATATATCTGTACGTTTATTTTATAAAGTGAGATATAAAATTTTGAAATTATGTTTATGACATTTACCTATATCAGTTGATGATTGGGTAATGAGCATTAAACAACGGTGTAATTTTTCTTAACTATAGTACAGTTTTCAACCTACGACGCACAGGGTTTGAGTTATTCAACTCAGGGGACTTATACAAAGTATTGTATGTTTTCCAGTGTCCATTAGGACAAAGAGGTTGGTGCTCGTACTATATTCTGTTTACTTGTGACTTCTCCAGTTTTAAACAAGTGTTTCGTAGAAATACAAGATCCAAGTTTTGAGAAGTTATAGGTACAAGAATAAAGTAGAGAACCATGTGTTGTCTTCCAGGTGACCGAAGATGTAGATACTTGTGTTTGGTATTCAGTTGATAGTAATGGTTTTGAGAACTTGCTTCTCTTTCAGGTTACTCAAATCTGGATGCAATCCTAGTTGAGTACTGATGATCGGCCTCTCTCCATTTAGTTGACATGCACTGGAGACAGCTGCATGATTTGAATCTGGTTCCAATTAAATTAGTGCCTCTGTTTCTATATTGTATATAGAATGGTTCTTATCTTAACGATGTTAAGGTATATGGAGTTGTCCGGCTTCTGCTTAAAACCAGACTCTGGACATACTCAAGGCACGTTTCAGTAATGGCAGTTTGTAGGTTATCCCGGGCTATGACGAGGGGTAACTTTATACTATCTGGAAGATCAATAGTGATATTATTCTTGACTTACCGCAGTTTTAGCAAAATGGACTTTTTCATAAAACAGTAGTGGGAATATGGTAGAACTGGAAGTGATTCCAGAACCACAAACAATTACTGAAAATTTAATAGAACCTAAAGATTCAATCGAGTTTGACATTGCATTAGCCACTCCGCAAATATGGTGGGTAACCTCAGACACCCGAGAGGTACTTCAGTCTTCTCAGAAACGGTGACAGGGAGGTTCTTGTTTACCCATACCTGCCATTACTGCTGTTCTAGACTATAAGACCCGGCAGGAGGATGGGTATAGCGTCGTTCTAAACTAGCCTTAGAAGTGCACGTGTATATGACTCTACCATAGGGTTGTTGTAGTCAGTGGGAGAAGCGGAAGTATAATTGACAAGTAGCTTATGTCTATTCATAGACTAAAGCAGGTATAGCGGAGATAGATCATCTATTTTTGATGTGACAGTCATAGGCTTTGACTTCATCAGAATAGGAGATGGATCTGTTAAGAAGGTAGTAGGGTGTTATGTCCTGGTATTTGGATGACATGCACTTTATAGGGAGTGAAATTCCTATACTACGATCGGTTATACTGTGGTTGTCATAAAGTAGTTTCTCTATATAGGATATGCATATAATATCAGGGTTTCTGGTTACCAGATCTGTAGTTTTAGATCTAGAATTGGGTAGTTTCCCAATATGGATACTTAGACAGTATTCTAAAAGTGTTTTAGAATGAACGACTCCTAGCAAGGTGGTGTACCTGCAGATGATGGAGTCACCCTCTCTAAAGGTGTCTTACAGACTAAAGACGAAAGGGATGTACATGATTGGCATATCATTTGCTTAGGCAATTGAGTCAATCATGAGATGTCAAGTACCACACCAGATGTTGTTTTTGCACTGGCTGCAATAAGCTTATATATTGATCCAATCCTGGAGAAAAGTTCGGAAGTAGTTTATGAACATAAGAGGATGTTCTAGGGATTTAGAAACAGCAGCCTCCTTCGAGAGACAGTTATCATTCCAGGCTTCCAAGGTGACCTGGATGACAGAGTGACTGTCAGAGTTATAGTTTTCCCTCTTTTGAGGGGCAGTAGTTTGGACAGGTGGTCCAAGCGGATACTGAAGGAGGCATGGCGCAGGAAACTGATTAAATTCAGTTGACGATACAGTCTAAAAAGTTTGCTGGATTTGGAATTCATTTGTGAACTGGGTCCCATCAGATATCCAGATATATTCTAAGACAGATATTGCTCATTTCAAGAGATGGCTTTCTCCGTGAACTTGAGATAAAGAGAGACATAGAAAGAAATATTGGAGCGGATCCACTCACGGAGGCTATTTCTCAAACGCAATAGTTTCGCAAACGAGCTTTCTAAAACTGATTAGTAGAGAAGTTTGGTGTTCAGTATCACACGGGCTGTGAGTATGCGACACCGCAATAATTATTCTTAAGTGCAAGTGGGAGATTGTTGGCTATAGTGCCCTTAAGTCAATTATTGCATCGCAGGCACGCGATTGCAATGATTGATGGAGGACTTATACCGGTAGAACAGTCTTACTCGAGATGATAGTATGCTATCTGGTTTGTCTTTATCATCGTGTACATACTTTAGGTGACATTACTGATCACTATTACATGTTGATAGAGCCCATTGGATTCTTGCTTGACTGCCAGCAGTATGACGCCGATCATATACGTAGGAGCTGGGTAGTCTATAGGCACATCCTTAAATGTCCCTAATCAGGGGAGTTTCGAGACTGGGCATCGATACTCTAAGAGTAGAATAGTATATACTGATCAAGACCCCGACGAGGGGCGGTGTCCGGTCCCACAAGCCATTGGTGTCAGTTGGTTCACCTAAGATGTATACAGGTGCTCTTGGGTTATGAGTACACCGGACGGACTCGCTGGGAACATGCTAGTTGGTTTTATACCTATTGTCAAATAGCAGTTCCCTGGTGAAATGTGTACAGGTTAGTCCATCAAACTGAGACCGATATTTATCTCGTGTGAGTTCTCACTGTGCTTTGATTACTACCCTACCACGGCTCAAAAGAGTCGTGCAAACAGGTTTTAGTTGGGTACAGTCCCGAGCCATATGGAGGCAGTGAGCAGATCGTCAGGGGATTCGTCTTTCTCGATATTGGGGGTTGATGTTGCGGTGTGCATGGGTGGCCATCACCAGACATCCTTGGCTAATGTAGTCGAGAATTACTGATTCGGATCAGTAGTTTCTCAGGTGGTGATGGGCTTCATACCGACACTGAATGTCAAGTTATTAGGGGTATGACTTTATCCACCCCCTAGACTCGATATGCGATACTGATAGACGAACGGACCAGACTGTATGGATATTGTCACTGTCAGGCTTAGTAGGGGTTTCAGGATGAGTTTGCTCGTCGGCCTCCCTTTCGCTCAATACCTAGGTAGCCATTACGTACAGCCAGTGCCGCTGACGTGCTTGTGGATAAACCCACTACCAGCGTATTGAAGAGTCTTTAGAGTCCCACACAGAGGGTTTCCCTGCTTCGGGCGAAATGATGTAGAGGCCGTATGGATTTACGACAGGGTTCGATCACATATGTGTACTTGTGCACGGATGATGTTCGGACGGATAATACTATTGGGTTTTGGTTTAAGCCAGATCCTAGTATTATATTTGTTGGATTATTTTCTTCTCTTTGTATTCGTATTCTTCGGAATACAGATGAGGGTATGTATATACGGTTGAGGGTTATTCTTATAATTTATTACAAGATTACACCTCATTATGGTTTAGACCTTTTTGGATTAAAAGGTTATTTAGGTGTAGGATGAGCTGTTTATTGCATTTTTGTGGCATGGCTAATTAGAGACCCATGGTTCTTATTCTACCATGCTTAGGGTTTTTGTTTGTTGTGAGATTATGTTGACTTGAGATATTTTTTGTTGACTAAGATATTTTGGAGACATGGACATTTATGTGATGGCTCCATTATTTCTTATCATACTCACACAACAAACAAAAAATACAAGCCATTATTCATTTCTTTTTCTCTCTCTTGAGTTGCTCTCAATATCTCATTCTCATGGCATCTTCTTCTTCCTCTAGCTCCACCCAAAGCCTCTCATGAGTTGAGAATCCTTGGGTGTCTTGAGACAAATTAATCCTTCATCACTCTTTACTTCATCTACGGTATCTAAAGTAGTGATCTAGGTGCCTTAGTTGCCTCGGATATGAGGTTGGAGCTCGTTGCATAGACTCTCGGGTGGATCATCTTTGATGGAGGGAGACCGAAGATCAAGCTTGATTAAGGACGCCCCTAGAAGCTTGGGACGATGGTTGAAGACCGAAGGACACAAATCTATTCGGTATAACCATTCTAACTCCTTTGCATGTTTTGTTATCTAGGGTTTATGGGTAGATACGGGTAATTAGTTGTGGTAGCGCCAAGTTTTATAAATTTTTGTTCCGCATTTGGTCACGGATTGATGCCCGGGGCGCTGCCGTAACCCAACACCCTCAAGGCCCAAATCGCGGCCATAGCCCAGGTGGCCGTGCAGGTTAGTGTCCGCCTTCCGCTCGGGTTTTCATTAAGCCTTTTTATTTGGATGATCAGATACCTTTTTAACCCCTCCATTCATTTTCCTCAGGTATTCCAGCACTACGCCCTCGTTGCCAACATGGAGCACAAGGAAATTGTCTCGGAAATGCAGATAGCGGGCGAGTCTTCCTCGCGGGAGGAGAGCCTGAGCTGGGAGCTGCGTCAAGCGAGGGAGAGGATTGCCTTCCTCGAAGATCGGGTGGCTGCCGAGGAGGGGGTGAATGCGAACTGCCGGGAGACCATCCGGGCTTTGAGGGAGTCTAACAAGGTCGCCGAGGCCAAGTTGGAAGATGCCAGGGTGCTCGCCGCCACTTTGAAGAAGACACGGGATGCCCTTAAAAGGGAGAATGAGGCGGTGAAGGAAGGGATGAAGCACGCCGACCTCCGGGCTGTGAAGGCGGTGGAGAGCTATAAGACTTCGTATCGGTTCTATGCCGACCTCGGTGACGCCTTTGCCCTCATCCGGCATGAGGCCCTCGACGCCGTCAAGGCGTTGATGCTGGAGTTTCCCGACGGTGGGCTCCGGCTCGAGTACCCCCTCGAGGGTGAGACGCAGGGGGATGCCGCCGGAAGCGCCGCCGGGTGGAAGGCCCCCGGTGGGAGCATTGGGGATAAGGCGATCACCCCGGCTCCTAGTGCCGAGGCTCCTGCCGCGGGCGTCGACCCTCAAGACGCCACCCCGACTTCCGACGCTGCCGCGAAGCTCGTTGGGTTCTTCCCCGGCCCCGAGGCCTGAATCTCCCTGCATTCCTTTTATTTTCTTTTATTTTCTTGTTTTCATCTTGGAATTTTGTAAACCTTCGGGCGATTTTGTAAGGCTGAGGAGCCTACAATACCGTTGTAAAAACTCCCGAGTTTTGAATAAAGCCCTTTTGCAGAAATTTGTGTGGCAATGTTTTCATTTCATGGTAATGTCTTTATTTTGCTCGCCTGGTGAGCGCTAGGTCGGCGACCAGTCCTTTAGTTAGCGATCACGCGTCGAGTTAAATCCAATTATTTGTCAAGTGTACAAAGGCCGGTATTAGGTCGGCGTCCTTTTGGCCCCGAACTCGAGGTGGCGATCGCTCGTTGAAGGTATGTCGGTAAACGCCTCCGAGTAGAAAAGTATAGACTTGCCCTTTCCCTCAAGTTGGACCGGCGACCACCTCCCTTAAGATTGGTCGGCGTTTACTGAGGTTGAAGGCTTCTGATCCTTAGTATAGATGGGTAAGAAGTTACCCACAAAGGGTGGACCGAGCAAGGGAGCTGCTCGGTGGCCTCTTAACGAGGGCTTCGATCCTTGGCGTTGATGGGTTGTAAACTACCAGCCATGGATGGTCCGAGCAGGGAAGCTGCTCGGTGGCCTCTTGATGAGGGCTTCGATCATTAGCGTAGATGGGTAAAAAGTTACCCACTAAGGATGGACCGAGAAGGGAGCTACCGAGCAGCTTCCCTGCTCGGTCCATCCATGGCCGGTAGTTTACTACCCACCAACGCCAAGGATCGAAGTCCTCGTCAAGAGGCCACCGAGCAGCTTCCCTGCTCGGTCTATCCATGGCTGGTAGTTTACTACCCACCGACGCCAAGGATCAAAGCCTCTCCATTAAGGGTAAAAACATAACCCGACATGGACTTGAAGTCATCCTTGTCACTCTGGAAGCTGGAGTCGGCAAAGGCCTCGATTTGGAAGTCTTCACTGCCGTACACCAAGAACATCTCCTTAGTCCTTCTTAGGTACTTAAGAATGTTCTTCACTGCTGTCCAGTGCTTCTCCCCTGGGTTTGATTGATACCTGCTTACAACGCTCAGTGTATAAACTACATCTGGTCTGGTACATAACATCGCATAAGCGTAGGGTATAATAGTCATGCGATCCCTTTCCAAATCAGTCTTGGGAGACATCTTTTTGGAGAGGGTGATTCTGTGACAAGCCGGTAGATTACCGTGCTTTGAATCTTCCATACTAAATCTTTTCAATATGGTGTCGATGTACCTTGACTGTGAAAGTCCTAACATCCGTTTAGATTTATCACGATAGATCTGGATCCCCGGAATGTAGGAGGCATCATCCAGGTCCTTCATGGAGAACCTTTATGATAAGAATCCTTTGACTGACTGTAGAATAGGAATGTCATTTCCTATCAGGAGAATGTCATCCACGTACAAGACGAGGAATACCACAGTTCTCGCTACAATTTTACTATAGATGTATGGATCATCTGGATTTTTTGTAAAGTCGAATTCCTTGAGGTCTCATCAAAACAGATGTTCCAACTCCACGATGCTTACTTTAGTCTATAAATGGATTTAAGCAACTTGCACACTCTTCCGCTGATTCCACTCTCTATGAAACCCTCTTGCTGATCCATATAGAAATACTCTTCCAAATTTCCATTCAAAAAAGTGGTCTTTACTTCCATCTGCCAAGTTTCATAATCGTGGAAGGCATCAATGGCAAGAAGGATCCGAATGGATTTGAACATAGCCACTGGAGAAAATGTTTCATCATAGTCCAAACCAGGTCTTTGACGATAACCTTTTGCAACAAGTCTAGCCTTATAGGTTTCAACCTGTCCATCTACACCAATCTTCTTTCTGAAGATCCATTTGCAACCTACACGTTTTACCCCTTCTGGAGCAATGTCCAAAGTCCATACTTTGTTGGTGTACATGGACTCCATTTAGGCCCGCATTGTATCCAGCCATTTTATCGAGTCTCTGCTCTGAATGGCTTGCTGGAAACTAGTTGGCTCATCATCGTCGATGATGAAATCCTCTCTATCACCGTCTATAAGAAAACCTTAATATCTCTCGGGCAGATGAGACTGCCTAATAGTCCCGCAGAGTGGCGCAGGGATGTCCGGTTCTTTCGAAACTTCTGGTTCCACCATGCTTTCAGTAATAGCTTGTGGTTCTAGAATTTCTTCCGGTTCTATTGCGCTCCCACTTATTTCTTTTTCAAGAAATTGAGTTTCCAGAAAGTGGGCATGCCGAGAAACAAAGACCTTTTGTTCCTCCGCGTAATAGAAAAGATACCCCTTGGAGTTTTTTGGGTATCCCACAAACTTACATAGTACTGAGCGTGCTTCGAGTTTGTCCGCATGCTGCTTTTTTATAAAAGCTGGGCATCCTCATATCTTCAGATACTGAAGATAGCGTTTCTTCCCACTCCACTTCTGATATAGTGTAGTAGGCACTGACTTAGTAGGAACCTTGTTCAAAAGATATGCAGCTGATTCTAGTGCATAACCCCAGAAGGATCGGGTTAACTCAGCGTTACTCATCATGGAATATACCATATCCAATAAGGTTCTGTTTCGCCTTTCCGATACACCATTGTGTTGAGGTGTGTATGGAGGAGTAAGCTAAGAGAGAATTCCATTCTCTTTTAAGTAATTCAGGAACTCGGCACTTAAGTATTCACCACCTCGATCAGATCTAAGTGTCTTGATACTTTTTCCGGTTTATTTTTTTACTTCATTCTTATATTCCCGGAATTGCTCAAAGGCCCAGGATTTATGTTTCATTAAGAATATATGTCCATACCTTGAGAAATCATCCATAAAAATAATGAAGTGGGAATAATCACTTCTTGCATGTGTAGACATTGGACCACACACGTCGCTGTGTATGAGTCCTAAGAGCTCGGTGGCTCTTACTCCGTGTCCAGTGAATGGAGTTTTTGTCATCTTTCCTTTGAGACATGATTGACAAGTTGCATAAGACTGATATTCGAATGGATCCAAATATCACTCTTTATGTAACTTCGTCAACCATGTTTCATTGATGTGACCCAGTCTACAATGCCATAAGAAAGCATGATTTAATTCTTGAGACTTTCTTTAGAGCGTGTTCTAGATGTTGAAAACCTGAGCTTGATTTAATACGTATATACCGTTATCTAGTGTACCTAACCCAATCAAATTTTGATTAAGGTGGATGTAGACCACATCGCTTACAAATGTAAAATTATAACCTTCTTTAGAAAGTAAAGATACAGAAATGATATTACAAGCCAGAATAGGTACACACAAACAGTTACGCAAAATCAAAATCTGCCCACTTGTCAATCCTAGGTGATATTCCCCTACGGATACAGCGTCCACGCTCATTCCGTTAGCAACCCTGAGAGTCATATCACCTGCCTTGATAAATTTACGGTTACTCAGAGCCTATAATGATTTACAGATATGAGATCCTGATCCGGTATCTAGTACCCTGGAAGCAGAGTTAATTGACAGACAGTTTTTAATCATAAACACACCTGAAGCCGAAGCCACAACGTGCTTCGAATCCTGGTTTCTAGCTTTCCAAGCCCTGTAGTCCTTCTGCCAATGCCCTTTCCCATGACAATAGAAACATTCATCCTTCCCTACTGTTAGCCCTAAAACTTTTTCCCTGCCCTTTTCCTCTACCTTACTAACACCTCCTATCGGCTTGGTAGAGGCCTTCTTCTTCTCTCCCTTGGCTTTCTCCTTGGATCTAGAAGAAGAAGTTTCCCCAATAAGCAAAGCGGGTGCCTCCCTGGATTTCTGCAGGGTGCCCACAACGCTCCTTAACATGTTGAGGAGTCCTAAAAGTGAAACTTCCTTCTCTTGAATGTTGAAATTCAAGATAAACTAGGTGTAGGTGGAAGGGAGGGACTGTAGAATCAAGTCATTATATAACTCATTCTCCAACGTGGTCCCAAGGACCGTGAGCTCTTCAATATAGCTAATCATCATAAGAACGTGGTCCCCTACAGATGACCCGACAGCCAACCGTGCCTGAAACAATTTCTTCGAGGTCTTATATCTTGCGATACGAGATTGCTCTCCATATAAATCCTTGGTATGGAGGAAGATGGAAACCAAGTCCATCTTCTCGTGCCGTCTCTAGTGTTCATAATCCATTGAGGCTAACACGAGGCACTTGGCTCTCGCACTGTCTTTTTCCTATGTCTTACGGATCTCAACATCCGTGACGGTGGAATCTGGCCCTGGGACAGCGGGGACTTTTGTAGTAAGAACGTAGCCCAGTTTATCATAGGTAATGGCCATCTGGATATTTCTTAGCAAATCTTTATAGTTTGGCCTAGTCAATTTATTATTATCTAGCAGTAACTTAAGCCCGGTCATTTTGGTCGCTGCTATCAGGAGAGAGAAAAGAAACACTCAGCATGATACTCTTGCACATTTAGATTGGTTATTAATTTACCGAAACGGGATGGCTCCCACTGTTCCTCGAATCCTCCTCCAAACCATAAAAAAAGAATTAGTTAGGATTAATCTCTTACAATTCTTGTTTAACCTTTCAGCCAGCTTAGTGTTGGTACTTCGAGGGAGATTTTCCAACGCTTTCGTGAAGTTCCTTAATTACAAAAACTCTTTTTACTGGAGGCGTAGCCCCACTAACACCGTTCTAGACACGGTTTATAGTATTGATTGTTTAGTGAAAAATCTCCTGAAGAGTAGCGAATACTCACAGTAGGATCGGGATCCAAATATCATCTTGTGACAACCTTGAAGGAATTCTACCAAAATCATCACACTCCAAATGGTATGCAACACTAGCAAGTTTCATTTTCTTTAGAAATTCCCGATGTGGATTTTTGCCCCAAGCTCTTCTGACCTTGACGAAGGCCAACATATCATAAGTCGCAAGTCAAGTTCTACCCGTCATTATCGAGGTTAATTTGAACCCACCCGTACAAACCCTTGACGAAGGCCAAAATAGATGTACAACTTTTCCAAATTAACTCATCTATCTATGCTACAGATAAATACCCAGCAGCTACCAATCATTATGCCTTGGCGAAGATCAAAATACATAGCTTGAATACTACTGAATACCCATCTGAAATGACGGAGTGCTACGGATGGTTTTGGCGAAACCATGAACGTAATGAACTTGATATAGTCGAAGGAACTATGATAGCTTTTAAAAGGAGTGGTTTAGGCTCCACATTTAAAAGTTGTTTTTCAAGAAAACCGAGTGGTTTTGAAATTGTTCCAACGATTTAAACTTTGGATTGTTTTCCTTGCATTAATCAATGTTAATGCGGTCGCATCATTTAACCCTATCATTGCAGAAAAAGAAACGAAAATACAACGTACACTTATGCAATCCGTATTCGCCACGGGGCCCCGTCATGCACCGTTAGGTTACTTAACTAACGGCAGAGTGGGGGCTAGACTAGCGTGGGTGCAAAACATAAGAAACTTATATTATATAGCATTGATTATTTAGTGAAAAATCTCCTGAAGAGTAGCAAATACCCACAGTAGGATCGAGATCCAAATACCATCTTATGACAACCTGGAAGGAATCCTACCAAAATCATCACACTCCAAATGGTATGCAACACTAGCAAGTTTCATTTTCTTTAGAAATTCCCAATGTGGATTTTTGCCTCAAGCTCTTCTGACCTTAACGAAGGCCAACATATCATAAGTCGCAAGTCAAGTTCTACCCGTCATTATCGAGGTTAATTTGAACCCACCCGTACAAACTCTTGACGAAGGCCAAAATAGATGCACAACTTTCCCAAATTAACACATCTATCTATGCTACAGATAAATACCCAGCAGCTACCAATCATTATGCCTTTGCGAAGGTCAAAATACATAGCTTGAATACTACTGAATACCCATCTGAAATGACGGAGTGCTACGGATGGTTTTGGCGAAACCGTGAACGTAATGAACTTGATATAGTCGAAGGAACCATGATAGCTTTTAAAAGGAGTGGTTTAGGCTTCGCTTTTAAAAGTTGTTTTTCAAGAAAACCGAGTGGTTTTGAAATTGTTCCAACGATTTAAATTTTGGTTTGTTTTCCTTGCATTAATCAATGTTAATACGGTTCCATCATTTAACCCTATCATTGCAGAAAAAGAAACGAAAATACAACGTACGCTTATGCCATCCGTATTCGCCATGGGGTCCCGTCATGCACCGTTAGGTTACTTAACTAATGGCAGAGCGGGGGCTAGACTAGCGCGGGTGCAAAACATAAGAAACGTTTATTATATAGCATTGATTGTTTAGTGAAAAATCTCCTGAAGAGTAGCGAATACTCACAGTAGGATCGGGATCCAAATATCATCTTATGACAACCTTGAAGGAATCCTACCAAAATCATCACACTCCAAATGGTATGCAACACTAGCAGGTTTCATTTTCTTTAGAAATTCTCGATGTGGATTTTTGCCCCAAGCTCTTCTGACCTTGACGAAGGCCAACATATCATAAGTCGCAAGTCAAGTTCTACCCGTCATTATCGAGGTTAATTTGAACCCACCCGTACAAACCCTTGACGAAGGCCAAAATAGATGTACAACTTTTCCAAATTAACTCATCTATCTATGCTACAGATAAATACCCAGCAGCTACCAATCATTATGCCTTGGCGAAGATCAAAATACATAGCTTGAATACTACTGAATACCCATCTGAAATGACGGAGTGCTACGGATGGTTTTGGCGAAACCATGAACGTAATGAACTTGATATAGTCGAAGGAACTATGATAGCTTTTAAAAGGAGTGGTTTAGGCTCCACATTTAAAAGTTGTTTTTCAAGAAAACCGAGTGGTTTTGAAATTGTTCCAACGATTTAAACTTTGGATTGTTTTCCTTGCATTAATCAATGTTAATGCGGTCGCATCATTTAACCCTATCATTGCAGAAAAAGAAACGAAAATACAACGTACACTTATGCAATCCGTATTCGCCACGGGGCCCCGTCATGCACCGTTAGGTTACTTAACTAACGGCAGAGTGGGGGCTAGACTAGCGTGGGTGCAAAACATAAGAAACTTATATTATATAGCATTGATTATTTAGTGAAAAATCTCCTGAAGAGTAGCAAATACCCACAGTAGGATCGAGATCCAAATACCATCTTATGACAACCTGGAAGGAATCCTACCAAAATCATCACACTCCAAATGGTATGCAACACTAGCAAGTTTCATTTTCTTTAGAAATTCCCAATGTGGATTTTTGCCTCAAGCTCTTCTGACCTTAACGAAGGCCAACATATCATAAGTCGCAAGTCAAGTTCTACCCGTCATTATCGAGGTTAATTTGAACCCACCCGTACAAACTCTTGACGAAGGCCAAAATAGATGCACAACTTTCCCAAATTAACACATCTATCTATGCTACAGATAAATACCCAGCAGCTACCAATCATTATGCCTTTGCGAAGGTCAAAATACATAGCTTGAATACTACTGAATACCCATCTGAAATGACGGAGTGCTACGGATGGTTTTGGCGAAACCGTGAACGTAATGAACTTGATATAGTCGAAGGAACCATGATAGCTTTTAAAAGGAGTGGTTTAGGCTTCGCTTTTAAAAGTTGTTTTTCAAGAAAACCGAGTGGTTTTGAAATTGTTCCAACGATTTAAATTTTGGTTTGTTTTCCTTGCATTAATCAATGTTAATACGGTTCCATCATTTAACCCTATCATTGCAGAAAAAGAAACGAAAATACAACGTACGCTTATGCCATCCGTATTCGCCATGGGGTCCCGTCATGCACCGTTAGGTTACTTAACTAATGGCAGAGCGGGGGCTAGACTAGCGCGGGTGCAAAACATAAGAAACGTTTATTATATAGCATTGATTGTTTAGTGAAAAATCTCCTGAAGAGTAGCGAATACTCACAGTAGGATCGGGATCCAAATATCATCTTATGACAACCTTGAAGGAATCCTACCAAAATCATCACACTCCAAATGGTATGCAACACTAGCAGGTTTCATTTTCTTTAGAAATTCTCGATGTGGATTTTTGCCCCAAGCTCTTCTGACCTTGACGAAGGCCAACATATCATAAGTCGCAAGTCAAGTTCTACCCGTCATTATCGAGGTTAATTTGAACCCACCCGTACAAACCCTTGACGAAGGCCAAAATAGACGTACAACTTTCCCAAAGTAACACATCTATCTATGCTACAGATAAATACCCAGCAGCTACCAATCATTATGCCTTGGCGAAGGTCAAAATACATAGCTTGAATACTACTGAATACCCATCTGAAATGACGGAGTGCTACGGATGGTTTTGGCGAAACCGTGAACGTAATGAACTTGATATAATCGAAGGAACCATGATCGCTTTTAAAAGGAGTGGTTTAGGCTCCGCATTTAAAAGTTGTTTTTCAAGAAAACCGAGTGGTTTTGAAATTGTTCCAACGATTTAAACTTTGGTTTGTTTTCCTTGCATTAATCAATGTTAATGTGGTCCCATCATTTAACCCTATCATTGCAGAAAAAGAAACGAAAATACAACGTACGCTTATGCCATCTGTATTCGCCACGGGGCCCCGTCATGCACCGTTAGGTTACTTAACTAACGGTACAGCGGGGGCTAGACTAGCACGGGTGCAAAACATAAGAAATGTTTATTATATACATACATACATACATATATTTATATATATATCCATTCGTCTCACGTAATAATAGACATTCCAGATCACAGATGAATATATTCGATATACTAGGAATTCCGTATTTTGTTTTAGCCTCTAATGAAAGACGGATTCCACGGTCGTGATGAATAGCCAAACCCTACCCTAAACCCCTACGGGTGCGGCAAACTACTCGCCAAATTCTAGAAGTGAAGCAACCTCTCTCAATAAAATGAATAGGCCACTCGGCACTTCAAGAACCCGGTAGTTTTTGCACCCTACCTTGGGTCTATCCTAGGTGCAAGAAACAGTAAATGAAATAATATAACGGTGGTTACAAGCTCAACCCGGATGTGCCCCATAAAAATAATATTACATCACATTTACAAATTACATGAATGAAAGAAAAGAAAATACTCTTCTCACATCCCCCCGGCTATTCATCCACGATGATCCAATACTCCATATACACATACCATCACAATACGATATGTGCAACCCCTACTAATCGACGTATAGCGATTAGCAGACGTTTAGCATCATATATTCAAACACAGAAACTTATAAACGGTGTTAAAATTGCGACTTCGAAATACTCCGTATTGTCCCAACACAAAGGTAATATAATATCAAATCTGGGCAAAAACAAACAACACCTGAAAACCTAAATCCAAAAGTACAGAACATCATAGAAAATCCAGCACCTAACACTTGAAAAGAACCGGCCAGGCCGGGAATTTGAAGCATTTGGCTGGCCAAATTTTTAAACCCTAGGCTCTTTTTTCTCTAGTGTTCTAGTTACATGATGAGTAGCCTTCTCCACTTGTTTAAAAAATTTTTAGAAGACTTTTTAAAATCGACAGAATCTTGGATTTCGGTTTTACCGTTTCGGAGTTATTTCGGTTTCGTAATTTTAAACTTCATCTATCTAACTAGTTAAGGTATGAGTAGGCTCTGATACCACCGTAAGTCGATGTTGTGCACCCCACAGGTTCACGGGGAGGCGGAATTTAAAAAAAACGATTTTTACAAAGCTCGCAACACCGACTAAACTTTAGGATCTTAACAGAAAACTTAACTAGCTATTCTACTAAGTGGTTCTAACTACTATGAAGAGTTTTATACCTCCTAGAACCAAGTCCTTCGGGTCCTTTTCTCCTCCTCTTCTTGAGCTCTTCGAAGATCTGGATCGAGCTTGCAACATCGGCCTCCTCGCGTCAAAGACGATTCACCCGAGAGTATGTGCTTCAACCTCCAACCTCTAAACCGAGGTAACTAGGGTACCTAGTTTGCTAAGCTAAGTAGCCTAGATGATGTAGAGTGTTTAATGGAGTATTTTATCTTATGAGACTTTATGTTTCACAACTCATGTGAGGGTTAGAGTCTTGAGGAAGAAGGAAAGGGAAAATATGGAGAGAGAATGCAAAATAGCAAAAATGAACTAAGGTCATGGCAAGTGAAGAATGGCTCATGCTCTTCACTCATTGAAGCATAGATTATTTTCACATAGAAAATTACAACCATGCTTCAATAGTGCATCCAAACAAATAAACAAATACCAAGAGACATTGTTCAGTCGAAATAATTGCAATCTTTATCATACCAATTTCCTCACTTTTCTAATCATCTAAGAATGTTTATTATAAATATAACACATATTATAAGTTCATCTGGAAAATATCAGTTACCATGTGTTATACATATAATCAACATTTTGGAAAGAAATTGTATGTTTATTATTTCATGTAGGATATTTTATAACTCCAACATTCTTCATTGAGATTTTGTGCAGAAAATTATCTCAGGACAGATATCGGAATCGCAAATTCAACGAAAAAATACAGAAAATCAAAGAGTTAAAATCTGGCAGAGATTCAGAAGAGATAAAAAGATTCCAGATATTAAATATAAACCCAGAGACCACCATGAGAATACCACAGAGAATTGAAGCTCTGATCTCACCAAATGGCCGCGTATCCACTGCCGAGTCAGGCTGGTCTGCCGCGGATCCGCGGCCGAGTTAGGGCATCGGTTAACGTGAATTCTCCAAAAGCTTAATTGCAATGTTCTAGCTTGTTGAGGACGCTCCATTGTAACAACCTTGTTCTGGAAACTTCCCTACAACAGCCTAGCATCTTGAAGAAGCTTGATAACTACCTTATTGTAGAAGTTTCCCTACAACTACCTATCTTCTTGTGGAAGATTAGCCTAGCTTCTTGTGGAAGATTAGTGAGGGGCTATATAAAGGACCTTAGCCTTCATTTTGAGGGGTTGTACAATTCAATACACAATTCATTACACAAGTTGAGTGACACAACTTGTGATTACAATTCAAGATCAAGACCCAAAATCAAGAATCATTGAGAACAATATCGAGCGACAACATTCAAGATCTTTTACGCGAAACCGATCGTCATCTACAAGCAAGTGATCCCCGACAGGTCTAAATCTCAAGGTGATCGAACAAAGCGAAGATCGACCGAGAAATTACCTCTTCAAAGGAGTGATCGAGAGCATTCTTTCTTGTAATCTCGAATTGAGAAGTGTAATTCGAAGTTGACTAATAAAGGTGGTCATTGTTAATTATCGCTTTCTTTAAATTTTCACATTATGAAATATCTAATTGTTGATTCTTCTATTTTCATGATGCTTGAGTAAATCTCCGCTTGCTAAGAATTCGAAGGAATTTGGTAGATCACATTGTGAGGAAATCCTATACTTATCTTAAGTCTTATATGAATTATGAACTTTAGGAAAAAGAATCATCGACGGCCAAATTTGGAGCGAGATCACCGTTCTTGATAATTTCGTTGCAATTTGGGATTAAATGATTGATGGTTCTCTTTGCTAAAGGCTAGATTGGAATAATGATCGATGAAAAGACAAGGGATGGTGTAAGAGAAACCCTAGTTTCTTCAAAATATCCCCAATCTTCATTCATCGCCATCGTTCTAGCTATAATTCATCAATAGATAAAATGAGTCATTATTAGTATTCATCATTGCTATCAATTCTTATCGAATCCAACAAGCTATTCTTCAATTTTCTTGATAACTGTTGGGAATTCACCCGCCCGCGCAAACGCGTATGTTATGGAAACGGATTTAAAAATGATGGAAACGGATTACGCATGCGAGATCGTTCTCGTTTTACTATTTATAACCGCAAGTGCACGGCGCGTTGTAACAAGCCGGCAAGAACGGGTCGATCCGCAAGGAATTGTGTATTAAGTGTTGTTGTTTAAGGTTAACAAATTAACGAATTGGGGGTTTCTAAAAAAAATGAATAAAATACGGAAACAAAGAAAAACAAGAAAAGTGTTGAAGAAGAATGGTTGTGGCTTGGCTCGGGAGCTTTGAATCGCGACGTTTACGTCTACACTCGCTTGGTCATGAAATGTCCATTTAATCACTTACCGTTTGTATGTCCGTGCTTGGGGTATCAAAACTAAACACGAGGGTTAGCAAGCATACCGCAACAACAAAAACACAAAGTGGTTAGTGAGAGAAATGATATTAGTGTTGAGTTTGCTAAGAAGTTGTGATGGTATATCGTATATGAAATTAAGAGATTTGTCAAGTCCTTAATCACAAGATACGATATCCAAGCTTAGCAACCTTAACATCAAATAGATTTTAACTTAAATATTGAAAATGGGGAAAGAGAATGAATACGGTATATGAGGAGGTTACAAGTAACCATGTGTCAAAATACCGTATCATATCAATCCATTAACAATCTTCAAGTTAGAATCATGAGTTAAGCACATAAAACAATTACAAGAGGTGGAGGAGGCAAAGCCTTTCATCTCACTTCCTCACCTACACTACAACCAAAATAAGATTAGTTATGCATGATAAAAGCAAGTAAAGAAAATAAGCAAGTATAAAAGAAACTACAATTGCAATATATTAACACTTGAAGAAATGAGATACAAGAATTTGGTATCTTGTTCCACCTCCTTAATGAAGCTCTCCAAAGAGAGCTTCAAGAGGGAAGAAGAAGAAGAAACCAAGTGAAGATCACTCACCCTCAAGCTGAACCAAAAATAAACAAACTATCAAAATGTATCATATCTATTTGGCATGGCATGACCTATCTCTTTAGATCAGTTCTGGTATTTATAGGCCACAAGACAGAATAAACAAACAATATACAAGTGATGGTGTGGCATTAATAAACAATCAGAGAAAATATGGGGTCAAAAGGGGGTAGGGGGCCGAGGTCGCCCGATCTAGTGGCCTTCTCACCGGCCCACATATCAGAGTTTCATCATATTCTTAAAAACATACGATACGTGAAATGTGTTATAAAAGACGTATACCAGCTAAAGTTAAACACACAGGACGGTTATTTTTCAGGTCGTCAATCTCATAGCAAGAATTTAGTTATTTCAACTTATCAACCGAACCGTCAGATTTTGAATCAAAATTCCCCAGCTAACCAACATGACAAAGTTTTTATATTTTTCAAGAATTTTTCTATTTTTATAAATTTTTCAAATTTTTCAATATACAATGTCGTACAAAAGCAGATATGAAATGCAATTACGTGCAACAGAAAAAGAAAAAAAATACAATATGTAAATGCTGAAATGCAGGAAATATGCAAATGCAAACTATATGCAGATACAAAATGCCATCACCAAGCTCCACCCCCAAACTAATCCAGACGATGTCCTCATCGTCGCTTTGCTTTGCCTTTGCCTCGACTGCTTCCGCTTTCCTCGTCCTGCTTAGCTAAGAGTTGGCTAAACTGCTCTTTGATCTTCTTATTCTGTCGGATTATTGTCTTGATGTCGCGGACTTGCATTCTGTGAAGCTCATAGGGATCCGTTGGAACGTCATCTCCCAAGTATATCTCGGATGAAGTCTGTGGGGCCGCGTGCTCACTGGGGTCGGTAGGGGTCCAAATCTGCTGCTCACTCCCGGGATCCGTGTACCCTGGTGAGATCTTCTCTATCTCCACCGGTACAGTATCGTACATCGTGAGACAGGCCGTGAAATCTTCGTCCGTCATATAAGATCGGCAAATTTGGGTAATGAGGATGGGAAGCAGAGATTTCCGTGCAGCCATACTTTCCTTGATTGTGGTGAAGAGCATGCTCGCCATGCAAAACTGGTAGTCTCTGGTCATCAAATAATGGACCATGTGCCCTGCAATCGCTGGAAAAGACGATACGCGCGCGATCCCCCTAACGTTGCGATACACCCAGCGGCATGCCGTATAGGCTTTCCTGTAAATCTGCTGGGCATTCAGCCCAGCATCTCGTAGTTCGCATCAATTTCCCAGAACTGTCCTATACTGCGCCAGTTCTAAGGGTTTTTGAGAGTCAGAACGCATCGGGATACCGGTGACAATGGATATGGTTTCAGCGAAAAATATCCTACGTCTACCCCGAAATTGAATTCTAACCCTATCTTGAAATATTTCTCTATCTCTTAACGCATCATAGAACTCATCGATTAAACTTTCACATGCACACAAACCCTCTTCTCCATAGAGCAGAAATTCCAAACCTAATTGCCGGAGTGCATCACAAAAATAATGCCCGAACACATCGTGAAAGAAAATGGCAACGAAATTGCGTTCCAATTCAAATGGGGCCATTTTCAGAGGTTTGTTGAATTTGCATAAAATAAACAGTGTAGGAGAAGGGGAGAAAGAGTTTCTTACAGCAAGGAAGAAGAAGATCGGAGCTTGGAGGAGGCCAGGCCGAGCTCCCCGGATCTGATGTGGAAGTCGCCGGCCGGAATCCGAGGGTGAAGGCTAGGGTTTGGTGGGAGGCTGCGGGAAGAGGAAAGAAGAAAGATAGATCTATTTGCGAGAATGGGGAGTGATGGCTCGGGTTGGGGCAGTGGGCTGTTATAAAGGAATTTTGCAAAAAAAACCCCATAATGAAATCCAAACATATTCACACTCATTCTCAAACAAAAAATCGAAAAAAGTCTCGTCCCACTAAAAAAACACAGCACTCACCCTCTAACGTGTGAGATTTTATAAAAAACTAAGAAAAAACAAAGAAAACAAAAATTATAATATTCACAATCTAAACGACATGGTTAATGCAGAAGTTAATACCAGCCATAAGAAAATTTTGTCAATATAGTGTCATGGCTGGCAAAAGAATAGGTATATTAAAAAGAAAAAGAAAATATACAAAGAATGGTTAGATGTTAGTAAAGGGCATGGGTGCGTGAAGGAATGGGTTAGAAGACGTTGAAGGTGAAGACGAAGTTTTGACGACAGAAAAGAATTATTGTTCGAATGAAATGAATTTTCCAAAATTACATGTGAAGTTTCATTGTCAGGTTCGTTTAGAAACCGGAGTTCATCCGCAAAAAATTCAGAAAAAGAAAGGTTCAAATTTTGATCCCAAAATGATCCCGACTCAAACTCACTAAGAATATCAAGTTCATCGGCAAAAATTTTGTCAAAACTTGACAAGAAAGAATAGTGTTCAGTGCCGTCTTCTTCCCTATTATTTTTCACAATCCTACTCTCATTATTCACAAACTCTACCAAAACGATTTCTTGCTCACCACATTCACAAATGGGTAGGTTCATATCATCTAAAAAGGTAGGTTCCCACCCTAATGTTTCTACCGAAACAATATCACTAGGTGATACAAAAATTGTGGGTTCCTGATCATTGATCTTTTCTAACAATTTATCCCAACCATACCCGTCAAATTTATAAGGTTCCTCCTCTAAAGTTGGAAAGCAAAAATCATTCGGTTCAAGAATATCCTCTTCAAGTATTATTTCAGTTAAATCAATCTCTAAATTACAAGTGACAAGAGGCTCAGTGGATACCTGAAGGCTAATGGTGGACTGACTTAGAGGGTTTGCTTGTGTGTCCTGTGAACACCTAGTCAATACAGTGGTATCATCATCTAAAAAACCATCCAAATTGATCTGATCACTTATTTCACTCGTGTGGCTCCCTAGCTGACAGATGTTGACACTATGGGGTTCCAATTAACTGTGTTCACTCCCCTGAATCCTCTCAGCTAAATGTTTCGTTAGTTCCTCAATTCTAGCCAAAGATTGAGCTTGAGCAACAAATAATTGCTCAGATTGCTGTAAAAACAGGGCTAGCGTTGCAGCTGATTGGTTCTCGACCGCAGTCATTACTTCAATACCCTTTTCAAAAGTGGTCAACCTAGCATCTATCTCACCGTTACTCCCTAATGACGGTTCAGTTGTTTTGGGTTGGAGGGGTTGTGATAGTGGTGATGCTAGAGCAGTCATTTTGTCGACCTCTTTCTATAAATCTTCAATCATTTGGTCTATGGTTGAAGTAGGACTGGGTTCAGGAGTGTTAGGTGGGTGACCATTATCAACAATTTGGGACGGTTGTCACCCCTTAGAAAAGGACAATTTTCATGAATGTGGGAAGAATTTTGGCAATTTCTACAAATCAATTGGGATTGAGTATAAACAAAAGAATAAGAGTCATGAAAAATAGAATTGTATTTTGTATCACCCATAATAACAAGTATTCACAAATATCACAAAAATAAAGAATATCACACCCCTAGCAGTCTATGTTATGCTAAGTCAACTAAACCTGCTCAAGAACCTGATTGCCGAAGTAAAAATGTATCGAGAAATAAGCTCAAAATATACTGATCATAAAGCCAAGTAAGTGCAAGAGAAAAGGGGAGGTTTTCCAACACTTTCGTGAAGGTCCTTAATTAAATAACCCTTTCTTTTTTGGCGGTTGCGCCGTGAACACTTGCCTAGACACCTCGTGAACGATATATCGTTAAAAAAAGTTCTAAATACAGTTAGCTCCTCCTGATGAGCGCGAAGTCCTTAGAGTCAAAGTTCTAGTTGATTTTTAATTACTGGGGGTATGCAAGAATGCAGTTTTGTGATTTGTGGGCTACGGAGGAAAGGTGATGAAATCCTTTACCGTATCTTATTTGATCATTTATGCCCTTAAAATCCGTATTAATATGCAATGCGCAATCAAATAAAAGAATTTCAAGAAATCAAGCAATATAAACAATTCTTTTTCAATTAAGTATTAGCGCTGCAAAAAATATGGTTAGTTCTCTAGTTTCCTTGGTGGCAAAATTGTGCGAAGAATCCTGCAAAAGATAGAAAATTGGATTGCGTCGGATTCGAGCGAAGGTGTTAGAAAATACGTACCGATATGATTTGGTTTATGAAACCCCCTTTGAATTGATCCAAGTCGTTGAAAACGCGTATGTTACGGCGCCAAAAAACTTGTTGGAAATTCACCCGTGCGTGCAAATGCGTATGTTACGGAAACGGATATGAAAATGATGGAAACGGATTGCGCACACGAGATCGTTCTCGTTTTACTATTTATAACCGCAAGTGCACGGCGCATTGTAGCAAGCCGGCAAGCACGGGTCGATCCGCAGGAAATTGTGTATTATGTGTTTTTGTTGAAGGTTAACAAATTAACGAATTGGGGGTTGTCACAAAAAATGAATAAAATACGGAAACAAAGAAAAGCAAGAAAAGAGTTAAAGAAGAATGGTTATGGCTTGGCTCGGGTGCTTTGAATCACGACGTTTATCTCTACACTCCCTTAGTCATGAAATGTCCGTTTGATCACTTACAGTTTGTATGCCCGCGCTTAGGGTATCAACACTAAACACGAGGGTTAGCAAACATACCGCAACAACAAAAAAACAAAGTGGTTAGTGAGAGCAAATGATATTAGTGTTGAGTTTGCTAAGAAGTTGTGATGGTATATCGTATATGAAATTAAAAGATTTGTCAAGTCCTTAATCATAAGATACGATATCCAAGCTTAGCAACCTTAACACCAAATAGATTTTAACTTAAATATTGAAAATGGAGAAAGGGAATGAATACGGTATATGAGGAGGTTACAAGTAACCATGTGTCAAAATACCGTATCATATCAATCCATTAACAATCTTCAAGTTAGAATCATAAGTTAAGCACATAAAACAATTACAAGAGGTGGAGGAGGCAAAGCCTTTCATCTCACTTCCTCACCTACACCACAACCAAAATAAGATTAGTTTTGCATGATAAAAGCAAGTAAAGAAAATAAGCAAGTATAAAAGAAACAACAATTGCAATATATTAACACTTGTAGAAATGAGATACAAGAATTTGGTATCTTGTTCAACCTCCTTAATGAAGCACTCTAAAGAGAGCTTCAAGAGGGAAGAAGAAGAAGAAACCAAGTGAAGATCACTCACCCTCAAGCTAAACCAAAAATAAACACACTATCAAAATGTATCATATCTATTTGGCATGGCATGACCCCTCTCTTTAGATCAGTTCTGGTATTTATAGGCCACAAGACAGAATAAACAAACAATATACAAGTGATGATGTGCACTAATAAACAATCAGAGAAAATATAGGGTCAAAAGGGGGTAGGGGGCCGAGGTCGCCGGATCTGGTGGCCTTCTCGCCGGCCCAAATCCTAGGAGGGAGGCTCGGGTTTGCAGGGTGTGCTTATATGCTCTCTCTTATTACTCTGGATCTGTTTGCTTGGTTAATTGTAACCTGGTTTGTATGCAGAGGAATGGAGGGAAACTTGGTCTTTACATCACATCCAAACTTTATGCAATAAATGCATTCACAACCACTTTGCACAAGTTGTGTGCCTACTTGTTTTCTTCATGATGCCAAGGCAGCCCACATGGTCTATGGCAGCCCCCTACCTGGTCCATGTCATGTGTCCACATGTGTGTTGGACAATTTTACACAAAAAATGGGGACATATGCATTATTTCCAAAAGAGCTCATGGGACATCAGTCGGTTTTCTGGTCTGCTTGCAGTGTCGGCTCCAAAATGCTATATCTGTGATTTTGAATGTGTTTTTCAGTATGTCACGGATACCTGCAAACTGTAATAACTGAGCAGGCATTGATTAATAGTACCGATATATAGCAAAACAGATAATGAATGAGAGGTAATAAAATGCAGTTTTATGAGATGAACATTAACTAAAATTGATCTTGGACATTTTCTTGATTACTAAATCGTAAACTCTATCTTGATTTCTTGAAAATATTTCATCAACTAAATCTTGAATCATTTTCTTGAATTTTCTTTACTATTTTTTTTGACTCGTCTAAAGCAAGAGTGATCAAATACATAAATCCTAGAGGACGACCCGTACTCACTAACGCTCGCTACACGCGACACCGTTACTGATTGCGGTTATTATACGACTAAAACATTTCATCACTTCTTTACTACATCTTTTCTTTTCTTTTCTTCACAAATCAAAGAAGCGAAAATTTTAGAATAAATCAAATGTCTCCGTTGTCGGAGATGCGTGCGTAATTTGTTCGTTCTTATTATTTGAGTTGAAATATTATTATTCCATCAAAATTTGGATCAAAATCGCATCATGTGCTTAACGATTAGTGTTTGAATTTTGCAAGAAAATCTGGAATCGCTGTAGCAGAGGAAAAATATTCAGATCATTTCATAGAGACCAGATCAACAAAGGGAGCATCAGTACCAAAACTTGTTCAAGAAACCATTCAACTGACCGCGGAACCGTGGCAAGAAGCAGGCATGGACGGCAGATCCGCGACATTCTTGACGAGTTAGTGTTTCAGTTTTCTCTGGTATATTCTTTACTTTCTTATCTCTCCTCTGATCTGTCCAATAACAACTTTTCTACAGGATTCTTTGCAAAAATTCGCTGCGCTCAAAAAAAGTTTTTTTTATTGCGTTTCTTGAAATTGGTTGTTTGTGCATATTGTAATACAAAAATTAAAGGGCAAAGAACAAATTCAGATTAGGTGGGGATTTCATTACCCTTCCTAAGCCCTAAAAATCACAAAACTAGCATCCGCATCACCCTTCATTAACTAAAAAATATCTAGACAACTCTAAGGACCGTCGCGCTCAAATAGGACAGAAGAAGGTCATGGGTAATCTATTGCTTATCCGCATTTCTTTTGTGATGTCTAAGGTAAGTGTGTCTAAGGCAAGTGTGTCTAAGGAAAGTGGTTACTTAATTAGGCCCGCTACTTACGTAGCGGATACCTCCCACTTACCTGACACTTACCTGGCCACAGGAGGGATAAAGAGGTAGTAGATGATTTATCCTGCGATTTGTCTTCTGGAAGTTTAGGAGCGGTCTAGTGACTTGACCTAGGTGACCTTAGATCTAGGGTTGATTGTGCATTTTTGTGTGATTTTTCTAAATCATTCTTTTTAAAAAACAAACCAAACCATTCTTTTAATTAATTAACGCTGCCACTTATGCTAAAACGCTTCGTGCATGCTCGGCTGGACACAGGATTCTAGTGCCCGTCTTGTCCGCGTTTCTTCTATCGACTCCGAAGTCAGAATTTCTTCATCTTCTTTTTCCTCACCACACACCACATCCACCGAGATGGACAGTTCTCCATCAAACTTCAATAACACCACTTTGCCACCGCCCGCAGGTGCGCAGAATCTACCGCGTATATCTCTCCAAGAGAGATGCTACTCTATACGTGGTCCTCTCTCTACTTGTCTTTCCATACCACCAGCCAATGGGGATAATTTCGAAATAAAACCACATTACATCAATCTTTTGCCTAAATTTCACGGTCTTGAGTCTGAAGACGCATACAATTTTATCACAAAATTCAAAAACGTATGCGCTATGATAGGCACTTCACAACTTTCTGTGTATGCTATGCGTTTACGTCTTCTTCCGTTTACTTTGTGCGATTTAGCCGAGAAGTGGTTTTATAACACACCCGCACACTCTATTTCCAATTGGGACGAATTCATTATAGCATTCCTTAAGAAATTTTATCCCAATCATAAGACCGCCCGTGTTAGGAGCGAAATCAACCAATTTTCCCAGCTTCCCAATGAACCATTTTGGAAATGTTTTGAACGGTTCAAGGATCTGCTTACCTAATGTCCTCATCATGGAATCCATCGATGGGATCTCCGTCGAATCATATATGAGGGCATTAATCCAATGACAAAGCAGATGCTTGAAACCATGTGTCAAGGCAATTTCATGTCTAAAGACGATGGTGAAGCCAGGAAATTCTTGGAAAATTTCGCTGAAAACACTTTAAAATGGGAAAGCATTAGTCATTCATCTTGAAGAGGTATCCATCAACTTGATGTTTCCATAGCAGTCAAAACCGAAATGGCAGCAATGAAAAAGAAACTTAAAGCTATAGAAAACAAATTTTTATTAGCCTCCCTAAATCAGGTGACGCTCCCTAAAACCATGTATGGATGCTGTTCAGATCCATCACATCTGACGGAAGAATGTCCTTTAAATTCTCTGTTTCAAGATCAAGAACACACTAATGCTGCTTTTCAGTAACGACCTAGAAACGATCCGTATTTTTCCACATATAATCAAGGTTGGAGGAATCACCCTAATTTTGCTTGGAACCAACACCAAACTCAAAATACGGTTCCAAACCAAAATAACTTCCAAAAGGTTCCTCTACAGCAACAGAAACTACCACAACTGAGTCAGCAACCCTTTCAACCACAAAATTTTCAAAATCCGACCAACAATTATGCACCGTATAATAATTCTTTGCAATTGGCCGGTACCGATAATTCCTCTTCACTCGAACAAACCATGAATTTGTTTCTGAAAAATTTCATGCAAGTTTCGGCTGAGATAAAGTCTTCTTTTGATACTATAAAGAAGGACTCCGCCTCACACAGTGAGAGTATTAAATCGATAGAAGCACAAATTGCATGATTAAACGCCGAAATGAGTGCTTGATAAAAAGGGATACTTCCATCTCAGCTCCTACCGAATCCTGAGCATTCACAATACTACAATGTGAGTGCCATTACAACGTTGAGATCTAGAAGAGTGCTGAATAACCAAGTCGGTGGACAGATTGATAGTGATGAGTCAATCAATGACACCCCAGCTTCCACTTCCACTTCTACTTCCGCTTCTGACCCTAGTTCATCTTCTTCTGAGCCTATTCTTCGTTTTCTTTAAGGCTCGAACTTTCAGCCCATTTCTTCTAGTCAACCAACAACGATCCCCACTCCAATTCTAGGATTCGTTCCACCCACACGACCTTCTCCAATGTCGGACCCATCTCTTATTGCTAAAGCTCCTTATCCAAACCGGTTAAGGAGAAACAAACCAAGTCCAAAAATGGAGAAGATTATGGAAATGTTTAAACAGGTTAACATAAATATCCCTCTTCTAGATGCTATCCAACAAGTTCCAGCTTATGCGAAAATTCTAAAGGACTTGTGCACTAGGAAGAGGAAGACTCAAGTGCCGAAAAAAGTTTTCATGACGAGTAATGTTAGCACAGCTTTTATCCATCAGTTACCAAAGAAACGTAAGGACTCTGGCTGTCCTACAATCTCTATTTCTATTGGGGGTAAAAATATTAACCGTGCTCTACTCGACCTTGGTGCTAGTGTTAACCTGCTTTCATACTCTGTTTACGAGCAGTTAGGTATTGGAGTGTTGAAACCTGCTCATTGCACTCTCCAGATGGCAGATCGATCTATCACCAAACCTAGGGGTGAACTTGAGGATGTGTTGATAAAAGTCGGGAAAGTTATACTCCCTGTGGACTTTATTGTTTTAGATACACAACCTGTAGCGAACCCACGGAACCAAATTCCGGTGATTCTCGGTCGACTTTTCTTAGCCACTTCCAATGCTTTCATTAATTACCGAAATGGTTCTATGAACTTATCCTTTGGGAAAATGACAATTGAGCTTAACATTTACAAGCTAGGAAGTCAACCATCTAAACTTTCTGCTCATATTCTTGATGTCTGTTCTGTCCACGAGATAGCTCCCGAAAGCTGCAAGGCTGATGAACTTTGCTTTGATGATCTCGACGACATTAGCACATCATTGTTTGATCTTGCACAGTCTCATAGTAAGGACACCTTTGCCGAGTCCACCCCCGAGTTTGAACCTTCTGATTCATCACAAAAGTCAGTCCACTTTCTGAGTCTGTAACCTTTGCAGGCTATGAACTTCTTCGAGAATCCGAATGTCTTTCACTTACCCCACCTTCTATCGTCTCTCTGCCGACATTAGATCTCAAATTGTTGCCTTCTCACCTTAAATATGCATATTTAGGTGAGAATGAGTCTTTTCCTGTGATCATATCCGCTTCTCTAGTTTTAGAGCAAGAGAACGCTCTTTTGATGGTCTTGAGATCTAATTGGCAAGCCTTTGGTTGGACAATGGCTGACATCAAAGGGATTAGTCTCTTGATTGTAGAACATCATATACATTTGATGGATGAAGACAAGCTAACACGAGAACCACAAAGATGGTTAAATCCCGTCATGAAGGAGGCGGTAAAGAAAGAAATTGTCAAGTGCCTTGATAGTAGTATCATTTACCTAATCTCTAATAACAAACGGGTAAGTCCTATTCATATAGTCCCTAAGAAGTCTGGTATCATGGTCATAACTAATGAGGACAATGAGTTGATCCAGACACGCACCCAAACTGGGTGGAGTGTATGTATTGATTACAGAAAACTCAATGCCGCAACGAGGAAGGATCACTTCCTTCTACCTTTTATTGACTAGATGTTGGAACGATTAGCTGGACATGAATATTATTGTTTCATGGACTGATACTCTGGCTATAATCAGGTCCCTATTGCCGAAAAGGATCAAGATAAAATTGCATTTACTTGTCCTTTTGGAACTTTTGCTTATAGACGCATGCCCTTTGGGTTATGCAATGCTTCCGCTATAGTTAAGCGGTGTATGATGGGAATATTCTCGGACATGGTCGAGAATTTTCTGGAGATTTTCATGGACGATTTCTCGATATTCGGGGACTCTTTTGATGATTGCCTATCTCATATTGACCAGTTCTTACTCGTTGTAAAGATAAGAACTTAACTTTGAATTGGGAAAAATGTCATTTCATGGTCCAAGAAGGTATTGTGCTTGGACATGTCTGTTGGGGTCGAAAATAGCACCCCGGTTGATCAAATCAATGTCAAGGTCAACCCCAAGCCAGGTGGACCCACGCCCAGGTCAAGTAGGCCCATGCCCAAGTCGAGCCCGAACATGAAGCGGCCGGCCCTCCCCATGCCAAAATAAAAAATCATATAACAAATAGTTTTGATGTAATTTTTTATGCATGAATGTATGCAAAATAGGCAAAAATCCAAATTTTTGTAAGCCCATGGCTTATGCGCAAAAAGAAATGGCACATGAGCCATGAGATGGGCAAAATGCCATTTTGTAAAGCCCAATGGGCTATATGCAAATATGTAAGCCTATATAAGGCAACATGATGATGAATAAGATACACTTTTCATTCCTCCCAAAAAAAACTAGGGTTTGTGCCTCCTTCCCCTTTCTCAAGGGTCTAAAACCCTTTTCCTCTTTTTTGAATTAAATCAAGAGTTTAACTCTTCCTTTCTAAAAAATAAATAGTTTTTCACCACAAAACCCATGAAGGGGAGCTCGAATCTCCAATCAGATCTCGAAAAGGGGAGAATTTTAAGTCTCACCCGTTTTTCTCCAAGATCCCGCCGATCAAGAGCAGGAAGAAGAAGACCCATCTCCAAAAATCTAACTTTGGACAGATCCAAAGCTCAAAAGAAGAGCAATAAATCCCCAGGAGTTTAACTCCTTTCTAGATCTGTTGGAGTTTAACTCCATAAATTAGTTTCTGTTAGGAGTTCAACTCCAAAAACCCCTTGGGAATTTAACTCCTCAACCTAGGGGCTAGGCCCTTCCTGCGGGTGCTTCCCGCGGTCACGTGTGCGCCACGTGACCCCGGGCGCTAAGGTGCCCATCGGTCACGTGTGCGCCATGTGACCCCGGGGCGCTAAGGCGCCCAATGGTCACGTGTGCGCCACGTGACCCCGGGGCGCTAAGGTGCCCAATGGCCACGTGTGCGCCACGTGACCCCGGGCGCTAAGGCGCCTATCGGTCACGTGCGCGCCACGTGACCCCGGGACGCTAATGCGCCCAATGGTCACGTGCGTGCCACGTGACCCCGGGCGCTAAGGCGCCCATCGGTCACGTGTGTGCCACGTGACCCAGGGCGCTCAGGCACCTAATGGTCACGTGTGCCCCACGTGACCCCGGGCGCTGAGATGCCCAATGGTCACGTGTGCGTCACGTGACCCCGGGCGCTGAGGCGCCCAATGGTCACGTGCGCGCACGTGACCCCGGGCAATAAAGCGCCCAATGGTCACGCGCGCGCACGTGACCCCGGGCAATAAAGCGCCCATGTGCGTGCACGTGACCCCGAGCACCATGCGCCCACGTGCCACGCACGTGCCTTCAAGACGCTTCCCTTTTTTTTATGCACTCCACACTAAATATACCTCTCCCGTTAGAAAAAATTTCTAACGGGGCGCTGCCCCGCACCCCGAAAAGGGGCTGCTAGCCCCCTTGACCCCCAGTCCGCTATCCGGATAGCGGGTCCCCCATAAAAACTCTGTGGGGCCCCCGATATATCCCAAACCCCTTTCAAAACACATACACACCTACGCACTGCATATTGAGTTCGCATGACCAGTTTAACCCGTCAATTGGAGGTTCCTTCGCTCCAAATGCGAGGGGTAATTAACGACAGCTTAGTCCACGGCTGCCGAAGATTTGGATCCCTACAATCAATAAACCCCAGCCTACCTTAGGCAGGGGGAATCTTTACTGCGCCTGACAAGCGTGCATTCCCATCTCAATAGGGTGACGAAAAACACCCTACAGGTTCTGGCACGCCCGGTGGGACCTATCTTCCTCCGATATTTCGGGTTAAGTTTTCATGCGAACTCAATTAATATGCATATCAATTGCCTGTACTAAAATCATGTTTTTCTTGTGCAGGTTAACGTTCTTCAATTGCAATCTTCGGACGCAGCAAAGATGTCTCCAAGGATCAGCTCAGCTCCCATCTCCTACACGATGAAGATGGACGCCAGGACGGTCCTCCCGGTCAGTCTTGGGCGACAATGGGAAGAGTCGCCGCTATCATTCGGCTCTATTCTGTTCGTGTCAGCTAACGCCATCCCAGCTCCTCAAGCTCCGGTAACAGACAAGCCGGTCTCGAAAGGCAAGAGGCCAAATGTGGTGGTCTCGAAGGCGCCCCAACTCAAACGCAAGTCGGTGTTTGAGCGGCTCTCCTTGGCCCTAGCTGGGGGCAAGGCCATCAACACCAACAAAGCAACAAGGCGTCTCGAGCAAGCTCCGGTGGTGCCCCTGACAACTGCTCGATTGGGAGTCTTCTCTAAGCTCCCTGCTAATCGACTCACGGTGGCTTCCCAGGAAACAGATGCCCGCCAAGACCTTAAAATTGAGAAGCTAAGGCAGAAAAGGCTCAGATATAGAGCTAACAAAATGGCTAGGGTTCCTGCTAGGCTAAACCTTATGAGGTTCGAGGAATAGGGTTACCCCACCAAAGATGAGGGGATGGCTGAATGTGTTATCCACACCGTCTACATGGTGGGCACGCGTCTCAGCGAGAACCTTCTCAGCAAAAGCAAGGATGGGGCCACCACATCTCAATTCCAACCTGGTGTGAATATAGCTGTCACTTCTCAAGACCAGCATCCTCCGGAGGGTGATGAAAATCCTCCCAGTGAGGCTGATAGGCAGAGAGAGCCCTCAGTTCATGAGGAGTCGGGCTCGGAAAGCGAAGATGAGCCAACTTTCCATCCTAAGACCGCAGGGCAGCAACTTCTCCAAGAGCTCCGAAAACAGCTCAGAAGCAAAGACTAGGAGATGGCCAGGCTCTACTCAAAGATCGACGACTTGACAAATGTCATCTTACGGCTTACGGCCCAACTTGCCTCTCAGCTGCCCAATCAAGCGCGGGGCTCTGCTCATAAACCGGGAAATGGTGTCCCGAGATAGCTGTTGCCTATTCCTTCAAATCCAAAGTTGGGCGAACCGCACGAAAACCAGTCGCATCCTATCTTAGGAAATTTCTTGGCTACCGATGACAGTAGCCCGCTAACTCAAGATCAAATCATGGATTTGGTTGCCGACAAAGTCAAAACATTGGTAGGCGAAGCCGAAGCACAAAAAGATATCAG
Source organism: Agapanthus africanus (assembly GCA_030015575.1). Lineage (NCBI taxonomy): Eukaryota > Viridiplantae > Streptophyta > Magnoliopsida > Asparagales > Amaryllidaceae > Agapanthus > Agapanthus africanus. Next base: position 265,366,893 of record CM057341.1, read on the forward strand.
CAGCAGTAAGAGACCATATCCTGCTCAGTATGATCTGGTAGAATTTCATAGCGGCTATGTCATCCCTAAATTCGGAAGATTTGATGGGACGGGAAATGCGAATCAGCACATCGCCCACTTCAAAGCCTCATGCGGGAATACTAGGGGCAACGATGCACTTCTCCTCCGCCAGTTCGTTAATAGCTTGGCCGATGTTGCTTTCGACTGGTACGCGAGCATACCGGATGGCTCCGTTACTACTTTCATCCATATGGAATCTTTGTTTCGACAAAGGTTCATGAGCGTCAGCGATAAGATCACCATTGCCGAGCTCGTAAGGACCAAGCCCAAGAACAACGAAAGCAGCATGGATTTTATAACCCGATGGCGCAATCTCTCCATCAAATGTGAACCGCCGATAGAGCAGGACCAATCTGTCAGTCTCCTTGTCGGAAATCTCAACAATTGGATGGCCCCGTTCCTATACACCGCGGGTCTCAAAACATTCCAAGAGCTGACCAGGAAAGTTCAGATGCTGGAGTGCTCAATGCAGGAGTCCTCCTCGGATTCCTAAAATAACAATAGGTCCTGGAGAAACCGAAAGGACGATAATCGCAAAGGCGGAAATTCCGACGATTCTGTATCTTTCAACACTTCGACTAACCGAAATAAGCAAGGGATGAGCGGGCCTAATGCCAACCAGCCTCGGAAGCCAGTGTTCGGAGAGGGAGGAGAATCTCCACTGAAAGAGAAGTTAGATAAGGTCTATTCCTTCAGAAGGGACAAAATCCGTAAAATATTCAAAGATGCCCTGAGGAACGGTCTACAACTGCCAGAGTCAAAAGGACCGCAGGAAGCGAACATGACCGATGACCCCAAATACTGCCCTTATCACAGACTGATAGGTCATGCCATTGAGGATTGCTTCGTCTTCAAAGATTGGGTCGAAAAGCAATACAAGGCAGGAGAGATAGAACTGTCTAAAGGTGTGTTAACAAACAGTCCAGCTGCGACCGCCAATTTCATACAAACGGAGACCGAAGTTCTTCGTGAAACTGATTCTCTCAGACATCTGCCTTTCTCTGAAAACAATCGACCACCATGTCATTAAACTGGGAATAATCGACCTCTAAGTCGTTAAACTGGGAATGTAAGAATATGTAAATAAACAAAAAATGTGTAAATAAATAAAAAAAAATCTGAAATGATGGGGCAACTCGCAATAAAAATTAGCGAGTAAAATAAAGATAAAAAAATAAAGCCAAAATGATAGGACAATCGTGACCTTCGCGATAAGAAAAGCTGAAATGATAGAGCAATCGCTGTAAAACAAAAAAACAAAAAAAAAAACAACGGCAAATGATGAGTCGCTTCTAGTACCATATTCCAATGCAGCGATGCAGACGCCAACCAAAATCCAATTTCCTAAATTTCTTCCCGCCCTACGGCCAGTCCCCAAATTGACTACCGTATACAATCCACGGGCTCAAATAATTCTCATCATACCCATGCCCCACTGTAATCACCAGTTACGCGGCTGGTCTCCGCCCTTGGAATTATGCTCCATTGGGAAGACCCACTCATGTGTCCTCACGATGCATGAGGAGAACAAATCTTCGTGGGATCCTTATGACTCACCAAGGAAAAACACACTTAGGAGTCCTCACGACTCCTAAGGAGAAAATGTACCTACGGGATCCTTACGACTCGTAGGGAGAAAATTCTTTTATGGGATCCTTACGGCCCATAAAATTGAAAAGCCTTAGGTGATAGGGATCTAAACCTGTCTCCTAAGCCATCGCTTCCCAATAGGCAATGGCGAATGATGAGTCGCTCCCGGTACCATATTCCAGTGCAGCGATGCAGACGCCGGCCAAAATCCAAATCCCCAACGGCGAATGATGAGTCGCTCCCGGTACCATATTCCAGTGCAGCGATGCAGACGCCGTCCCAAACTCAAATTCCTAACGGCGAATGATGAGTCGCTCCTAGTACCATATTCCAGTGCAGCGATGCAGACGCCGGCCAAAATCCAAATCCTTAATGGCGAATGATGAGTCGCTCCTGGTACCATATTCCAGTGTAGCGATACTGACGCCGGCCAAAATCCAAATCCCAAGTGGCGAATGATGAGTCGCTCCTGGTACCATGTTCCAGTGTAGCGATGCAGACGCCAAATGATGAGTCACTCCTGGTACCATATTCCAGTGCAGCGATACAGACGCCAACCAAATTCCAAATCCCATATCCCAACGGCGAATGATGAGTCGCTCCTGGTACTATATTCCAGTGCAGCGATACAGACGCCAACCAAATTCCAAATCCCATACCCCAACGGCGAATGATGAGTCGCTCCTGGTACCATATTCCACTGCAGCGATGCAGACGCCAACAAAGTCCCTAAATTTTTCTGGCCCTACGGTCTGGATCATACATCCTGCAAAACCGTATATAATCCACGGGCATAAAACAATCCCAATCCCTCCCAAGTCCTACCGGTGAGAACACATTCAAAGTCCCACCGGCGGTGAAAATTCAAAATAAAAAAAAAATGTATGTCCACAAGCAAAATGGGCACGGATGAAAACCCGAAAGGGCTCCGTGAGTAAAAACAGCAGGACTGCCGGTGAGTTTGTGAAAACCCGAAAAGGCACAAACTCGTAAAAAAGAGATGAAATGCACTCACAAAGTTCTCTCGACTTTGTGAGGAGAAAATTCCCGCGTGAGATCCTTACGACTCACAAAGAAGCAACACACTTAGGAGTCCCCACGACTCTTAAGGAGAGAATACACCTACGGGATCCTTACGACCCGTAGGAAGAAAATGCTTTGTGAGACCCTTACGGCTCACAAAATTGAAAATTCTTAAGTGATAAGGACCTAAAACCCGTCTCCTAAGCCATCGCTTCCAGATAAGCAAGCGCAAATGATGATTCGCTCCTGGTACCATATTTCAGTATAGCGATACTGATGCCAAGCAAAAACCAAAATCCCCAAATCCTCCCGGGGCAAATGATGAGTTGCTCCTGGCATTATTCCAGTGCAGCAATGCGATGCCGACAAAAAGCCAATCCCAAAATCCTCTCAAAGACAGATGATGATTCGCTCCTAGTATAATATTCCAGTATAGCGATACTGATGTCAACCCAAATCACAATCAACAAGTCAACTTCAACTCCGACACCGCAGAAAGCGGAGCAAGTCAGAATCCAATCTCGACACTGCAAGAAGCGGAGAAAGTCAAGTTCACCCCTGACACTGCAAGAAGCAGAGCAAGTAAAATCAAGTATCGACCGTCTGAGTCGCAAAAAGGGCAGAACCGACCGTCCACGTCGGTAAAAGGGTATCATCGACCGTCCAAGTCGCAAAAAGGGAAGAACCGACCGTCCACGTCGCTAAAATGGCAGCACCGACCGTCCACGTCGCTAAAAGGGCAGCATCGACCGTCCAAGTCGCTAAAAGGGCAGCATCGACCGTCTAAGTCGCAAAAAGGGCAGAACCGACCGTCCGTCCACATCGCAAAAAGGGCAGCACCGAACGTCCACGTCGCTAAAAGGGCAGCATCGACCGTCCAAGCCGCTAAAAGGGCAGCACCGACTGTCCACGTCGCTAAAAGGGCATCATCGATCGTCCAAGTCACAAAAAGGGCTGAACCGACCATCCACGTCGCTAAAATGGCAGCAACGACCGTCCACATCGCTAAAAGGGCAGCATCGACTGTCCAAGTCACTAAAAGGGCAGCATCGACCGTCCAAGTCGCAAAAAGGGCAGAACCGACCATCCACGTCGCAAAAAGAGTAGCACTGACCGTCCACGTCGCTAAAAGGGCAGCACCGACCGTCCAAGTCGCTAAAAGGGCAGCATCGACCGTCCATGTCGCAAAAAGGGCAGTGCAGGCTTCCTACAAAGCAGGAACCAGATCACTCCGGGCCAGGGAAAATTCTACCACGGACACTTCGTCTCGGAGACACATCAAGCGTCGACCGTCCATGTCGCAAAAAGGGCAGTGCAGGCTTCCCACAAATCGGGAACCAAATCGCTCCGGATCAGAGCGTCGACCGTCCATGTCGCAATAAGGGCAGTGCAGGCTTCCCACAAATTGGGAACCAAATCGCTCCGGATCAGAGCGTCGACCGTCCATGTCGCAAAAAGGGCAGTGCAGGCTTCCCACAAATCGGGAACCAAATCGCTCCGGATCAGAGCGTCGACTGTCCATGTTGCAAAAAGGGCAGTGCAGGCTTCCTACAAAATAGGAACCAGATCACTCCGGGCCAGGGAAAAGTCTACCACGGACACTCCGTCTCGGAGACGCATCAAGCGTCGACCGTCCATGTCACAAAAAGGGCAGTGCAGGCTTCCCACAAATCAGGAACCAAATCGCTCCAGATCAGAGCGTCGACCGTCTATGTCATAAAAAGAGCAGTGCAGGCTTCCCACAAATTAGGAACCAAATCGCTCCGGATCAGAGCGTCGACCGTCCATGTCGCAAAAAGGGCAGTGTGGGCTTCCCACAAATCAGGAACCAGATCACACCGGGCCAGGGAAAAGTGTACCACGGACACATCGTCTCGGAGACGCGTCAAGCGTCGACCGTCCACGTCGTAAAAAGGGCAGTGCATCCCAGAAAGTGGGAACCAAAGCAAGTCTCCTCCACGCGAAAGAAGATCCATCAATTTCATGCACATGACTCACATATGCGGTGTGCATTTATTGATGGGGGCACTTTGTTGGGGTCAAAAATTGCACCCCAGTTGACCAAGTCAAAGTCAAGGTCAACCCCAAGCCAGGTAGGCCCATGCCCAGGTCAAGTGGGCCCATGCCCTAGTCGAGCCCGAACATGAAGCGGCCGGCCGTCCCCATGCCAAAATAAAAAATCATGTAACAAATAATTTTGATGTAATTTTTTGTGCATGAATGTATGCAAAATGGGCATAAAGCAAAATTTTTGTAAGCCCATGGCTTATGCGCAAAAAGAAATGGCACATGAGCCATGGGATGGGCAAAATGCCATTTTGTAAAGCCCAAAGGGCTATATGCAAATATGTAAGCCTATATAAAGTAACATGATGATGAATAAGATACACTTTTCATTCCTCCCAAAAAAACTAGGGTTTGTGCCTCCTTCCCCTTTCTCAAGGGTCTGAAACCCTCTTCCTCTTTTTTGAATTAAATCAAGAGTTTAACTCTTCCTTTCTCAAAAATAAATAGTTTTTCACCACAAAACCTACGAAGGGGAGCTCGAATCCCTAATCAGATCTCGAAAAGGGGAGACTTTTAAGTCTCACCCATTTTTCTCCAAGATCCTGCCGATCAAGAGCAGGAAGAAGAAGACCCATCTCCAAAAATCTAACTTTGGACAGATCCAAGGCTCAAAAGAAGAGCAATAAATCCCCAGGAGTTTAACTCCTTTCTAGATCTTTTGGAGTTTAACTCCATAAATTAGTTTCTGTTAGGAGTTCAACTCCAAAAACCCCTTGGGAGTTTAACTTCTCAACCTATGGGCTAGGCCCTTCCCGCGGGTCTTTCCCGCGGTCATGTGTGCGCCACGTGACCCCGGGCGCTAAGGCGCCTACCGGTCACGTGTGCTCCATGTGACCCCTGGCGCTAAGGCGCCCATCGGTCACGTGTACGCCATGTGACCCCAAGGCGCTAAGGCGCCCATCGGCCATGTGTGTGCCATGTGACCCCGGGGTGCTAAGGCTCCTATCGGTCACGTGCGCGCCATGTGATCCCGAGCGCTAAGGCGCCCATCGGTCACGTGTGCGCCACGTGACCCCGGGGCGCTCAGGTGCCCAATGGTTACGTATGCCCCACATGACCCCAGGCGCACAGACGCCCAATGGTCACGTGTGCGCCACGTGACCCCGGGCGCTGAGGCGCCCAATGGTCACGTGTGCGCCACGTGACCCCGGGCGCTGAGGCGCCCAATGGTCACGTGCGTGCACTTGACCCCGGGCACTAAAGTGCCCATATGTGCGCACGTGACCCCGGGCACCATGAGCCCACGTGCCACGCACGCGCCTTCAAGACGCTTCTCCCCATTTTTTATGCACTCTACACTAAATATACGTCCCCCGTTAGAAAAAATTTCTAACGGGACGCTGCCCCGCACCCTGCAAGGGGGCTGCTAGCCCCCTTGACCCCTAGCCTGCTATCCGGGTAGCGGGACCCTCGTAAAAACTCTGTGGGGCCCTCGATATATCCAAAACCCCTTTCAAAACACACACACCCCAACACACTGCACATTGAGTTCGCATGACCAGTTTAACCCGTCAATCGGAGGTTCCTTCGCTCCAAATGCGAGGGGTAATTAACGGCAGCTTAGTCCGCGGCTGCTGGAGATTCAGATCCCCACAATCAATAAACCCCATCCTACCTTAGGCAGGGGGAATCTGTACTGTGCCTGACAAGCGCGCGCGTTCCCATCTCAATGGGGTAACGAAAAACACCCTACAATGTCATTTCATGAAAAGGCATTGAGGTAGACAGAGCTAAAATAGATGCCATCATTAACCTTCCTCATCCCAAATGCGTCAAAGATATACGATCTTTCCTTGGTCATGCAGGATTTTATAGAAGATTTATTAAGGATTTTAGCAAAATTGCTAGACCCTTAACTCTTTTCCTGGCCAAGGATACAACATTTCACTTTGATTTGGACTGTGAGGCTGCTTTTGAATCACTTAAAAGATCTCTCACTACAGCCCCCGTTCTATTATCTCCTGATTGGAACCACCCATTTGAGCTTATGTGTGATGCATCAGATTTTGCTGTTGGTGCGGTCTTAGGACATCACATTGATAAGATGCCACATGCGATTTATTATGCAAGTAAGACCTTGAATGATGCCCAAATTAATTATATAACTACCGAGAAAGAACTCTCAGCAGTTGTATTTGCGTTAGAAAAATTCAGGCCTTACTTGATTGGCTCACCGATTGTGGTTTACATCGATCACTCCGCCCTAAAACATCTTTTATCTAAGAAGGATGCTAAAGGCAGGTTAATACGTTGGATCCTATTATTACAAGAATTTGATCTTGTCATTCGAGATAAGAAAGGATGTGAAAACGTAATAGCCGACCATCTTTCGCACATCTCTTCTTCACCTATTATGACCTTGCCAATTAACGACTCTTTCCCGGAAAAACGGCTCTTGACCGTATCCGGCGAACCTTGATTCGTGGGTATTATGAATTATCTAGCAATGGGACTTATCCCCAGCAAATGGTCCAAACAGGACAATCATCGATTTCTATCCTAAGTAAAGCATTTTTACTGAGATGAACTTTATTTGTTTAAGTATTGTCCTGACCAAATCATTCGTAGATGTGTCCCCAATGATGAATTCAAGTGTGTTCTGTCTTTTTATCATGATCAGGCGTGTGGCGGTCACTTTGGTTCACGAAAGACGGCAGAGAAAGTTTTGCAATGCAGTTTTTATTGGCCTACATTATTCAAAGATGCATTTGATCATTGCAAAACTTGTCCACGGTGTCAACACACGGGTTGGATTTCTTGGAGAAATGAGATGCCACTTCAACCGATCTTGGTTGTAGAAATTTTCGACGTTTAGGGTATTGATTTTATGGGTCCTTTTCTGTCACGACCAGAAAAGTACGGAACATGACCGACACTTAAATTACGAAACGTCTCAAGGCGTACGTAATCTAAGTAAGCCAAAACCCAGAAATCAAAACCAAGTAAAGCAGTAAAATGAAGAAAAAGCCAATTTAAATTAAGTAGTTTAAGAACATAAGCCGAACTATGTATTTTTTAAATCACAAGTCTTTTCTGAAAATTTCGGCAGAGTTTCCTTTGTAAATACTGGCCCCGAACGGGGTACAACATGATAAATATATGCATAATGATAAAAGCATCCCCAAGCGGGAGCTAGCTCTTCGTCAATCGACGGCCACAACCACGCAAGCAATATAATATAAAACGCCGAAGGGCGAGGATCAAACTCAGGATAAAATCCAACATTAACAAGAAACCAGATGAAACCATAATAATACAAGCGCGACTCTAAGGTCGAAATAATAAACACTGGTTTTCTATGTCTATCAAAATAATACAAGTTTGTTTGATGGAGTTTTACTAGATACAACTGAAATAACAAATATACAATGGTGGTCCTGATGCAAAAGAACCCACCTACCAAAGCAATCACCTGGAAGGGACAGTGTGCCAGCAAAATCGCAACGAAACTTATGCGGCAAAACCTGCAAGAAACTGTGGCACAACGGGGGTGAGTTGCCAACTCGTGAGTAGAAAACATCTACGAGTAAAAATCGTATGTATGATACAAACCTAGGTCAATACGATCAATAATATATATAACCTCAATTGATAAGTCCGAAGCAAGAAAAGGTGGCAAGGTTAAACATCTATACATAAGTGTAATCCCATGTGCACGTGTCAGTGCCTCAGGTAGCAACATATCATATGAATGAGATATGAATGCATGAAAACAGAATACATGTAAATAATGAAACTGCGTTCATAACTTAGTGAGATTTCTGTATATTTAAAACGAGCTATCATCAATGAAATCAACATAAACGGTGTCTAGCATCGACACAAAACATAAATCCCAATATCTCAATATCTCAGGCTCCGGCTATCCGGACTGGCCTGTATCATCAAATCTTAATACCTCAATATCTCAAAATCTCAGTGTCTCAAATCTCACTATCTAGGGCTCCGTCAGTCCGGATCGGCCCCTATCATCAATCACACGACCACGAACAGTATCCTCCGGATATCCGACGCGCTAGATAAAATTACCGGTAGGTAGTCTGCCCCTGCCGGGCTCATCGTCTACACCTCGATCTTCTTTCCCCGGGAAACCTTACCGGGTCCACCATATACCCACAGACGGTTCATCCAACTCCTCGAATCGGGTCTCGAAATCTATCTCATAACCGAGAAAATATCATGGTGGACGACTCATACATCTCGAGAAAACCGCACTTTTCATTTTAAAAAGAGAGAGAGAAAGAAAGAAGTTTATATATATTCTTGCGGTTTTCTCCCAAATCCAGGAATCTCATAAAAATCCGAAATCCAAGAATCGACAGTAAATAAACAGTGAATATCGGCATAAAACTCCATAATACTGCATAACAGTGAATAATAATATGCATGAATTTGCAAGTAATAAGTGAAATGTCTAACCTGACATGTAAAGCAAGTACACTAATATCATGCCGAAACTATCAGCTAATAAGCTATGTCAATGAAATAATATTCTCTAAAGTGTACGTGACATGGTAATTACCGATGATGATATGTGTGAGCCGGCAAGTAAGTGTATGTGGAACATACGCATCATCGGTAATGGTGCTGGTGTCCTGACCGCATGATTTCAATATTAACATATGAAAACACAATATAAGCATGCAATGCGATGCGAGCAGCAAGAATATGCGGGAGCTGAATATCAAATACAATGATAATGAATCTACATATGTCTAAGTATGAGTTGTACAGTTTTGCCATCTGAAATAATACGAATCGTGTGTTTAGAAAATAGGGACTACGGTGTTTTTAAGAAAATGTACGTCCTTTGAAATATCCGTAGAAACCCTTGGCCTATCTTTAAAAATACTCACGATTCGTTAGTTTTGTAATAGGTATGACTCGAATCTAATCTATCATTTACAAGTAAACTACCGGACTAAACTAAACAGGCTGATCGAAAAGTAAGGAAACCACCTAACATCTGAGTCGATACATATATACATACATATATATATATATATATATATATATAAAAGTCGGTGATCCCGCCTCAAAAGTATCCCATACGATACAATATCTATAATATGACATCCTCAAGTCAAGAGTGTGGATCTATCATCAATATATAGCTCGTACGGTAAATCCGTCGTACGGTCTCCCAAATTTGGGTACGGGTCAAATGTCACATCTATCACATTATTCATCTGGTATCCTCTTTATCAAATATCATGATCCGGGGTACTGATCTACGTCTAGCACAACACTGATACCACATATGTATATGCATGCGTGTGTGTGAAAACACCACGTCAAAAGGACTCGCTAAAACATCATGTCGTATCTCAAATACGAACCATCTCACATCACCGATCTCACGGCCTTAAGCCCAATCTCATCGACTCATCTCCAATCCCAAGTACTATCCTCATAATCCGCGTATATGTATATGTATATATATATATATTTATATATATAAATATATATATTTATATATATAAATATATATGTATACACATAGTCCCATACCCATGTGTGTGTGTGTGTATACATGCATATCCCCATATATGCACAGGTAAAAGAATGAATGTATGCAAGTGTGTGTGCGTGTGTGGATGCAACAACTACTCTAGGGCTTCGCAAGTAACACTACTAATCCATGAACACAAAACCATATCCTGAATATCCATGTTTCACATAAAATATATCATATATATATAATATATATAGCATACAATACATCGAACTGCGGGGGTGTTATACGCCATACACCCGACTTCCCCCGTAGAGATATATCTACTCACCTTGATCTTGCTTGCCGATGTCGATATCGACATCCTCTTCTTCATCGTCTCGAATCATCGTGGGGGTACCTACACATTATAACGTATCGTGCCGCATTAAAATCCAAATCAAAGCCAAAACGACGCACGAAACTCACGTAGGTCAAAACCTATGGTTAGGTCTCGCAAATCAACCCGATATCACTCGATATAGACATACAAACGTCAAGTTATCGAGATAAAACACAAACACTAAAATCAAGAATTCAAAATACGCAAAACCATATCCCGAATCAAAACAGCAACTTGAGAAAGCGGTCCCAGATTTTAATTAAGGTGAAAACAATGCTCCAAAACAACACTGGGGTGTTATATAGGGTGAATATGAGCTATGGAGGAAACTAGGGCACCAATCATCACTAAGTGGCCGAGCCCTCTTGTAACGTTTTGAAAATCGTTTCGGTGAAATTTCGAAAAAATCGGTAAAATAAGGGGGTTTTCTGTAAAAAATCAAAATATAAATATCTTTATTATAAAATTAAAAATACATATTCTAGTTATGAAATTGCTAGTGTTTAGTGTTTATTGAGCCACTGGTAAAATTTCTGGTTTTCTGAAAAATTTTCCGAATTTAATTATTTTAATATTATTTTAAGCCGGTAAGAAAATATATTAAATTAGCGATAAATACAAATTTAAATGGGCTAATTTTAATCTTTAAAATCATGTTAATTAAAATCTAGTTGTAATATATTTTTTTAGTATTTTATTTCATGTTTTAATTGGTTTTTATTACGGAAAACAAAAATATAATTATTTTAAGCTAAAACTTGCAATTTTGAGCTTGTGGGGGGTCTTTTTGCATAGAAATTCTTTGTAAAATCTCTCACACTCATCCCCACTTCATCATGGCTGGCCCCACACCCAAAAACAGCCCACTTTTCCTCCCCTCCAATTTTCTTCAACTCATGTGAAGAAATGCTTTGAGAAATGATATAAAATATATTAATTTGACTAAGTATACTTGAGTAATGGATGTCTTTGACTTTGTGTGAATTTTTCCCAACTCCCACACCTCTCCCCACTCCTCCCTACTGCCGAGAGCAGCCATCCCCCCCCTCCATTATTTTTCCTTCTCTTTTCACTTCATTTTCATAAAAAAAAATCCAACAAAATCCATTAAAAAACCACAAATTCCTTCAATAATTCAAAGCAAATCCCTATTCTACTCCTTCACACACCCAAATTTGTTTACAACTTGATGAAAGGAGACATCTTTGGAGGTTAAGAGCAAGCTAGGGTTCTAAGCTTGTGAGGTAAAATCTTAAACTTTTAGCTAATTTGTAGTTTAACTATGCTAATTTAGAATTTTAAAGTGTTGATTTGGTGTTATTGCTTGTTTAATGAAATTTCTAGAAAAGGGTTTGGATTAAATTAGGGTTTCTATCATAGGATTATGGTTGTGATGGGTAGATTAATATGTTGTGACATGCTAAAATCTAATCTAGTTGCTATATTACAATTGTTATTTTAAAAATGGTCCAATTTGCATAATATTGCAAACTAGGTTTTTAGTTTTAATTCAAAATGAGAGATTAAAAATATGGTTAGGGTTTCATCATATCATAAATATTATATTGAGTGGTTTAATGCTTTTAGTTCATGAAAATCCAAGCTAAATTGTTGTTTGTGCATTTTTGCTATAAAATTGTTAAAATTTGGGTATATTGTTAACTAGAATTTTGGGGTTAATGAAATTTATTGGGATTAAATTATAGAAATTGTTTTTATGACTTATTTAAGATATTTAATAAGTATTATGGCCGCTAGATTTGTTTAAACGTCGAGTTTTGTACTAAAACGGGTAATTTTTGCTTGCTAGATTTCGGAAAAATGGCTTTTAAGGTGAATTTGGGGGTTTTTGTGAATTTTAACCTATTTTATATTATAATTAGTGTTCGTGAATGTGAAAATGAGAGTTTTTGGATTTTTCCCGATGGTTTGACGTTCGTACATCGACATCGAGGGTTGGTTTGACTATTCTTGCATGCGTAGGCGATAGGTTTTGACCTATGCGTGATACGCGTGCCGATTTGATTTTCGTATGCCGTTTCGATTTTGAATTTGATTTTAATGCGATACGGTGTATTATGATATGTAGGTACCCCATGTGGACTTCGAGACGACAAGCAAGCGCGTGGCGACGTCGGCAACGGCGAGCGAGGACCAGGTGAGTAGATTTATATCTACGGGGAGAAGTCGGGTGGATGGCGTATAACACCCCCGCAGTTCGTGGTGATGTATACGAATACGTATACACACATATATATTGAATGTTTATTGTTGAGGTTATTGATGATAAAGATAGATTTTAGGTGTGATTGGATATGTTTAGTGTTGCGAAACCCTAGAGTAGTGGTTGCACCACACATACACACACACCCATACTTGCATACATTCTTCTTTCATTTTTGCTTACGGGGATATGTATTTATGTGTTCACCTGGGTATGGGACTATGTATTCATATACTGGATTTGAGGATAATACTTGGCATTTGAGATGAGTCGATGAGATTTGATTTGAGGCCGTGAGATCGGTGATGTGGCAGGGTTCGTATTTGAGATACGACATAACGTTGTAGCGGGTCCTTTGACGTAGTGTTTCACACGCGTGCATGCATACGTAGGTGGTATCAGTATTGTACTAGACATAGATCAGTACCCGGATTATGATCTTTGATAAAGGGGATACCAGATGAATAGTGTGATGAATGTGATATTAACCCGTACCGAGATTTAGGATGCCGTACGACGGATTATGTACGAGCTATATATTAATGTTTGATCCGCACTCTTGACTTGGGAATGTCTGATTATAGATATGGTATCGGATGTGATATTATTGAGGCAGGATCACCGACTAACATATACATGTAGGTATATGTATCGACTCAGAGGTTAGGCGGTTTCCTTACCTTCAGTAGCCAGTTAGCTTAGCCCTTTAGTTTAGTGTAGTTGTTAGACTAGATTTACATTAAATATAGATTTCTTATCTTTGTGTCTAGCATTTAGCTCCCGCTCATTATTGTTGTTGCTCCGCATCGCATACTTATTGTGATTCATATTCCATTATTGATATCATGCTGTTAGGACACCAGCACCATTACCGATGATGCGTATGTACCACGTACACTTACTTGCCGGCTCACACACATCTTCATCGGTAATTGCCATGTCACGTACACTTAGAGAATATTATTGCTTGACTTAGCTTGTTAGATAGTAGTTTTGACATGATATTAGTGTACTTGCCTTATATTCCAGTTTAGACATTGTAGTTATTACTTGTCACTTCATGCATACTGTTATTCATTGTTATGCCGCATTCATGGATTCTCATGCATATATTCACTATTTTACGTGCTATTGAGGTTTTAGGTTCGGATTTCCATGAGATTTTCTGGATTTGGGTGAAAACCGCAAAACTTATACAAACTTCTTCTCTTTCCTTTTTAAATGAAAAGCGCGGTTTTCCCATGATGTATGAGTCGTCCACCATGAGTTTGCTGATGGATTTCGAGACCCGATTCGAGGAGACGGATGAACCGTTTCGGGTACATGGTGGACCCGGTAAGGTACCCCGGGGAAAGAAGGTCGTGTTGCTGACGTTGAGCCTGGCAGGGGAGCACTACCTACCGGTGATATTACCCGACGCGTCGGATATCCGGAGGATACCGTCGTGGTCTTGAGATTGATGGTAGGGGCCGGTCTGGACTGACGGCGCCCTAGATAGTGAGATTGAGACATACAGAGATATTTGAGATATTGAGGTACAGAGATTGCGACACAGAGATATCGAGATATTTGGATATTTGTTTTGTGTCGATACTAGGCACTGTTTATGCTGATTTCATTTATGATACCTCGTTTTTAAAAAGGATACAGAAATCTCACTAATTTATGAAAGCAGTTTTCTTCAGTATATGCATTCTGTTTCATGCATTCATACATCATCCATATGATATATTGCTACCTGAGGCACTGACACGGGCACATGGGATTACCCTTGGGTTAAACATTTACTCTAACCATTGTTATAGGCTGCTGATTATATATATTTGAGGATATATTATGATCGTTGACCTAGGATTGCGTTGTTCATGCGATTTCTGTTCGTAGATGTTTTTTTTCTACTCACGAGTTGGCAACTCACCCCCGTTGTGCCACAGTTTCTTGCAGGTTTTTCTGTACAGGTTTCTTTACGGCTTTGCTGGCACTGCTTCTTTTCGGGTGACTTGCTAGTAGGTGGGTTTATTTGTATCGTACCCATCATTATACTTTGTATATTATTATTTTGTTGTATCTAGAAGTTCCATCAACCAAACATGTATTTATTGAGATAGAGACCAGTGTTGTTTATTCTTTCGACTTTAGAATCGCGCGTTGTATTTCTATGGATTTCTTGCTGTTTTGAGTTTCCTTTTGAGTTTTGATCCTCTCCCTTGGCGTTGTATATTATATTGCTTGCGTGGTTGTGACCGTCGATTGACGAAGAGCTAGCTCCCGCTTGGGGATGCCTTTTTATTAATTTCGTATACTATTCATGTTGTATCCCGTTTGGGGGCCAGTATTTACAAAGGAGACTCTGCCGAAATTTTTAGGAAATATCTGATATTTTTAAAAACGCATAATTCAGCTTATGCTATTAAAACTACTTGATTTAAATTGGTTTTCCTTCACTCTACTACTGTTCTTGGTTTGGATTTCTGGGTTTTCGGCTTACTTAGATTACGTACGCTTCGAGACGTTTCGTAGTCTATGTGCCGGTCATGTTCCATACTTTCGTGACAACTCCCCCCTCCAATCCGAGCTCGCTCGCCAGGGGGTCCTCAATAGGGTTCGTCTTGGTTGGGTGGTCTCATACTGGTCCAAAAGTATTTCAGATATTTTTTGCCAGTTTGGAAAATACCCCAGGTCATCCCAGATTTCCCTACACACTCCAAAACCTCACAAACCGACATGAAGGGTTCTGTAATTCTGTATTTTGGGTTTTCAGTTTTGGTTAGGTATGGGTTTCTAACATCTAAAGGTGTTTAAGGTCATCTCTAAAGCCCCATTACACAATCTCTATTCAAATCAAACCCTAATTCCCAACATGAGATTCCAAAGTTCACTAAACTTCGCCAAATCGATTTTAATCTTGAATAGATACATAAGCAAATTAAATAATACACTAATTGTGAAGGTATTACCTCATTTGACACTCTTGAACCCTCTACAGCGCCAAAATACAAACTTTCTTGGTCCAAAGGGTAGCTTGAGAGCTTGTGCACAATTTTTGTGAAGTGGAGATGATGTTTTGGTGTTGTTTTGATGATTATTTAAGGGTTTGAAATGGATGTGGAGGAGGGTGCTGCCATGAGAGGAAGGAGAAGAAGAAAGATGAAGATGATGAAGTGAGAAGCAATGGCCCATCACTATGGTTGACCCCTCACCCTCTCTCTCATGCCCATACCCCTTTCTTTAATGTTTTCCCTTTTTCTTTTTCGTTTCTTTTCTTTTCTTTTCTCCTCAATTCATTCCAAAACAAACCATGCTAGAAAATGAAGAAAACCATGTAGGAAAATATAACAAGTGTTAAAAATGACATATGCATGTCATATGCACAAAACACGCTTAATGCCCGATTAGCGATTTTTAATCGCGATTAGCACAAAATTAGTGTATAATAAATCATAAAATTTCATAATTTGCATAAATCACATAAAGCACCCTCTTTTTAGTAATTTCCATAATTTTCCAAATTTTTCCACATTTATCGGTATTTAATTATACCGCCTTATTAAAATATTCAATATTTTATTATTTAATTATAAAAAATCCTAAAAATAATATTTTATTTTTCTAAAATGTTACAATCTTCCCCCCTTAAAGAAATTCGGTCCCCGAATTTAAATTTAAACCCCTCGAATACTAAAACATTTCAGTAAAAAGTCTAAGCCGTCGGGGTCCCGAAACCATCAATACAAAAAAACGCATCATAGCGCAATGCATGCGCATGAACAAGGAGCAGATAACTCAAAATCAAAACTCCGTCAAGCATCTCGCAATTATCGGAGTCATGGTGAAAACACAAATGTCAAATCTAAAACGAAACCAATATGATATACATCAAAACTATACATGTAAACATCAAATCTATACATGTAAACATTTGAAGGAAATGCATGCCAAATCGTTTTAAGTTGCTGTGCGATGCGCATAACACTATACAGTGGCGGACGTCTATCGTAAGAAAATAACTATAACTATATATATCCTTTGTTTAATATGCACATCCCGCCGTTTTGAAAACAGTTTAGAAGGGTTTCCTTGTTTCAAACGTTTCGTGTCATCTCAGACACGTAGGTAAATACTGAGACTATAACTCGTTCTTTGGAAATCGCTTCGATAACTATCAATGCATGCAAAATATATTCAGGTACTGTCCTCTGACTAGTCCTGCTCAGCTACTATATCAAATAGTAAATATCATAAAAACGTACTGCTCCATAAGAAATCAATCCCAAAATGTGCATATGAATGCTACGTGCGTCCGGTGCGTACGGAAATCAAAATCCATGAATGTGCCATACATGTGCACAGAAACAACATCTAAGTGCAGCGGGTATGCACGAAACATCTGTCAAGGCCAACAGGTGTGCCTGACAGCCATATCAGGTGCATCTGATATGCACGAAGAATCCCGATTTAGTGTATCTGGCGTGCACCAAAATCGCATCTCAAATCATGCGTCCAACATGCGCGAAAATCCAAATCAGGTGCATCCATCATACACGAAAATAATCTAAATCCTGTACGTCCAACACGCTCAAAATCACGAAATCCAATATCAAGCGCCGAACACGCGAAAAATCCAATCCAAGCGCGTCAAATATGCACAAGAATCCAATCAGGTGCACAAGGTGCACAAAACAAATATTGAGTATCACAATCGAAATCGATGGTATAAAACACATCTCAAATCCAAATCAGGTATACTGTAGTATCAAATCTCACAACCAGGTGCATCAGCGTGCACAAAATCTAATCAAAACACTAAAAGTGCATGAAAACTATGCCGTAAGCATAAGTCAAATCATATGCATGCCCTAGGCATGAAGTCAAAATCAATACCTCAAATAACATCAAATCGAAGTCCTGTGCAACTGTAGTGCACAAAATACGTATCACAACACTGCAAGCATATATAAACTATACTGAGTGCAAAAAAAATCAAATCGGGTGCGTACCATATGCACAAAATCAACCCAACTGTATGAAATCCATAAAGTCATAAGCACGTGCAGCCAAGGCACAAAAATGATATCAAGTGCGATAACTGCGCACAAATCATAAATCAACACAACGGTGTATAAAGCATATCTCAAGTGTAATAACTACGCATAAAATATAAATACCCAGTAG
The DNA here is from genome assembly GCA_030015575.1 of Agapanthus africanus. Lineage (NCBI taxonomy): Eukaryota > Viridiplantae > Streptophyta > Magnoliopsida > Asparagales > Amaryllidaceae > Agapanthus > Agapanthus africanus. The sequence continues at coordinate 265,384,866 of CM057341.1, forward strand.
GTGCAACCATGGTGCACGAAAACAAATATCATGAAACTCAGTCATCAAGACTAAATCATGCGAATAGGTCGCCCAAAATATCAAAATCCAAGGTGACAGATACGTGATAATCGAATCACCAAATCACAAATCATAAATACCATAGTCAGTATTTCCTCTTTCAAGGTCGAGAAGGTGTCGGTGCATCCAATGCTAGCAGAGCAAGATATATACTTGCCTCCTGTTCATGGTCTGGCGCCTGGTGTTTTAAGGCTCTTGTCTCCCACTGTGCATTGCTAGATATGTAGCTCCTCGGCTTAATGGCCCAATATGGAATGACGACAGAAACAGTCCCACTCTGGCACATCCTCTACAGATCTCTGGCCAACTATCTCGTCGACGATGCCGAACTCTGGCCTGCCGGTGTGCGTAAAATGACCACTCCTGGGTCCAAGTCTTCTCGTGCATTATTCCAGAAAGGTCCTGTCGAGGTCTCTCCCAAATCTCGTTTCTGCTGAACTGTCCGGAAGTTATCACCCTTCACTAAATCTGTTTCTTGTTCCGGAATGGCTGCATACTCATCGCGACTCTTTCTGGAAGATATATCCATATACAACGCCTCTGATGTCGGCGGAGTGGAATTTCGTCTCATCAAGATCTCGTACGAACCTCTTACTCCACTTTTAAGTAATGTTGATTGCTCCAGATTCGTCTCTTCATGGCTGCATGGACTGTGCTCCAACGGCTATAGTTGTATCTGGAGTCTCCCAAGAAATGCATCTCACCACATAGCATCCGAATGAAGTCGAACCATTCGATCGATTCGTCAAAACCTCATAATCCCCCAAGAGCTCAACATCTTGGGTACAGTTTAATAGTATCTAGTACATACCACAGCATCAGTGGACCAGCCGTAGAAGGGCAAACCCAAGCCTCACTAATGGCACCGCGGAACTGCCGCAAACCTTAAGGTTCAAAGGCTTTCACATGGTCATTATGTCGAGTTAGGGTTTCATTCTTCTAGAGGGTCCATAGAATTGCTTGCATGTCTTTCTGAATACTTTAAACTTGGAATATGGGTTTCTGACATTCGATCGCCTCTATCGACTCTCAACGTACCTGCGTGAAGTCGTCTCTAGCTGGAATCAATCTATCTGATGACCCCGCATCGGGGTAAGCGAACGAACCACATGTCCTAGTCATTCATCCTCGGATGACTAGCGACCTTCTATCATATCTCTGAGTACAACTCGTACTGCAATAGCTCCAACATCTGGGGCAATATCTCGTCGTTCGCAGCAACAACTGGCTCATTCATCTGCACGCTGAACAGCGCCTCAATCATCATGAATAAGCGATACATCAATGGTCATCACATTCTGGCTGACCTCTATCAGTGGCTCAATCCTTTGGTGTAAATCTGCACGCCCGAGAAACCTCATAACAGCGATCCATCAAACGCTCATGACGCAGAAACATAATAACACGGCGCATCTATGCAAATCGTATGTCCCTGGAATCACGCCCTCGTCAGTTCTCGTCCGTGACGAGCTCGTGCTGACCGCAACTCTAGCCGTAGTTCTCTCTGCCCGTAATCATGGCAGCAAAACCATAAACTGGTACTGATGAGGATAGATCATAGGAATGAATATAATACTGTGTAAAGAAATGTACATCCTAAGCCTTCTTAAGCGGAGTATCGTATCGTAAATATGCCGCGGAACATACGTACGGTACGTCACTCTACTCAAGCTACCTACTCCATCAACCAAGGGTCATCCTACACTCCGAAGGTAAAACCTAACGCTCTGATACCAACTTTGCCACGACCCGAAAAGTACGGAACATGACCGGCACTTAAATTACGAAACGTCTCAAGGCGTACGTAATCTAAGTATGCCAAAACCCAGAAATCAAAACCAAGTAAAGCAGTAGAGTGAAGGAAAAACCAATTTAAATTAAGTAGTTTAACAACATAGGCCAAAGTATGTATTTTTAAAATCACAAGTCTTTTCTGGAAATTTCGGCAGAGTTTCCTTTGTAAATACTGGCCCCGAACGGGGTACAACATGATAAATATATGCATAATGATAAAAGCATCCCCAAGCGGGAGCTAGCTCTTCGTCAATCGACGGTCACAACCACACAAGCAATATAATATACAATGCCGAAGGGTGAGGATCAAACTCAGGATAAAATCCAACATCAACAAGAAACCAGATGAAACCATAATAATACAAGCGTGACTCTAAGGTCGAAATAATAAACACTGGTCTTCTATGTCTATCAAAATAATACAAGTCAGGTTGATGGAGTTTTACTACATACAACTGAAATAACAAATATACAATGGTGGTCCTGATGCAAAAGAACTCACCTACCAAAGCAATCACCCGGAAGGGACAGTGTGCCAGCAAAACCGCAACGAAACCTGTGTGGCAAAACCTGCAAGAAACTGTAGCACAACGGGGGTGAGTTGCCAACTCGTTAGTAGAAAACATCTACGAGTAGAAATCATACGTATGATACAATCCTACGTCAATACGATCAATAATATAAATAACCTCAATTGATAAGTCTGAAGCAAGAAAAGGTGGCAAGGTTAAACATCTATACATAAGTGTAATCCTATGTGCTCGTGTCAGTGCCTCACGTAGCAACATATCATATGAATAAGGTATGAATGCATGAAAATAGAATATATGTAAATGAAAAAACCGCTTTCATAACTTAGTGAGATTTCTGTATATTTAAAACTAGGTATCATCAATGAAATCAACATAAACATTGTCTAGCATCGACACAAAACATAAATCCCAATATCTCAATATCTCAGTTTCCGGCTATCCGGACTGGCCTATATCATCAAATCTCAATACCTCAATATCTCAAATCTCAAAATCTTAGTGTCTCAAATCTCACTATCTAGGGCTCCGTCAGTCCGGATCGGCCCCTATCATCAATCACACGACCACGAACGGTATCCTCTGGATATCCGACGTGCCAGGTAAAATCACTGGTAGGCAGTCTGCCCCAGCCGGGCTCATCGTCTACACCTCGATCTTCTTGCCCCGGGGTATCTTACCGGGTCTACCATGTACCCGCAGATGGTTCATACAACTCCTCGAATCGAGTTTCAAAATCCATCTCATAACCGAGAAAACATCATAGTTGACGACTCATACATTACGAGAAAACCGCACTTTTCATTTTAAAAAGAGAAAGAGAAAGAAGTTTATATATATTCTTGCGGTTTTCTCCCAAATCCAGGAATCTCATAAAAATCCGAAATCCAAGAATCGACATTATATAAACAGTGAATATCGGCATAAAACTCTATAATACTGCATAACAGTAAATAATAATATGCATGAATTTGCAAGTAATAAGTGAAATGTCTAACCTGACATATAAAGGAAGTACACTAATATCATGCCGAAACTATCAGCTAACAAGCTATGTCAATGAAATAATATTCTCTAAAGTGTACGTGACATGACAATTACCGATGATGATGTGTACGAGCCGGCAAGTAAGTGTATGTGAAACATACGCATCATCGGTAATGGTGTTGGTGTCCTGACCGCATGATTTCAATATTAACATATGAAAACACAATATATGCATGCAATGCGATGCGAGCAGCAAGAATATGCGGGAGCTGAATATCAAATACAATGATAACAAATCTACATATGTCTAAGTATGAGTCGTACAGTTTTTCCATTTGAAATAATACGAATCATGTATTTAGAAAATAGGGACTACGGTGTTTTTAAGAAAATGTATGTCCTTTGAAATATCCGTAGAAACCATTGGCATGTCTTTAAAAATACTCACGTTTCGTTAGTTTTGAAATAGGTATGACTCGAATCTAATCTATCATTTACAAGTAAACTACCGGACTAAACTAAACAGGCTGATCGAAAGGTAAGGAAACTGCCTAACATCTGAGTCGAAACATATATATATATATATATATATATATATATAATAGTCGGTGATCCCGCCTCAAAATATCCCATACGATACAATATCTATAATATGACATCCTCAAGTCAAGAGTGCGGATCTATCATCAATATATAGCTCGTACAGTAAATCTGTCGTACGGTCTCCCAAATCTGGTACGGGTCAAATGTCACATCTATCACATTATTCATATGGTATCCTCTTTATCAAATATCATGATCCGGGGTACTGATCTACGTCTAGTAGAACACTGATACCACATATGTATATGAATGCGTGTGTGTGAAAACACCACGTCAAAAGGACCCGCTAAAACATCATGTCGTATCTCCAATACGAACCATGTCACATCACCGATCTCACGGCCTCAAGCCCAATCTCATCGACTCATCTCCAATCCCAAGTACTATTCTCATAATTCGTGTATATGTATATATATATATATATACAGTAAAAGAATGAATGTATGCAAGTGTGGGTGCGTGTGTGGGTGCAACAACTACTCTAGGGCTTCGCAAGTAACACTACTAATCCATGAACACATAACCATAACCTGAATATCCATATCTTACATAAAAGATATCATATATATATATATATAGTATATATATAGCATGCTATATATCGAACTGCGGGGGGGGCTATACGCCATCCACCTGATTTCCCCCGTAGATATATATCTACTCACCGTGATCTTGCTTGCCGATGTCGATGTCGCCATCCTCTTCTTCATCGTCTCGAATCATCGTGGGGGTACCTACACATTATAACGTATCGTGCCGCATTAAAATCCTAATCAAAGCCAAAACGACGCACGAAACTCACGTGGGTCAAAACCTATGGTTAAGTCTCGCAAATCAACCCGATATCACTTGATAGAGACGTACAAACGTCAAGTGATTGAGATAAAACACAAACACTAAAATCAAGATTTCAAAATACGCAAAACCATATCCCGAATCAAAACAGCAACTTGAGAAATCGGTCCCAGATTTTAATTAAGGTGAAAACAATGCTCCAAAACAACACTGGGGTGTTATATAGGGTGTATATGAGCTATGGAGGAAACCAGGGAACCTATAATCACTAGGTGGCCGAGCACTCTCCCCTCCAATCTGAGCTCGCCGGCCAGGGGGTCCCCAATAGGGTTCGTCTTGGTTGGGTGGTCTCATACTGGTCCAAAAGTATCTTAGATATTGTTTGCTAGTTTGGAAAATACCCCAGATCATCCCAGATTTCCCTGCACACTCCAAAACCTCACAAACTGACGTGAAGAGTTCTGTAATTCCGTATTTTGGGTTTTTAGGTTTGGTTAGGTCAGGGTTTCTAACATCTAAGGGGGTTTAAGGTCATCTCTAAAGCTCTATTACACAATCTCTATTCAAATCAATCCCTAATTCCCAACATGAGATTCCAAAGTTCACTAAACTTCGCCAAATCGATTTTAAACTTGAATAGATACATAAGCAAATGAAATACTATACTAATTGTGAAGGGATTACCTCATTTGACACTCGTGAATCCTCTACAGCGCCAAAATGCAAACTTTCTTGGTCCAAAGGGTAGCTTGAGAGCTTGTGCACAAGTTTTATGAAGAGGAGATGATGTTTTGGTGTTGTTTTGATGATGATTTGAGGGTTTGAAGTGGAGGTGGAGGAGGGTGCTGCCATGAAAGGAAGGAGAAGAAGAAAGATGAAGATGATGAAGTGAGAAGCAATGGCCTATTACTATGGTTGACCCCTCACCCTCTCTCTCTCATGCCCATACCCCTTTCTTTAATGTTTTCCCTTTTTCTTTTTCTTTTCTTTTCTTTTCTTTTCCTCATTAATTCATTCCAAAACAAACCATGCTAGAAAATGAAGAAAACCATGTAGGAAAATGTAACAAGTGTTAAAAATGACACATGCATGTCATGTGCACAAAACACGCTTAAAGCCCGATTAGCGATTTTCAATCGCGATAAGCACAAAATTAGTGTATAATAAATCGTAAAATTTCATAATTTGCATAAATCACATAAAGCACTCTCTTTTTAGTAATTTCCATAATTTTCCAAAATTTCCCCCATTTATCGGTATTTAATTATACCGCCCTATTAAAATATTCAATATTTTATTATTTAATTATAAAAATTCTGAAAATAATATTTTATTTTTTTGAAATGTTATATTTTCCTAACACTTTTGGGAATCTATATATATTGTTATCGGTTGATTACGTCTCAAAATGGGTGGAAGAAATACCATGTCACGCTAATGACAACAAGGTTGTTATTAAGTTCCTTAAAGAAAATATCTTTTCGCGATTTGGACACCCTCGCGCTATCATTAATGACAACGGGACGCATTTCTGTAATCGGTCTTTTAAGACTTTGATGCGGAAATATGCAATCAAACACAAATTTTCTACGCCCTATCATCCCCAAACGAGCGGGCAAGCTGAGATTTCCAATAGGCAAATCAAACAAATTTTGGAGAAAACAGTTTCTAAAAACAGGAAATATTGGTCAATCAAATTGATGCATGCTCTTTGGGCATTTTGTACCGCATATAAGACTGATCTTGGTATGTCTCCTTATCGCCTAGTACTTGGAAAGACTTGCCACCTTCCTGTCGAGATTGAACATAAAGCAATGTGGGCCATTAAAGAACTGAACTTCGATTTAAATCAAGCCTGCAACTTTTGGAAGCTGCAATTAAATGAGCTAAGCGAACTCCGTGATGAAGCTTATGATAATGCGGTGATAGTAAAGAACCGGACTAAGGTATTTCACGATAAAATTATTTTGAGAAAAACTTTCATCCCAGGACAACAAGTCCTTATTTACGATTCCCGTCTCCATTTTTATGCGGATAAGCTAAAATCTCATTGGAAAGGACCATTTATGGTGCGGTATGTATACCCGCACGGGGCAGTTGAAGTTGAAAATGTTAAAAATGGTTCGATTTTCAAAGTGAATGGGCATAAATTAAAACCGTATTTTTCCATTGACCCCACGGAGGAGCTCCTGTTTTTACAGGAGCCATTTTATTATGACTAATTTTCCTCTACTTCACCTCCATATCTTGGTAATAATGTCTCATCATTAGAATGGAGGTGAGTCAATAAAATAAAAAAAATATAAACAAATATGCAAAATTGTACATAAATAAAAAATAAGTTTGGGGGAAGATTTTTACTTTCATTTATTCTTGTCCCCGTTAATAACTTTTCCTCCCAAGCCTACAGGTTTTTGAGATTTAATAAATAACAACAGTGAGGACCCTGCTGTAAACAGGTTTGGGGGAAGTTTATGCTTATTTACGCTTTACTCTGCATCATACATTGCATAAGCACAAAAAAAATTTTAAAAAAAATTCTTTTATAATAAAATATTAGAAAGTGAAAAATTACATTTAAAAAATTGGAAAAGTTTAAGAAAACCAAGAAAGTTAGATGTTTTCTTAAACGAAACTAGTAATAAGTAGTTATGAGCTGTTGTCCCAAGAGTTAGTAAGATGAAGAAAGTCACTAATCTGAGGATAAAAATAAGTCTGAAAAATAGTTCCTATGCTGGAAGCCAAACATCCGAACGTTGATACCCTACTATACGCACTTACATACGTCTTGAAATTCGGGATAGTAGAGGATACCTTGAAATGCTCTTGTCTAAAAGCCAAAGTACGAAGAAAATAAATATAAATGAAGCGTAAAAGTATAAAATGGTGAAGAGAAATGAACACGGGTTTTGTAATCACCAAGGCAGCATAAAAAAAATTTAGCAAGGGTGCTTCATCACATAGTACCTTAGACCAATTGGTTTGGGAGTCACTGCTAAGCCTTAGGTGTTGCAAGACGAGAAAATTGCTAATTACGCCTAATAAGTGAGCACGTTTAGTAATCGGTCGGTTAGTGCATCAAGAAATATTAATAATGGTCGCATGAAGAATGTGTGAGTAATTCCATCTAAAATATTCACCGACTAAAAAGTACTGAGGTAGATGGACAAGAGTATGATAGCTTGAATTGAATTCTGCGAGTATAGGGATGTATTTTACACACACGTATGGGTATATGATCGATGTTTGGAGGAAAGGTAGGGATGAAGAATAAAGGCGATGTTTTATTGAGAGATGATGTGATTTCTAATATCTTTTCATGACTATTAAGATAGAGCTCATGACAACCGAAAAGCTAGTGTAGTTGAAAACTCTGATTTTCAAGTTCTTTCTTTTATGGTTCTTATCTTTATATGTAACTTTCACAGTCTTTCTTTTATTATGGAATTTTGTGGGTGCAATCCGCTGAAAACCCTCAAGAGACAATACTCCTCCTACTAGGGACACCGAGAGGTTTAAAGGCTTGTTGCACGTGCTCAGTACAATCGTGTTGCCTATAAAAATGTGCTAGTTAGTTTTTCTCTTTCTTTCTATTTTCTACTTCTCCTGAATAAAAGAAGTTTGCTCAGGAAGATCAAAGTCAAGTTTGGGGAAATTTGTTCAGTCGAAATAATTGCAATCTTTAACATAACAATTTCCTCACTTTTCTAATCATCTAAGGATGTTTGTTATAAATATAACACATATTATAAGTTCATCTGGAAAATATCAATTACCATATGTTATACATATAATCAACATTTTGGAAGGAAATTGTATGTTTATTATTTTACGTATGATATTTTATATCTCCAACATTCTTCATTGAGATTTTGAGCAGAAAATTATCTCAGGACAGATATCGGAATCGCAAATTCGTAGACAAAATACAAGAAATCAAAGAGTTAAAATCTGACAGAGATTTAGAAGAGATAAAAAGATTCCAGATATCAAATATAAACCCAGAGACCACCATGAGAATACCACAGAGAATTGAAGCTCTGATATCACCAAACGGCCGCTTATCCGCGGCCGAGTCAAGCCGATCCGCCGCGGATCCGCGGCCGAGTTAGGGCATCGGTTAACGTGAATTCTCCAGAAGCTTCATTGCAATATTCTAGCTTGTTGAGGATGCTCCATTGTAACAATTTTGTTCTGGAAACTTCCCTACAACAGCCTAGCTTCTTGAGGAAGCTTGATAACTACCTTATTCTAGAAGTTTCCCTACAACTACCTAGCTTCGTGGGGAAGATTAGCCTAGATTCTTGTGGAAGATTGGTGAGGGGCTATATAAAGAACTCTAGTCTTCATTTTGAAGGGTTGAACAATTCAATACACAATTCATTACACAAGTTGAGTGACACAACTTGTGATTCCAATTCAAGATCAAGATCCAAAATCAAGAATCGTTGAGAACAACATCGAGCGACAACATTCAAGATCCTTTACGCGAAGCCGATCGTCATCTACGAGCAAGTGATCCCCGACAGGTCCAAATCTCAAGGTGATCGAGCAAAACGAAGATCGACGGAGAAATTACCTCTTCAAAGGAGTGATCGAGAGCATTCTTTCTTGTAATCTCGAATTGAGAAGTGTAATTCGAAGTTTAATAACAAAGGTGATCATTTGTTAATTCTCGCTTTCTTTAAATTTTCATATTATGAAATATGTAATTGTTGATTCTTCTGTTTTCATGATGCTTGTGTAAATCTCCGCTTGCTAAGAATTTGAAGGAATTTGGTAGATCACATATTAAGGAAATCCTATACTTATCTTAAGTCTTATGATAATTATGAACTTTAGGAAAAATAATCATCGACGATCAAATTTGGAGCGAGATCACCGTTCTTGATAATTTCGTTGCAATTTAGGATTAAATGATTGATGATTGTCTTTGCTAAAAGCTAGATTTGAATAGTGATCCATGAAAAGACAAGGGATAGTGAAGGAGAAACCCTAGTTTCTTCAATATATCCCTAATCTTCATTCATCGCCATCGTTCTAGCTATAATTCATCAATAGATAAGATGAGTCATTATTAGTATTCATCATTGCTACCAATTCCAATCGAATCCTACAAGCTATTCTTCAATTTTCTTGATAACTAAAATTGATCTTAGAAATTTTCTTGATTACTAAATCTTAAACTCTATCTTGATTTTCTTGAAAATATTGCATCAACTAAATCTTGAATCATTTTCTTGAATTTTCTTTACTATTTCTTTTGACTCATCTAAAGCAAGAGTGATCAAATACACAAATCCCAAAGGACGACCCGTACTCACTGACGCTCGCTACACGCGACACCATTATTGATTGCGGTTATTATACGACTAAAACATTTCATCACTTCTTTACTACATCTTTTCTTTTCTTTTCTTCACAAATCAAAGAAGTGAAAATTTTAGAATAATTCAGCCATGCTTCACCCTATGCTACAAAAATCTCCATTTCCATCTTATTAATCTATTTGTCAAAAATAGATAAAGAAAATAATGAGGTGTCCCCTTCTAGAAGCATGTCATGTAAAATTACAAGAATGCCCTCACCATATATACATACCCGTATTCGTATTCTGAAAAATACAAATACAATGAGATGATAACAATCTAATAATATAATACTAGAATCCGGCTTAAACCAAAGCCCACTAGTATTTTCCGTCCGAACATCATCCGTGTAGCCAGTACACGTATGTGATCGGAACCCTGCCGTAAAACCATACGGCCTCTACATCGTTTCGCCTGAAGCAGGGAAACCCTCTGTATGGGACTCTAAATACTCGACAGTACACTGGCAGTGGGTTTAACCACATCCGTCAGCGGTACTAGCTGCACGTAACGGCTACCCAGGTATCTGTCGATATGAAGTCCGATGAGAAAACTCATCCGAATTCCTACTGAGCCTATCTGTGACAATCTCCATACAGTCTAGTTTGTTCATCTAAGATACTCGCATATCGGGCCTAGGGAGTGGTAACCGTCAGACCCCTAATAGTACAATAAGTCATACCGGGGTAGAGCCCAAAACACTATGAGAAACTACTGGAGTACCTACCAGTAAATCTCGCTTGCCCTGGTCAGGGACTTTGTGTAATGGCTTTCCGAACACAGTGCGATATCAATCCCCAATACCGGAAGAGACGAATCCTATCTAACCACTACTGAATCCCAGTGCTTCGGGACTGCACCCAAACACTACCTGTTTGCACGACTCATTTAAGCCGCGGTAGGGTAGTAATCTAAGTACAGTGGGAACACAGTCGAGACGAATAGTGATGTCAAGTCAATGGACTAAGCTGTACTCATGTCACCTGGGAACTGCTACCTGACGATAGGTATAATACCAACCAGCAGTTCCCAACGAGTCCGTCCAGTGTAACTCATAACCCAATAAGCACATGTATACTATCTCCAGTACGATGTACCAATGGCTGTAGGATAGACCATCTCCCCTGCTGAGATGAGAAGCGTATACACTAGTCTACTCTGGAGTATCGATACCCCGTCTCAATAATCCAACGACTAGGGACCTGTATAAGGATGTGCTTATAGGCTACCCAGCCCCTACTAGTGTGAATGCCATCACAAAGCTGGTAGTCAAGGAAAGATCCTAAGTGCTCTACCAATATGTATAAGCAATATGCTAAAAGAAACACATGCACATATTGAGGTAGAATCAAACCAAGTAGCATACTACCATTTTGAGCAAGACTATTATTATAACTGTGAATATCCCAAGCTTCCAATTTGTAATATATAATCCAGTATGATACAATAATGGCCTCTAGGGCATATATCACTAACAGTTATCACGTATCGCTAATACATGAGATAAAGCCCTTAGGATTTTGCTTGACTACCAGGACGATGATGGATATCATACTAGTAAGGCCTGGATAGTCGATAAGCATATCCTTAATTGTCCCTAGTCGCAGGAGTATCGAGACTGGGTATTAATACTCCACTTTAGACCAGTGTGTATATTTCCTGACCCGGTTGGATGGCGATAGCTGATCTTGCAGTTATTGGTGTTTGACACCGAGAATTGTATACAGGTGCTCATTGGATGAGTTACACTGGACAGACTCACTGAGAACTCCTAGTTGGTAATATACCAATGTCAGCCAGCAATTCTTTGGTGACATGAGTACAGAGTAGTACTTAGGACGTGAGAACTGTTGGGTTATGATGGCGCCCTGTCCATCATCCGTGGCCAGCGCGGAACAAAAACTGGCGTTTAAAAAATTTGGCGCTAACAAATCCGTCTAGATCGAACCATAAACCCTTACTAGAAAACTACAAAGAGATAAACTACTATGATAGAAGGTGTTATACCGAATGAACCATGTGCAGGGTTATTTAGCACGACAACAAGGTTTTGGGAGGCATCGCCTATGCCATTTTCAAATTTTTTCCATGCTACTTAACCCTAACCCTAGGTTCTTAATTAAAGATTTAGACGAAAACGATATGCAAACAACTTTACTTCTAAGTGATTAGGGATTATAACCTTTGTAGTCCGTTCCTTCGCTTCATTAGCTCCAAGTAGTGGTCCCTTCGCTGCGATCAAAGAACTCCCGGACTCTTGAGAAGCTCCACAAGGTGAATGATGCATGCTTTCTTGTAGTCTTCGAAATCCAAGATGATCTACTTCGAGAACACAAGAACTCAAGCTATCTCTTCACTAATATGAAATTAGTGAAGCAAACACCCTAAACTAAATAGCTAATAGTAGAGGATGATGAAGTAGGAAATGGGCTCTCTTTAGTTTTCTTTTTCTCACAATTTTTCATCACATAGAAAAAGATAGCAAGCTTTCATGAGGAAGAAAAAGATGAAGTGATGAATGAATAAAACTTATGAGGTTAGAAATGCAGCCATGGTGAGTTATGTCATGCCTTAACCCTTGTAGACAAAAAATCATGGTGTGTGGTTAATAGTTGGGTTAATAAATATCTTTAAGTAAAAACAAATCAAGAGGACTAAGTCAATGTTCTACAAGCTTCATGCAAGCTCCAAGCCATGAGAAAATCCAAATGATTTTTAATTACCTAATAATAAATATCAACCAACATTAAACCTAGCATGGTTTGAGTCTCTTACACCTTTGTTGCATGTATAACCTAGCATGTCACAATGATACATATCACATATATATTATTTGTGAACAAAAGAAAATAATACAATTAACATATATCACATATATATCAATGTATCATCAAGTGAGAAAAAGTAATGCTTAAGTGAACTAATATTAGTCAATGTAATTTAATATATCAAATATATAATTCTACATTAAATTATTAATTCAACACTAGATTTAATAATCCGGTTATATCACATATAACCGACTAATATCTAATGCAACAACTTATCGAATCAACACTTGATCCGATAACCCGGCTATATCACATATAACTGACCAATGTCACAAGTCGTGAGAATAGAATGCGGTATCACATACGTGTATCAATCTCGGTCCCGCACATATCACATATGTGCTCCTACTCCATTTCGCCTGAGCCAAGAAACCTCTGTGTAGGACTCTAAAGACACATCAATACTCCGGCAGTAGGTGATGATCATATCAAACACCCACAAGCTGCAAGCGGTCAGCTAAACATAACGGTCACCCGGGTATTGAGCGATCAGAAGATCAACAAGCAAGCCTGCTCACACTCTTATGAGTCCAATCAGTAACACTACCGTACAGTCCGGTCTCTTCGTCTGATATGTCGTATATACAGTCTAGGGGTGGTAAACATCACACCCCAGTAACCGATAAGTCGTGCCGATGTGAGGCTCATAACGGGTCAAGAAACTACTGATAACACTTACCAGTAGATCTCCATAATAGCCCTGGCCAGGGACTTCTAGTTATAGCCAATCGAACACAGCGCAACACCAAACCCCAATACCGGGAGAGACGAAACCCTTCCTATCGCTCATTGCCTCTATATGATTCGGGACTGTACCCAAAAGCCACCGTTTTGCACGTTCTCATGAACGTGGTAAGGTGGAAATCAAAGCACAATGGGAATCACACAAGACTCTATGACGATCTTGGGTCTACAGAATAACCTGTACTAATGTCACCAGAGAACTGCTATCTGACGATAGGTATAATACCATCTAGATGTCCTCGGAGAGTCCGTTCAGTGTACCTGTCTCCACTGAGCACCCGTATACCATCGTTGATGTCAAACACCAATGGATGTGGGATCATCCATCGCCCATCATATGGGTCAAGAAGCGTATACGCTAGTTTATTCTGGAGTATCAATGCCCTGTCTCGATACACCCTCGACTAGGAACAATTATAGGATGTACTTGTGGACTACCCTAGCCCCACTAGTATGATCTCCATCATAGTCCTAGTAGTCAAGTACACATTCTAAGGGCTTTATCAACATGTGAGAGAAAGGCAATAACACAATACAAGTCAACATGTTAAGATAAAGAGCAACCAGATAACATACTATCATATCGAGCAAGAAAGACCTCTCTATATATATCCAAGCATCCACTATAATATACATCACACGTGCAATAATGGCCTCTAGGGCATATGCATAACTAACAATCTCCCGCTTGCACGAAGGCCAGCTGTTGTAGTATCTTATACCTAACATCCCGAAGAGTCTCTCAAATTGTATCTGGGGTATAGCCTTCGTGGGTGGATCCGCAGTGTTGTCCTTTGTGTCAACTCTCCTGACCTCGATCTCCCGGCGATCAACTATCTCCCGGATTAGGTGATACCGCCTCAGAATACGCCTGTATATCTGATGGGACCTGGGTTCCTTGGCCAAAGCCACAGCTCCATTGTTATCACAATACAAAAGTATTGGATGCTCAATGGATGGAACCACGCCAAGTTCGTTTATGAACTTCTTCATCCAGACAGTCTCTTTGGCAGCATCGTTGCCAGCGATGTATTCATCCTCCATCGTTGAGTCTGCCACGGTCTCCTGTTTGGAACCCTTCCAACAAACCGTCCCACCATTCAGGGTAAAGACAAATCCCGAGTGTGACTTAGAGTCGTCCTTATCACTTTGGAAGCTCGAATCGGTAAAGGACTCCACTTAGAGTTCACCGTTACCATACACAAAGAACATCTCTTTAGTCCTTCTCAAGTACTTAAGAATGTTCTTCACAGCTGTCTAGTGACTCTCTCCTGGATCTGATTGATACATACTCACTATACTTAGTGAGTATGCTATATCGGGTTTGGTACATAGCATCGCGTACATGATAGGGCCTACTGCCGAAGCATAGGATATCCCTTGCATGCGAGCTCTTTCTAAATCAGTCTTAGGAGATATCTCTTTAGAGAGAGTGAGTCCAGAGATCGTGGGTAAATTCCTACACTTGGATTCTTCCATACTAAACCTCTTTAGTATGGTGTCAATATACCTGGATTGGGACAATCCCAGTATCCGTTTAGATCTATCTCTATAGATCTTAATCCCCAAGATGCAGGAGGCATCTCTTAGATCTTTCATTAAGAATCTTTGTGATAAGAAGACCTTGACCGAGTGTAGCATAGGAACATCATTTCCTATCAAGAGTATGTCATCCACATACAATACAAGGAAGACAACCTTACTCTCTGCCACCTTCTTGTATATACAAGGTTCATCTACGTTCTTGATGAAGTCAAACTCTTTGACTACCACATCAAAACAGATGTTCCAACTCCGCGATGCCTGGTTTAACCCGTAGATGAATTTAAGCAGCTTTCATACCTTCCCGCTGCTCCCACTGTCTACGAAGCCCTCTGGCTGAGTCATGTACACGAACTCTTCTAAATCACCATTTAGAAAGGCGTTCTTAACATCCATTTGCCAGATTTCGTAGTCATGGTATGCAGCAATGGCAAGTAGGATCAAGATGGATTTAAGCATAGCCACTGGAGAAAAGATTTCATCATAATCCACACCTGGTCGTTGATGAAAACCTTTTGCAACAAGTCTAGGTTTGAAAGTCTTAACTTTTCCATCTACACCAAGTTTCTTCTTAAAAATCCATTTGCTCTCAATAGGTTTTACCACTTCAGGAGCAACTTCCAAAGTCCATACTTTGTTGGTGTACATGGATTCCATCTCAGATCGCATTGCATCAAGTCATTTCACAGAGTTCCACTCGTGATGGCCTGCTCGAAGCTAGTTGGGTCATAATCTTCCATGATGCAATCCTCGCTCTCACCATCAATGAGAAAACCGTAGTATCTCTCAGGTGGATGAGGAACCCTACTAGATCGGCGGAGCGACCGAGGTTCGTCGGGAACTATCGAATCCTCTGGTTCCACTAAATCTTCAGTTATAGTCTGTATAGCTGGAACTTCTTCCAGTTCTACCTCTTTGCTAATAATTTCCTTTGTAAGAAATTCATTTTCTAAAAAGGTGGCATGTTGAGCAAAAAACACCTTTTTTTCCTTACTGTGGTAGAAAAAATATCCATTTGAATTCTTTGGATATCCCACAAACTTGCAAAGAACTGATCGTGCCTCGAGTTTGTCCGGATTTTACCTTTTGACATAGGTCGGACAACCCCATAGCTTAACTCGTTTAAGATATGGTCTCTTCCTACTCTATATCTCATATGGTGTGGTAGGTACAGATTTAGATAGCACTTGATTCAATAGGTATGCTGCTGTCTCAAGAGCATAACCCCAAAAGGAAATAGGTAACTCAGCGGTGCTCATCATAGAGCGCACTATATCTAATAGGGTGCAATTACTCCGTTCCGATACACCGTTGTGTTATGGTGTATATGGAGAAGTAAGCTGAGAGAGAATCCCATTCTCTTTTAGATAGTCCAGGAACTCATTGCTCAAGTATTCTCCTCCTTGATCAGATCGAAGGATCTTAATACTTTTACCCGTTTGGTTCTCGACTTCGTGCTTATATTCTTTGAATTTCTCAAAAGCTTCAGACTTGTGTTTCAATAGGAACACATGTCCGTATCTTGAGAGATCGTCAGAGAATGCAATGAAGTACGAGGAACCATTCCTGGCATGTGTAGACACGGGACCACATACATCACTATGTATCAGTACCAAGAGTTTTGTAACTCTTTCTCAATGTCCACTAAACTGAGTTTTGGTTAACTTGCCTTTGAGACATAACTGGAAAGTGTCATAAGATGAAAATTCGAACGGATTCAAATATCCATCCTTATGTAACTTAGCTAGTCATGTCGTAATGATATGACCTAGTCTACAATACCACAAAAAGGATTCATTCATTTCTGAACTCTTCCTCTTGTGTGTGTTTTGTACATTAAGAACTGTGGTTTGATTTAGAATGTATATGCCATTATTTAACGAGCCTGATCCAATCAACTTTTGATTCAGGAAGATGTTTATAACACTATCATGTACTAAAAAATTATATCCTTCTTTAATTAATAAAGAAACTGATATAAGACTGCATATCAGGGTCGGTATGTAATAGCATTCGTTCAGAATCAATGTATTACCATTTGGTAACACAAGGTGATATTCGCCAACTGCTTTGGCTGCAACATTTGCACCATTCCCTACTCTTATGGAATGATCACCCTCTCCTAGTTCTCTACCTTTCCTTAGCCCATGTAACATATTACATATGTGGTATCCCGATCCGGTATCTAATACCCAGGACATAGAGTGAACCGAGAAACAGTTCTCGATAACTAACACACCCAAAGAAGATGCATCAACATGCTTATTCTTCGTTTAGGCGGCATAGGAATTCGAATATGTTTCTATTCCTTGCTCAGTCTTATAACAATTATAAGAAAGAACGGAACCAACGTTCTCCTGCTCAGTATAACAAGCGGGTTCAGTCAATACATCCATATTATTATCTTGATTAAGGCTTGACATGGTCGCTACCTGGAGAGAGAGAGAGAAGAAAACACTTTAGCGTATGCTCTTGCAAGATTAGATTGGTTATTATCTTATCTAATCAGGATGACTCCCACTGTTTTTATCAAATCTTCCTTCAAATCCTAAAAGGTAAGACTAGCCGGGATTAATTACACCTTTACAAGTTCGCCAATCTTTCAGCCAGGCCAGTGTTGGTACTTTGAGGGAGGTTCCCCATAATTTCGCACGGACCTAATTAAAATAAACCTCATTTTCCCAGAGGCATAACCCCGTTAACATCTTTCTAGACACCTACTTGATCGGCTAATTGTCATGTGTAAAACTCTCCCACGAATAACTCTTACTCGCAGTAGGTATCAGAATCCAACTATCTCATAGAAGGTATGCAATCTCATTGCAAATTTCAACACTTGAAATTCCCGATAATACTTTTGCCCCTAGCGATATATGACCTTGACAAGGTCAACAAACCATAAATTGCAAGTCAAGTTCAACCCGTACATTTCATGATTGTGTTAAACCCACCCGCACAACTCTTGACAGGGTCAACAAGGCCATATGACTACCCTAATCCAATCGCATCTCATGCTTTAGCAGATAAACACTAATTAGCTACCATACACTACGCCTTGACAAGGTCAACAAACGCAGCACGAATACCAAGTAGGACTTATCTGAAATGACGGAGGGCAACGACAGGATTTTATGAAAACCTTTTTGCGTAATGAACTTGATATCGTTGTAAAAACAAGTGATTTTGAAAAGGAGTGCTTTTGAGGCTTTTACTAGTTTCGCTAAAGAGGTCACTCCCGGTGAAGGGATCTCGGCTCTTTCCTTATCGAATAAGGTGCAGGATATTTCACAAATACCACTATGCAAAGCAAGAACTATAAAAGCAGTCAAAAACTAAACCGAGTGAGTTGTAGCATCTACTAGTTTTGCTAAAGAGGTCACTCCCGGTGAAGGGATATTGGCACTTTCCTTATCGAATAAGGTGCTGGATATTCTACAAGGAATAACGCTATGCAAAGAAAAAAACTAGAGCTACCCTTTTTATAAATTTGATTCTACAACAACTTTTAGGTTTCTTTTCTTTCATTAATCTCATTAATTACGTCCCATCATTTATGCTTCCTAAGTATCACAGAAGAAATGAAAATACAACGTACGTTTATGCCATCCACATTCGCCACAGTGTCCCGTTATGCACCGTTAGGTTACTTAACTAACGGCATACAGGGGCGGGACTAGCGCGGGTGTAAAACATAAGCAACATTTATTATATATCATATATACAATAATAAAGCATTCGTCTCAAATATATAAAGTGATCACATCACAGAATATTGGCAGCAGAAGATAACATATGAAATATTGGATATACTAGGAGGTCCGTGTTTTATTTTGAGCCTGTATAAAACACGGATTCCACGGTCGTGATGAATAGCCAAACCCACATCTCTAGACCCCTACGAGAGCGGCAAGCAACCCTCCCAATTCTAGGGTTAGGAGACCCGTTCTCGACTCCTCGAGATGGCCTCCCACTGGACCCTAGAACCCGGTTGCTTGTGCTCTCCTCCTTGGGTCTATCCTAATGCGGAAAAGTTAATATTATACAATGGTGACATCATCCTCAACCCGGAAGTGCCCCAATAAAAGAATATTACATACAATGAATTTTACATGAATGAAAATAAAAACCCTTATCTCACATAAAAACCCCGGCTATTCAAATCACGACGATCCAATATAACATATCACAACAACATATAACATCACATGTCATCAACGTAAGTAAATATGCGTATCGCAATTGTCGTTGACATATAACAACAAAACCGGCGATACACCACATATTACACTTACGATAGCAGAAAAGAAAATGTCAAACTACAACATTTGAAATTCACAATCACTTTAGACATCACAAACCCGAAATATCACATACTTCGCATTTCCTGCCTAACTATATGAATTCCACATATTATATCACATTCCAGAAAATGCTAGATGACGTTAAACATTCCGATCGAATCAACAAACACCCAAAAATTCCCAAAAGATCAACACTTGAGCGTAGTTTAAAAATACTCGGTACATGCCACAGTACCAATGAACCAGCCGTAGAAGGGTCAACCAATGCCTCACCTGTGGCGCCGCGAAACTACCGCAAACCTTAGGGTTTAGCGGCAGTTATTATGGTCACATAATCGAGTTAGGGTTTCATTCTTCTAGAGGGTCCACCGCATCACTTGCATGATATTTGAATGTTCTTTGACTTTGAAAAATACAACTCTTAAAAAATTTCCGGCAAGGGTTAAAGTGGGTATTTCATATCCGATCGAACTTTTTAACACCGTCTAAATAACCCGAAACAAAACTAGAATTACGAATACGAAACACTCCGAATAGCCAATGCATAAAAATAACATCATATGCAAATTTGGCAAAAACAAACAACACGTGAATTACCAAACCCCAGAGATTGGAACACTGTAAAAACTTCAACCCAAAATTCCATTCTCTGGCCCATCTGGCCTATTTTACATGCAAAGTAGCCGGACCAAAAAAGGTGAGGGGGTTGAATTTACTACAGTGTTCATATTGTATCTCATACAAAATTCTGCAGTTGTTTAAAAAAAATTTTGACTCCTTAAAAAATTCGATAGAAACTAGGGTTTTAAATTGGGTGTTTCGGAGTTGTTTCGGTTTCGTAATCCTACACAATCTGTCTAATTCTCTAGCTAGGCTCTGATACCTCTGCAGGGTTATTTAGCACGACAGCAAGGTTTCGGGAGGCATCGTCCATGCCATTTTCAAATTTTTGCCATGCTACTTAACCCTAACCTTAGGTTCTTAACTAAAGATTTAGACGAAAACGATATGCAAACAACTTTACTTCTAAATGATTAGGGATTACAACCTTTGTAGTCCGTTCGCTTCATTAGCTCCAAGTAGTGGTCCCTTCACTGCGATCAAAGAACTCCCGGACTCTTGAGAAGCTCCACAAGGTGAATGATGCATTCTTGCTTGTAGTCATCGAAATCCAAGATGATCTACTTCGAGGAAACACGAACTCAAGCTATCTCTTCACTAATATGAAATTAGTGAAGCAAACACCCTGAACTAAATGGATAATAGTAGAGGATGATGAAGTAGGAAATGGGCTCTCTTTAGTTTTCTTTTTCTCACAATTTTTCATCAGATAGAAAAGGCTAGCAAGCTTTCATGAGGAAGAAGAAGAAGAAGTGATGAATGAATAAAACTTATGAGGTTAGAAATGCAACCATGGTGAGTTATGTCATGCCTTAACCCTTGTAGAGAATAAACCATGGTATATGGTTAATAGTTGGGTTAATAAATATCTTTAAGTAAAAACAAATCAAGAGGACTAAGTCAATGTTCTACAAGCTTCATACAAGCTCTAAGCCATAAGAAAATCCAAATGATTTTTAATTACCTAATAATAAATATTAACCAACATTAAACCTAGCATGGTTTGAGTCTCTTACACCTTTGTTGCATGTGTAACCTAGCATGTCACAATGATACATATCACATATATATTATTTGTGAACAAAAGAAAATAATACAATTAACATATATCACATATATTTCAATGTATCATCAAGTGAGAAAAAGTAATGCTTAAGTGAGCTAATATTAGTTAATGTAATTTAATATATCAAATATATAATTCTACATTAAATTATTAAATCAACATTTGATTTAATAATCCGGCTATATCACATATAACCGACTAATATCTAATGCAACAACTTATCGAATCAACACTTGATCTGATAACCCGGCTATATCACATATAACCGGCCAATGTCACAAGTCGCGAGAATAGAATTCGGTACCACATACGTGTATCAATCTCGGTCTTGCACATATCATATATGTGCTCCTACTCCGTTTCGCCTGAGCTAGGAAACCTCTGTGTAGGATTCTAAAGACTCATCAATACTCCGGCAGTAGGTGATGATCATATCAAGCATCCACAAGCCGCAAGCGGTAATCTAAACGTAACGGCCACCCGGGTATTTTGCGATTAGAAGATCAATAAGTAAGCCTGCTCACACTTCTGTGAATCTAATCAGTAACACTATCGTACAGTCCGGTCTCTTCTTCTGATATGTCGCATATCCAGTCTAGGGATGGTAAACATCACATCCCAGTAACCCATAAGTCGTGCCGATGTGTAGCTCATAAAGGGTCTAGAAACTACTGATAACACTTACCAGTAGATCTCCATAACAGCCCTGGCCAGGGACTTCCAGTTATAGCCAATAGAACACATCGCAACATCAACCCCTAATACCGGGAGAGACGAAACCCCTCCTATCGCTCATTGCCTCCATGTGATTCGGGACTGTACCTAAAAGCCACCGTTTTACATGTTCTCATGAACATGGTAAGGTGGAAATCAAAGCACAGTGGGAATCACACAAGACTCTATGACGATCTTGGGTGACTAACCTGTACCAGTGTCACCAGAGAACTGCTATCTGACGATAGGTATAATACCATCTAGGAGTTCTCGGCGAGTCCGTTCAGTGTACCTAGTCTCCACTGAGCACCCGTATACCATCTTTGAAGTCAAACACCATTGGATGTGGGATCATCCATTGCCCATCATATGGGTCAGGAAGCGTATACGCTAGTCTACTCTGGAGTATCGATGCCCTGTCTCGATACACCCTTGACTAAGAACAATTATAGGATGTACTTGTGGACTACCCTGGCCCCACTAGTATGATCTCCATCATAGTCCTAATAGTCAAGTACACATCCTAAGGGCTTTATCAACATGTGAGAGAAAGATAGTAACACAATACAAGTCAACATGTTAAGACAAAGAGCAACCAGATAGCAGACTATCATGTCGAGCAAGAAAGTTCTCTCTATATATCTAAGCATCCACTATAATATACATCATATGTACAATAATGGCCTTTATGGCATATACATAACTAACACCATGTCCTTCGGTCTTCTACCACCTTCCCAAGCTCCTTGAGGTGTCCCCGACTGAACTTGGCCGCCGGACTTCCTCCGTCGAAAATGATCCACCCGAGGGATGTAGCTCTTGGCTATAGCTCCACACCATAAACAAGTTAAGCAACTAGGGACTCTAGGTTGCTAATCTAGAATGCCTAGGATGTAGTGAATGGATTCATGTGTTTATCTATCTCACCACCTCTCTTGATTCTTAACTCATGAGATTGTAGAGAGGAGGTTGAGGTTGAAGGTGGAGGAGCTCATGGAAACACTAGAAAGGGAGTGAAGGATAATGGTGAGAAAGCAAGTTCAAAGAAAAATGAACCATCCATGGAAAAAGAAAAAGAGAAGCTTGGTTTGGTAAAACCAATTCTTTCAATATAATATCAAGCCCATGCTTGAATAGTTTGCACAAATGAATTAATAATTCATTTGTGCACACTATGTAAGCATGGTTCTCACCATACTCCCCTCTCTCAATTATCCACCTCATTATCCATTTAAAATAAATGGTCAAATCCAAAATGAGGTGTCCACTTTCTAGAATGTTATCCGTATAAATACGGATTACATTCTACTATATATATATACCTGTATTCGTACCGAAATACGATACCCGAAGAGATAGAATAACATAAAGAACATAATACTAGAATATACAAATTGAAATACATATACGTAAATTATTAAATCAATTCCTGATTTAATAATCTGGCTCAAACCCGAGTCGGCTAGTATTATCAACTGTCCGATCGAAACTCCTGGTACATAATACAATCAATCGATCGGAACCCTGCACGTATGCAATACGGTTACTACTTCGTTTCGCAAGAACTAGGGAAACCCTCTGTGTGGGACTTTAAAGACTCATTAATACGCTGGCAGTGGGTTTAACCACAAGCACATCAGCGGCACAAGCTGTACATAACAGCTACCCAAGTATTGAGCGAAAGGAAGTCCGATGAGAAAACTCATCCGAATCCCTACTGAGCCTATCCGTGACAATCTCCATACAGTCTGGTCTGTTCGTCTAAGAGTATCGCATATCGAGTCTTTGGAGCTGGATAATGTTAGACCCCTAATAACGCGATATTTCTTGTCGGTATGAAGCCTATCACCCACTGAGAGACTACTGATCCAAATCAGTAATTCTCAACTATCTTGGCCAAGGATTTTTGGTGATGGTCACCCATGCACCGCGCAACATCAACTCCCAATACCGGGAGAGTCGAATCCCCTACGATCCGCTCACTGTCTCCATATGGCTCGGGACTGTACCCAACTAAAGCCTATTCGCACGACTCCTTTGAGCCGTGGTAGGGTAGTAATCATAGCACAGTAGGAAATCACACGAGACAAATGACGATCTCAGGTCGACAGACTAACCTACCTGGGAACTGCAATCCGACAATAGGTATAATACCAACTAGTATGTTCCCGGCGAGTCCGTCCAGTGTACTCTTAACATGATTAGCACCTGTATACTATCTTAGGTGACTAACTGACACCAATGGCTTATGAGACCGGCCACCGTCCCTCGTCGGCTCTCTAAAAGTATACACCAGTCTACTCCGGAGTATCGATGCGCAGTCTTGATACTCCTTCGACTAGAGACATTTAAGGATGTTCTTATAGACCACTTAGCTCCTACGTATATGATCGCTATCATAATGCTGGTAGTCAAGCAAGAATCCTATAGGCTCTATCGACATGTAATAGTAATCGTAATACCACATAATGCAAGTATATAATAATAAAGGCAAACTAGATAGCATATTATCATCTCGAGTAAGACTGTTCTAACTGTATAGGTCCTCCCTCTATCATCACAATCGCGTGCCCACGATTACAATAATAGACTTGAGGGCACTATAGCAACAATCTCCCACTTGCACTTAAGGCTAATTATTGCAGTGTCGCATACTCACAGCTCGTGTGATACTAAACACCCAACTTCTCTACTAATCAGTCTCGCAAAGCCCGTTTGCGAAACTATTGCGTTCGAGAAATTGTAAGTCTACGGCAGCGCCCCGGCCGTCTGTCCGAGGCCAAAATGCGGAAACGAAAACTTTTCTTAAACTAGAAACCGGCGCCATCACAGACTTTAAACTCGGATCAAACCATTAACCTACAACTAGCAACTAGAGAAAGGGTTGGAAAGCTATACCGATCGATCCGTGTCCTTCGGTCTTTGGCCACCATCCCAAGCTCCTAACGGCATCTCCGGTCTCGATCTCCTCGTTGGAAAGGGCACCACATCTTCGAGTCTTTTTACGGGCTCCCGCTTCATCCGAAGAAACTCGGGCACGAAGTTTGCTGGCCGACGTGTCCAAGGTGAAGTAGAGAATGTGTGTGACAACTTTGTCTCTTGCATCCATTGCATGGATGGAGGTTGAAGGTGATGCCATCCATGGAAATGGTGAGCTAGAGGAAGAAGAAGCCTTTTTCTTTTGTTGTGTTTTCTTATGATAAAAAGAGAGAGTGTCTTAGAAAAAAATACAAGACCAAAAACATCTCATGGCAGCCCCTCTCTCTCTCTCTTTATCATATCAAGACTCAAATCCATCATCAAATGTGACATATGCACAATAAAAGAGACCATGAGTCACTAGATTTGCATGTGTCATAATTAATGCACAAAATGATAATTTCTAGCTCATAATTTCCATATACAAACATTAATCCAAATGTTTGCAACAATAAAAAGATACGGCAACATCAAAAGTAAACTCATGATGGATCACAAGGATACCCCTCACCTGTATATACATACCTGTATCCGCATTCCGACCGAATGCGAATGCGATGAGACTAAAGTAATCCAACAAATCTAATACAAGGATCCGGCTTAAACCAAAGCCCACTAATATGATCCGTCCGATCATGATCCGTGCACTACAGCACGTATATGATCGAACCCTGCCATATATCATATGGCCTCTACAACGTTTCGTCCGAAACTTGAAAACTGTCTGTGGGGGACTCTAAAGACTCGTCAATACATTGGCTGTGGATTTAACCACTAGCACGTCAGAGGTACTAGCCGTGCGTAACGGGCCACCAGGTATTGACCAAAAGGGTGGTCAATGAGCGAACTCATCTTGACACCCCACTGAGCCTGTCAGTGACAATATCCGTACAGTCCGGTCCGTTCGTCTATGAGCATCGCATGGCGGGCCTAGGGGTTGGTAAAAGTCAGACCCCCAAAAGCGGTACAAGTCGTGTCGGAGTGTAGCCCAGAACACCCTGAGATACTACTGGAATACCTACCAGTAAATATCCTGCCTCGGTCAAGGACTTCGTGTAATGGCTCTCCTAGACACAGCGCGATCTCACCCCCAATACCGGGAGAGACGAAACCTTTGCCGATCCGCTCACTGCCTCCATATGGCTCGGGACTGTACCCAACTAAAACCTGTTTTCACGACTCCTTTGAGCCGTGGTAGGGTAGTAATCAAAGCACAGTGGGAACTCACACAAGACAAATGACGATCTCAGGTCGATAAACTAACCTGTATACATGTCACCAGGGAACTTCTATCTGACGTCAGGTATAATACCAACTAGCATGTTCCCGGCGAGTCCTGTCCGGTGTACTCATAACCCAATGAGCACCTGTATACATCTTAGGTGAACCAACTGACACCAATGGCTTGTGAGACCGGCCACCGCCCCTCGTCGGGGTCTCGACTGTATATACTAGTCTACTAATGGAGTATCGATGCCCAGTCTCGACACTCCCACGACTAGGGACCTTTTAAGGATGTGCTTATAGACCCCAGCTCCCACGTACATGATCGCCATCATACTGCTGGTAGTCAAGCATGAATCCTAAAGGCTCTATCAATGTGTAATAGTGACCTGTACGGTCACCTAAACCTGTACACGATGATAAAGATAAACCAGATAGCATACTATCATCTTGAGTAAGATTGTCCTACCGGTATAGGTCCTCCCTCAATCATTGCAATCACGTGCCTGTGATCCAATAATTAATTCTGAGGGCACTATATCCAACAGAAATAGCCTCAGTGAGTGGATCTGCTCCAATGTTTCTATCTTTATATCTCTATATCTCAACTTCACTGAGAAAGACTATCTCCTGAAATGAGCAATACCTATCTTATAATTTGTCTGGATATCTGATGGGACCTGGTTCACAAATGAACTCCAAATCCAACAAACTTCTTAGACTATATCATCCACTGAATTTAATCAGTATCCTGCGCCATGCTTTCCTCAGTATCCGCTTAGACCACCTGCCCAACATACTGCCCCTCAAAAGAGGGAAAACTATAACTCTGACGGCCACTCTGTCATCCAGGTCTCCTTGGAAGCCTGAAATGATAACCGCCTCCTGAAGAAAGTTGTCATTACCATATACTAAGAACATCTACATCTACTTATGTTCATAACTGCTTCCCAACATTTCTCCAGGATTGGATTAATATATATATATATATATATATATATATATATATATTGCATACAGTTCAAAATCAATATCTGGTGTGGTACTTGACATCTCATGATTGATTCAATTGCCTAAGCAAGAGATATGCCAATCATGCAAATCCATCCCCTCATTAGTCTGGAAGACTTCTCTTTAGAGAGGATGACTCCATCACCTGCGGGTACAGCACCATGCCAGGAGTCATCCATTCTAAAACACTTTAGAATAGTGTCAAGTACCCAAATTGGGACGCTTCCCAAATCTAGATCCAAAACCATAGATCTAGTTACCAGAATCCCTGATATTTTATCCACATCCTATATGGAGAAAACACCTTGTGACAACCACAATATAACCGATCGTAGTTTATGATTATCACTTCCTATAAAGAGAATGTCATCCAAAAACCAGGACGTCACTCCCTACTACCTACTTACCAGGTCCATCTGTTGTTCTGATAAAGTCAAATTTTATGACCGTCACATCAAAACTAGATGATCTGTCTCCGCTATACCTGCTTTAGTCTATAAATAGACATAAGCTACTTGCCCACTACGCTTCCGCTACTCCCACTGACTATAACAACCCTCTGGCAGATTCATATACACGTGCACTTCTAAACCTAATTTAGAACGACGTTATACTCATCTTCCTGCCAGATCTCTGTCACGACCCGAAATTTGGAATGTGACGGCGCTTAAACCATGTAACGTCTACAGGCGTAACGCAATCTAAGCCGAAAACCCAGCAATCTAAACCATCAAAAGTATTAAGTGATAAGAACATTGTTAAAAACTTTTGGGAATCTCAAGTAAAAATTCTTTAAATTCCAAATTTACTTCCTTTAAAAAAATTTGGCAGTGCTTCCTTTGTATAAACTATCCCCAAAATTGGTACATCCAAAAGATATAAGTAAAGCATCCCCAAACGGGAGCAAACCACGCCCAAAGGCGGGAACAACCACCAGAAGCATATATACGACGCCGTAGCGAAGAAAAGAACAATAAAGAGTGACAACATCATAAAAAATAATGCTGCATAAAAGGCCGGCTCACTCGAGCACGACATCCAGAGTCACAAAACAATATACAATATCGTCCTCACATCTCGTCTCTCAGTCAATACATGAAAGTAGTAGATGGAGAGAACTAGATACAATAAGATATACAATGAGCATCATCGGATAACCGCAAAACCCACCTATAGCAAACTGCTCACAGTTAGCCGTAGCGGTATCCGCTGCAAAAGATGATACGATAAGAAGAAGTCCTACCGCGACTGCTCTGAGGGGCTACCTGCAAAACACTGTGGCACAACGGGGATGGGTTGCCAACTCGTGAATAGTAAATAACCTCATGCAGGTAATCGCAGGTATCCACGTACTGCGATAAACTATCACATGCAAGCTGATAGCAATAATGGCAATATGTATATGCAACAGTCATGAAAGATACTCTATCAGGTACAACTAAAACATGAAGCAATGCATATCAAATGAAAGCTGAGTATGGGATAAAACATGTCATCCTCACGGAATCCTTATCGTGGAAAGACCAGTGCCCATCAATGACACTCTAAATCCTAATATCTCAGGCACCGCATCCTCAGATCGACCCTCGAATCCTGCAAGTCACATAGAACCTGAGTGTCCAACATCGACACACGAAAACATCATGAAAACTAGTATCCAGCATCGACACGTAAATACTCATCTCTCAGGCGCCGTCACCAGGACCGGCCCTCATGTCCGTACATCTCATGGAACCTGAGTGTCCAACATCGACACTCGCAATCCACAAATCATGTCCGTACATAACACCGGTCGGTATCCCCCAGACAACCGCCGAATCCAAATAATATCACAGGTAAGGTAGTACTCCCCTGTCTTGGGCTCAACGCCATCATCTGCGATCTTCTTGCCCAGGGGTACCTCCGGGTCCACCATGTACCCACACACGGCCTCATCCAACTCCTCGCATCGGGTTTCTAACACAAGTCTCAGAACCGAGAAAACTCATGGTGGACGCATTGAAATATCATATCAAGAGAAACCGGGTTTTTCAAACAATGCATAATTTCATGAAATACCACGGTCCTCAAATCCAGAAAACATCATATGAAATCCATATCTCAATGCGTAAATCCATGAAATATAATATATGCAACATAAAACAGTAATATGAGCATATCAAGGAAAAACCATTATTTAAATGCATCAAGTTATTAAATATATCATGTGGTTCCCTATTTCTCTAAAGTCCAAAGCAACATCATATAAAGGTGAACATATAGCTATAGCAAGGTATGTGAGTGTACATGTAAGTATGTATGCATGATGTACATAAAGCTATAGCAAGATACGGGTATATATACCTATCAATAATGATGTAATGCCTTATAGGTATGTGTGTAAACATGTAAGCATAGCAAGGCATATGTGTAATCATGTAGGTATACAGGTATGCTCTATTTCATATGCACAATGGAATAAGAATAAATGTCTCAATTCTCACTAACCATACAATATCACATGTGTATATGGATTGTGCGTGTCATGGCAATTATCGACAGAGTGTGTGTAGCATACAATTAGTGCTCGTGTAATATGAACCGTCAATAATGGTGTTGTGTCTCATTAATACTATGTCCATATGAAATAGGGAAATGAGGTATGCAATAATGGTACACATGCACAATCAATGTCCATATACTTATAACTAACAATCATGTTATTGAATCTAGCGTAGACGCATAACGTCATGCGGGTGATTCCCCTGTAGATGTTAAATCTACTCACAGATGATCTTGGGCTAAGTAAAGCCAACTACTTGCTTTCCCTTCTTTGCAGCGTCCGAAGTCCTCGCCTGCAATCCTAAAATCATATAACAACATAACAAGTTCACATTAGAAGTCGACCAATAACACGTACAAACTACGTTTGATCGATGCACAAACTCCAATCAAACTCTCAAGTATTCATCTAGTGGCTAACGTGCGTAGTGACACTGCGAAACCAACTCAAGAGCAACAGCTACACAAAGTACACGAACCGTGTCGGATAACGTAACGCGCGTAGTCGTAACACTAGAAACAAGTAAAGTGATCTCAGATTTTGTATACTGTCAAAACATAAAAATCAAGTAGTACTAAGCACTTCTAAACAACTACAAACAGCTACCCTACAAAAACCAAGTCCCAACTCCACCAAAAGGTCGAGCTCGCCGGAATTTCCCTACATGTCGCCGACCAAATCCGAGCCTATGGGGTTCGTGCTTCAGGTGAATGCTTAGGGTCTCTGGTACAACACAACCATATTGCTAGATTTTCCAGTATACACTCGGGGTCACAGCAGATCACAGATATTCTATAATGACACTAAAAATACGATATGTGCACAAAACGATATCTTTAGGGTTCTAAACAACAACTACAAGGCAACACAACAATAAAACACCTATTTAACAGTTTAGAGGTTATACATATCCACAATTGCTCAAAAGATCCTAGCTTTCCAAGCTCTAGGGGATCCTAGAGGCTAAAACAAAACTTGAGAAGTGATTTAGTGAGGTTCAAATGAAGTTTTGTAAGGTTTAGTGAAGGATTGGTGAAGGGTTTCAGTTGAGGGAACAGAAGAAGGAAATAATTGAGAATGAGATAGGAATGAGAGAGAGTGAGATGAGATAGAGATGAGAGGGTGAGTGTAGGGTAAGTGCACCCTTACACTTACTCTCTCCCTCTCCATCATTAATGCAAGTATGACTCCCCCATGAGTCACCTTGCTACCTCCCTCCATTCCAAAAACACAAGGAATATCTCACAACAAATATCTAGGTGCTAAGTGCTAGGTTAAATTATGGCATGGATTTGTTTAAAGTGTCATGTCCACTAACCAAGGTTAACACTAAACAACCCCCATGATAACATGCACAAGTATGTGTGACCCAAAACAAATAATAATAAAATATTGATTAATCTATAAAAAATGCGAGAAAGCTATTTTGGTAAACCTTTTTACTAAAAACCCGCATTATCGCTTAATTAACACTACTCACATTCAAAGGTGTTACAATCTCCCCTCTAAAGAAATTCGTCCCCGAATTTAAAATTCTTACTATGCTTACCTTCAAGGAGATGAGTGAAAACTTCCGCATCTCGCTCGCAGCCTCCCAAGTGATCTCCTCACTAGACGGGCTACGCCAAAGAACCTTCACAGATGGCAAGACCTTTGACCGATGTTTCTCCACCTGCCGATCCACTATAACTATCGGCTGCTTGGTGAACAAAAGATCGCGTCCAAATTGAATGGTCTGGTGCTAAATCATGTAAGAAGGGTCATGAAGGTAATTGTGAAGTATCGACACAAGGAATACGGGGTGAACATCCAAAATCTCGGCAGAAGTGCAAAATGATAGGCAACGATACTAACTCGCTCAAGGATTTCAAAAGGACCTACAATCTGGGACTAAGTTTCCCTTCTTCCCAAAACTCAACACGCCATATCATCGAAAAAAATCCGTATGAATACATGATCTCCCACTGCGAACTCAAGTCTGCGATGACGACGGTCGGCATAAGACTTCCGTTTGCACTGGGCTGCTCTCATCCTGTCCTGAATCAACTGGATCATCTCCGAAGTCTTTTGACTAGCTGGGGTCCAAAAATCCTGCTCTCGCGGAGTCAGTCTAACAGACTGGTGATCGACACAATCTACCATATAAGCCTAAAAAGTTGCCATCTGAAACGTCTCCTAATAACTGTTATTGTAGGATAACTTATCAATGGCAAGTGACGGTCCCAACTGCCAACAAAAATTAAGCACGCACGCTCGAAGCATATCATCCAGACTCTGTATAGTCCGCTCTGACTGACCATCGGTCTATGGATGGAAAGCGGTGCTAAAGCTCAACCAGTACCCAAGGGTTCCTGAAGCTTCTGTCAAAGACGTCTAGTGAACTGGGTGCCTCTATCGGATACATAGCATGAAGGAACTCCGTGCAAACGCACAAACTTACCAAAGTACAATTGAGCAAACTGAGCATAACCGAAAGTGGTCTTCACTGGAAGGAAGTGATCCGCTTTCGTTAACCAGACAATAAACACCCAAATGGAGTCACACCCTTTCTAGACCTGGGTAGACACCATGACGAAATTCATAGAGATCTGCTCCCATTCCCACTCTGGAACGGTTAAAGATTGCAACTCTCCTGCCGGTCTCAAATGCTCAACCATAGCTCGCCGACAAGTCAGGCACCTTAGAACGAAATTTGAAACATCACTCTTCATATCTGCCCACCCGTAACTATCTCTCAAGTCACGTTAAATCTTGGTGGAACTTGGGTGAACACTGAAAGCTAACTGATGTGCCTGATCTAGGATCTCGCCTCTCTACCCATCAGTATCAAGTACACACCAACGAGCCTCTAATCGTAGCACACCCTGGTCATAAATCAAGAACTCTGAATCTCTACCCTGCCGAACATGCTCAAGAATTTCAGACAAATGGGCATCGGCGGGCTGTGCCTCACGAAAACGATTAATTAGAAGTGGACGGGCGCGGACATGAGCAAGCTGTCCGCCAGTGGAGGTGAACTTAAACTGTACTCAGCTGTCACACAAGAATTGTAAATCTGTAGAAGACTGTCTCTGAACTGCACTCTTCTGGGACAAGCTAACCCCAGGCCTACGACTTAAAGCATCAGCTACCATAATCGCCTTGTCTGGGTAATAAAGGATCTCACAATCATAATCCTTCACAAGCTCCATCCAACGGCGCTGTCTTAAAATCAGATCCCGCTGCAGGAAGATTAAGCTCTGGTGGTCTATGAAAATCTGACACGACTCTCCGTACAAGTAGTGCCTCCAAATCATCAGCGCAAGACCACCGCGGCCATCTCAAGATCATGAGTGGGATAATTCTGCTCGTACTTCTTTCAACTGTTGGGAAGCATAAACGATAACTCTATC
The DNA here is from genome assembly GCA_030015575.1 of Agapanthus africanus. NCBI lineage: Eukaryota > Viridiplantae > Streptophyta > Magnoliopsida > Asparagales > Amaryllidaceae > Agapanthus > Agapanthus africanus. The sequence continues at coordinate 265,417,971 of CM057341.1, forward strand.
ATGCTACATCAAAACACAATCGAGCCTGACTCACGAAACGTCACAGTAAACGACAAAGTCGCCCGATCTAGAAGACAAAGATAGAACTGGCGCAGTCGTCAACCGAGTCTTCAACTGCTGAAAACACAGCTCACATGCCTCATTCTAAAGAAAAGGAACTCCCTTTCTGGTCAGTCTGGTCAGTCCGGTCAGCGGTGCAACGACACTCTAGTAATCCTGCATGAAACGGCGGTAAAAACTGGCTAAGCCCAAGAATTGCGGACCTCTGTCACTGGTACAGGTCTGGGCCAAAGCTGTACGGCCTCGATCTTCCTCGGGTCCATACGAATACCGTCTCCCGTAACCACATGACCTAGGAAGTCAACACTATCAAGCCAGAAGGAACACTTCGAGAATTTAGCAAACAGTTGGTGCTCTCTCAATGTCTGCAACGAAATCCTCAAGTGCTACTCATGTTCCTCTCGACTCTTGGAATAAACAAGAATGTCATCAACAACATAATAATAAACTGGTCGAGAAACAGCCTGAAAAAATCTGGTTCATCAAATCCATGAATACTGCTGGGGCATTGGTGAGTCCAAACGACACCACCAAAAATCATACTGCCCGTAGCGCGTAAGAAAAGCAGTCTTCGGAATGTCATCCTTCCGAACCCGCAACTAATGATGACCTGATCACAAACAAACTTAGAAAAATGTCCCGCACCCTGTAGCTGATCAAATAAATCGTCGATTTGAGGTAAAGGATACCTATTCCGCACCGTAACTCGGTTCAATTAACAATCAATCAATACACAACCTGAAACTGCCATCCTTCTTCTTGACGAACAGAACAGGAGCTCCCCAAAGCAAAACACTTGGACGTTCAAGTCCCCCATCAAGCAACTCTTGCAGCTGATCCTTAAGCTTCCTAAGCTCCGCCGGCTCATCTGGAACAAAGTCAGAAAACTCTCGCACGATAGGAACCCGATCCAACGAATCTACTGTTGCTCCGGTATTACGAATGAAAGACAAGAATTCTCGACATCCTCTCCTCAAAAGCCGACTAGCGAAATAAGCTGAAATCAAGCTGTGAGGGGCGGCACCATGGTCCCTCTGCACAACAAGAACTGACTCTTCGGGAAAATAAAATCTGACTGTCTTCTCACGGCAGTCCACAGACCCCTTTCACGTAGCTAACCATTCCGTGCCCAGGAGAACGTCAAAGTCCAACATATCTAGAAGTATGAAATCGACGAACGAATCTCTATCTCCTATCCGATTGGCACATGACCGAAACACGTGTCGCGCAACAAATGAATCGCTAACAGGAGTAAACACAACAAATGGCTGATCTAGCATACACGACTCTCGGCCCAACCTCGGCACGAAGTGTGTAGAAACAAACGAGTGCATAGATCCCGAATTAAACAAACGTGTGCATCAAAAGAACATACAAATAAGAATACCTGAAAACTCTGCATTGGGCGCATGCGCGTCCCGATGAGAAGAAGTAAATGCTCATGCATGCTATCTACCTGCAACTGGATGTACTCTCTGAGCAAACCCTCTGCGATTGCGACCTCTTTGAACATAAGTCTGACGCGGATCAACAACAGGTGCAAAAGGTGACTCTCCTTGATGTGAAGGTGGTAAGGTAACATATGGTACTGCGGCCCTCCTCTGGCGTACCATGGAACAATTCCTTACGAGGTGATGGAAACTCCCACACCGGAAACATCCATACGATGACTGCTGACCCTCCTGGGGGTAAGAGCTAAACAATTGTCCTCGTCCCAAGCCTCTGCTACTCTCGTGAACCGAGCGAAATCTGTCGCGGCGTTTAATTATCTATCTCTGGGCTGATACATCTGTACGAGCCCTCCTTAGTCCTGGAACTTCCAAAGACTCGGGAAGACGCTCCTCATCTAATAGGGCTGCGTCCACTGCTGCTGTATACGTGACATACTGCTGCACGCTGATAGCGAGGAATAACTGGGTAACAAGGATGGCAACCTCCTATCGCTGCGCTCGACTGGCCTCAACCAACGATCCCATCATCTGGCGCAAATCCTGCATATCTGCCTCTAGCCTAGCTATACGATCTATCGAAGGTGGATCAATCTGCTTCTGTACAGTGAGCGTACTGTCCTAGTCAGTCCTCATCTCAAACGAGTAAACTCTGACCTCAGCTCTCGCTGCCTCTCTCTGTGCCCTCGTAGTCATCGGCGGCATAATGGCTAGAAAAGGAAACATGATTCGATAAGAACACGGAAATCGAATCACAAGGATGTATATAATCACGGAAAGAATTTCAAGCAATATGTCCTAAGATCACTTAGGCGGAGTACTGTGTCGTAAGTATGCCGCGGACATACACACACTACGTCACTCTGCTTAAGCTACCTTCCCCATCATACCAAGGTCATCCTACACTCCAAAAGGTAAAACCTGGCGCTATGATACCAATTTTGTCACGACCAGAAATTCGGCACGTGACGGCCCTTAAACCACACAACGTCTACAGGAGTAACGCAATCTAAGTAAGCAAAAAACCCAGCAATCTATACCATCAAAAGTAGTAAGTGATAAGAACATTGTTAAAAACTTTTGGGAATCTCAAGTAAAAATTCTTTAATGTCCAAATTTACTTCCTTTAAAAAAATTTAGCAGCACCGCCTTTGTAAAAACTAGCCCCAAAAAGGGTAATACAAAAGATATAAGTAAAGTATCCCCAAACGGGAGCAAACCACGCACAAAGGCGGGAACAACCACTACAAGCAGATATACGACGCCGTAGCGAAGAAAAGGACAATAAAGAGTGACAACAGCATAAAAGATAAAGCTGCATAAAAGGCCGGCTCACACGAGCACGACATCCAGAGCCACAAAACAATATACAATATCGTCCTCACATCTCGTCTCTAAGTCAATACATGAAATTAGTAGATGGAGAGAACTAGATACAATAGGATATACAATGAGCATCATCGGATAACCGCAAAACCCACCTATAGCAAACTGCTCACAGTCAGCCGTAGCGGTATCCGCTGCAAAAGATGATACGATAAGAAGAAGCCCTGCCGCGATAGCTCTGAGGGGCTACCTGCAAAACACTGTGGGACAACGGGGTGAGTTTCCAACTCGTGAATAGTAAAAAACATCATGCAGGTAATCGCAGGTATGCACGTACTACGATAATCTATCACATGCAAGAGGATAACAATAATGGCAATATGTATATGCAACAGTCATGAAAGGTACTCTATCAGGTACTACTAAAACATGAAGCAATGCATATCAAATGAAAGCTGAGTATGGGATAAAACATGTCATTCTCACGGAATCCTCATCGTAGAAAGACCAGTGTCCATCAATGACACTCTAAATCCCAATATCTCAGGCACCGCATCTTCAGATCGGCCCTCGAATCCTGTAAGTCTCATAGAACCTGAGTGTCCAACATCGACACCCGAAAATATCATGAAAAGTAATGTCCAGCATCGACACATAAATACTCATCTCTCAGGCGCCGTCACCAGGAACGGCCCTCGTGTCCGTACATCTCAAGGAACCTGAGTGTCCAACATCGACACTCGCAATCCACATATCATGTCCGTATATAACTCCGGTCGGTATCCCCCAGATAACCGCCGAATCCAAATAATATCACCGGTAAGGTAGTACTCCCCTGCCTCGGGCTCAACGCCATCATCTGCGATCTTCTTACCCCGGGGTACCTCCGGGTCCACCATGTACCCACACACGGCCTTATCCAACTCCTCGCATCTGGTTTCTAACAAAAGTCTTAGAACCGAGAAAACTCATGGTGGACGCGCTGAAATATCATATCAAGAGAAACCGGGTTTTTCAAACAATGCATAATTTTATAAAATACCACGGTCCTCAAATCCAGAAAACATCATATGAAATCCATATCTCAATGCGTAAATCCATGAAATATAATATATCCAATATAAAACAGTAATATGAGCATATCAAGGGAAAACCGCTATTTAAATGCATCAAGTTATTAAATATATCATGTGGTTCCCAATTTCTCTAAAGTCCAAAGCAACATCATATAAAGGTGAACATGTAGCTATAGCAAGGTATATGAGTGTACATGTAAGTATATCTGCATGAAGTACATGTAGCTATCGCAAGATACGGGTATATATACCTATCAATAATGATGTAATACCTTATAGGTATGTGTGTAAACATGTAGGCATAGTAAGGCATATGTGTAAGCATGTAGGTATACATGTATGCTATATTTCATATGCACAATGGAATAAGAATCAATATCTCAATTGTCACTAACCATACAATATCACATATGTATATGGGTTGTGCATGTCATGGCAATTATTGATGGAGTGTGTGTAGTATACAATTAGTGCTCGTGTAACATGAACCGTCAATAATGGTGTTGTGTTTCATTAATACTATGTCCATATGAAATAGGAAAATGAGGTATGCAACAATGGTACACATGCACAATCAATGTCCATATACTTATAACTAACAATCATGTCATTGAATCTAGCCCAGAGGCATAACGCCATGCGGGCGATTCCCCTGTAGATATTAAATCTACTCACAGATGATCTTGGGCTAAGTAAAGCCAACTACTTGCCTTCCCTTCTTCGCAGCGTCCGAAGTCCTCGCCTGCGATCCTAAAATCATATAACAACATAACAAGTTCACTTTAGAAGTCGACCAATAACACATACAAACTACATTTGACCGACGCACCAACTCCAATCAAACTCTCAAGTGTTCATCTAGTGGCTAACGTGCGTAGCGACACTACGAAACCAACCCAAGAGTAACAGCTACACAAAGTACATGAACCGTGTCGGATAACGTAATGGGCGTAGTCGTAACACTAGAAACAAGCAAAGTGATCCCAGATTTTGTATACTGTCAAAACATAAAAATCAAGCAGTACCAAACACTTCTAAACAAATACACACAGCTACCCTACAAAAACCAAGTCCCAACTCCACCAAAAGGCCGAGCTCGCCGGAATTTCCCTACATTTCGCTGGCCAAATCCGAGCCTATGCGGTTCGTGCTTCAGGTGAATGCTTAGTGTCTCTGGTACAACACAACCATATTGCTAGATTTTTCAGTATACACTCAGGGTTACAGCAGATCACAGATATCCTATAATGACGCTAAAAATACGTTATGTGCACAAAATGATATCTTTAGTAATCTAAACAACAACTACAAGGCAACACAACAATAAAACACCTATTTAACAGTTTAGAGGTTATACCTATCCACACTTGCTCAAAAAATCCTAGCTTTCCAAGCTCCAAGGGATTCTCGAGGCTAAAACAAAACTTGAGAAGTGATTTAGTGAGGTTCAAATGAAGTTTTGTAAGGTTTAGTGAAGGATTGGTGAAGGGTTTCAGTTGTGGGAAGAGAAGAAGGAAATAATTGAGAATGAAATAGGAATGAGAGAGAGTGAGATAAGATAGAGATGAGAGGGTGAGTGTAGGGTAAGTGCACCCTTACACTTACTCTCTCCCTCTCCATCATTAATGCAAGTATGACTCCCCCATTAGTCACCTTGCCACCTCCCTCCATTCCAAAAACACAAGGAAATATCTCACAACAAATATCTAAGTGCTAAGTGCTAGGTTAAATTATAGCATGGATTTGTTTAAAGTGTCATGTCCACTAACCAAGGTTAACACTAAACAACCCCCATGATAACATGCACAAGTTTGTGTGACCCAAAAAAAATAATAATAAAATATTGATTAATCTATAAAAATTGCGAGAAAGCTATTTTGGTAAACTTTTTTACCAAAAACCCGCATTATCGCTTAATTAACACTAATCGCATTCTAAGGTGTTACAATCTCATAGTCTAGAACAGCAGCATTGGCAAGTTTGGGTAATCAAAAACCTCCCTATCACCGTCTTTGAGAAGATCGAAGTGCCTCTCGGGTGCCTGAGTGTTAGTTATATGTATGCCCTAGAGGCCATTATTATACATAGGATATATATTGTAGTGGATGCTGGGACATATATAGGGAGGACTTTCTTGCTCGACATAATAGTATGCTATCTGGTTACTTTTTACCTTAACGTGTACACTACTTTTCTCTCTATTACATGTTGGTAAAGCCCTTAGGATGTGTACTTGACTATCTGAACTATGATGCGGATCATACTAGTGGGGACATGGTAGTCCATAAGTACATCCTTCAAAGTCCCTAGTCGTGGGTGTATCGAGACGGGGCATCGATATACCAGTGTAGACTAGCGTATACCTTCTCGACCCATACAGATGGGCGATGGATGATCCCATATCCATTGGTGTTTGACATCAGAGATGATGTACGGGTGCTCAGTGGAGACTGGGTACACTGGACGGACTCGCCGAGAACTCCCAGATGGTATTATACCTTACGTCAGATGGCAGTTCTCTGGTGACACTGGTACAGAGTAGTCTGTTGACCCGAGATCGTCATAGAGTCTTGTGTGGTTCCCACTGTGCTTTGATTTCCATCTTACCACGTCCAAGAGGGCGTGCAAAACGGTGGCTTTTGGGTACAGTCCCGAATCACATGGAGGCAATGAGCGATAGGAGGGGATTCGTCTCTCCCGGTATAGGGAGTTGATGTTGCGCTGTGTTCGATTGGCTATAACCGGAAATCCCTGGCCAGGGTTGCTGAGATTTACTGGTAAGTGTTACCAGTAGTTTCTCGAACTGTTATAGGCCTCATATCGACACGACTTATCGAGCTATTGGGGTCTGACGTTTACCACCCCTAGGCGAGATATGCGACATATCAGACGATCAGACCGGACTGTACGGTAAATGTTACTGGTTGGATTCACAGGAGTGTGAGCGGGCTTGCTCGTCGATCTTCTGATCGCTCAATACCCGGGTGGCCGTTACGTTTAGCAGACCGCTTGCGGCTTGTGGGTGCTTGATATGATCATCACCTGCTACCGGCGTATTGACGAGTCTTTAGAGTCCTACACAGAGGTTTCCTGGCTCAAGCGAAACGAAATAGGAGCGCATATGAGATATGTGCGGGACCGAGAATAATGCGTGTATGTGATACCGTATTCCATTCTCGCGATGAATGTATCGAATGGTTGTATGCGATATAACCTAGTTATCGAATCAAGGATTGATTCGATAAGCCGATACATTGGATACTAGTTGGTTGTGTGCGACATGACCGGATCATTGAATCAAGTGTTGATTTAATGATTTAATGCATAATTATATATTTGATATATTACTTTGCATTAACTAGTATTGGTTCACTTTAAATGGATTTTCTCACTTGTTTGTACAAGTTGTATATGTGATATACTTTTTGTGCAAATTATTATATCATGTTTGATGATACATGTTTGCTTGGTTAAGTGTAAAGAATTAAACCATGGTTAAACTTATGATTAAGGTTTTGTTTTGTTTTCTTTTTCATTTATTTCTCTATTTATTCTTTTTGGAAGAATAATAAGCATAAAGGAAAATGGTGGCTTAATTTGTTTTCTAGTTAAAGCTTCATGAAGCTTTGACCAAGTGACCATTTTGTCTCTATGCTTAACCCTAACCATTCCCATTAACCATGATTTATTCTCTACACTTGACCATGGTTGAGACATGATAAGTATTCTTATTATTTTCTTTTTACAAAATACTTATCATATCATTATCTTCATCTTCTTCTTCTTCTTCACATGAAGAAGCTTGCTTCATCAATGGTGATTGATGAAAAAGAGTGAGAAATCCAATTCTAAAGTGAACCCACTTCCTATTTCTTCATCCTCTACCTCTTGCCAAGTAGTAGAGTGTGTTTTCTTCACAAGTTTCATGACTTGGTGAAGTTGGAGCTTGATCTAGCGATGCCTCGACGTAGATCATCTTCGGCATCGTCGTCGATGACCTAGCCCGTCCATTCTCCGATGAAGCCGACGCTAGAGCCCGGGATTCGATTTGGAAAGCGAGGAGACATCATCGCGGAGCCATGGAGGTGGAGAACCGGATCTACAAAGGTTCTATTTCCGTTTACCATTTAGTTAAGTTGTTAACTAGTTTCTTTTTCGCCTAAACTTCTAGCCAACGATCCGTATTAGGGTTTCTCGGCACCGTAGCTTCAAAATTGGCATGGTTGATGCCTTGTAAGACCTCATGTGAGTGCCTAGGAACCCTACAGTGGTATCAGAGCCTAGGTAGAGCCTTAGGCGATGCGTAGACGGAGTTAGAAGTCCGATCGAACCGAAAACCTAACCCCAAAATAGCTCTCTGGACTTTTTTCAAAAACAGGGATTTTTGTGAATTAAAAATATGCAGAAATATAAGCAGGAAAAACTAAGAATTACTGTGAAGTTTGGGCTCCTAATTCCATAATTCGACCGCGGAAGAGCCGCCAAACCAGGGGTTTGGCGGCTCTTCCGCGGCCCAAATTTGGACTTAGTCCCTCAAATTTCATATATTTATTCTTAGGTCCTTTCTTGGCATTTTGTTATGTGAATTTTTTAATTCCACTCAAGTGTTGAGTTTTCTAGGGTTTTATTGGGGATTCGTTAATTTGATCGGACAATTTAACTTCGTTTATGTTTTTCCGGATATTTTAGAAACTGTTAAAAAGTTCGACTGGATATAAATACCCACTTTTTCCCCTGCCGGGAAATTTCCACGTGTTGGATTTTTCCGTAGTTTAATAACGTTCTAAGTAGTGCAAGTAAAGCTATGGTCCCTCTAGAAGACAACAAACCTTAACTCGATTATGTGACCGTCTTGAACTGCCCTTTGAACCTTAGGGTTTGGGGCGGTACGGCGTGCCACATGTGAGGCGTTGGCTTGACCCTTCTACGGCTGGACCGTTGGTACTGAGGCATGAACTGGATGTTTTTAAACTTATTTCATGTGTTGATCTGTTTCGGGAAAACTTGGGTGTTTGTATGTTCGATCGGAAAGTTTAACATTTTCTATTTATCCGGAATGTGATACAATAATTGGAATTCACAATAAGTTATGAGATAACTGAATGAATGTTATAAACATAGCATTTTAGTCTCACTTGATCGGTTGCCACGGAATTTTGATGTGATCAAAAGTCCGTTGCAATCACGTTGTGTACGCGGATACTCGCCGGGTAAACTTAATAGACAGCCTCACTCCATAGCCCCGACCAAGTGACTGTAGGAGAACCCCGTCGCCGAAAGCATCCGTTTGGGTGCTCGCGACAGCGGTGTTCCTCCTTGGTGCACTTCGTCGACGGTATCGGGGGTGCGGCCGTCTACTAAAGTTTGTGACGAGCATTCGATCAGCATGTCGGGAATCTTGTTGAATTGCCCGACTTGATATTGAAAAGTGTTTTCGATTTTGAGACTAAAATGCGGGGTTTATAATTGTTAGGCATGCGATGTCTAAGGAATTCATTTGATTAGGCATGCAATGTCTAATGCGGTTGCGGATTCCAATTGTTGTAGTTTTACACTTTCTTTTCTGTGACCGTAAGTGTAATATGTGATATCGCCTGTTTCGTTGCTATATGTCAACGACAATTGGGATGCGCATATTTACTTACGTTGATGACATGTGATGTTATGAGTTGCTGGATATGTCATATTGGATCGTCGTGTTTGAATAGCCGGGGGTTTTTTTATGTGAGATGAGTGTTTTTCATTTTCATTCATGTAAAAACTTGTATGTAATATTCTTTTATTGGGACACTTCCAGGTTGCGGAAGATGTCACCTTTTGTATATTATTTACTTTTCCGCACTAGGATAGACCCAAGGAGGGGAGCACAAGTAACCGGGTTCTGGAGTCCAGTGGGAGACCAACTCGAGAAGTCGAGTCCGGGTCTCCTAACTCTAGAATTGGTAGGGTTGCTTGCCGCTCTCGTAGGGGTCTAGGGGTGTGGGATTGGCTATTCATCATGACCGTGGAATCCGTGTTTTATACTGGCTCGTATTGAAAATACGGACGTCCTAGTATATCCAATATTTCATATGATTCTTCTGCTGCGATATCTGTGATGTGATCATATGATGTTCTGTGATAGATACTGTATATAGTATATATGATATATTATATAGATGTTACTTATGTTTTACACCCGCGCTAGCCCTGCCCCGCTCTGCCGTTAGTTACCTAACCTAACGGTGCACGAGGGGACATCGAGGCGAATGCGGATGGCATAAGTGTACATCGTATTTATCTGTGATGTTTAGGTACTTAAATGATGGGACTTCATTAATGTGATTAATGAAATAAAAGAAACCTAAGATGTTGTAGAATCGAATTTCAAAAATAAAACAGGTAGCTACAGTTCTTGCTTTGCACAGCGGTATATGTGATATATCCTGCACCTTATTCGATGAGGAAAGGACCGAGATCCCTTCACCGGGAGTGACTCCTTTAGCAATAACTGGCAAATGCTACACACTCGGTTTGTCTTTTGATTGCTTTTAAGTAGTTTCTGCTTTGCACACTGATATATATGATATATCCCGCACCTCATTCGACGAGGAAAGGACCGACGATCCCTTCACCGGGAGTGACTCCTTTAGCAAAACTAGAAAAGCCTCAAAAGCACTCCATTTTAAAATCATTTGATTCTACAACGATATCAAGTTCATTACGCAATAGGTTTTCAGAAAAACCTGTCGTAGCCCTCCGTCATTTCAGATAAGTACTAGTTAGTATTCGTGCTACGTTTGTTGACTATGTTAAGGCGTAGTGTGTGGTAGCTAATTAGTGCTTATCTGCATAAGCATATGATGCGATTGGATTAGGGTAGTCGTGCGACTTTGTTGACTATGTTAAGGGTCGTACGGGTGGGTTTAATTCAATCGGGAAATGACGGGTTGAACTTGATTAGCACTTATGATTTGTTGACTATGTTAAGGTCATATAGCTGCTAGGGGCAAAATATTATCGGGAATTTCAAGTGTTGAAATTTGCAATGAGATTGCATACCTTCTATGAGATAGTTGGATCCCGATACCCGCTGCGAGTAAGAGTTACTCCTGGGAGAGTTTTACACATTACAATTAGCCGATCAAGTAGGTGTCTAGAAAGATGTCAACGGGGTTACGCCTCTGGGAAAACGAGGTTTACATTAATTAGGTTCGTGCGAAAGCACGGGAGACCTCCCTCAAAGTACCGACACTGGCCTGGCTGAAAGATTGACGAACTTGTAGTGTGTAATTAATCCCGGCTAGTCTTTCCTTTTAGGCTTTGAAGGAAGATTTGATAAAAAACAGTGGGAGCCATCCTGATTAGATAAAATAATAACCAATCTATTCTTGCAAGAGCGCACGCTGAGTGTTTTCTTCTCTCTCTCTCCTGGTAGCGACCATATCACGCCTTAATCAAGATAATAATACGGATCTTTGACCGAACCCGCTTGTTATACTGAGCTGGGGAACGTTGGTCCCGCTCCAACTTATAATTGTTATAAGACAGAGCAGGAAATTGGGGATTACCAGAATTCCCATGCCGCCCAAACGAAGGGAGTGCATGCTGATGCATCATCTTCGGGTGTGTTCATTATACAGAACTGTTTCTCTGTATCCTCTACGTCCTGGGTATTTGATACCGGATCAGGATCCCAGATATGTAATCTGTTACATAGGGCTATAGATAGGTAGAGAACTGAGAACGGGTGATTAGTTTCATGAGGCAGAAAACGGGGCAAGTGTTGCAGCCAAGTCTGTTGGTCACTGTCACCCTGTATTACCAATACATTGATTCTGAACGAATGTTATTAGATACCGAACCTGATATACAAAATCATATCAGTCTCTTTAACAGTAAAGAAATGATAAAATTTTGTATTGTTGGATAATGTTTTGAATATTTCCTATATCAAAAGTTGATCGGTTCAGGCACGTTATCTAAAAGCATTGATGTTCTAAATCAAACTACAGTTCTTAGTATACGGAACACACACAAGAGGAAGAGTTCAGAAATGAACGAATTCTTCTTGAGGCATTGTAGACTAGGTCATATCAATGCGACCCGACTAGCTGAAGTTACATGTAGATGCATATTTAAATCAGTTTGAATTTACATCTTGTGAAACTTGCCAGTCATGTCATAAAAATACGATGACCATAGCTCTGTTTACTGGAAACAGAGAAAGAGTTAGTGAACTCTTGGGATGATACATGTTGATGTATGTAAGGTTCCCTGTCTACATATGCCAGGACCGGTTCTTTTTACTTCGTTACATTCTTTGATGATCTCTTAAGATTCAGACATATGTTCCTGTTGAAACACAAGTCCGAACCTTTTGAGATATTCACAGAATATGATTTAGAAGTAGAGAACCAAAACACGGGTATAAGTATTATGTCCTTTGATGAGATCAAGGAGGAGAATACTTGTGCATGGAATTCCTGGATTATTCTAAAGGAGAATGAGATTCTCTCTCAGCATTACTCCTCCGTATACACTATAGCACGATGGTATATCAGGGCGGAGCAATAGCACCCTATGTGATATGGTGTGCTCTATGATGAGTACTACTGAGTTTCCTGTTTCCTTTTTGGGAGTTATGCACTTGAGAAGCTGCATACCTATTGAATAGGGTTCGAATCAAATCAGTTGCCTACCACTTCATATTTGATATGATAAGAGAAGAGCCCATCTCTTAAGTTAGTTAAGATTTGGGGTTGTCCGGCCTGTGTCTAAAAGCAAAATCCGGACAAGCTCAAGGCAAGATCTGTTATGTAGAACTGGAAATGTTCCAGCTATACAAACTGCAGCTGATGATTTGATAGAACCAAAGGATTCAATAGTTACCAACGAACCTCAGCCTCTCCGCCGATCTAGTAGGGTTCCTCACCCACCTGAGAGATACTTCGGTTTCTCTATGACAGTGGGAGCGAGGATTGCATCATGAGATGATGACCCAACTAGTTTCGAGCTGGCCATCAGGAGTGGGACTCTGTAAGAATGGCTGGATGCTTAGCGATCTGAGATGGAATCCATATACACCAACAAAGTATGGACTTTGGTTGCTATATCTGAAGGGTTAAATCCCCATCAGGAGCAAGTATATCTTGAGAAGATTACTTGGTGTAGATGGAAAAGTTGAGACTTTCAAAGCTAGACTTGTTAAAGCCTTTCGTCATCGACCAGGCCTGGATAATGATGAAACCTTTTCAAGTGGCTATGCTTAAGTCCATCCAGATCCTACTTGCCACGGCTACATACCATGACTACGATATCTAGCGGTTGGGTGCCATGACTGCTTTTCTAAATGATGTTTTAGAAGAGAACGTCTATAAGTACACAGCCAGAGGGCTTCGTAGACAGTGGGAGCAGCGGAAACGTGTGCAAGATGCTTTATAAGATAAAGCAGGCATCGCGGAGTTGGAACATCTGTTTTGATGAAGTAGTCAAAGGGTTTGACATCATCAAAATGGTAGATGAACCTTGTATAAACAAAAAGGTAGTAGGGAGTATGGTGACGATCCTCGTAGAGTACGTGGATGACATACTCTTGATAGGGAAGGAGTTTCCTATGCTACGCTCGATCAATCTCCGCTTATCACAATGATTCTCCTCAGAGGATCATAATGATACCTACTAAATCCTGGATTTTGGATCTATGAGATAGATCTAAATGGATGTTAGAATACTCACTAGCTGTAGTGAGATGGTATCAGTTGATCCTGGGGAAAATCACTGGAAGTGTTCCAGGGTGATAAAGACGACTGAGTGTCAGTCACAGGCATTGTCTTTACCCTCAGTAAAGGGACGGTATGTTGGAAGAGTTCCAAGCTAGATACCGTGGCATACTAGACGATAAAGGCAGGATACATCGCTATTTAAGATGCTACCAAAGAGGCAGTCTGGATGTATATTTGTTCATGAGATGAACTTAGTTCCTCCCATTGTGTGACAATGGAGTTGTGGCTTATGCCAAGGAACGTCCGTCCCATCAGTGATCCAGACATAATCTATGGCAGTATCACCTGATCATGGAGATGGTTGATCTCCAGGGTGATCAAGGTTAGGAGAACAGACTCTGAGGACAACACAGCGGATCCACTCACAAAGGCCTGTTCCCAGAGGGAGATTTTTATAGGATGGTTGAGTATGAGATACTGCAACCACTGCTATCAGATGGCCCTAGTGCAAGTGGGAGATTGTTAGTTATATGTATGCCCTAGAGGCCATTATTATACATAGGATGTATATTGTAGTGGATGCTGGGACATATATAGGGAGGACTTTCTTGCTCGACATGATAGTATGCTATCTGATTACTCTTTACCTTAACGTGTACACTACTTGTCTCTCTATTACATGTTGGTAAAGCCCTTAGGATGTGTACTTGACTATCTGGACTATGATGCGGATCATACTAGTGGGGACATGGTAGTCCATAAGTACATCCTTCAAAGTCCCTAGTCGTGGGTGTATCGAGACGGGGCATCGATATACCAGTGTAGACTAGCGTATACCTTCTCGACCCATACAGATGGGCGATGGATGATCCCATATCCATTGGTGTTTGACATCAGAGATGATGTACGGGTGCTCAGTGGAGACTGGGTACACTGGACGGACTCGCCGAGAACTCCCAGATGGTATTATACCTTACGTCAGATGGCAGTTCTCTGGTGACACTGGTACAGAGTAGTCTGTTGACCCGAGATCGTCATAGAGTCTTGTGTGGTTCCCACTGTGCTTTGATTTCCATCTTACCACGTCCAAGAGGGCGTGCAAAACGGTGGCTTTTGGGTACAGTCCCGAATCACATGGAGGCAATGAGCGATAGGAGGGGATTCGTCTCTCCCGGTATAGGGAGTTGATGTTGCGCTGTGTTCGATTGGCTATAACCGGAAATCCCTGGCCAGGGTTGCTGAGATTTACTGGTAAGTGTTACCAGTAGTTTCTCGAACTGTTATAGGCCTCATATCGACACGACTTATCGAGCTATTGGGGTCTGACGTTTACCACCCCTAGGCGAGATATGCGACATATCAGACGATCAGACCGGACTGTACGGTAAGTGTTACTGGTTGGATTCACAGGAGTGTGAGCGGGCTTGCTCGTCGATCTTCTGATCGCTCAATACCCGGGTGGCCGTTACGTTTAGCAGACCGCTTGCGGCTTGTGGGTGCTTGATATGATCATCACCTGCTACCGGCGTATTGACGAGTCTTTAGAGTCCTACACAGAGGTTTCCTGGCTCAAGCGAAACGAAATAGGAGCGCATATGAGATATGTGCGGGACCGAGAATAATGCGTGTATGTGATACCGTATTCCATTCTCGCGATGAATGTATCGAATGGTTGTATGCGATATAACCTAGTTATCGAATCAAGGATTGATTCGATAAGCCGATACATTGGATACTAGTTGGTTGTGTGCGACATGACCGGATCATTGAATCAAGTGTTGATTTAATGATTTAATGCATAATTATATATTTGATATATTACTTTGCATTAACTAGTATTGGTTCACTTTAAATGGATTTTCTCACTTGTTTGTACAAGTTGTATATGTGATATACTTTTTGTGCAAATTATTGTATCATGTTTGATGATACATGTTTGCTTGGTTAAGTGTAAAGAATTAAACCATGGTTAAACTTATGATTAAGGTTTTGTTTTGTTTTCTTTTTCATTTATTTCTCTATTTATTCTTTTTGGAAGAATAATAAGCATAAAGGAAAATGGTGGCTTAATTTGTTTTCTAGTTAAAGCTTCATGAAGCTTTGACCAAGTGACCATTTTGTCTCTATGCTTAACCCTAACCATTCCCATTAACCATGATTTATTCTCTACACTTGACCATGGTTGAGACATGATAAGTATTCTTATTATTTTCTTTTTACAAAATACTTATCATATCATTATCTTCATCTTCTTCTTCTTCTTCACATGAAGAAGCTTGCTTCATCAATGGTGATTGATGAAAAAGAGTGAGAAATCCAATTCTAAAGTGAACCCACTTCCTATTTCTTCATCCTCTACCTCTTGCCAAGTAGTAGAGTGTGTTTTCTTCACAAGTTTCATGACTTGGTGAAGTTGGAGCTTGATCTAGCGATGCCTCGACGTAGATCATCTTCGGCATCGTCGTCGATGACCTAGCCCGTCCATTCTCCGATGAAGCCGACGCTAGAGCCCGGGATTCGATTTGGAAAGCGAGGAGACATCATCGCGGAGCCATGGAGGTGGAGAACCGGATCTACAAAGGTTCTATTTCCGTTTACCATTTAGTTAAGTTGTTAACTAGTTTCTTTTTCGCCTAAACTTCTAGCCAACGATCCGTATTAGGGTTTCTCGGCACCGTAGCTTCAAAATTGGCATGGTTGATGCCTTGTAAGACCTCATGTGAGTGCCTAGGAACCCTACAGTGGTATCAGAGCCTAGGTAGAGCCTTAGGCGATGCGTAGACGGAGTTAGAAGTCCGATCGAACCGAAAACCTAACCCCAAAATAGCTCTCTGGACTTTTTTCAAAAACAGGGATTTTTGTGAATTAAAAATATGCAGAAATATAAGCAGGAAAAACTAAGAATTACTGTGAAGTTTGGGCTCCTAATTCCATAATTCGACCGCGGAACCGCTGCCAAACCAGGGGTTTGGCGGCTCTTCCGCGGCCCAAATTTGGACTTAGTCCCTCAAATTTCATATATTTATTCTTAGGTCCTTTCTTGGCATTTTGTTATGTGAATTTTTTAATTCCACTCAAGTGTTGAGTTTTCTAGGGTTTTATTGGGGATTCGTTAATTTGATCGGACAATTTAACTTCGTTTATGTTTTTCCGGATATTTTAGAAACTGTTAAAAAGTTCGACTGGATATAAATACCCACTTTTTCCCCTGCCGGGAAATTTCCACGTGTTGGATTTTTCCGTAGTTTAATAACGTTCTAAGTAGTGCAAGTAAAGCTATGGTCCCTCTAGAAGACAACAAACCTTAACTCGATTATGTGACCGTCTTGAACTGCCCTTTGAACCTTAGGGTTTGGGGCGGTACGGCGTGCCACATGTGAGGCGTTGGCTTGACCCTTCTACGGCTGGACCGTTGGTACTGAGGCATGAACTGGATGTTTTTAAACTTATTTCATGTGTTGATCTGTTTCGGGAAAACTTGGGTGTTTGTATGTTCGATCGGAAAGTTTAACATTTTCTATTTATCCGGAATGTGATACAATAATTGGAATTCACAATAAGTTATGAGATAACTGAATGAATGTTATAAACATAGCATTTTAGTCTCACTTGATCGGTTGCCACGGAATTTTGATGTGATCAAAAGTCCGTTGCAATCACGTTGTGTACGCGGATACTCGCCGGGTAAACTTAATAGACAGCCTCACTCCATAGCCCCGACCAAGTGACTGTAGGAGAACCCCGTCGCCGAAAGCATCCGTTTGGGTGCTCGCGACAGCGGTGTTCCTCCTTGGTGCACTTCGTCGACGGTATCGGGGGTGCGGCCGTCTACTAAAGTTTGTGACGAGCATTCGATCAGCATGTCGGGAATCTTGTTGAATTGCCCGACTTGATATTGAAAAGTGTTTTCGATTTTGAGACTAAAATGCGGGGTTTATAATTGTTAGGCATGCGATGTCTAAGGAATTCATTTGATTAGGCATGCAATGTCTAATGCGGTTGCGGATTCCAATTGTTGTAGTTTTACACTTTCTTTTCTGTGACCGTAAGTGTAATATGTGATATCGCCTGTTTCGTTGCTATATGTCAACGACAATTGGGATGCGCATATTTACTTACGTTGATGACATGTGATGTTATGAGTTGCTGGATATGTCATATTGGATCGTCGTGTTTGAATAGCCGGGGGTTTTTTTATGTGAGATGAGTGTTTTTCATTTTCATTCATGTAAAAACTTGTATGTAATATTCTTTTATTGGGACACTTCCAGGTTGCGGAAGATGTCACCTTTTGTATATTATTTACTTTTCCGCACTAGGATAGACCCAAGGAGGGGAGCACAAGTAACCGGGTTCTGGAGTCCAGTGGGAGACCAACTCGAGAAGTCGAGTCCGGGTCTCCTAACTCTAGAATTGGTAGGGTTGCTTGCCGCTCTCGTAGGGGTCTAGGGGTGTGGGATTGGCTATTCATCATGACCGTGGAATCCGTGTTTTATACTGGCTCGTATTGAAAATACGGACGTCCTAGTATATCCAATATTTCATATGATTCTTCTGCTGCGATATCTGTGATGTGATCATATGATGTTCTGTGATAGATACTGTATATAGTATATATGATATATTATATAGATGTTACTTATGTTTTACACCCGCGCTAGCCCTGCCCCGCTCTGCCGTTAGTTACCTAACCTAACGGTGCACGAGGGGACATCGAGGCGAATGCGGATGGCATAAGTGTACATCGTATTTATCTGTGATGTTTAGGTACTTAAATGATGGGACTTCATTAATGTGATTAATGAAATAAAAGAAACCTAAGATGTTGTAGAATCGAATTTCAAAAATAAAACAGGTAGCTACAGTTCTTGCTTTGCACAGCGGTATATGTGATATATCCTGCACCTTATTCGATGAGGAAAGGACCGAGATCCCTTCACCGGGAGTGACTCCTTTAGCAATAACTGGCAAATGCTACACACTCGGTTTGTCTTTTGATTGCTTTTAAGTAGTTTCTGCTTTGCACACTGATATATATGATATATCCCGCACCTCATTCGACGAGGAAAGGACCGACGATCCCTTCACCGGGAGTGACTCCTTTAGCAAAACTAGAAAAGCCTCAAAAGCACTCCATTTTAAAATCATTTGATTCTACAACGATATCAAGTTCATTACGCAATAGGTTTTCAGAAAAACCTGTCGTAGCCCTCCGTCATTTCAGATAAGTACTAGTTAGTATTCGTGCTACGTTTGTTGACTATGTTAAGGCGTAGTGTGTGGTAGCTAATTAGTGCTTATCTGCATAAGCATATGATGCGATTGGATTAGGGTAGTCGTGCGACTTTGTTGACTATGTTAAGGGTCGTACGGGTGGGTTTAATTCAATCGGGAAATGACGGGTTGAACTTGATTAGCACTTATGATTTGTTGACTATGTTAAGGTCATATAGCTGCTAGGGGCAAAATATTATCGGGAATTTCAAGTGTTGAAATTTGCAATGAGATTGCATACCTTCTATGAGATAGTTGGATCCCGATACCCGCTGCGAGTAAGAGTTACTCCTGGGAGAGTTTTACACATTACAATTAGCCGATCAAGTAGGTGTCTAGAAAGATGTCAACGGGGTTACGCCTCTGGGAAAACGAGGTTTACATTAATTAGGTTCGTGCGAAAGCACGGGAGACCTCCCTCAAAGTACCGACACTGGCCTGGCTGAAAGATTGACGAACTTGTAGTGTGTAATTAATCCCGGCTAGTCTTTCCTTTTAGGCTTTGAAGGAAGATTTGATAAAAAACAGTGGGAGCCATCCTGATTAGATAAAATAATAACCAATCTATTCTTGCAAGAGCGCACGCTGAGTGTTTTCTTCTCTCTCTCTCCTGGTAGCGACCATATCACGCCTTAATCAAGATAATAATACGGATCTTTGACCGAACCCGCTTGTTATACTGAGCTGGGGAACGTTGGTCCCGCTCCAACTTATAATTGTTATAAGACAGAGCAGGAAATTGGGGATTACCAGAATTCCCATGCCGCCCAAACGAAGGGAGTGCATGCTGATGCATCATCTTCGGGTGTGTTCATTATACAGAACTGTTTCTCTGTATCCTCTACGTCCTGGGTATTTGATACCGGATCAGGATCCCAGATATGTAATCTGTTACATAGGGCTATAGATAGGTAGAGAACTGAGAACGGGTGATTAGTTTCATGAGGCAGAAAACGGGGCAAGTGTTGCAGCCAAGTCTGTTGGTCACTGTCACCCTGTATTACCAATACATTGATTCTGAACGAATGTTATTAGATACCGAACCTGATATACAAAATCATATCAGTCTCTTTAACAGTAAAGAAATGATAAAATTTTGTATTGTTGGATAATGTTTTGAATATTTCCTATATCAAAAGTTGATCGGTTCAGGCACGTTATCTAAAAGCATTGATGTTCTAAATCAAACTACAGTTCTTAGTATACGGAACACACACAAGAGGAAGAGTTCAGAAATGAACGAATTCTTCTTGAGGCATTGTAGACTAGGTCATATCAATGCGACCCGACTAGCTGAAGTTACATGTAGATGCATATTTAAATCAGTTTGAATTTACATCTTGTGAAACTTGCCAGTCATGTCATAAAAATACGATGACCATAGCTCTGTTTACTGGAAACAGAGAAAGAGTTAGTGAACTCTTGGGATGATACATGTTGATGTATGTAAGGTTCCCTGTCTACATATGCCAGGACCGGTTCTTTTTACTTCGTTACATTCTTTGATGATCTCTTAAGATTCAGACATATGTTCCTGTTGAAACACAAGTCCGAACCTTTTGAGATATTCACAGAATATGATTTAGAAGTAGAGAACCAAAACACGGGTATAAGTATTATGTCCTTTGATGAGATCAAGGAGGAGAATACTTGTGCATGGAATTCCTGGATTATTCTAAAGGAGAATGAGATTCTCTCTCAGCATTACTCCTCCGTATACACTATAGCACGATGGTATATCGGGGCGGAGCAATAGCACCCTATGTGATATGGTGTGCTCTATGATGAGTACTACTGAGTTTCCTGTTTCCTTTTTGGGAGTTATGCACTTGAGAAGCTGCATACCTATTGAATAGGGTTCGAATCAAATCAGTTGCCTACCACTTCATATTTGATATGATAAGAGAAGAGCCCATCTCTTAAGTTAGTTAAGATTTGGGGTTGTCCGGCCTGTGTCTAAAAGCAAAATCCGGACAAGCTCAAGGCAAGATCTGTTATGTAGAACTGGAAATGTTCCAGCTATACAAACTGCAGCTGATGATTTGATAGAACCAAAGGATTCAATAGTTACCAACGAACCTCAGCCTCTCCGCCGATCTAGTAGGGTTCCTCACCCACCTGAGAGATACTTCGGTTTCTCTATGACAGTGGGAGCGAGGATTGCATCATGAGATGATGACCCAACTAGTTTCGAGCTGGCCATCAGGAGTGGGACTCTGTAAGAATGGCTGGATGCTTAGCGATCTGAGATGGAATCCATATACACCAACAAAGTATGGACTTTGGTTGCTATATCTGAAGGGTTAAATCCCCATCAGGAGCAAGTATATCTTGAGAAGATTACTTGGTGTAGATGGAAAAGTTGAGACTTTCAAAGCTAGACTTGTTAAAGCCTTTCGTCATCGACCAGGCCTGGATAATGATGAAACCTTTTCAAGTGGCTATGCTTAAGTCCATCCAGATCCTACTTGCCACGGCTACATACCATGACTACGATATCTAGCGGTTGGGTGCCATGACTGCTTTTCTAAATGATGTTTTAGAAGAGAACGTCTATAAGTACACAGCCAGAGGGCTTCGTAGACAGTGGGAGCAGCGGAAACGTGTGCAAGATGCTTTATAAGATAAAGCAGGCATCGCGGAGTTGGAACATCTGTTTTGATGAAGTAGTCAAAGGGTTTGACATCATCAAAATGGTAGATGAACCTTGTATAAACAAAAAGGTAGTAGGGAGTATGGTGACGATCCTCGTAGAGTACGTGGATGACATACTCTTGATAGGGAAGGAGTTTCCTATGCTACGCTCGATCAATCTCCGCTTATCACAATGATTCTCCTCAGAGGATCATAATGATACCTACTAAATCCTGGATTTTGGATCTATGAGATAGATCTAAATGGATGTTAGAATACTCACTAGCTGTAGTGAGATGGTATCAGTTGATCCTGGGGAAAATCACTGGAAGTGTTCCAGGGTGATAAAGACGACTGAGTGTCAGTCACAGGCATTGTCTTTACCCTCAGTAAAGGGACGGTATGTTGGAAGAGTTCCAAGCTAGATACCGTGGCATACTAGACGATAAAGGCAGGATACATCGCTATTTAAGATGCTACCAAAGAGGCAGTCTGGATGTATATTTGTTCATGAGATGAACTTAGTTCCTCCCATTGTGTGACAATGGAGTTGTGGCTTATGCCAAGGAACGTCCGTCCCATCAGTGATCCAGACATAATCTATGGCAGTATCACCTGATCATGGAGATGGTTGATCTCCAGGGTGATCAAGGTTAGGAGAACAGACTCCGAGGACAACACAGCGGATCCACTCACAAAGGCCTGTTCCCAGAGGGAGATTTTTATAGGATGGTTGAGTATGAGATACTGCAACCACTGCTATCAGATGGCCCTAGTGCAAGTGGGAGATTGTTAGTTATATGTATGCCCTAGAGGCCATTATTATACATAGGATGTATATTGTAGTGGATGCTGGGACATATATAGGGAGGACTTTCTTGCTCGACATGATAGTATGCTATCTGATTACTCTTTACCTTAACGTGTACACTACTTGTCTCTCTATTACATGTTGGTAAAGCCCTTAGGATGTGTACTTGACTATCTGGACTATGATGCGGATCATACTAGTGGGGACATGGTAGTCCATAAGTACATCCTTCAAAGTCCCTAGTCGTGGGTGTATCGAGACGGGGCATCGATATACCAGTGTAGACTAGCGTATACCTTCTCGACCCATACAGATGGGCGATGGATGATCCCATATCCATTGGTGTTTGACATCAGAGATGATGTACGGGTGCTCAGTGGAGACTGGGTACACTGGACGGACTCGCCGAGAACTCCCAGATGGTATTATACCTTACGTCAGATGGCAGTTCTCTGGTGACACTGGTACAGAGTAGTCTGTTGACCCGAGATCGTCATAGAGTCTTGTGTGGTTCCCACTGTGCTTTGATTTCCATCTTACCACGTCCAAGAGGGCGTGCAAAAC
Organism: Agapanthus africanus; assembly: GCA_030015575.1. Lineage (NCBI taxonomy): Eukaryota > Viridiplantae > Streptophyta > Magnoliopsida > Asparagales > Amaryllidaceae > Agapanthus > Agapanthus africanus. The sequence continues at coordinate 265,440,868 of CM057341.1, forward strand.
GGTGGCTTTTGGGTACAGTCCCGAATCACATGGAGGCAATGAGCGATAGGAGGGGATTCGTCTCTCCCGGTATAGGGAGTTGATGTTGCGCTGTGTTCGATTGGCTATAACCGGAAATCCCTGGCCAGGGTTGCTGAGATTTACTGGTAAGTGTTACCAGTAGTTTCTCGAACTGTTATAGGCCTCATATCGACACGACTTATCGAGCTATTGGGGTCTGACGTTTACCACCCCTAGGCGAGATATGCGACATATCAGACGATCAGACCGGACTGTACGGTAAGTGTTACTGGTTGGATTCACAGGAGTGTGAGCGGGCTTGCTCGTCGATCTTCTGATCGCTCAATACCCGGGTGGCCGTTACGTTTAGCAGACCGCTTGCGGCTTGTGGGTGCTTGATATGATCATCACCTGCTACCGGCGTATTGACGAGTCTTTAGAGTCCTACACAGAGGTTTCCTGGCTCAAGCGAAACGAAATAGGAGCGCATATGAGATATGTGCGGGACCGAGAATAATGCGTGTATGTGATACCGTATTCCATTCTCGCGATGAATGTATCGAATGGTTGTATGCGATATAACCTAGTTATCGAATCAAGGATTGATTCGATAAGCCGATACATTGGATACTAGTTGGTTGTGTGCGACATGACCAGATCATTGAATCAAGTGTTGATTTAATGATTTAATGCATAATTATATATTTGATATATTACTTTGCATTAACTAGTATTGGTTCACTTTAAATGGATTTTCTCACTTGTTTGTACAAGTTGTATATGTGATATACTTTTTGTGCAAATTATTGTATCATGTTTGATGATACATGTTTGCTTGGTTAAGTGTAAAGAATTAAACCATGGTTAAACTTATGATTAAGGTTTTGTTTTGTTTTCTTTTTCATTTATTTCTCTATTTATTCTTTTTGGAAGAATAATAAGCATAAAGGAAAATGTTGGCTTAATTTGTTTTCTAGTTAAAGCTTCATGAAGCTTTGACCAAGTGACCATTTTGTCTCCATGCTTAACCCTAACCATTCCCATTAACCATGATTTATTCTCTACACTTGACCATGGTTGAGACATGATAAGTATTCTTATTATTTTCTTTTTACAAAATACTTATCATATCATTATCTTCATCTTCTTCTTCTTCTTCACATGAAGAAGCTTGCTTCATCAATGGTGATTGATGAAAAAGAGTGAGAAATCCAATTCTAAAGTGAACCCACTTCCTATTTCTTCATCCTCTACCTCTTGCCAAGTAGTAGAGTGTGTTTTCTTCACAAGTTTCATGACTTGGTGAAGTTGGAGCTTGATCTAGCGATGCCTCGACATAGATCATCTTCGGCATCGTCGTCGATGACCTAGCCCGTCCATTCTCCGATGAAGCCGACGCTAGAGCCCGGGATTCGATTTGGACAGTGAGGAGACATCATCGCGGAGCCATGGAGGTGGAGAACCGGATCTACAAAGGTTGTATTTCCGTTTACCATTTAGTTAAGTTGTTAACTAGTTTCTTTTTCGCCTAAACTTCTAGCCAACGATCCGTATTAGGGTTTCTCGGCACCGTAGCTTCAAAATTGGCATGGTTGATGCCTTGTGAGACCTCTTGTGAGTGCCTAGGAACCCTACACTGAGGTTACCCACTAAACATGCGGAGTGGCTAATGAATTGTCGAATCCAATTGAATGTTTAGGTTCTACTAAATTTTCCAGTAATCGTTTGTTGTTCTGGAATCACTTCCAGTTCTACCATACTCCCACTAATGTATTCTAAAAAGAATTCATTTTACTAAAACTGTGGTGGGTCAAGAACAATATAACTATTGATCTTCTAGATGGTAGAATATTAACCCTCGTCAAAGCCCGGGATAACCCACAAACTGCCATTACTGAAACGTGCCTAGAGTTTATCCAGATTCTGGTTTTAAGCATAAGCCAGACAACTCCATATAGCTTAACATCGTTAAGATATGAATCCATTCTATATATCCAATATAGAAACAAAGGCACTAATTTAATTGGAACCAGATTCAAAATATATGCCACCGATCCCAGTGCATATCAACTAAATGGAAGGAGGCCAAGCAGCATTACTCATCAAAGAATGCACCCACGCATGAGTAACCTGAAAGAGAAGTAAGTTCTCAAAACTATTACTTACAACGGAATACCAAACAAAAGTATCTACATCTTCGATCACCTCGAAAAATCCTGATACTTGCAACATATGGTTCTCTAATTTATTCTTATACCTATATCTTCTCAAAATCTGGACCTTGTATTTCAACGAAATACTTTTCTAACACTAGAGAAATCATGAGTAAACAGAATATAGTACGAGTACCAACCCCTTTGTCCTCACGGACATCAGACAATATACAATACTTTGTATAAGTCCACTGAGTTTAATAACTCAAACCCTGTGCATCGTAGGCTGAAAACTGTACTATGGTTAAGAAGAATTACACCGCTGTTGAATGCTGCTTACCTAACCATCAACTGATATAGGTAAATATCATAGAAATAATTTCAAAAAGTTATATATCACTTTATAACATAAATGTACAAATATATCAGTTTGCAATTGGTGCATAACGACGGATATTCAAAACCAAATATTTGCCGTTAGGCAAAACCTAGGTGATTTCCTTAAATAGCACCAATTACAAAAAATTCCTATATAAAGAGGATCTAGTCACCCAATTCCCAATATCTTACTCCCACTTAGCATCCGTAACGCCATATAGATGTGTGAATCAAATCAGGTAAATACATACCCTGGAGTTAGAATCTAATTGGGAAAATAGTTTTCAGTTAACACCACACAGAAAAACTTAAACATGAAAATATTTTGAAGGGGTGGCCGAGTATTCCTAGTAATGCCTCTTCCACTATCCAGATTCATGACAGTAACCGTATATTTCCTTCCCCTCACTGTAATCCTTTATATGTCTTTACTTATTACCTTCTGTACACCACACTTAGGCTAATTGGTTTTCTTTCTTCCCTACCTTTCGACACCTGCCTATGGTTTGGAAGAAGACTATCCAATAAGTGCAATAGGTGTACTCTCCTAATACTAGGAGCCCTCGCAACCTGAGAGAAGATAAAGGGAAAAGACAACCGAATAATCCTATTCAATTTCTCCAGAACCGGAATCCATTCTCGAACTGGAACAAGTTCCTTCGAGTTCATATGTAACTATACAATGGAATATCCAAGAAATGTGGATCTTCATAGTGATACGGAGTGTTCGGGAAAAATGCAAAGGGAAAATAGTAGTGGCAATGATATATGCGACTAAATGACAATCCAATAGCTAAAGTGTTTTAAGAAGGTTCGGTTAACTTGGTTCATGAGTTTTTAAGGTCACGCCATGGTCGCTGCCACAGAGAGAGAGAGAGAGAGAGAGAGAGAAGAAACACTCAGCGTGGACTCTAATCTAAATTAGATTGGTTAATCACTTTATCTAATTAAGATGGCTCCCACTGTTTCCTCGAATTCTCCTTCAAACCCTAAAAGGAGAATTAGTCGGGATCATCTGGAAATCACCCGAGGAGTAACACCTACTCATCAATGGGAATCGGGACCCAACTATCATCGCATGATAATTTGATGGAAGCCACTCAAGTCACTACACTCCAGAAGGTATGCGCATGCCTGGCAAGTTTCCTGTATGTTTGAAACTCCCAATGTGGTTTTTACCTCTAACGACCTATGACCTTGACAAGGTCAACAAATCATAAGTCGTTATTCAAGTTCAACCCGTCCTTATCTTAATTACTCTAGAACCACTCACATAAACCCTTGACAAGGTCAACAAGGCTATGTGACTGTCCTAGTCAATCGCATCATATGCTACAAACATGCACCACTCAGCTGCCATACACTACGCCTTGACAAGGTCAACAAACGCAGCACGAACACTAAGTACTACTCGTAGGAAATGATGGAGGGCTACAGCTGGTTTTTGGTGAAAAACCTTTAACGTAATGAAATTGATATCGTTGAAGGAACCCGAGCAGTTTTACAAATATATAGTGGCGCAAACTTTTGCTAAAAAGGTCACTCCCTATGCAGGGATCTTGGCTCTTTCCTCATCGAATGAGATGCAGGATATTCCTAACTGAATATCATGATTCAAAGCAAAAGAATCTACTATAGTGAAGTTATTACACCGATGCAAACTTTTGCCCAAGAGGTCACTCCCTATGAAGGGATCTTGGCTCTTACTTCGTCGAATGAGGTGCTGGATATTCATAACCGAATACCACTGTGCAAAGCAAAACGAAACGTCTGTAATAACAGTTTTCAAAATTGGTTCCAACAACATCATATAGGTTTGTTTTTCCTTGCATTAATCAAAATTAACGCAGTCCCATCAATTAATCCATATCACACCAGAAAGAACGAAAATACAATGTACGTATATGCCATCTGCATTCTCCACGGGGCCCTGTCATGCACCGTTAGGTTACTTAACTAACGGCATAGCGGGGGCTGGACTAGCGCAGATGGAAAACATATACAACATCTACTAGTATATATAAAAATATATATAACATTCATCTCAGGCATGATATAGGCAACATCACAAAATATCAGCAAACAACACAGAATGGTGGATAATCTTAGAGCCACGGATTTCATTTGAGCCGCAGATGAGACCCGACATTCCCGGTCGTGCGGATATCCCGTGCAATGAAAACCTGGACCCCTACGAGCGCAGAAAGTTACCCGCCAATCCCAGAAGTGAGGCAACCCCAATCAACGAATGGGCCACCAGCACTTCACGAAATCCAGTAACTTAAGCAACCCTCCGTGGGTTATCCTATACCCCCTACGAGTGCGGCGAATAGCCCGCCAATTCTAGAGTGAAGCCCCCTCCGTCTCAACGCCATGAGATGCAGGCCCGTTACCCTCTAGAACCCGGCTATTCATGCACTCCACCACGGGATAATCCTAGTACAAAAAAGAAAAATATATACACAATGGCGACACCGACCTCAACCCGATCGTACCCCAATAAAAGAATATACAATCTGGCAGAGACGGCTGTCCACATGTCGGACGCTCACCCCGTAATATCGAATATACAAATGAATCTGAACTGTACTACTACCATTGCATTGTAGGCTATCCACCACGACAATCCAACCACAATATCAGCACAACTCAGAACATCAACGTGAATATCACGATCACAAACCCGTCTAGTTGAACATATAGCAATCAGTCGGGTTGTACCGCTCAATGATATTCACGGTCGTAGATGTTCACATGCACCGATAAACATGAACTTAAAATTTTGATCGACTAAACTTTTCCAAATTGGCCCCAAATGCAATCCAGCACTCAAACAAATCTGGGCCAAAACCATACATCCCAAAAATCATATTTCCATGTATAAGAGCGCCAGAAGAAATTTGGCTCACTTTGGCCACAAGATGACCGCTGCACCACCGCCAATAGGCAAGTATTGCCGCAGTTCCGCGGCCATTTTGTTGGCTAAAGTGTTCAAATTTCTTGTGGTGCTCTATATTTGCCTGCACGTATTTTTAAGAAACTCTGAAAGATTTTTTGAACAACTTTTAAAATCGACAGCAAACACATGAAAATGGAAATACGAAACGGAAAAATTGGTCGATCGATATTTTAACTTTGTACAAATTAAGTAGTAATAGTTTATGGGGTGGCTCTGATACCATGTTGGGTTACGATAGCGTCCTGGCCATCAGTCGTGGCCGGTGCGGAACAAAAACTGGCGTTTAAAAAATTTGGCGCTAATGAATCCGTCTAGATCGAACCATAAACCCTTACTAGCAAACTACAAAGAGCTAAACTACTATGATAGAAGGTGTTATACCGAATGAACCATGTCCTTCGGTCTTCTACCACCTTCCTAAGCTCCTTGAGACGTCCCCAACTGAACTTGGCCGCCGGTCTTCCTCCATCGAAGATGATCCACCCGAAGGATGTAGCTCTTGGATCTAGCTCCAAACCATAAACAAGTGAAGAAATTAGGGACTCTAGGATGCTAATCTAGAATGCATAGGATGTAGTGAATGGATCCATGTGTTTATCTATCTCACCTCCTATCTTGATTCTTAACTCATGAGATTGTGTCACGACCTGAAATTTGGCACGTGACGGCCCTTAAACTACGCAACGTCTACAGGCGTAACGTAATTTAAGTAAGCCGAAAACCCAGCAATCTAAACCATCAAAACTAGTAAGTGATAAGAACATTATTAAAACTTTTGAAAATCTCAAGTACAAATTCTTTAAAGTCCAACTTTACTTTCTTAAAAATTTTGGCAGCACCTCCTTTGTAAAAACTAACCCCAAAAATGGATACAACATAAATATAAGTAAAGCATCTCCAATGGGAGAAAATCCATGCTCAAAGACGGAAACAACCATCACATCAGATATACGACGCCGTAGCGAAGAAATAAAAGACGATATAAATAAAACTGCATAAAAGACCTCCAAGTCACCAAAAATATACAATATCGTCCTCACATCAAATCTCTAAGTCAATACATGAAAATGGTAGATGGGGAGTACAAGGTACAAAGATATACAAAGAGCATCATCGGATAACCACAAAACCCACCTATAGCAAAACTGCACGCAGTCAGCCGAAGCGGTATCCGCTGCAAAAGATGATATGATAGGTAGAAGCCCTGCCTCGACTACTCTGAGGAACAACCTGCAAACCCTGTGGCACAACGGGGGTGAGTTGCCAACTCGTGAATAGTAAAATAACATATGCAGGTAATCGCAAGTATGCACGTATTGCGCGAATCTATCACATGCAAGCTAAAAGCAATAAATGGCCATATGTATGCAACAGTCATGAAAGGTACTCTATCAGGTACAACTAATACATGAAGCAATAATATGGCAATATGCATATGCAACAGTCATGAAAAGTACTCTATCAGGTACTACAAATACATGAAGCAATGCATATAAAGTAAATGCGGAGTATGGGATAAAACATATCATCCTCACGGAATCCCGACCTCGTGGCAGGACCAAAGTCTATCAAGACAATCTAAATCCAAAATTTCCTCAAATCAACCCCCAAATTGGCTCTCATATCCTGTAAGTCTCATATATCCTGAGTGTTCAATATCAAGTAAATCTCATATAACCAGTATCCAATATCAAGTAAATCTCATATAGCCAGTATCCAATATCGAGTATGTCTCATGAAACCTGAGTGTCCAACATCTACACCCAAAAACATCATGAAGACAAGTGTCTAGCATCGACACATAAATACTCATCTCTGAGGCGCCGTCACCTGGGACTGACCCTCCCATGTACGTACATCCTATAGAACCTGAGTGTGCACCACCAGTAATCGACAAGGCATGTGCGTACATAATCTCGATCGGTATCCCCCAGATATCCGTCGAGTCCAAATACTATCAGCAGTTGGCACACGCCCCCAGCCAGGCTCATCGGCATGTTCCGTCGATCTTCTTGCCCCGGAGAACCAACCGGGTTCCACCATGTACCCGCACACGGCCCATTCACTCCTCTCATGGGGTAATATATAAGCTCAGAACCGAGAAATCTCATGGTGGAAGCTGAAATATCATATCAAGAGAAACCGGGTTTTTCAAATAATGCATAATTTCATGAAACTACCACGGTCCTCAAATCCAGAAAACATCAGGAATCAATAATTATAATTGCATAGATCATTATATATGTGTACATATATATCAGCGTCCCATTCCGCAGATATATATATACTTAGGAGTAAAACATCATATGAAATCCGTGAATATAATATATGAAACATGAAACAGTAATATGAGCATATAAAGGAAAAACCGCTATTTAACTGCAACAAGTTAATATATATATCATGCGGTTCCTAATTTCTCCAAGTCCATACAACATCAGGTAAAGGTGATCATGTAGCTATAGCCAGGTATGCATAACCATGTCGGTATAGAAAGATATGTGTATCTACTTATCAATAATGATGTAATACCCTCCAGGTATATGTATAAGTATGTATGCAAGATGTACATGTAGCTATTTCTCGTATGTGTATATACCTATCACTAATGGTACAATACGATATAGGTATATAGGTAACTAGCATGTAGGTATACAGGTATGCTATATGTCATATGCACAAGGAAAATAAGGATTCATGTCTCAATGTCCTTAAGAAATACATGTATAGGTGTTGTGCGTGTCATGGCAATTATCGACAGTGTGTGTAGCATACAATTAGTGCTCGTGAAACATGAACCGTCAATAATGGTGTTGTGTCTCATTAATACTAAGTTCATGCACAATAGGAAATGAGATATGCAACAAAGGTACAAATGCACAATCAATATCCATATAGTTCTAACTAATAGTCATGTCATTAATCTAGCCCAGACGCATAACGCCATGCAGGCGGTTCCTCTGCAGTTGTTAAATCTACTCACCAACAATCCTGGCTAAGTAAAGCCAACCACTCGCTTTTCGTTCTTCGCGGCGCCTGAAGTCCCCGCGTGCGATCCTGTAAGCATATAACAATATAACAAGTGCATATTAGCAATCGACCAATAACACGTACAAACTACGTTTGACCGACGCACCAACTCCAAAATACTCTCAAGTGTTCGTCTAGTGGCTAACGCGCGTGGCGACACTACGAAACCAACTCAAGAGCAAAAACTACACAAAGACACGAAGGACATCGGCACAACCCTAGCTAGGAACACTAAACGACACAACCATCAAGCCTAGACCCTGATCGTACCGATCACGCATTCACAACACAATATTAAACGTGGAATCTAATATAAATAACATCCCAACGTCAAAAGAAACCCACGCCTAAATTATCCGGAAATCTAGTAAGCAACTTATATCATTTTTAGCTCAAAACTACAAGTTTTATCAAAACTCGCAATCACAAATATCACCAAAAAGCATGATTAAACCACCCATACTTTTACTAGAATTTTAATCTTACTTAATTAGGATTTAGTAAAAACGTAGTTTACTAATTAGCTTAATTATACAATTAGGAAAATATCATTTAACAAATTTAGCAACTAGGCTAAGTTTTCATTTGTCAAAACTTCATACTTAACCATTTCACCAAACAAAACCTTAACTTAATCTTTACAAACCCTTACTAGAAATTCTAAACATGCAATTAAAAGCTTTAATTAAACATCTAATAACTAGTTTAAGGTATTGAAACAACAATAGAGTTTAGGGTTAGGGTTTTATACCTTCAAGGATTCACAAAAAAAGAACCAAGATCATTAAAATAAGCTCCAAAATGATGACTTCTATGAAAATTCAAGCTTGATTTGTGAAGAAGAATAATGGGTTTTGATTTATAAATGAGTTTGTTTGATTATTTCATGATTTTTGATGATTTATTTTGGCTTTGGAATGATGAAATGAGGTGAAGAACACAAGAGGGCGGCGGGGCGAGGCGGGGGGAGGGCTCGTCCATGATAGAAAAATGGAGAGGGTTAAGAAATTGTGTGGAAAATTCTAGCCAAAAATAACAATTAAAGCTCATTAATGCAAATAATATCCTAGCCACCTTATTTTCCTTTTCTTTAAAATTCATTTTAATCCACAAATATCTAGATATTTTGGTAGGAATGGTTTAAAACTTAATCTAGTGATTTACTTAGCATAGATTCCCATTACTAGTACTTAACCCAATCCAAATTGTAATTACCACTAATAAAGTTCATAAATAAAAGCTTAAAATAATATTTTAATTAGGGAAAAATATTAAAATGCACTAAAATTACAAGTGGCTTACAAAAACCCGCAAACTAGCAATAATCTAGTAAAACTAGGTGCAGTGAATTCTATACCGCAAAAAGATCGCTTCTAGGTTTTTACGGAAAAATACAATTTATTTTACCTAAAAACGGAAAATCGCATAAACGATTTCCAAAACGTTACAATCTTCACCTTTAAAGAAATTCGGTCTCCGAATTTAAAATTCTTACTACGCGCACCTTCAAAGAGATGAGTACCAAACTTTCACATCTCGCTCGCAGCCTCCCAAGTGATCACCTCACTATACGGCTACGCCAAAGAAAACCCTCCACAGATGGCAGGACCCTTGACCGAAATTTCTCCAACTGCCGATCCACTAACACTATCGAGTGCCGGTGAACGAAAAGATCGCGTCCAAGCTAAATGGTCTGATGCTGAATCATGTGAGAAAGGTCATGAAGGTATTTGCGAAGTATCGACACAAGGAATACGGGGTGAATACTCAAAAATCTGGGCGGAAGTGCCAAATTATAGGAAACGGTACTAACTCGCTTCAAGGATCTCAAAAGAACCTAAAATTTTAGGATTAAGAATCCCAAAACTCAACACGCCATTCATCGGAAAATCCGTAGGAATACATGATCTCCTATTGAGAACTCAAGTCTACGACCACCACGGTCGGCATAAGACTTCTGTCTGCACTGGGCTGCTCTCATCCTGACCTAAATCAACTGGATCATTTCCGTAGTCTCATGACTAGCTGGGGTCTAAAAATCCTACTCACGCAGAGTAAGTAAAACAGACTGGCGATCGACACAACCTACTACACAAAGCTTAAAGGTTGCCAATTGGAATGTCTCCTGATAACAGCTATCGAAGGAGAACCCAAACAATGGCAAGTGACGATCCCAACTGCCAACAAACAAAAAGTACGTACGCACAAGCATATCCTTCAGAATCTGTATAGTCCGCTTTCACAAACCGTCGGTCTATGGATGGAAAAGCGGAGCTAAAGCTCAACCAGTACCCAAGGCTTCCTGAAGCTCCTGCCAAAGACGACAAACGAACTGGGTGCCTCTATTGGATACCACGCATGAAGGAACTCCGTGCAAATGCATAAACTTATCGAAAAACAACTGAGCAAACTGAGCATAACCGGACCACAAACACCCAAATGGAGTCACACCCTAACTCAACTTGGGTAGACCCACAACGAATTTCATGGAGATCTGCTCCCATTCCCATTCTGGAACGGTAAAAAGGTTGCAACTCTCCAGCCGGTCTCAAATGCTCAACCATAGCTCGCAACAAGACAGACACCTCAGAACGAAATCCGAAACTTCACTCTTCATCCCTGCCAACCCGTAACTATCTCACAAGTCACGCTACATATTGGTGGACTTGAATGAACACAGAAAGCTGACTGATGTGCCTACTCTAGGATTTCGCGTCTCTACCCATCAGTATCAGGTACACACAACGCGTCCCTAAATGTAGCACACCGTAGTCACAAATCAAGGACTCCGAATCTTTACCCTGCCGAACATGATCAAGTATCACAGACAATGAGTATCGGTGGGCTGTGCCTCACGAAAACTATTAAGTAAAAGTGGACGGACGCGGACATGAGCAAGCTGTCCCCTCAGTAGAGGAGAACTTAAGCAATACTCAACGATCGCACAAGAACTATAAATCTGCAGAAGACTGTCTCAGAACTGTGCATAACTGGGACAAGCTAACCCCGGGCTTACGACTCAAGCATCAGCTACCACAACCGCTTTGCCACGGGCAATAAAGGATCTCACAAACACAATCCTTTACAAGCTCCATCCAACGGCGCTGTCTCAACAATCAAAACCCGCTGCAGGAAGATGTACATTAAGCTCTAGTGATCCGTGAAAATCTGACACGACTATCCACACAAGTAGTGTCCCAAATCTTCAACGCACGACCACCGCGGCCATCTCCAGATCATGAGTGGGATTTCCTGCTCGTACTTCCTCCAACTGTTGGGAAGCAAAAGCGATAACTCTAAAATGCTTCATTAACGCAAAATCGAGCCCCACTCGTGAAACATCACGGTTAAAAAACAAAGTCACCCGATCCAGAAAGCAAAGAAAGAACTGGTGCAATTGTCAACCGAGTCTTCAACTGCTGAAAACTCCACAGCATGCCTCAGTCCAGGAAAAGGAACCTCCATCCTGGTCAGTCCAGTCAATGGTGCAGCGATACACAAACAATCCTGCACGAAACGGCGATAAAAACCTGCTAAGCCCAAAACTGCGGGCAACTGTCCCCGTTGCAAGTCTGGGCCAAGCTGTACGGCCACGATCTTCCTCGCGTCCATACGAATACTGTCTCCCGTAACTACAAGACCCAGGAGTCAGCACAATTAAGCCTGAAGGAACACTGGTGCTGTGTAAGTAACACAATGTTGTGTGCTGATCGTAAGGAATAACTGGGTAATAAGGGTGGCAACCTCCTGTCGCTGCGCTCGACTGGCCTCAACCAATGACCTCATCGTCTGGCGCAAGTCCTGCATCTCTGCCTCAAGCCTAGCGATACGATCTATCGAAGGCGGATCCATCTGCTCCTGTGCTACGAGCATGTCATCCTGGTCAGTCCTTGTCCCATACGAGTCAACTCTGACCTCGGCTCTTGCTGCATCACTCCGAGTCCTTATGGTCATCGGCGGCAAAGGCTATAAATGGAAATAGGATTCGATATGAACACGGAAATCGAATCACAAGGATATGTATCATCAAGGAATGAATTTCACGCAATTAGTACTTAGGTCACTTTAGGCGGAGTACCGTGATCGTGAGTATGCCACGGACACACACACACTATGTTACTCTGCTTAAGCTACCTACTCCATCATACCAAGGTCATCCTACACTCCGAAAGGTAAAACCTAGCGCTCTGATACTAACTTTGTCACGACCCGAAATTTGGCACGTGACGGCCTTTAAACTACGCAACGTCTACAGGCGTAACGTAATTTAAGTAAGCCGAAAACCCAGCAATCTAAACCATCAAAACTAGTAAGTGATAAGAACATTATTAAAACTTTTGAAAATCTCAAGTACAAATTATTTAAAGTCCAACTTTACTTTCTTAAAAAATTTGGCAGCATCTCATTTGTAAAAATTAAGCCCAAAATTAGATACAACATAAATATAAGTAAAGCATCCCCAACGGGAGCAAATCCACGCCCAAAGGCAGAAACAACCACCACAACAGATATACGACGCCGTAGAGAAGAAATAAAAGACGATATAAATAAAACTGTATAAAAGACCTTCAAGTCACCAAAAATATACAATATCGTCCTCACATCAAATCTCTAAGTCAATACATGAAAATGGAAGATGGAGAGTACATGGTACAAAGATATACAAAGAGCATCATCGGATAACCGTAAAACCCACCTATAGAAAAACAGCACCTAGTCAGCCGAAGCGGTATCCGCTACAAAAGATGATATGATAGGTAGAAGCCCTGCCTCGACTACTCTGAGGAACAACCTGCAAACCCTGTGGCACAACAGGGGTGAGTTGCCAACTCGTGAATAGTAAAATAACATATGCAGGTAATCGCAAGTATGCACGTACTGCGCGAATCTATCACATGCAAGCTAAAAGAAATAAATGGCCATATGTATACAACAGTCATGAAAGGTACTCTATCAGGTACAACTAATACATGAAGCAATAATATGGCAATATGCATATGCAACAGTAATGAAAGGTACTCTATCAGGTACTACAAATACATGAAGCAATGCATATAAAGTAAATGCGGAGTATGGGATAAAACATGTCATCCTCACGGAATCCTGACCTCGTGGCAGGACCAAAGTCCATCAAAACAATCTAAATCCCAAATTTCCTCAAATCAACCCCCAAATTGGCCCTCATATCCTGTAAGTCTCATATATCCTGAGTGTCCAATATCAAGTAAATCTCATATAACCAGTATCCATTATCAAGTAAATCTCATATAGCCAGTATCCAATATCGAGTATGTCTCATGAAACCTGAGTGTCCAACATCTACACCCAAAAACATCATGAAAACAAGTGTCTAGCATCGACACATAAATACTCATCTTTGAGGCGCCGTCACCTGGGACTGACCCTCCCATGTCATGTACATACATCCTATAGAACCTGAGTGTGCACCACCAGTAATAGACAAGGCATGTGCGTACATAACCTCGATCGGTATCCCCAGATATCCGTCGAGTTCAAATACTATCAGCGGTTGGCACACGCCCCCAGCCAGGCTCATCGGCATGTACCGTCGATCTTCTTGCCCCGGAGAACCAACCGGGTTCCACCATGTACCCGCACACGACCCATTTACTCCTTGCATGGGATAATATATAAGCTCAGAACCGAGAAATCTCATGGTGGAAGCTGAAATATCATATCAAGAGAAACCGGGTTTTTCAAATAATGCATAATTCCATGAAACTACCACGTTCCTCAAATACAGAAAACATCAGGAATCAATAATTATAATTGCATAGATCATTATATATGTGTACATATATATCAGCGTCCCATTCCGCAGATATATATATATACTTAGGAGTAAAACATCATATGAAATCCGTGAATATAATATATGAAACATGAAACAGTAATATGAGCATATAAAGGAAAAACCGCTATTTAACTGCAATAAGTTAATATATATATCATGCGGTTCCTAATTTCTCCAAGTCCATACAACATCAGATAAAGGTGATCATGTAGCTATAGCCAGGTATGCGTAACTATGTCGGTATAGAAAGATATGTGTATCTACCTATTAATAATGATGAAATACCCTCCAGGTATATGTATAAGTATGTATGCAAGATATACATGTAGCTATGTCTCATATGTGTATATACCTATCACTAATGGTACAATACCATATAGGTATATAGGTAACTAGCATGTAAGCATGTCAAGGCATATGTATAAGCATGTAGATATACAGGTATGCTATATGTCATATGCACAAGGAAAATAAGGATTCATGTCTCAATGTCCTTAAGAAATACAGTATCACATATGTATTGGTGTTGTGCATGTCATGGCAATTATCGACGGTGTGTGTGTAGCATACAATTAGTGCTCGTGAAACATGAACCGTCAATAATGGTATTGTGTCTCATTAATACTAAGTCCATGCACAATAGGAAATGAGATATGCAACAAAGGTACACATGCACAATCAATATCCATATACTTCTAACTAATAGTCATGTCATTAATCTAGCCCAGACGCATAACGCCATGCGGGAGATTCCCCTGTAGATGTTAAATCTACTCACCAACAATCCTGGTTAAGTAAAGCCAACCACTCGCTTTCCCTTCTTCGCAGCACCCGAAGTCCCCTCCTGCGATCCTGTAAGCATATAAAAATATAACAAGTTCATATTAGCAATCGACCAATAACGCATACAAACTACGTTTGACCGACGCCCCAACTCTAACATACTCTCAAGTGTCCATCTAGTGGCTAACGCGCGTAGCGAAACTACGAAACCAACTCAAGAGCAAAAACTACACAAAGACATGAATAACATCGGCACAACCCTAGTCAGGAACGCTAAACGACACAACCATCAAACCTAGACCCTGATCGTACCGATCGCGCATTCACAACACAATAATAAACGTGGAATCTAATATAAATAACGTCGCAACGTCAAAAGAAACCCACGCCTAAATTATCCGGAAATCTAGTAAGCAACTTATATCAATTTTAGCTCAAAACTACAAGTTTTACCAAAACTAGCAATCACAAATATCACCAAAAAGCATGATTAAACCACTCATACTTTTACTAGAATTTTAATCTTACTTAATTAGGATTTAGTAAAAACTTAGTTTGCTAATTAGCTTAATTATACAATTAGGAAAATATCATTTAACAAATCTAGCAACTAGGTTAATTTTTCATTTGTCAAAACTTCATACTTAACCATTTCACTAAGCAAAACCTTAACTTAATCTTCACAAACCCTTACTAGAAATTCTAAACATGCAATTAAAAGCTTTAATTAAATATCTAATAACTAGTTTAAGGTATTGAAACAACAATAGAGTTTAGGGTTAGGGTTTTATACCTTCAAGGATTCACAAAAAAAGAACCAAGATCATCAAAATAAGCTCCAAAATGATGACTTCTATGAAGATTCAAACTTGATTTGTGAAGAAGAATGATGGGTTTTGATTTATAAATGAGTTTGTGTGATTATTTCATGATTTTTGATGATTTATTTTGGTTTTGGAATGCTTAAATGAGGTGAAATACACAAGAGAGCAGCAGGGGGAGGGGCTCGGCCTTGATAGAAAAATGGAGAGGGTTAAGGAATTGTGTGGAAAATTCAAGCCAAAAACAACAATTAAAGCTCATTAATGCAAATAATATCCTAACCACCTCATTTTCCTTTTCTTTAAAATTTATTTTAATCCACAAATATCTAGATATTTTGGTGGAAAAGGTTTAAAGCTTAATCTAGTGATTTACTTAGCATAAATTCCTATTAGTAGTAATTAACCCAATCCAAATTGTAATTACCACTAATAAAGTGCATAAATAAAAGATTTAAATAATATTTTAATTAGGGAAAAATATTAAAATACACTAAAATTACAAGTGGCTTACAAAAACCCGCAAGCTAGCAATAATCTAGTAAAACTAGGTGCAGTGAATTCTATTCTGGAAAAAGATCGTTTCTAGGCTTTTACGGAAAAATACAATTTATTTTACCTAAAAACGGAAAATCGCATAAACGATTTCCAAAACATTAAAGATTGTAGAGAGAAGGTTGAGGTTGAAGGTGGAGGAGCTCATTGAAACACTAGAGAAGGAGTGAAGCATGATGGTGAGAAAGAAAGTTCAAAGAAAAATGAACCATCCATGGATAGAGAAAAAGAGAAGCTTGGTTTTGTAAAACCAATTCTTTCAATATAATATCAAGCCCATGCTTGAATAGTTTGTACAAATGAATTAATAATTCATTTGTGCATACTATGCAAGCATGGTTCTCACCATACACCCCTCTCTCAATTATCCACTTCATTATCCATTTAAAATAAATGGTCAAATCCAAAATGAGGTGTCCATCTTCTAAAATGCTATCCGTATAAATACGAATTACATTCTACTGTATATACATACCTATATTCGTACTGAAATACGAATACCCGAAGAGATAAAATAACACAAAGAACATAATACTAGAATATACATATTGAAATACATATACGTAAATTATTAAATCAATACCTGATTTAATAATCCGGCTCAAACCCGAGCCGGCTAGTATTATCAATTGTCCGATCGAAAGTCCTGGTACATAGTATAATCAATCGATCGGAACCCTGCACGTATGCAATACGGATACTACATCGTTTCTCCAGAACCAGGGAAACCCTCTGTGTGGGACTTTAAAGACTCGTCAATACGCTGGCAGTAGGTTTAACCACAAGCACGTCAGCGGCACTAGCTGTACGTAACAGCTACACAGGTATTGAGCGAAAGGAAGGCCGACAAGCAAACTCATCCGAACCCCTACTGAGCATGTACATGACAATCTCCATACAGTCCGGTCTGTTCTTCTAAGAGTATCGCATATCGAGTCTAGGGAGGTGGATAAAGTCAGACCCCTAATAACGCGATATTCGTGTCGGTATGAAGCCCATCACCCACTGAAAAACTATCGATCCAAATCAGTAATTCTCGACTATCTTGGCCAAGGATTTCTAATGATGGCCACCCATGCACCACGCGACATCAACCCCCAATACCGGGAGAGACAATCCGCTAACTGCCTCCTTATGGCTCGGAACAGTACCCAACTAAAACCTGTTTGCACGACTCCTTTGAGTCGTGGTAGGGTAGTAATAAAAGCACGGTGGGAACTCACACGAGACAAATGAGGATCTCAGGTCAACAAACTAACCTGTACTCTTGTCACCTGGGAACTGCTATCTGACAATAGGTATAATACCGACTAGCATGTACCCGGCGAGTCCATCCAATGTACTTATAACCCAATTAGTACCTGTATACTATCTTAGGTGACTAACTGACACCAATGGCTTGTGAGACCGGCCTGAAACTCTACCCTAGCACCACCATGAGGTCTAAACTGGCATCAAGCATGCAATTTTCTAAAAATTGGGGTGCTAAACTATACTATCCTAGAATCTAACTAGTTGATTAGAGTTATCTATGATGATATCACAAAACCTAGCTAAGATATGGAGGCTACAACCTTCGTAGACCGTGTCCTTCTCTTCTCAAGCTTCGTGTAGTAGTCCACGCGACTCCACTAGGCTCCACTTGAAGTTGGATCGAGCTTCCTTTATGATCTTCGTGCCGAAGATGATCCACCCGAAGCTTCGCTAATCCAAGCTACCTCTTCACTAAACTCTTTAGCAAAAGAAACACACTACACTTGAGTGCTAATCAAGTGTAGGATGGTGAAGTAGGGGTTCTAAGCTCACTAGGATTTATCTCAAAACCCTACGATTCACATCTCATATGAGGGTTAAGGTTTTGTAGAAGAGGAAGAAGAAGATAGAAAAAATGGAGAGAGCTCAAAATGGCGAAGGCATGAACTCATAAAAAACTCAAGTGAAGAATGGCTCCTCTCTTGACCTCACTCATTCAAGCATAAATTGCAATAATAAATTGCAACCATACTTGAATAGTGAGTCAAGAATAATAAAGAAATGATAAAATCCATGCTTTGCCCATCCCTCAAAAGTCTCCCCATTTTCACTTCATTTTCAATTTTCACAAAATAGAAAATCCAACCATGCTTCATATAATATATATATATATATATATATATATATATTATGAATAAAATAATTAGTGAGCTAATAATATTAGTTAATATATAATCATATTATTAAATCAACACTTGATTTAATAATCCAGTTATATCACATATAACCGACTAATATCATTTATCTGTATATCGCATTATCAAATCAACACTTGATTCAATAATCCGGTTATATCACATATAATCTAACTGATATCAAATAACCGCCAGACTAGAATACGGTATCACATACTCGTATTTAATTTAGCCCCCCCCGGCTCATATCAGCATATGTGCCCTACTTCGTTTCGTCTGAACTAGGAAACTTCTGTGTGGGACTCTAAAAACTCATCAATATGCCAGCAGTAGGTAATGATCACATCAGTTACCCACAAGCCGTCAGCTGTACTAGCTGGACGTTCCGGCTACCCAGGTATTGAGCGAATAGAAGATCGACAAGAAAGCTTGTCCAAACTCCCATGAAGTCTATAAGTAACACTTACCGTACAGTCCGGTCTCTTCGTCTGATATGTCTCATATCAAGTCTGGGGTGGAATCGTCAGACCCCAATAACTTAATAAGTCATGCCGATGTGTGGCCTATAACGGTATGAGAAACTACTAATAACTCTTACTAGTAAATATCATCAACAGCCATGGCCAGGGACTTCCTGTTATAGCCAATCGAGTATAGCGTAACATCAACTCCCTATACCGGGAGAGACGAAACCCCTCCTATCGCTCATTGCCTCTATATGACTCGGGACTGTACCTAAAATCCACCTGTTTGCATGACTCCTTTGAGCCGTGGTAGGGAGGAAATCAAAACAAAGAGGGAACCACAGAAGACTCTATGATGATCTCGGATCTACAGACTAAACTGTACCAGTGTCACCAGAGAACTGCCATCTGATGATAGGTATAGTACTATCTAGGAGTTCTCGGCGTGTCCTGTTCGGTGTACCTATTCTCTAATGAGCACCTGTATACAATCTTTGATGTCAAACACCAATGGTTATGGGATCAACCATCGCCCCCATACAGGGTCAAGAAACGTACACACTAATCTACTCTGGAATATCGATGCCCTGTCTCGATATTCTCTCGACTATGAACAATTGAAGGATGTGCTTGTGGACCACCCAGGTCCCAGTAGTATGATCCACATCATAATCCTGGTAGTCAAGCCAACATCCTAAGGGATTTATCAATATGTATATGAAAAGCTGTATAATAATATCAGTGAACATGTTAAGATAAAGGAAACCAGATAGCATACTATCATATCTAGAAAGAAAGTCCTCTATATATATGTCCAAGCATCCACTATATCAAACAATAATGGCCTCTAGGGTATACATATTCCTAACAATCGCTCACTTGCACTAAGGCCAGTTATTGTAGTATCTCATACCCAACACCCCAAAAATTCTTTCGAATTGCATCTGGGGGAGGGCCTTCATGAGTAGATCCGCTGTGTTATCCTTCGTGTCAACTCTCATGACCTCGATCTCCCGGCGATCTACTATCTCTCTGATTAAGTGATACCGCCTAAGAATATGTCTGGATCACTGATGGGACCGGGGTTCCTTGGCCAAAGCCACAGCTCCATTATTATCACAATACACAGGTATTGGATGCTCAATGGATGGAACCACACCAAGTTCAGCTATGAACTCTTTCATCCAGAAAGCCTCTTTGGCAGCATCGTTGGCAGCGATGTATTCAGCCTCCATCGCCGAGTCTGCTAAGGTATATTGCTTGGAACTCTTCCAACATACCGCCCCTCCATTGAGGGTGAAGACAAAACCCGAGACCGACTTACTGTCGTCCTTATTACTCTGGAAGCTCGAATCGGTAAAGGACTCCACCTGGAGTTCACCGTTACCATACACCAAGAACATTTCTTTAGTCCTTCTCAAGTACTTAAGAATGTTCTTCATAGCTATCCAGTGTTTTTCCGCAGGATCTGATTGATACCAACTCACTACACCTAGTGAGTAAGCTACATCTGGTCTGGTACATAACATTGCATACATGATAGACCCGACTGCCGAAGCATAGGGTATCCCTTGCATTCGAGCCCTCTCCAAATTAGTCTTGGGAGACATCTTTTTGGAGAGAGTGATTCCTGAACAAGCGGGTAAATTACAACGCTTAGAATCTTCCATACAAAACCTCTTTAGGATGGTGTCAATGTACCTGGATTGGGACAATCCCAACATCCGTTAAGATCTATCTCTATAGATCTTTTTCCCCAGGATGTAGGAGGCATCACCTAGATCTTCATGGAGAACTTGTGTGATAAGAAGAGCTTGACAGAGTGTCGCATAGCAATTTCATTTCCTATCAAGAGTATGCCATCCACGTATAATACGAGGAAGACAACCTTACTCTCTACAACCTTCTTGTATATATATGGTTCATCTACATTTTTTATGAAGTCAAACTCTTTGATAGCTTCATCAAAACAGATGTTCCAGCTCCGCGATACCTGCTTTAATCCGTAGATTGATTTAATCAGCTTGTACATGCTTCCGCTGCTCCCACTGTCTATGAAGCACTCTGGCTGTGTCATGTACACGCTCTCTTCTAAATCACCATTTAGAAAAGCGGTCTTAACGTCCATCTGCCAGATTTCGTAGTCATGGTATGCAGCAACGGCAAGCAGGATCCTGATGGACTTAAGCATAGCGACATGAGAAAAGGTTTCATCATAGTCGACACCTGGTCGTTGACGTAAACCTTTTGCTATAATTCTAGCTTTGAAAGTCTCAACTTTTCCATCTACACCAATTTTTTTCCTTAAAGTTCCACTTCCTCCCGATGGGTTTTACCCCTTCAGGAGCAACTTCCAAAGTCCATATTTTGTTGGTGTACATAGATTCCATCTCAGATCTCATAGCATCCAGCCATTTCACAGAGTCTCCACTTGTCATGTCCTGCTCGAAACTAGTTGGGTCATCATTTTCCATGATGTAATCCTCGCTCCCACTGTCTATGAAAAAACCGTAGTATCTCCTAGGTGGATGAGGAACCCTACTAGATCTGCGGAGTGACTGAGATTCGTCAGGGACTATTGAATCCTCCGGTTCTACCAAATCGTTAGTTATAGTTTGTGTTGCTGGAACATCTTCCAGTTCTACCTCATTACCACTAATTTCATTCACAAGAAATTCCTTTTCTAAAAAGGTTGCATGTTGAGAAACAAACACTTTTTATTCCTCAGTATGGTAGAAAATATATCCATATGAATCTTTTGGATATCCCACAAACTTGCACAAAACAGACCTTGCCTCGAGCTTTTCCGGATTTTGATTTTTAATATTGGCCGGACAACCCTATATCTTAACTTATTTAAGAGATGGTCTCTTTCCATTCCATATCTCATATGGAGTGGTAGGCACGGATTTGGTCGGCACTCTATTCAATAGATATGCAGCTATCTCAAGTGCATAATCCCAAAAGGAAATAGGCAACTCTGCATTACTCATCATAAAACGCACCATATCTAATAGGGTGCGATTCCTCCGCTCTGAAACTCCATTGTGCTGTGGTGTATACGGAGGAGTAAGCTAAGAGAGAATCCCATTCTCTTTTAAGTAGTCTCTGAATTCCGTGCTTAAGTATTCTCCTCCCCGATCAGATCGAAGAATTTTAATACTTTTACCCGTCCGGTTCTCAACTTCGTACTTATATTCCTTAAATTTCTCAAAAGATTCAGATTTTTGTTTGAACAGGAACACATGTTCGAATCTTGAGAGATCATTGGTGAATGTAATAAAGTACGAGGAACCATTCCTGGCATATGTAGACATAGGACCGTATACATCATTATGTATCAGTCCCAAGAGTTCAGTAGCTCTTTCTCCATGTCCAGTAAACGGAGTTTTGGTCATCTTATCTTTGAGACATGACTCGCAAGTTTCATAAAATGTAAATTCGAACGGATTCAAATATCCATTTTTATGCAACATAGCTAGCCTTATCGAATTGATATGACCTAGTCTACAGTGCCACAAGAAGGCTTCGTTCATTTCTGAACTTTTCCTCTTGTGTGTGTTCTGTATGATTAGAACTGTGTCATTATTTAGAATGTATATACCATTATACAATGTACCATACCCAATCAACACTTAATTTCGGAAAACATTTACAATATTTTTGGTACGAAATAATAGTCGCTCAGAATCATTGTATTACCACTTGGTAATACATGGTGATATTCGCCAACTGTCTTAGCTGCAACAATTGCACCATTCCCTTCTCTGAGGGACATATCACTTTTTCCTAGTTCTCTACCTCTACTTAACCCATGTAACAAATTACATACGTGGGATCCTGATCCGGTATCCAATACCCAGGACATAGAGCAAACTGAGAAATAGTTCTCGGTAACGATCTCACCCGAAGAAGATGCATCAACATACTCCTTCTTCGTATGGGTGGCATGGGAATCCGGGTATTCTACTATTCCTTGCTCAAACTTATTACAGTCATAAGATAGAGTGGATCATAGCCCAGTATAATATGTGGGTTCGGTCAATATATCCATATTATTATCTTGATTAAGGTGTGTCATTGGTCGCTACCAGGAGAAAGAGAAGGATAATCATTTTTGCTTGCGCTCTTTACAAGATTAGATTGGTTATTATCTTATCTAATCATAATGTCTCCCACAGTTTTTATCAAATCTTCCTTCAAACCCTAAAAGGTAAGATTAGCCGAGATTAATTACACCCAACAAGTTCGCCAATCATTCGGCCAGGCAGGTATTGGTACTCCGAGAGAGTCTCCCAATGCTTTCGCATGGAACTAATTAAATAACCTTATTTCCGCAGGGGCATATCCCTGTTAACACCTTTCTTAGACACCTACTTGATCGGCTAATTGTAAAGTGCAAAACTCTCTCAGGAGTAACTCTTACTCGGAGTGGGTATCGGGATCCAACTATCATATAGAAGACATGCAATCTCATTACAAATTTCAACACTTGAAATTCCCGATAATAGTTTTTACCCCTAGCAACTTATGACCTTAACTATGGTCAACAAATCATAAGCGCTAGCTAAGTTCAACCCGTCATTTTGTAATTGAATTAAACCCACCCGTATGACCTTTAAATATGGTCAACAATGCCGTACGACTATCCTAATCCAATCGCATCATATGCGGAAGATAAGCACTAATCAGCTATCGCACACTACGCCATGACAAAGTCAACAAACGTAGCACGAATACTAAATAGCACTTATCTAAAACGACAGAGGGCTACGACTGGTTTTGAAGAAAACCTTTAACATAATGAACTTGATATCGTTTTAGAATCTAGTGATTTGAAAAGGAGTGTTTTTTTGTAGCTTTTGCTAGTTTTTCTAAAGTGGTCACCCCCGGTGAAGGGATCTCGGCTCTTTCCTCATCGAATGAGGTGCTGGATATTCATCAAGGAATACCACTATGAAAAACAAGAACTAGAGAAGATATTAAAACAAAACCAAGTGGGATTTAGCATTTGCTAGTTTTTCTAAAGAGCTCACTCCCGGTGAAGGGATCTCGGCTCTTTCCTCATTGAATGAGGTGCTGGATATTCATCAAGGAACACCACTATGAAAATCAAGAACTAGAGCTGCCTTTTTAAAAATTTCAATTCTACAACATCTTTTGGTTTCTTTTCTTTTCATTAATCTCATTAATGAAGTCCCATCATTTATGTTTCTCTAAATATCACAGAAAAGAAACGAAAATAGAACGTACGCTTATGCCATCCGCATTCGCCATGGGCCCCCGTCATGCACCGTTAGGTTACTTAACTGACGGCAGAGCGGGGGCTGGACTAGCGTGGGTGCAAAACATAAGCAACGTTTATTATATATCATATATATACATATAGCATTCGTCTCACGCAGATATATGATCACATCACAGAACACAGCAGTAAAAGCCAACATATGAAATATTGGATATACTAGAAGGTCCGTGTTTTAAATTAAGCCAATGATAAAAAAGCACGGATTCTACGGTCGTGATGAATAACCAAACCCATATCCCTAGACCCCTACGAGAGCGGCAGGCAACCCTACCAATTCTAGAGTTAGTAGACCCGGTCTCGACTTCTCGAGATGGTCTCCCACTGGACTCTAGAACTCGGTTACTTATGCTCCACGTCTTGAGTCTATCCTAATACGGAAATGTAAATAATATACATCAATAGCGACATCATCCTCAACCCGGAAGTGTCTCAATAAAAGAATATTAAATACAAATTTTACATGAATGAAAATTGAAAAACTTTCATCTCACATAAAACCCCTGGCTATTCAATCATGACGATCCAATATAACATATCACAGCAACACATAACATCACATGTCATCAACGTAAGTAAATATACGTATCCCAAATTCCATTGACATATAGCAACAAGATTGAAGATACACTACATATTACACTTACGGTCGCAGAAAAGAAATGAAAAACTACAATATTTAGAATCTGCAATTACCTTAGACATCATAAACCCGGAATATCTCATATTCCGAATTTCATACCTAACCTATAAATCTTGCATTTTAGTCTCAAACTGAAAACTCTTTTCAATAAGAAGTCGGATAATTCAACAAGATTCCCGACTAAGTGATCACGTACAATACGCGATTGCGATGGAGTTTTGATCCGAATCGAAATTCCGTGGCAATCGATCAACCGAGACTAAAACGCTAGATTTATAAAACAAAAACTAGTTTTCTCAAAACTAATTATTGTGGATTCCAAATATTGTATCACATATCATCATAATTTATACGACGTTAAACATTTCGATCGATTTTTCAAACACCCACAAATTCCAGAGACCTCAACAACTTGAGTCTCATTAAAAACATCCAGAGAGTGCAAAATTACAAAATGGAGCAGCACAAGAAAAGAAAATCCCAAAACACCCACAACATGCGTCGAAACGGTGGCCAAACAAGGGTTTGGGCCACGGTTCCGCGGCGCTTTATGGGAGTTAGGGCATCAAATTTCATGGGGTTCCATTAAAAAGCCCGCACAATTTTCTGCATATTTTTAATCACTAAAATATCAACTTTTGAAAAACGGACAGAAACTTGAGAAAATCTGGCTTCGAAAATTCGATCGAACACTTTGACATCGTAAAGACCATCCCTAATGTTCTAGCTTAGCTCTGATACCATGAAAGTCTACCCTAGTACCACCATGAGGTCTAAACCGGTATCAAGCATGCAATTTTCTAAAAATTTGGATGCTAAGCTAGACTATCCTAGAATCTAACTAGATGATTAAGGTTAACTATGATGATATTAAAAAACCTAGCTAAGAGATGGAGGCTACAACCTAACTAGACCGTGTCCTTCTCTTCTCAAGCTCCACGTAGAAGTCCACGCGACTCCACCAGGCTCCACTTAAACTTGGATCGAACTTCCTTTGCGATCTTCGTGCCGAAAATGATCCACCCGAAACTCTGCTAATCCAAGCTACCTATTCACTAAACTCTTTAATGAAGGAAACACACTGCACTTGAGTGCTAATCAAGTGTAGGATGGTGAAGTAGGGGTTCTAAGCTCACTAGGATTTATTTTAAAACCCAATGATTCACATCTCATGTGAGGATTAGGGTTTTGTAGAAGAGGAAGAAGAAGATGGAAAAAATGGAGAGAGCTCAAAATGGCTAAGGCATGAACTCATGAAAAACTCAATTGAAGAATGGCTCCTCTCTTGACCTTACGCATTCAAGCATAGAATAAATTGCAATAATAAATTGCAACCATACTTGAATAGTGAGTCAAGACTAATAAAGAAATGATAAAAGCCATGATGTGCCCATCCCTCAAAAGTCTACCCATTTTTCACTTCATTTTCTATTTTCACAAAATAGAAAATCCAACCATGCATCATATAATATGTATAAATATATATATATATATATATATATATATATATATTATGAATAAAATAATTAGTGACCTAATAATATTAGTTAATATATAATTATATCAAACATAAATATATATCATATTATTAAATCAACACTTGATTTAATAATCCAGTTATATCACATATAACCGACTAATATCATTTATCTTTATATCACATTATCAAATCAACACTTGATTCAATAATCCGGTTATACCACATATAACCTGACTGATATCAAATAACCGCTGGATTAGAATACGGTATCACATACTCGTATTTAATTTGTCGCCCGCACATATCAGCATATGTGCCCTACTTCGTTTCGCTTGAACTAGGAAACTTCTGTGTAGGACTCTAAAGACTCGTCAATACGCCAGCAGTAGGTAATGATCACATCAGTTACCCACAAGCCGTCAGCGGTACTAGCTAGACGTAACGGCTATCCAGGTATTGAGCGAATAGAAGATCAACAAGCAAGCTTGTCCAAACTCCGATGAAGCCTATAAGTAACACTTACCGTACAGTCCAGTCTCTTCGTCTGATATGTCGCATATTGAGTCTGGGGTTAGAATCGTCAGACCCCAATAACTTGATAAGTCATGCCGATGTGTTGCCTATAACGGTATGAGAAACTATTGATAACTCTTACCAGTAAATCTCATCAACAGCCATGGCCAGGGACTTCCTTTTATAGCCAATCGAGCATAGCGCAACATCAACTCTCTATACCGGGAGAGACGAAACCTCTCCTATCGCTCATTGCCTCCATGTGACTCGGGACTGTATCCAAAATCCACCTATTTGCATGGCTCCTTTGAGCCATGGTAGGGAGGAAATCAAAGCACAGTGGGAACCACACAAGACTCTATGATGATCTTGGGTCTACAGACTAACCTGTACCAGTGTCAACAAAGAACTGCTATCTGACGATAGGTATAGTACTATCTAGAAGTTCTCGGCGAGTCATGTTCGGTGTACCCATTCTCTAATGAGCACCTTTGTACAATCTTTAATGTCAAACACTAATGGTTATGGGATCAACCATCGCCCCCATACAGGGTCAAGAAACGTATACACTATTCTACTCTGGAATATCGATGCCCTGTCTCGATATTCCCTCGACTAGGAACA
Source organism: Agapanthus africanus (assembly GCA_030015575.1). Classification (NCBI taxonomy): domain Eukaryota; kingdom Viridiplantae; phylum Streptophyta; class Magnoliopsida; order Asparagales; family Amaryllidaceae; genus Agapanthus; species Agapanthus africanus. The sequence goes on from CM057341.1 coordinate 265,468,559, forward strand.
ATTGAAGGATGTGCTTGTGGACTGCCCAGGTCCCAGTAGTATGATCCACATCATAGTCCTGGTAGTAAAGCCAATATCCTAAGGGCTTTATCAACATTGATATGTGTGACAGTATAATAATACCAGTGAACATGTTAAGATAAAGGTAACCAGATAGCATACTATCATGTCGAGCAAGAAAGTCCTCTATATATATGTCCAAGCATCCACTATATCAAACAATAATGGCCTCTAAGGTGTGCATATTCCTAACACGGCAACCGCCTCTCGTCGGGGTCTCGAAAAGTATACACTAGTCTACTCCGGAGCATCGATGCCCAGTCTCGATACTCCCTCGACTAGGGACATTTAAGGATATGGTTATAGACCACCCAGCTCCCACGTATATGATCGCCATCATGATGCTGGTAGTCAAGCAAGAATCCTATGGTTTCTGTCAACATGTAATAGTGATATGTAATACCACATAATGCATGTACATGATGATAAAGGCAAACCAGATAGTATATTATCATCTCGAGTAAAATTGTTCCACCTGTATAGGTCCTCCCTCAATCATCACAATCGCGTGTCTGCGATTACAATAATTGACTTGAGGGCACTATAGCCAACAAGAACGCAATAGTGTCTCATATGTGTTCCTACTATACTTAGACTTCGACCCTACCATGGCTCAAAGGAGTCATGTAAACAGGTTTTAGTTAGGTATAGTCCCGAAGCACGTGGAGGCAGTGAGCGGTAAAGGCGATTTGTCTTTCCCGGTATAGGGAGTTGATGTCGCGCGCAGGACATGACTGTAGCCACAAGTCGGTGGCCACCGTAGTGAAGATAAATTGATAAGTGTTATCATTTGTATCTCCGGTTGGTTATGAGTCCTCTATCGCACGACTTATCGAGTTATTGAGGTCATATAGATTCCAAACCCTAGACCCGATATGCGATACTTCTAGATGAAGAGACTGGACTGTACCGTGACTGTCACTTATAGACTTTATAGGCTCCAGATAAGTTTGCGCGTCAACCTGCTTTTATCTTGCTCATACCTAGGTAGCTGTTATATACAGCTAATGCCACTAACATGCTTGTGGGTTATCTCGTTAGGGGATTGGATCTGAAAGTATTTTGGATTCAATCGGATATGATCCTATATAACCTACTGCCAGTGTATTGACACGTCTTTAGAGTCCCTCAACGAAAGTGTTAGCCCGGGAAAAATGTTGATGGGACGTGCGTATAGGATACGTACGGAAGTTCGATTAAATGTATGATTTAATCGAATGTCCAAAAATTACTAGCCGGTCAAAAAACCGAAATATTAAGTCAAGTGTTGACTTAATATCCGTATTTCGATATGGTTTCTAGTATTGTGTATTGGATACACACTCTCTCTATTTTTATTATATTATTAGTATGCGATACTGATATATTATTGTTGCGTATACGATACGTAATATGGAAATGTATTTGATACATGTTTTCTTCTTTTTATAAATATGTGTGTGTGTGTGTGTGTGTGTAAAGTAAGAGAATGATATAGATTAAGAATAAACATAAAGAGAAAAGAAAAGAAAAGAGTAGAAATGAAAAGAAATAAAAAGAAAAAAATAAGAAGAGTGGACTTCTTCTTACTTCTCTCTTCTTTTCTTTAATGAGTCATTTCTTCTTTTCTATTCTTAATTCTTTTCTTTTAATGTTAATTCAACATCTTTTTTCGTGGTAGCCATTTATTAGCACACTTTTTGCGTGTCATTTTAAAGTTTGAAATAACCGCAATTAAAACGGTGTCGTGTGTAGCGAGCCGAGATGAGTACTGGTCGTCCGTAGGGAGATGGTATGTCTTTAAGCTTGTTTTAACGAGTTAAGTCCGTAACAAGAGTTGTTTTTATTATAAGTGTTGAAAATATGATATGTTCAAGAAAAAGACTTATTATGGATAGTTTTAGGTTAGATTGAGTTAGGATAATGTTTGCCGTTTCCTTATAGACTTAACTTTATATTGATGCTAAGCTAATCGTCAACAACGTTGATTATGAAACTTGAAGTACGGTAATTGCGATTGTGCGCTAAACCCGTATTTCTTGTCCTTTGTCCTTCCGTTCTTGTCTCTTGGCCTTAGCCTCCGGCAAACCACTGGAAACCGGTCATGATTAGGAGTCACCGCTATCGTGGTAGGATAGGGTGCCTAACGGAGCGGATTGTGAATGTTTAGTCGGAGTTTCAATTACAAGTTAAGGGTTTTAAAGGATTTTAGCAAACACTTATCCTAAAAAAGCCAACCATATTCTACCCTTAACAAGTTAAACAATTACTCACACGTATTTACAAGAACCAAATAAAAAATAAAAAGAGAAAGGCACACAGTAAAAATTGCAAAAAAAAGTAAAGCGAAGGTTTAAGAACTAAGAACCGATATATCCGATATGCAACTCTTCAAGTGTCCTTAGGTCCAAATCTCAATATAAAATCAAAATACCAAACTTTAAACTTGTAAGCTTACTTAAGAGGTTGCAAGATCAAAGAAAATCAAAGGATTTCACTAGATCACAACTTTAGCAAGCACATGACACGAAATGAGGAAAAGAGAACTTTTTATTGATTAATAATAAAGATACTAGCTAATTTGAATTCAAGAATCTAAACCTTAAGCTTGTAAGTTCGGTGAAGAAGTTACAAGGTCAAGATAGAGGGCAAGAACTCAAGAGTACAAAAGGAAATACAAGTTAACATCTACAAAATGAAAAACTTGTTCTAAACTAAAAATATGGACACTTTAGCCTCTCTTCTGGTGTGTATTTATAGGCATCTCCACAGAATAAACAAATAATAAAACAAGAGTGATGTGACAATGTGGATTTACCAGAAGAAAAATGAAGAACTTTTGAGCTAGATGGGCCGGTGGTAGTGGGTATTTTGGGGATTGGGCCGGTGGTAGTAGGTATTTTGGGTGTTGGGACCCGTCTTCTTGTGATGATCTTATAGTCTCTTCATGATCTCTCTAAAAATTTTTGATTTTTTAATATAAGATTGGTTTGCAATTTGTCGATTTGGAGGAAAAATATGACTTTAAATCACATCACATCTTTTTGCTTCACTCATCACACACCTACTTACTCATCCACTTGCACAAGTCATGATTCTTGTGTGCCTACTTGTACTAGGCTGTCTCCACCATGGTTCATGCATCAAAAGATTTGCGTTCACACTTGTATCTTGTAGTATCATGTTGGACTGTTCTTGAATAAAAATGTGTACACATTGATTTGTTTTTTGCAAACTCTTGAATATTGATCGGTTTCCTGTTTCGGTTGCAGTGTCGGCTCACAAATGTCGTATCCGTGCATTTTTGGTGTTTTTCTACTGTTTTGACACGAGTACATGTATTCTGTATTTAATGAGCAGACCCGGATTAATAGTACCGATATCTCACAAAAATAATAATGAATGAGCGGTATTGAAATGCAGTTTTTCATGATGAATAAATACCCCAAACTAATCTTTTGCTCGTCCCGAGCAAAACAAAATCCTAACCTCAGTTTCGCAGGAACGCGATTGCACCGAGCTCGTGCAACAAACCGTTAAACCTCTAGATGTCCCTACTAGGAGGAGTGTTGTCTCCTGAGGCTTTTCAGCGGATTACATCCACAAAATCCCGTTAAGCTATCTTTTGCGAAATAACTGTCAATTCTAATCCTACGGTTTATTATCAAAGCTAGAAATTCTATTATCCTAAATTTAGAAATATCGAACTCTTGTTTTGCACACCTCACTTCATATTCAACTTAAGATCCTATACGTCTTTTAACCTATGGTGCAATAGCGTCGTTATGTTTCGAAAAGTTCGATTTAAAGTCAACATGTCAAAAAAAGAAAGACCGGATTAAAACTTCAAAAGGATCATACCGGTTTACAAAGAGTTAAGTTTTTCTCAAGTTTCGTTTTCCAGCTAGTTTTCAAATTCAGATTTTCTATCAGTTTTAACAGAAAACTTGGTCTTATACTTCACTCCACCTTTTACTTGTTTTCGTTTCACATACACCTTCGTGAACGTGCAAAGTCTTGATTATCAAATAAAACCTTCATATCTCCGTTTGAAAATAATTTTATAAAAACTTGTATTTTATCAAGATTATTCTCACACAAAGGACCGTTAGGAATTTTAACTCGGAGAGAACACTTACTTGACTTTGTTTTAAATTGAACTTTCTATGCTTCCTAGCGAGCTTTGGGCCAATGCACCCAAACCAGTTAGTTTTAGAGCATTAAGTGTAAAAACACCCCAGCGGACTTAATTGCCCAAGTTACCTAGGTCCTACAACAAAAGGACTCATTTTGGCGTGAGAATAATGACAATTCAATATGAACAGAGATATAGCCAGTTGTTCAATTCTTTTTTCAAAATATAAGACGTGTTTTGTGTAGGTAAGGTGAGCAATCACTCATATCAAGTTTAAGATGGGTTATTTTTCAGACTTAGTTTTTATTAAAACATCAATAATATCCTTTTATATCCAATTTGCTTTATAAACTCTTCTCGATATTACATATCTCAGAAAAACCAGTTTGATCCTGACGGAGTTCACAAATTTTAAAGGTGTTTTAAGACATATCAAACTTTTCATCTAATTTTTCAAAACTCACGACACGTGTAATATAATGAAAAGGACGTATATTAGCTACTGTTAAATTCCAATGAGGGTTATCGTTCGGGTTTTCAATATCTAGACATAAGATTTAGTTATTCTTATCTTATCATATTAAACCGTCGATATTTTGAATTTAAGATTTTCCACCTGCTAACTTAACGACAAAGTTTTTATATTTTTTTTTTGGAAAATTTTCAATTTTTATGGTTTTTCAGTTTTTCTGATACAAACAGTAGAATGCAATACAAAAGTAAACATGTAATGCAACTACATGCAAAATAAAAGAAAAAATACATGATATGAAATGCTGAAATGCAGGAAATATGCAAATTCAATATTATATGCTTGATATAAGATAAAACCCTTCTCAAATTCACCCCTAAACTTGAAGTGGATGGTGTTCTCATCGTCGTTTGGCTTTTCCCTTTCCTTTGATTTTGTCACTTCCACTTGCCTCTTCTTAGTTTGTTAGGATCTGGCTCAACTGCTGTTTAATTTTTTTTTCCTGATCAGTGTTTTGATACCGCAGACTTCCATCCTGTGCAAATCATAAGAATCTGTTGGTATATCCTTATCCAGGTGGATCTCTGATGATGTCTGCGGTGCTGCATGCTCGCCAGGGTCAGAGGGTGACCATATCTGTTGCTCACATTTGGTGTCTATATAACCCTGTGAGATCCTCTCAACCTTGACTGGGACTGTGTCATACATGGTGACGCAGGAATCGAAGTCCTCCTCCTCTATATAGTAATGGCAGATCTGTGTGATGAGGACTGGATGTAACAGTTTGTGCCTTATGACACCCTCCATGATTGTTATGAACAGCATGTTTACAATGCAAAATTGATAGTTCTTCATTATTAAGAAATGGACGACATGACCCACAATCACCAAGAAAGAAGAAACTCGGATGAGCCCTTTGACATTTCGGTATACCCAGCGACAAGCAGTATATACATTTTGATACATCTGCTGGGCGTTCAGCCCAGCATCTCGTAGTTCGCACCTCGATCCCATAATCGTTCTATACTCGGCGAGCTCTAATGGATATTGAAATCCTGGTCGGGTGGGGATGTTGGTGACTTTTGAAATTGTTTCTGCTGAGAACACCCTCCTTCTTCCCCGAAAATGAAAACAGACACGATCCTGCAATTGCTCGCCCGCTCGCAACGCATCGTTGAATTCATCTACTAATTCTCGAATGGCACACAACCCCTCATCCCCATACAACAGAAATTCCCAACCCATTTGACAAATCGTATCATAGAAATAGATCCCATATAGCTCATGGGTGAACACAACGGCGCCATTTGATTAGCACACTTTTTGCGTGTCGTTTTAAAGTTTGAAACAACCGCAATAAAAACAGTGTCGCGTGTAGTGATCCGAGATGAGTATGGGTCGTCCATAGGGAGATGGTATCTTTTTAAGCTTTTTTAACGAGTTAAGTCCATAACTTAAGTTGTTTTTATTCTAAGTTTCGAAAATATGATATGTTCAAGAAAATGACTTGTTAGGGGTAGTTTTAGGTTAGCTTGAGTTAGGATAATGTTTGTCGTTTCCTTATAGACCTAACTTTATATTGATGGTAAGGTAATCGGCAACAACGTAGATTTGGGAACTTGAAGTACGGTATTTGCGATTGTGTGCTAAATTCGTATTTTTTGTCCCTTGTCCTTCCGTTCTTGTCTCTTGGTCTTAACCTCCGGCAAACCACTCGCAATCGGTCACGATTAAGAGTCACCGCTATCATGGTAGGATAGGGTGCCTAACGGAGTAGATTACGAATCGTTTGGTCAGAGTTCCAATTACAAGTTAAGGGGTTTTAAGGTTTTTAGCAAACACTTCTCCTAAAAAAAACTAACCATATTCTATCCTTAATAAGTTAAACACATTACTCACACATATTTACAAGAACCAAATAAAACATAAAAAGAGAAAGGCACATAGTAAAAATTGCAAAAAAAAGTAAAGCAAAGGTTTAAGAACAAAGAACCGATATATCCGATATGCAACTCTTCAAGTATCCTTAAATCCAAATCTCAATATGAAATCAAAATACTAAACTTTAAATTTGTAAGCTCACTTAAGAGATTGCAAGATCAAAGAAAAGCAAAGAATTTCACTATATCACAATTTTAGCAAGCACATGACATGAAATGAGCAAAAGAGAACTTTTTATTGATTGATAATGAAGATACAAGCTAATTTGAATTCAAGAACCTAAATTTTAAGCTTGTAAGTTTTGTGAAGAAGTTACAAGGTCAAGATAGAGAGCAAGAACTCAAGAGTATAAAAGGAAAAACAAGTTAACATCTACAAAATGAAAAACTAGTTCTAAACTAAAAACATGGACACTTTAGCCTCTCTTCTGGTGTATATTTATAAGCATCTCCACAGAATAAACAAACAATAAAATAAGGGTGATGTGACAATGTGGATTTACCAGAAGAAAAATGAAGAACTTTTGAGCTAGATGGGCCGGTGGTAGCGGGTATTTTAGGGATTTTGTCAGTTTTTCTCCAATGTTGGGGCCCGTCTTCTTGTGATGATCTTATCGTCTTCTTGTGATGATCTTATAGTCTCTTCATGATCTTTCTAGAATTGTTTGATTTTTTAATATGAGCTTGGTTTGCAATCTGTAGATTTGGAGGGAAAATATGACTTTAAATCACATCACACATTTTTGCTTCACTCATCACCCACCCACTTGCACAAGTCATGATTCTTGTGTGCCTATTTGTGCTAGGCTGTCCCCACCATGGTTCATGCATCCAAAGATTTGTGTTCACACTTGTATCTTGTTGTATCATTTTGGACCGGTCTTGAATAAAGATGTGTACACATTGATTTGTTTTTGCAAACTCTTGAATATTGATCGGTTTCCTGTTCCGGTTGCAGTGTCAGCTCACAAATGTCGTATTCGTGCATTTTGAGTATGTTTCCAGTGTTTTGACACGAATACTTATAATTTATTTTTATTGAGCAGACACGGATTAATAGGACCGATATATCACAAAAATGATAATGAATGAGCGGTATTAAAATGTCATTTTTCATGTTGAACAACCATCTTCTTCTTCCTCATACTCCCTACAAAAATTGTGGTGGTTAGAAATGAGGTTAGAATTTAAAAAGAGAGTGTTTTTCTTAATCACATCATCTCACACATTAACTTATCTAGTTCAATGTGTGAGTTTCTTCACTTGAGAAGTGAAGATGGAGATTCGGGTGGCCACTCTTCACCATGGATCATCTACGGCGAGGCGGCCTGCTAGTAGAATCTCCGGAGATCGCGAAATCTAGCTTGGGTCCTCCGATGGCGATCAGACACGCTACAAAGGTTGTAGCACTCTAAACTTGCTCTCTTTTCTTTTTGCTATTGCAAGTATTTGATGATCTTGGTTAGGTTTTGGTTCTATATATGAAAAATTATTGTTTTCAAATTCCTCCGCGGTCTGTGAATGTTATGGCCCTAGAAACGAAACCCTACAAATACACCTATGAGATCCACACGACTCATAGGGAGAAATACCTTTATGAGACCCTTACGGCTCGTAAAGTAAAAAAAAGCCTTAATTGGCAGGGATCTAAACCTGTTATATAAGCCACATGGTCGAAATTAGCAATGGCATATGATGAGTTTCTCCTGGTAATTTTCTAGTTGTAGCAATATTGATGCTGAATAAGGTATCAGATCCCAAGTCTCTAACTCACAATAAAACTGACAAGTATAAAAAAAGAGCCGAAATGATGGGACAACTAGCAATAAAAAGTAGCGAGTAAAAATAAAATAAAATAGCCGAAATGATTGTGCAATCGCGACTTTCGCGATATGAAAAGTAGAAAGGGTAGAGCATCGTGGGAAAAAAGTGAATGATAAAAATAAAATTTTTCTGCCTTGCAGATAGTTCGAATCTCGACTCCTATAGGCAGTTCATGAATGAAAAGGAGCGATGTGTTTCCCTATGCTCCGTCAAATGGATAACTGAGTCTGGATGGCATAACACAGAGACTACAGGGATGCCCGACTCATTTCGATGAAGTATGATTGCGGCGCCGTTAAAGACCCAAGGGTCGAATTGAAGTGAAGTGGTGGCATATTCCTAGTTTCGGGTCTTGATGGCAATACATACAAAACCTAAAGACCATTGGATGTCATCCCACCTCAGAAGGGTTCACTCATGACTCCTTGGGGCTCTAAATCGAGCCTAACCTCAAGTAAAGCTGTTGGCTATAGTTCTCTCAAGTCAATTATTGGATCCCGGGCACATGATTGCAATGATTGAGGGAGGACCTATACCGGTAGAACAGTCTTACTCAAGATGATAGTATGCTATCTGGTTTGTCTTTATCATCGTGTACATGCTTCAGGTGACATTACAGATCACTATTACATGTTGATAGAGCCCATAGGATTCTTGCTTGACTACCAGCAGTATGATGGCGATCATATACGTGAGAGCTTGGTGGTCTATAAGCACATCCATAAAGTGTCCCTAGTCGTGGGAGTTTCGAGACTGGGCATCGATACTCCAAGAGTAGACTAGTGTATATGGATCAAGACCCCGACTAGGGGCGGTGGCCGGTCTCACAAGCCATTGGTGTTAGTTGGTTCACTTAAGATGTATACAGGTGCTCATTGGGTTATGAGTACACCGAACGGACTTGCCGAAAACATGCTAGTTGGTATTATACCTCTTGTCATATACCAGTTCCCTGGTGACATGTCTACAGGTTAGTCTATCGACCTGAGATCGTCATTTGTCTCGTGTGAGTTCACACCGTGCTTTGATTACTACCCTACCACGGCTCAAAGGAGTCGTGCAAACAGGTTTTAGTTGGGTACATCCCGAGCCACATGGAGGCAGTAAGCGGATCGTCAGGTGATTCTTCTCTCCCGGTATTGGGGGTTGATGTCGCGGAGTGCACTGGTGTCCATCACTAGAAATCCTTGGCCAAGATAGTCGAGAATTACTGATCTAGGATCGGTAGTTTCTCAGGTGGTGATAGGTTTCATACCAACACTAAATGTCGTGTTATTAGGGGTCTGACTTTATCCAACCCCCTAAACTCGATATGCGATACTCATAAACGAACGGACTGGACTGTACGGAGATTGTCACTGTCAGGCTCAGTAGGGGTACGGATGAGTTTGCTCGTCGGCTTTCCTTTCGCTCAATACCTGGGTAGCTGTTACGTACAGCTAGTGCCGCTGACGTGCTTATGGTTAAACCCGCTGCCAGCGTATTGACGAGTCTTTAGAGTCCCACACAGAGGGTTTTCACGGTTCAGGCGATATGGTGTAGATGACGTATGTTGGTACATACAGGTGTCCGATTAAATATGTGTACAGGCTGCACAGAATTTAATCGGACGGTTAATAATACTAGCGGCTTAGGACTGAGCCGGATTATTAAATCAGGTTTTGATTTCATAATTTATATATGTATTTATATATATGTATTCTAGTATTATTGTTCACTATTCATTTTCTCTCTTGGCTATTCGTATTTTTGTACGAATACGCGTATATGTATTTCGATATGTATACCAGGTTGTATTCTGTATTTATACGGAATAGTTTCTAGAAGATTTAACACCTCATTATTTGATTTTTATTTTTGGAAAATCATTTTGGGAAATGAGGTGGAGGGGGTGAGGTGGCATGAACATTGTTTAGCATGTAGAGAGGTATGGTATGGACTTGTTTAGTTTATTAGTTAAATGAAAAGAGATATTGTGTGCATGATTGAGAGAGAGAGTGTGTGGCACAGCCATCATTTTTAGAAAATGGCCTTGCTCATTTCATTTTTCTTCACTTGCTTCATTTTCTCACTTGGAGAAAAACACTTAGCCATTTCTTGAGTTGTTCATGCCATTTGTTTTCCTCACCTCCTCTTCATCTTCTATAGTTGCTCTTTGAGCATTTGTGATGAGAGAAAAACAATAGTGAGATAATACTACACCTCCACTCTCCATTGCTAGCAACTTTGGAGTGTCGGTTGCCTCGCTTGGCGAGGCTAAAGCTTGCGCTGTTTCCCTTGGGTGAATCATTGTAGATGGAGGAAGACCGGCAACCAAATTCGATTCGTGACCACTAGGAGCTTGGGAAGATGGTTGAAGACCCGAAGGACTTGGTTCATTCGGTATAAACATCTAATTCCTCTTTATATGTTTGCTAATATAGGGTTTTTAGTTCGATCTTGTGCGGGTTAAAATTTTTATTCCGCATTTGGCCACGGTTTAATGGCCGGGGCACCGGCAAAACCCAACAAAAGCGCCATGGCAATACCTAACGCTGGATCTTCCGATGGTAGTATGGATATTCCAACCTTAGAAAACTACTAGAAGACGTCGTGTCCAGCATCATAAGGGATCAGAGACACGACAAACGCATGGCTACTAGAGCCGCAACCTAAGGGATTGCACATTGGGGAAATATCAGCCAATGCGACGGTACGATGGATTTAATCCGGTACCACAAACCTATCGGGCTCATATGATAAAAGAGGTTATGTATATTTAACGTTAGGACAAGTTTACCTATAAGCATAATGGAAGGGTAAACTGAACACTCCAAAACGAGTTAATAAACTAATCTATACCATTTCAGGGCAATCAGGAGATAGAGAGATACAAATATGAAAAGAAATATCTTTTATTCATAAGTCAAAATTGTTAACAGATATAATCTGTAAAAGGGGTACAAAAAAAATTAAGAAGGTGGAGCACTCAGCAAGTTGGCAAAATATTTGCTCCTCTCCTCAAGCTCATTTTCTCTCTCCTCTAAAATGGCTGGGCTTCAGCCTCTTCTTTATGGCGATGGCATTCGGCGAGCTTATTTTCGATTGCACTCTTATCAGTAATGTGGTTCTGCATTGCCGTTTCCATAGCCACGACTTCATTATCTAAGGCAAGCCCTCTGGCCATAGCATGGGCAAGTGCTCTCCAAAATATATGCACACGATTAGCAGTGGTTATCCGCTCCTTTCTTAAATGTATAAGTTCTCGGGAAGCTACTTCACCCTACGACTTTTTCGGGTCAGCCGTTTCTCTTTGGACTTGATAAGGGCAATGCACCGCCTGACCCGTTCATTTTGCTCAGCCCTCAACAATGGTGCTTTTGTGGCAAAACGTTTAGACACGAGCTTATAAAGGCATGTTTCAATTTTCCTACAACAGTCAACCCAGGTACATACCGGGTTTTCTTCATGATAGATACTGAAGGTACCCAACATGAGATTGGCTACTTCAGCAAATTCTTCTGTGGAATATGAAACCCCAGCATTCAGCTCCGCGATGAGGGCCATCAGTGACTGTACGCTGTTCCCTTCCAATAGAGGAGACGTGCGTCGGGCAAAATTTCCTACAAGCATGATCACACAGAGCTTAAAAGGGACTAAATCGGTCGGAGCTATTGAATCAGGAAGTGCAACAAGCTCCTCTAAGTTCTCGTCTTTTATAAGTTGCAAAACTTCCATCAGAAATCACTCCTACTATGAGTATTAATCTTTGAAGGAGAACCGGAAAAGAACGGGCAGGAGATAAACTTACCAACACTAGACTCAGACGCCATACGTAAGGATGAGTTGTGACCTAGCCTCTCCAGAATAATTCCGACGAGTTGTAATACTATCAGGCTTATCTCTGAAGCTTCAGACGGTTGGCGTAAGAATTGAGTCGGTACAGAAAACGATAAATACTAAAATCGAAAGAAAAGGTACCTTTCGCCATTATGCTGGGGGTGAGTCATGGAATCACAGAGGAAGTAGGAGGAGCAACAATATTCATGATGCTGGCCAATGTAGACTCCCCAGTCTGTAAACCATCAATAGTCGTAGAAGCAGTAGTCATTGATGTTGCAGACGATATAATTTCCGGCATGCCCGTACCCGAAACAAAAAAAACATCAACAATTTTGTCTGGCAGAGGTGAAAATAAACGTAAGATAAATGCAATGAAAGATACCAATGGGTCCCATGGGATTTTATGGGAAAAGAGCCACATACGTATCCTGAATGCTACTAGCTTCAATGCCCGCCACAATAGAGCCGCTTATGTCTACAGGGGAGGTGGAATCGGAAAGAAAATCCATGGCACTCGAGTCAATGGCTGTTGTCGCTATTGTAGGGTTTCTTAGGTACAACCACAAAGTTTCACAAGGCATCAAACATGCCGTATTTAAAAACTAGTGTGCCAAACAACCCTAACCTAGGATCTAACTAGAGTTTTAGGAGCAAAACAACAAGTAAATCTAAGTGATAACGGAATACAACCTTTGTAAACTGGTCCTTCACTTCAATAGCACCTTGTAGTGGTGATTTGTCTATCAAAAACTATATCAAGAACGGCGTCGCATAAAGCTAGCCGGTGAGTACGGTTCGGTCCACATGGATGTTGTGAATCTCCTAATCGTTCTTACGAGTTAATTCCAAATGGTGTTTGGTCTTTTAATTAGATCTAAAAACGAAGTTGTGTTCTATTAGGATTAGGAAACTTGCTAGGATTAGGTTTAGGTAATGTTTGGTAAATAAAGATCTACACCTCTTTTTAATATCTTAATTTAGATATCATATTAGGGGTTATTGTAAATTTTAATAAAGGGGATTAGGATGATTGGGAAGATGCTTCTTCCTCTAGATCCTTGTCCTTCCTTTCTTAACCTTTACCCTAACCTCCATGGAAAACTTACAACTCTGGTCTTTTACTACGGATCACCGCTACCTCGAGGGTAGAGTGCCGTAGGGAGCGGAAGATGAAAGTATGCATGGAGTCCTAATGTTCATAATAGATTGGCAAAGAAAAGAGATGAGAGATCTTCATCTCTCAAACCCTTCCCTATTCCTAACCTCAACAAGCAAGGAGACTACTCACTCATTAGGGAATTAAAATACATTTATCTAGGGCAGAGAATAAAAGATTAACTAGGGCAAGGAATTAAATTTATCTAGAGCAAGAATAGAAAATTAACCTAAGGCAGAAAATAAAGAACTTACAACTTGATGCTCTCCAAAAGAATGCTGAAATTTATTAATGAAGGGAGGCATAGCCTTTACAATGATTTAGAGTTCCTATTTATAGAGGATAGGAAACCCTAGGTTGCAATTGATTCGCACGTCTGTATTTACCAAAATATCCTTAGGAAGACCTAGTCAAAGTAGACTTCAAGCTTTGGTAAAATTTTATATCTGGAAATTTTGGAACTAATTCTGGGCTTCTTGGGCTTTTTATTTCTTTGGATCTTTATTCAATTTGGCTTCTCTATTTCTTCCAGATCTCCAGTGAACAATTGCGGTGGACTTTTAATCGTTCGCTTTGTAATCTTGGACCTTGCATTGCCTTGTACTTTATGAATTTTATTTTTGATGAAGGCTTGATCAAGAGTCTTCTGTTTGTTGGTCAAAATCCACTTTTGCATCGTCTTTTCATCATTTTCACTGTTTTCTGTTCAAGCACCTGTAACCTGTAATATGTAGCAGACATGCGCCAAAAGTACCTGTTTTATTGTAAAATACATAAGAATGGGGAATATAATAATGCAATATTATGATATGAACAAATACCACCAAACTTATCTTTTGCTCGTCCTCGAGCAAACTTATTTTTTTATTCTCTACAAAAACCTAACCGCACTTTCGCTGGGAAACGCAATTGCACTGAGCTCGTGCAACAAGCCGTTAAACCTCTAGGTGTCCCTAGTAGGAGGAGTGTTGTCTCCTGAGGATTTTCAGCGGATACTACCCACAAAATCCTATCAATTCAGCTTTTCGACTTTTGTTCTCCAATTAGGTTTTCTAACAAGGAATTCTATTATCGTCGACTCGTAAATTATCCACCCATATTCTTCACACTTCCTCATTATTTAACTTAAGATTATATATGTTCTGCAGACCTACTTAGCTTTCGGCATCTCTTAAGTTTTCCTTCTAGGGTTCCATCTCCACTTAGGAATTTTTATCAATTCTACTTAAGATACAAGTTCTATTCTTCATTCCTTTCTCTTATCTAAACTCCAATCACATATCCCTACGTGTGTGTATGAATCACCCCTACACTTGGAAATTCAAATCAAGCAATCATACCCTTGTCCGTTGTCCAAAGTACTTATTAGTTGGTGAATTTTTAATTGAATTTTGCTTACACATCCTTCATGCGACCGTTAATACTTCTTGAGGTACCAACGACCGATTACAAGATGCGTTAGCACTTTAAAGCGTAAGTCCTAGTCTTGCAACACCTAAGGCTTTTAGCAGTGACTCCCAAACCAGTTGGTCTAAGGCACTAGGTGATGAAGCACCCTTGCCAAATATTTTTCTATTTTTGCAGCCTTAAGTAATCACAAAAAGCAGTGTTCATTTTTTTTTATTCACTCTTTTTTTCTTTTATTTTCATTGTACTAAGGACTTTAGACAAGAGCATTTCAAGGTCTCTTCTACTATTCCAAGTTTCAAGGTGCGTGATTGTGCAAATTGTAAGGTATACGTTTTCAGAATTTAGACTTAAGCTAGGAATTATTTTTCAAACTTATACTTTAATAAAAATATAAATACTTTTCCTTTGTTTTAACTTAGCCTAAGACGTGAACTCAAAATTTGCCTATTTCTAAATAAACTAAAAAAACATACACTTTCTACCGTTAAACTTTAAGGAAGGTTATCTTTAGGGTTTTTAATTTACTAGGTCTAAGATCTAGTTGTTCCTAGCCAGTTAACCTATTTGTCAAACTCAAGTCAAATAAAGCCAAAATTGAATACAATGATTTTTATAATTTTTGAAAATTTTCAATTTTTATGGGTTTTTAAATAAGTATGCAAATGCAAAAATATGTACAAATGAATGCGAAGGAAGAAGACTTACCGAGCATACCCCCAAACTGAAACTTGACAGTGTCCTCACTGTCATGCTACACCAAGAGGGTCAAAATGCCAGCACTCCCCTGTTTATTTATTTATTTATTTTATTTTTTATTTTTTTGAATTTTTTATTATTTTTTATAGAAAAAGAAAACAAAAAAATATCTATACATATATACAACAAGGTTCCCCCCAAACTTAAGCTTGGCCTTACACAAGCCAAAGGTTAGCACCAACCATTCAAAAATCTTATCGTGGTAATGGCCGAGTTGATGAAATAATGGGGTGTAGAGAAAAGAAATGAGAAACACACGAGACCGTGTGGGAAGAAGGGTAGAATATGGTCTCGATGGAGGAGAAGAATGGCGGAAAAGAGAAAGAAGTGGAGTACGATCTTGAGGGTGTAAATCGAGTGAATAAATGAGCGCAATTTGTGATGACCGATGTGTAAAAAGCGATTGCGCTAACCTATCAACCCGTCGAGAAATGCGGTCAAATCCCTCAAGATTCGCAAGAAAACATGGGTACGCCGAACTTGGTATTGGAGATAAAAGCGTAACGGTCTCTTGTACGGTCGGAACGATAGGAAGGACGAAAGGGAGTGAATTAGGGATAGTCTCATTCTCACCGTAGTAAACTGTCTCGAATTTAAAAGATTCCATCAATGGTTCGAAACGACTGTAAACAACCGAGTCTGATGGTTCAACTAACTCATCTGAAAATGTAAAGGACTCAAACTCGGGCGGTGAGTCATCAATATCGTCCGAAAAAGTGAAACACTCGTAAGTGTTATCGGCTGTGAGAACTGTGTCAGATTCAAAGTAAAATTTTTCAAGCTCACAGTCTTTAAGCGTGATCTTTTGCGTAGTCGGAACGATGGAAAGGAGGGAGGGTGATATAACAGTTAAAGGCTCGGGAGGATGAATTGGAAAATCCGACACATCAAACAAGAATAGTTTAACCTCAATATTATCCTCAATACTCTCCTCAATACTATCCTCAAAATTCTCCTCAATATTCAGCTCATCCATGCCATTATCATCAAAATCAAGACGCATATGAAGTTCGGGAGAAACATCTAATGACTCGGGATGATGAATTGGACATAAAATTTCAAACAAATCGACAGGTTCATCATCCGAAATATTCCCGGCGTCTATATCCTCAATCAAGTGAAAATCATTTTTCTCTGACACCTTATCAAAAGCATGGATATTTATCACTTTTGGTTCTAGAATGGAGGTGTAAAAGTCAAACGGATTAGGTGTGGTTTCACTCGAAAGGGGTTCTTCACAATTTGGCAAATCAAGCACTACAAAATCACACAACTCATTTTTATTCTCAACTGGTGAATCATTTGGGACAATCGATGGAAAACCGGAGTTGTGGGCTTCAATTGGGTAAGAGTAGGTTTGATTTGGAAATCCTCTCACATTCTCACTCTGTCCAACCGCCTCCTTATACATTGAAAAATTTGAAGCTAGTGGGAAACTAACTACCGGTTCACTAGGTTGCATAAGGGCGGCCACGGACGCTTCCACATTCCTAGTCATTTTGTTTGTTGCTAAGATATAAGCCTCCAACGACTCTTCCAAACTAGACTTGGGTGGTGAGGGGGTTTCGGCAAAAGATTCGAAATTGGTTGGATATGTGAAACTCCCAAAAGGATGTGTAGAAGCAGTGTCTAGTGAAGGTGGGAAGGTCGGGTGGGACTGGTAGGAAGTGGGTGATTGGACAAGGATAGGGTCAACATGTGGATAAAAAGGTGAATAGTCATGTGGATCCCTAGAACTAGATGTGTAGAGAGGGGTGAAAGATTGGCTGCGAGATTGAGCAATATGCTCAGCAATGGACATCGGCTTAGGAGTTACAGCAGAACTTGAAAAAGTGGTATCAACATATGAAGGTGGTAAAGGTTGACTTGGTTGACACAAAGTGGATTGAAAAGTCGAACTGTTTCTCTTAGACGCTTCTATTTGATCTTTCAAAGATATTTTAGGCATGAAAGGATCGTCTTTAAATTGACCGAACAAATTGACGTACGACGCAAAGTTAGGTTCGGGATACCAAAGTTCGGAAAGTGATTTATGATGTGGTGTACCCATGATAGATGAAAGAGAAGAGAAAGTAGGTGGTGCAAGGATTTCTTAGCGACAAAAGTTTGCAAGTTTTCTAATAAAAATTTTCCTTTTTTCTTTTTCGCTTTTTTTTTATTTGGAACTGTTTGCAAAAAAGAATTTTTTTTTTGATAAAGGGCTAAGACATACTTTCGATCAACCAAAAATGCACAATCAGGCCTAGATCTAGGGTCACCTAGGTGAGCTAGACAGCTCCTAACTGTTCCAAAGGGCTAGAAATAGGACCTCAAACCGCCTCTTCACCGCCAATTGCGGCCAGGTAAGTGCCAGGTAAGTGGGAAGGAACCACAGTAGTGGGCCTAATTAAAAACCACTAGCCTTGACACACATGCCTAGTCACCGCAAGGTCAGGTTAGGATAAACGGCCGTTGCCTATAACTAGTCCTCTGTCCTATTGAGCGCGACGTCCTTAGGGCTGAGTCTAGTATTTTTTAATTAAGATTGGTCAATGCAAATGCCTTATGTGATTTCTGGGGTCCTGGGAAGGGTGATGAAATCCCCACCCAATCTGAATTGGTCAAAAAGTCTCTTAAAGTCCGATTAAAGATATGCAAAACAGTAAATCACTTGCAATCAAAGATTTTTATTCTATGCGCGGCGCAAAGAATCCAGCACAAGATTGTTATTTGGAAGGGGAAAGATTTTTTTTAAGCGAAAAGAATCCTGCAGGAGAATTTTCAGAAGATATATCGGAGATTTGCAGAGGAGGAGAGAGAAAACTCACAGAGAATTGCAGTGGCGGAACTGTTTTTTTTTTACCGCGCTTCTGCCCCCTTTTTTTTTTAACCGACCAAAACGCGATGGTTCCGTGGTCGCAAGTAGGATCTGGCGACGGTTCCACGGCCGGAATGGGGTCGCGAGGTTTTTTTTTTTTTTGCTCTCCAGATCGCGCGGTTGACTTGTTGACTCGGTCCTCCAAATTTCTTCTGTTTTCTTTTGTGATATTCCTCTGTTTGTTCGAATTTGATAGTTGTTGTTTTGATCTCTATAGATTTCTAAATCCGAATTTGTTCGTAGATCCTGCAAAATTCACACAAAAATACCCTTTCCAAAAATAACAGATGATATATTTTTTATAGTTTTTTATTTTTCAGATTTTTATGATTTTTTAAATTTTGATTAACCCGAAATTGCAAAAAGGAAATTTTACGCCATCCCTGGCAACGGCGCCATTTGATTTGTCTGTCAAAAACTATCTATTATCACAATCAAGAACGGCGTCGCATGAAACTAGCCGGTGAGTACGGGTCGGTCCACAGGGATGTTGTGAATCTCCTAATCGCTCTTACGAGTTAATTCCAAATGGTGTTTGGTCTTTTAATTAGATCTAAAAATGAACTTGTGTTCTATTTGGATTAGGAAACTTGCTAAGATTAGGTTTAGGTAAAGTTTAGTAAATAAAGATCTACACCTCTTTTCAATATCTTAATTTAGATATCATATTAGGGGTTATTGTAAATTTTAATAAAGCGGATTAGGATGATTGGGAAGATGCTTCTTCCTCTAAATCCTTGTCCTTCCTTTCTTAACCTTTACCCTAACCTCCATGGAAAACTTACAACTCCGGTCTTTTATACTACGGATCACCGCTACCTCGAGGGTAGAGTGCCGTAGGGAGCGGAAGATGAAAGTATGCATGGAGTCCTAATGTTCATAATAGATTGGCAAAGAAAAGAGATGAGAAATCTTTATCTCTCAAACCCTTCCCTATTCCTAACCCCAACAAGCGAGGAGACTACTCACTCATTAGGGAATTAAAATACATTTATCTAGGGAAGAGAATAAAAGATTAACTAGGGCAAGGAATTAAATTTATCTAGAGCAAGAATAGAAAATTAACCTAAGGCAGAAAATAAAGAACTTACAACTTGATGCTCTCCAAAAGAATGCTGAAATTTATTAATGAAGGGAGGCATAGCCTTTAAAATGATTTAGAGTTCCTATTTATAGAGGATAGGAAACCCTAGGTTATAATTGATTCGCACGTCTGCATTTACCAAAATATCCTTAGGAAGACCTAGTCAAAGTAGACTTCAAGCTTTGGTAAAATTTTATGTCTGGAAATTTTGGAACTAATTCTGGGCTTCTAGGGCTTTTTATTTCTTTGGATCTTTATTCAAATTGGCTTCTCTATTTCTTCCAGATCTCCAGTGAACAATTGCGGTGGACTTTTAACCGTTCGCTTTGTAATCTTGGACCTTGCATTGTCTTGCACTTTGTGAATTTTATCTTTGATGTAGGCTTGGTCAAGAGTCTTCTGTTTGTTAGTCAAAATCCACTTTTGCATCGTCTTTTCATCATTTTCACTGTTTTCTGTCCAAGAACCTGTAACCTGTAATATGTAGCAGACATGCGTCAAAAGTACCTGTTTTATTGTAAAATGCATAAGAATGGGGAATATAATAATGCAATATTATGATATGAACAAGTGGTGCCTTCGCTGCGATCATAGAACTCCCGGACTCTTGCATGGCTTCTCAAGGTGAAAGGAACGATCTTGCTTGAAGTTTTCGAGGCCGAAGATGATCTACATTGAGGAGACGCTAACTCAAGCTGCCACTTCACTAATGAGAGATTAGTGAAGCTAACACCCTATACTAAAGTGCTAATCTAGTAGAGGATGATGAAGTAGGAAGTGGGCTCACTTTAGTTTTATTTTTCTCATAATATTTTCTCACTTGATCAAAACCTAGAGAGCTCTTGAGGTTTGAAGAAGAAGATGAAGTCAAGAGATGAGAATGAGCTAATGAGGTGAGAGAATCAACCATGGATGAGTTTGTATCATATACTAACTCATGTATAGAGATAACCATAGCTAAATTATAATGGTTAGGTTAATAAATATCTTAAGTAAAACAAAATGAGTGGACAAGTCAGTGCATCCAAAAGCTTCTACAAGCTTCATGCATGTGGCTAATTATCCACCAATTTTGGATTTACTTTAAATATTAAACCCTACATTATAATTAGTATAGTGTAAGTCTCATACACCCATGTAGTGTATATCATCAACCATGACACAAATTAGAACACAATTAATATATATCACATATATAATAAGTGTGCACATGTGAGAATAATAAATGCTTAAGTGAGTTAATATTAGCTAATATAAACTAGTATATCAAATATACAATTATACACTAAATTATCAAATCAACACTTGATTTAATAATCCGTCTATATCATATATAACCGACTAATATTATATGTACTAACTCATCGAATCAACACTTGATTCGATAACCCGGCTATATCATATATAACCGACCGATACAAATATCGCGAGAATCGAATACGGTATCACATACTCGTATTATTCTCGGTCCCACACATATCACATATGTGCTCCTACTTCCTTTTGCCTGAGCCAGTAAAACCTCCATGTAGGACTCTAAAGACTCGTCAATACGCCGGCAGTAGGTGATGATCACACCAAACACCCACAAGCCGTCAGCGGTACTAGCTGGACGTAACGGCTATCCGGGTATTGAACGATCAGAAGATCAACAAGCAAGCCAGCTCTAGCTCCTGTAAAGCCTGTCAGTAATACTACTGTACAGTCTGGTCTCCTCGTCTAATATGTCGCATATCCAGTCTAGGGGTGGTAAACGTCAGACCCCAATAACCGATAAGTCATGCCGATATAAGGCTCATAACGGGTCGAGAAACTACTGATAACTCTTACCAGTAAATCTCTAAATCAGCCCTGGCCAGGGACTTCCCTGTTATGGCCAATCGAGCACAGCGCAACATCAACCCCCAATACCGGGAGAGACGAAACCCCTCCTATCGCTCATTGCCTCCATGTGACTCGAGACTGTACCCAAAAACCACCGTTTTTCATGTCCTCTTGAACGTGGTAAGGTAGAAATCAAAGCACGGTGGGAATCACACAAGACTCTATGACGATCTCGGGTCTACAGACTAACCTGTACCAGTGTCACCAGAGAACTGCTATCCGACGATAAGTATAATACCAACTAGGAGTTCTCGGCGAGTCCGTCCAGTGTACCCAGTCTCCACTGAGCACCCGTATACTATCTCTGATGTCAAACACCAATGGATATGGGATCATCCATCGCCCATCTCATGGGTCGAGAAGCGTATACGCTAGTCTACTCCGGTATATCGATGCCCTATCTCGATACACCCACGACTAGGAACATTAAAGGATAAACTTATGGACTACCATGGCCCCACTAGTATGATCTGTATCATAATCCTGGTAGTCAAGTACACATCCTAAGGGCTTTACCAACATGCAACCATAAGACAGTATCAAGAGACAAGTATACATGTTAAGATAAAGAGCAACCAGATAGCATACTATCATATCGAGCAAGAAAGTCCTCTCTCTATATGTCTAAGCATTTAATTTGGTCTCAAAGAATATCTATTACCGCAATCAAGAACGGCGTCGCTTTGCAACTAGCCGGTGAGTACGGGTCGGTCCACAGGGATGTTGTGAATCTCCTAATCGCGCTAACGAGTTAATTCCGAAGGGTTTTCGGATTGATTATTAAATCTAAAATCTAAATCTATCTATCTAAGATTATCTAGATCTAGTCTTGCTAGGGTTAGGTTTAGGAATGGTTTGGAAATGTAAATAAATCTCAACGCTTTCTATACCCAAATGAAGATCTATAAGGAGTTATGGTAATTATCAATAAAGGGGATTAGATACATTCGGGAAGGTGTTCCTTCCTCTAGGTTCTTGTCCTTCCTTTAGAGATCCTTACCCTAACCTCCATAGAAAACGCGCGCAACCGGGCCTTTATACTACGGTATCACTGCTACCTTGAAAGATAGGGTGCCGTAGGGCGCGGTGTGTGCGTGTATGCATGGAGTCCTATTGAAAATATATTATGGGCAAGAAAGGGATGAGAGATCTCATCTCTCAAAAGCCTTCCCCAAAGCTAACATCTAATGCAAGGAATTAAAATCTAATTAGAGCAATTAAATAAAACTACTTACAGATGGCTCTCTCCAAATATCAACGCAGGGTTGTCAGATCTGAATTAATGAAGTGAAAAGAGGCACCGATGCTCTCCAAAAGAATTCTAAAATTTATTAATGAAGGGAGGCATGAGAAAATACAATGATTTGGGTTCTATTTATAGGAGATAGAAACCCTAGGTTACAATTGATTCGCACATCTGCATTTACCAAAATATCCTTAGGAAGACCTAGTCAAAGTAGACTCCAAGCTTTGGTAAAATTTTATGTCTGGAAATTTTGGAACTGATTCTGGGCTTCTTGGGCTTTTTATTTCTTTGGATCTTTATTCAATTTGGCTTCTCTATTTCTTCCAGATCTCCAGTGAACAATTGCAGTGGACTTTTAACCGTTTGCTTTGTAATCTTGGACCTTGCGTTGCCTTGTAATATCTTTTGTGTAGGCTTGATTAAGATCCTTCTATTTGTTGGTCAAAGTCCCTTTTTTATATCGTCTTTTGTCTTTTTCACTGTTTTCGCTCCAAGAACCTGTAACCTGTAATATGTAGCAGACATGCGTCAAAAGCACCTATTTATTTATAAAAAGAATAAGAATGGGGAATATAATAATAAAATATTATGGTGTGAACAAATACCCCCAAACTTATCTTTTGCTCGTCCTCGAGCAAACTTATTTTTTATTCTCTACAAAAACCTAACCGCACTTTCGCAGGGAAACGCGATTGCACTGAGCTCGTGCAACAAGCCGTTAAATCTCTAGGTGTCCCTAATAGGAGGAGTGTTGTCTCCTGAGGGTTTTCAGCGGATACTACCCACAAAATCCTATCAACTCGGCCCATTGACTTTTGTTCTCCAATTAGGTATTCTAACAAGGAATTCTATTATCGTCGACTCGTAAATTATCCACCCATATTCTTCACACTTCCTCATCATTTAACTTAAGATTATATATGTTCTGCAGACCTACTTAGCTTTCGGCATCTCTTAAGTTTTCCTTCTAGGGTTCCATCTCCACTTAGGAATTTTTATCAACTCTATTAAAGATACAAGTTCTATTCTTCACTCCTTTCTCTCATCTAAACTCCAATCACATACCCCTACGTGTGTGTTTGAATCACCCCTACACTTGGAAATTCAAATCAAGCAAACATACCCTTGTCCGTTGTCCAAAGTACTTATTAGTTGGTGAATTTTTAATTGAATTTTGCTTACACATCCTTCATGCGACCGTTAATACTTCTTGAGATACCAACGACCGATTACAAGATGCGTTAGCACTTTAAAGCGTAAGTCATAGTTTTGCAACACCCAAGGCTTTAGCAGTGACTCCCAAACCAGTTGGTCTAAGGCACTAGGTGATAAGGCACCCTAGCTAAATATTTTTTCTATTTTTGGAGCCTTAAGTAATCACAAAAACCAGTGTCCATTTTTTTATTCTTTATTCACACTTGTATTTTTTTCTTTTATTTTCTTCGTACTAAGGACTTTAGACAAGAGCATTTCAAGGTCTCTTCTACTATTCCAAGTTTCAAGGTGCGTGATTGTGCAAATTGTAGGGTATACGTTTTCAGAATCTAGACTTAAGCTAGGAACTATTTTTCAAACTTATACTCTAATAAGAACATTAATAATTTTCCTCTGTTTTGACTTAGCCCAAGAAGTGAACCCAAAATCTGCCTATTTCTAAATAAACTACAAAGACATATACTTTCTACCGTTAAACTTTAAGGAAAGTTATTTTTAGGGTTTTTAACTTACTAAGTCTAACATCTAGTTGTTCCTAGCTAGTTAACCTATTGTCAAACTCAAGTCAATTAGGCCAAAATTGAATACAATAATTTTTATAATTTTTGAAATTTTTCAATTTTTATGGGTTTTCAAATAAGTATGCAAATGCAAAAATATGTACAAATGAATGCGAAGGAAAAAGACGTACCGAGCATACCCCCAAACTTGAACTTGACAGTGTCCTCACTGTCATGCTAAACCAAGAGGGTCAAAATGTCGGCACACCCCTGTTTATTTATTTATAAATTTTTTTTAATGTTTTGAATTTTTTTTTTATATAGAAAAAAAAACAAAAATATATATACATATATACAACAAGGTTCCCCCCAAACTTAAGCTTGGCCTTACACAAGCCAAAGGTTAGAACCAACCATTCAAAAATCTTATCGTGGTAAAGGTATAGTCGGTGTAAGAATGGGGTGGAAAGAAAAGAGATGAGAAGCACACGAGACCGTATGGAAAGAAGGGTAGAATATGGTCTCGGTGGAGGAGAAGAATGGCGGAAAGGAGAAAGAAGTGGAGTACGATCTTGAGGGTGTAAATCGAGTGAATAAATTAGCGCAATTTGTGATGACCGATGTGTTAAAAGCGATTGCGCTAACCTACCAACCCGTCGTGAAATGGGGTCAAATCCCTCAAGATTCGCAAGAAAACATGGGTACGCCGAACTTGGTATAGAAGATGAAAGCGTAACGGTCACTTGTACGGTCGGAACAATTGGAAGGACGAAAGGAAGTGAATGAGAGATAGTATCATTCTCACCGTAGTAAACTGTCTCGAACTTAAAAGATTCCGTCAATGGTTCGAAACTACTGTAATCAACTGAGTCTGATAGTTCAATTAACTCATCTGAAAATGTGAAGGACTCAAACTCGGGCGGTGAGGCATCAATATCGTCCGAAAAAGTGAAACACTCGTAGGTGTTATCGTCTGTGAGAACTGTGTCAGATTCAAAGGAGAAGTTTTTAAGCTCACTGTCGTCAAGCGTGGTCGGAACGATGTAAAGGAGGGAGGGTGATATAACAGTCAAAGGTTCAGGAGGATGAATTGGAAAATCAGACACATCAAACAAAAATGGTTCAACCTCAATATGATCCTCAAAACTCTTCTCAATACTATCCTTATAATTCTCCTCAAAATTCAACTCATCCATGCCATTATCATCAAAGTCAAGACGCATATGAGATTCGGGAGAAACATTTAATAACTCGGGATGATGATTTGAACATAAAATCTCAATTAAATCGACAGGTTCATCATCCGAAATATTCCCGGCGTCTATATCCTCAATCAAGTGAAAATCAATTTTCTTAGACACCTCATCAAAAGCATGGATATCTATCGATTTAGGTTCTAGATGGGAGGTGTAAAGATCGAAAGGATTTGGTGCGGTTTCACTCGAAAGGGGTTCCTCACAATTTGGCAAATCAAAAACTACAAAATCACACAACTCGTTTTTATTTTGAACTTGTGAATCATCTAGGACATTCGATGGAAAACTGGAGTTGTGGGCTTCAATTGGGTAAGGGTAGGTTTGATTTGGAAATCCTCTCTCATTCTCACTTTGTCCAACCGCCTCTTTATAAATTGAAAAATTTGGAGTTAGCGGGACACTAGCTACCGTTTCACTAGGTTGCATAAGGGCGGCCACGGATGCTTCCACATTCCTAGTCATTTTGTTTGTTGCTGCGATATATGCTTCCAACGACTCTTCCAAACTAGACTTAGGTGGTGAGGGGGTTTCGGTGAAAGATTCGAAATGGTGTGGATATGCAAAACTCCCAACAGGCTGTGTAGAAACAGTGTCAAGTGAAGGTGGGAAAGTCGGGTAGGACTGGTAGGAAGTGGGTGGTAGGACAGGAGTACGGTCAACATCTGGATAAAAAGGTGAAAAGTCGTGTGGATTCCTAGAACTAGATGAGTGGAGAGGGGTGAAAGATCGGCTGCGAGATTGAGCAATATGCTCAGCAACGGACATCGGCTTAGGAGTGACAGAAGGACTCGAAAAAGTGGTGTCAACATATGGAAGTGGTAAAGGTTGACTTGGTTGACACAAAGTGGGTTGAAAAGTCAAACTGTTTCTCCTAGACGCCTCTATTTGATCTTTCAAAGATTTTTTTGGCAAGGAAGGATCGTTTTTAAATTGACCGAACAAATTGACGTACGACGCAAAATTAGGTTCGGGATACCAAAGTTCGGCAAGTGATTTATTATGTGGGGTACCCATGTTAGAAGAAAGGTGACAAGAAGGAAGGTTGGGTGGTGCAAGGATTTATTTGCGGCAAAAGTTAGCAAGTTTTATAATAAAATTTTCCTTTTTCTTTTTATCTATATTTGGAAAAATTGTTGCAAAAAGATATTCGAGAAAAGATATGCAACAAAAAAGATTACTTGCAATCAATTTCTAGTTTAAACGAGGCGCAAAAATCCTGCACAAGATTGTTATTTGGAAAGAGAAAGATTTTTAAAGCGAAAGGAATCCTGCAGAAGATTTGACAAAAGATATATGGGGATTTGCATAGGAGAGAAATAGGAAACAAACCGTGCAAAAATTTCTCGATGATGACGCAAGAGGGCCGTGGAAAGGCGGCGGGAGAGCGCTTAGGCCGCGGTTTAGCGGTGGGATGGAGGCTTTAGGTCTCCAAAAAATTTCTACTGTTCTGTCCTTGCAATACCTCTCTGTTTTGATGTATCTTTTTCTTTTTAGAACTCTGAATTTTTCCAGATCCGTCAATCCTGCAAAGATTCACAAAAAAAAAGTACCCTTTCCAAAAAAATAACAAATGATATATTTTTTGGATTTTTTTAGATTTTTATGATTTTTTAAATTTAGATTAACCCGAAATTGCAAAAAGGAAAATTCTACACCATCCCCGGCAACGGCGCCATTTGATTTGTATGTCAAAAACTATCTATTACCGCAATCAAGAACGGCGTCGCTTTGCAGCTAGCCGGTGAGTACGGGTCGATCCACAGGGATGTTGTGAATCTCCTAATCGCGCTAAAGAGTTAATTCCGAAAGGTGTTCGGATTGATTATTAAATCTAAAATCTAAATCTATCTATCTAAGATTATCTAGATCTAGTCTTGCTAGGGTTAGGTTTAGGAATGATTTGGAAATGTAAATAAATCTCAACGCTTTCTATACCCAAATGAAGATCTATGGGGAGTTATGGTAATTATCAATAAAGGGGATTAGATACATTCGGGAAGGTGTTCCTTTCTCTAGGTTCTTGTCCTTCCTTTAAAGATCTTTACCCTAATCTCCATGGAAAACGCGCGCAACTGGGCCTTTATACTACGGTATCACTGCTGCCTCGAGAGATAGGGTGCTGTAGGGCGCGGTGTGTGCGTGTATGCATGGAGTCCTATTGAAAATATATTATAGGCAAGAAAGGGATGAGAGATCTCATCTCTCAAAAGCCTTCCCCAAAGCTAACATCTAAAGCAAGGAATTAAAATCTAACTAGAGCAATTAAATAAAACTACTTACAGATGGCTCTCTCCAAATATCAACGCAGGGTTGTCAGATCTGAATTAATGAAGTGAAAAGAGGCACCGATGCTCTCAAAAAGAATTCTAAAATTTATTAATGAAGGGAGGCATGAGAAAATACAATGATTTAGGTTCTATTTATAGGAGATAGAAACCCTAGGTTACAATTGATTCGCACATCTGCATTTACCAAAATATCCTTAGGAAGACCTAGTCAAAGTAGACTCCAAGCTTTGGTAAAATTTTATGTCTGGAAATTTTGGAACTGATTCTGGGCTTCTTGGGCTTTTTATTTCTTTGGATCTTTATTCAATTTGGCTTCTCTATTTCTTCCAGATCTCCAGTGAACAATTGCAGTGGACTTTTAACCGTTTTCTTTGTAATCTTGGACCTTGCGTTGCCTTGTACTGATCTTTTGTGTAGGCTTGATTAAGATCCTTCTATTTGTTGGTCAAAGTCCCTTTTTTATATCGTTATTTGTCTTTTTCACTGTTTTCGCTCCAAGAACCTGTAACCTGTAATATGTAGCAGACATGCGTCAAAAGCACATGTTTATTTATAAAAAGAATAAGAATGGGGAATATAATAATACAATATTATGGTATGAACAGCATCCACTATAATATATATCATATGTACAATAATGGCCTCTAGGGCATACATACAACTAACAATCCCCCACTTGCATTAGGGCCAGCTGCTGTAGTATCGCATACCCAACATCCCGAAGAGTCTTTCGAACTGTATTTAGGGAATGACCTTCATGAGTGGATCCGCTGTGTTGTTCTTCGTGTCAACTCTCTTAACCTTGATCTCCCGGCGATCAACTATCTCCCGGATCAGGTGATACCGCCCCAGAATATGCCTGGATCGCTGATAGGACTTGGGTTTCTTGGCTAAAGCCACCGCTCCATTGTTATCATAATACAAAAGTATTGGATACTCAATGGATGGAACCACTCCAAGTTCAGTTATGAACTTCTTCATCTAGACAGCCTCTTTGGCAGCATCGTTGGCAGCGATGTATTCAGCCTCCATCGTCGAGTCTGCCACGGTTTCCTGCATGGAACTCTTCCAGCATACCGCCCCTCCATTGAGAGTAAAGACAAATCCCGAGTGCGACTTAGAGTCTTCCTTATCACTCTGAAAGATCGTATCGGTAAAGGACTCCACTTGGAGTTCTCCGTTACCATACACCAAGAGCATCTCTTTAGTCCTTCTCAAGTACTTGAGAATGCTCTTCACAGCTGTCCAGTGACTCTCTCCAGGATCTGCTTGATACCTACTCACTACACTTAGTGAGTGTGCTACATCGGGACTGGTACATAGTATCGCGTACATGATAGAGCCTACTGCCGAAGCATAGGTGTCACGACCCGAAATATTAGCTCGTGACCAGCACTTAAATCACGCAACGTCTAGAGGCGTAATGTAATTCAAGTAAGCTGAAACCCAGAAATCTAAACCTTTTTAAGAAAATAAAGGAGGTGAAGTTTTGAAATAAAGGTATAATGAAATCAAGTTTTCTTAATGCATAGAAAAGGAACATAAAATTGCAAGTGAAATTTACTTGTTTGAAAACGTGTTTCGTCTTTTAAAAATTTTGGCAGCACATCCTTTGTATATTTTGATCAAAAACCATAAATACATAACAAGAATAATGGCATCCCCAAGCGGGAGCTAGCTCTTCGCCAAACGGCGGATTACAACCACGCAAGACAGTATATGTATGTATACGACGCCCAACGACGAAGTTCACCATAAAAGATAAAGAAATAAGCAAGACATCAAAACCACAAGTAGCGGAAAACCCCTCACTCTAAGTCTCGCAACCGCAATCTCACTAAGTCTCATTACTTACAATTTTCTAATTTTGTTTGATGGAGTTGACTAGATATAATGTGAAATATAAATACAATAGTGGGTATGATACAAATGCCTCACCTATCAATGTAAAACACCCAAATGAAGCTATGTGCCAGCGATGCCGGTACGGATCCATACGGTCAACCTGCAAGAACTGTGGCACAACGGGGGTGAGTTGCCAACTCGTGAATAGAAAAACATCTATAAGTAGAAATCGAATAAACAACGACTCCTGGGTCAATTATATCATGAAGGTAATACTATGATATCTAAGGTCTGTATATGTGCCAACAATGGAATCAAGGTCTATCTGTATGTGGATATCATCCAACAATATAATCAGTGTATGTATGCATGTGGATTTCGTCCACCCATATAATTAATGTATGTTTGCATGTGGATCTCGTCCACCCATATAATCAATGTATGTATGCATGTGGATCTCGTCCACGTGTCAACCAATGACACAACATCATGCATGTAAATATCATAAAAGCATATGAATGTAGGTATGAGGATATAAATCAATGTGTGTCCCTCGTGACACATCAAAATCATGGAACCTGAGTGTCTAGCATCGACACTCGAAAACATCATGAACCCCGTGTCCAGCATCGACACGTAAATCCTCATATCTCGGGCTCCGTCAGTCCGGATTGACCCATCTCATCTCTCGACTCTGGTCGGTATCCTCCGGATATCCGCCGAGCCCAAATACTGTCACCGATAGGTAGTGCTCCCCTACCAGGCTCAACGTCTAACAATACAAGTCTTCTCGCCCTGGGGTACCTCACCGGGTCCACCATATACCCACAGACGGTGCCTACCGCTCCTCGAATCGGGTTTCACATGCCACTCTCAGAACCGAGAAAACACATGGTGGACGCACTGAAATATCATATCAAGAGAAACCGAGTTTTTTAAACTGTACATGCTTTCTTTTGAAATCTCCACGATTCTCAAATCCAGAAATCTCATGAAAACAATATATCTCAATGCGTAAAAGCGTAAAGCATGATGCATGCGACATATAACAGAAATGTAAGCATATCCGTATATCATGCAATATAGAACAGTAAAATGCACACATTGAGGGAAAACCGCTCTTTTAAATGAATCCAGTTTTAAAATATATCATGCGGTTCCCAAATCTCCAAAATCGAATGCAATACCGTATAAAGGTGCATATGTGCATGTACGCAAGTATGAATGTACAATATGTATGTACACAATGTATGGGTGTACAATATGTATGTACGCCAGTATGAGTGTACAATATGTATGTACGTAAGTATGAGTATACAATATGTATGTGCGCCAATATGGGTGTACAATATGTATATACGCAAGTATGGGTGAACAATATGTATGTACGCAAGTATGGGTATACAATAAGTATGTGCGCCAATATGGATATACAAGTGGGTATATACGCAAGTAAGTTATGCGAAGAGTCATATGATGATACAGCAATCCTACTGTGTAGTGACATGGCAATTATCGATGATGAAGTGTGTGAGCCGGCCAATCTGTGTAAGTGCAACATATGCATCATCGATAATGGTGTAGGTGTACTAGCACAGATAATTATATATGATGCAATGAGAATAGCATGAAATGCAGTATAAGGTAAAACGTCAGCTAAAAGCTACAAGGTATACGTATTTAATATGACCAAGTCAGTGAATCTATCAATCGGCATCTAGCCACACAACATCACATACGGTATAATCCATCGTACGACATCCTCTAGTCAAAGGTAGGGATCAAACCTTAAGTCAAACTCATCACGTACGGAAAATCATCGTACGGCGGCATTAAGCTATCAGGGATCCTATCAACCTATGCGACAATGAGGGGTACGGACCTAACGTCTTGTACGACATATTACACATGATTCACGACATTCTATATATATCTATATACATATGTCCCAGGTCACATCCATAACAATATCGTATCAGGGGACCGGCAAGGTATCAATCACCTCACTCGACTCGCATCCGTATACCAACATATCATCATATCACATATTAAATCGTATTCTCTTTTTATCATACTTATATCTCACATAAACTCAAGTTTACATATACATTCTACCTTTACTATAAGCATAAGTATCTAATCTAACATACACACCCGAACCATACAAACAGTTTTTTGAAAGATGCGAATGTAGTTTTGAAAGTAGAGGCTACGGTGTTTTTAAGGAAAAGATATCATTTGAAAATCCGTAACGTCCCTCAAGGTATCTGTTTAAAAGATGCATACAATTTTTCGGTTTGGAAATAGATATGGTTCGGATGACACATCAACGTCGACTATCTAGTCCTATAGTACCCTAAACGGCAATATCATAAAATATCATTCTCAAGGCCCGTCATCACATACTACTCGTATCATATCACTTCTAACTATCCTTAGTTTCTAATATGGTTCTTGATTGATGAGTCGCTTTGCATATGTGCATTTTTAAAATTAAGAATACCGCAATCATGACGGTGTCGCTTGGTAGCTAGCCGGTTAAGTATGGGTCGGTCTATAGGGAAAAGGTGTTCTTTCTTTAAGTTCTAACGAGTTAAGTCCTATTTTGGTAGGTTTAGTTTTAAAATCTAAGAATGAGATTCAATTGATTTAAAGTCTTGCTAGGGTTAGGATTAGGTTAGTTTGGAAAAGGAATTCTACTCACTGCTTTTAATGCCCTACTTAAGAATACAGGTGTTAGGGTAATAGTCAACAAAGGGGATTAGCACGACTAGGAAGAAACTCAGTTTCTTCCTTTTGGTCCTTATCCGTCCTTTCTCAACTCTTAGCCCTAACCGCTATTTAACTCAACCACAACCAGTCTAACTAGGGAATCACCGCTATCTTGTAGGATAGGGTGCCGTAGTGAGCGGTGTGTGGTTAATTTAAATAGAGTCCTAATTATAAAAATTATATGGGCAAGAAAGGAGTGAGAGAGATTTCCTTCTCTCAAACCTTTCCTATACTAACCCTAACAAGTGAGTAATTACTCACTCATTAGGAAAACTATGATAAAATTCATTTTTGTTTGTTTATTTTAATAGGTGAACTAGAATGCAGAAAATAAAAGAACAGATAAAATAAATTGCTGGAATTAAAATTCAGATATAAGAATGAGATAAAAGAATAACACTTACTTTATTGATACCTCTCAACAATGCAATACAACTTGAATTAAATTTTAATCTAGAAAATTAAAAAGAGGCATTCCTAATTAGGCTTCTGGCTTTCCTATTTATAGATAGGAGAAACCCTAGGTTTTACATCTGATCCATATTTGAATTTACAAGACTACCCTAAGAAAGCCGGGTCAAAGCACCGACACCCACCGACACGTGCACCGACACGTGCACTGCACGGCCGCGGTTCCACGGCCGAAAGCCATGTTTGGCTGTTGTTCCCGGCTATATTGTAGGCTCTTGGACTCAGTTCTTTAGGGATACTTCATGTTGCTTTTTCCTTCTGTTTTCTTCACTTGGTTCCTCAGAATCTTTTCTACTTTCTTCCAGATTTCCAACAGTGCAGAATTATGTGGACTTTTACCGTAAGCTTCGCGTTGATGTCTTGAATCTTGTGCTGTCCTTGTGCTTTGTGCATTGAACTGTTTACTGATCTTCATTTGTTCCTTGAACTGTTAGGCGGCATCATATGGATTCATCTTTTGTTGGTCGTAATCTTACTTTTGTAACGTCTTTTCATGAATTTCACTGTATTGTTCTGAGAACCTGTAATCTGCAACTATTTAGCAGATATGGATCAAAAGAACCTATTTATTTATAATATGATTAAGAATGGGCGATATAATAATGCAAAATTATGATATGAAATAATACCCCCAAACTTATCTTTTGCTCGTCCCGAACAAAACCAATTTTATTCTCGAAAAAACCTAACCTCACTTTCGCAGGGAATTGCGATTGCACTGAGCTCATGCAACAAGCCGTTAAACCCCTAGGTGTCCCTAGTAGGAGGAGTGTTGTCTCCTGAGGGGTTTTCAGCGGATACTACCCACAAAATCCGATCAATTTGGTCTGTTGACTTTCATTCTTCAATTCAGTATTCTAGAAATTCTATTATCTTCAACTTAGAAATCATCAAACCGTATTTTTCACTCTCACTTATCATTTAACTTAAGATCGTATATGTTCTGCAAATTATTAAGCTTTCAGTATCTTTTAAATTTTCCTTCTAAAGTTCCATCTCAACTTAGGAATTTCTATCATCTCTACTGAAAGTATAAACCTTATCTTTCATTTCTATCTCTCATCCAAACCCCAATCATATACCCCTATGTGTGTGTATGTATCACCCCTACACTTGAAAATTCAATTCAAGCTATCATACTCTTGTCCATCGTCCAAAGTACTTTTAGTTGGTGAATTTTAGATGAAATTGCTCACACATCCTTCATGCGACCGTTAATACTTCTTGAGGTACTATCGACCGATTACAAAATGTGTTCGCGCATTTAGGCGTAATTCCTCGTCTTGTAATACCTAAGACTTTAGCAGTGACTCCCAAACCAGTTGGTTTAAGGCACTAGGTGATAAAGCACCCCCGCTATATATTTTTTTTATTTTATGCAGCCTTAAGTAATTACAAAACCAGTGTTCATTTTTTATATCTCTTTATTCACACTTATACTTTTTATTTTATTTTCCTTCATACTAAGGATTTTAGACAAGAGCATTTCAAGGTATTCTCTACTATCCCAAGTTTCAAGGTGTGTGTTTGTGCGAGTTGTAGGGTATATATTTTCAGAATTTACACTTAAGATTCGGAATTATTTTTTCAGACTTACTCTTCATATAAAAATTTCAATACTCTTCTCTTATTTTGACTTAGCCCAAGAACTGAACTCAAAATTTGCCTATTTCTAAATAAACTATAAGGACATATATTTTCTACCGTTAAACTTTAAGAAAGGTTATTTTTAGGGTTTTTAATTTACTAAGTTTAGGATCTAGTTTTTCCTAGCTAGTCAACCGTCTTGTCGAACTTAAGTCAAATATGGCCAAAACTGAATTTTTCAATTTTTATAATTTTTTAAAATTTTTTAATTTTTTATTTGATTTTATTTTTCCTATTTTTTTTATTTTTCTATTTTTTATATATTTTTATAAAGATGCAATGCGGAATTAAATATACAAAGAAATAAAAAACAAATATGTACAAAAAATAAGAATATGCAATGCAATGATAACTATTTACAAACCACCTCCACCCCCAAACTTATCAAAAGCAGTGCCCTCACTGCTCATGGCCTCGCCGTCCCTTTGAACGTGAACGGGAACGTTCCTCTCTTGCCAGCAGAGTGGTCATGCCATGCTCTATTTCTGTCACTCGGTGATCCAGGTTGGTCACCATCCCTATCAATCTGTCTATCCCCCTAGTGGCTTTCCTAAGTAAACGTGCATGTGCTGCAGGGGTAAGCTCTTCCTCGCTCGCTGTCGAGCTGGAGCTGGGTGTCTTGGCGGGTACGTCCTCGGCCGGCTCAGTGCGTGACCATACATCATTTAAGCCTGTGTAGGACGTGGATACGCCCTCGAGAAGAGGTCTAATGGGGATACCTCCATGCATATAAAATTCAAATTTCTCTACAGGGAAGAAATGGCGACGCAGTTGTGTTACCAACATAGGGCATGGATAGTTGGCAGCCCTTTTGCCTGCACCAATCGAATGAAGTAATACCGTGTACATATCATATCTTGGGTTCCTAGTCATCACGGTGTGCACGATATGAAGGGATGGTGTAAAAAATGTCGTATTGTGCGAACTACCAAAAATATTATTTTGTGCCCAACGGAGCCCAATTAGTACATTCACAAAGATGGTTCTAGCCTGGATGCTCTTACGTGGCTCCCTCGAATAGTCATTACCCATCAAGGGTAGGTAATCCTCGAATTGGAGGGGTTGGTCAAGGGTAGGTAATCTGGGTATTAAGGTGACTTCATGGATGAAGTCCCTATCGATTATGATTTCCCTATCCACCCAATTTAGCCTAATGTATCCGTGTTGTGAGAGGCAACCGTCTTCCATGCACTCGTAAAATCGGGTGACGAGATCAGGAAGAGCGAAGGAGTTTGGATGGTTGAAAAGTAAGAAATTCCACCCTCGCCTTCGGATCTCTTCACCGAAATAGCTACCGTAGATCGTGTGTGCAAAGATTTGGGAAAAGTCCATCTCAAATTGCAGAGTCGGTGCCATCACAGAGAGCTAATTTAGAAATTTTAATTTTAACAGAGAGGGAAAAGAAGTGCAAACCTCTTCTAAAATTTTTAGAGGGTGAAGAGGCTAAGCAGCGGTGGATCGGTGGCAGAAGGGTGTCTTCGGCGGTGGAAGCGCGGCTACCTGGTAAGTTCTCCTAACTCTGGCTGCTGCGGCGGCTAGGGTTTTGAGAGGGGGAAATTTTAGGGTCTGGTAAAACACAGAGAGCGGTTGGGTTCTATTTATAGGGGGTGTTTTAGTTATTTGACAAAAGGACCTCTTAAAAAGAGGAATTTATTTGTAAATAAAATTTTTATTTTTTATTATTTATTATTTATTAAAAACTGAAAATTTACAAAAATACCCCAAAAATTTGAAAAAAAATTATTTTTTTTTAATTTTTTAATTTTTATGTTGTTTTTATATAATTACAAGTGGTACATACCCCCAAACTTATTTGAAACAGTGTTTCCACTGTTCAAGCGGTGAAGTTCAGGATTAAGGGGGAAAAGAGAACAGTAACAATCTATATAAGGCCTTACACAGGCCAAAACTGAGCACCAACCATTCAAATATTCTATCTCTGTAGTGTGTTGGTTGGTGAAAGAATGCGGAGAGGAAAGAATTGGAGAATACGCGAGACCGTATGGGAAGGAAGGTGAAATACGGTCTAGGTATATTAGGAGAAAAATGGCGGAAGAGAGAAAGAAGTGTAGTACGAACTTGAGGGTGGAAATTGAGTGAATAAATTAGCACAAATTGTGATGACCGATGTGTAAAAAGAGATTGTGCTAATCTATCAACCCGTCGAGAAATGGGGTCAAATCTCTCAAGATTCGCGAGAAAATATGGGTACGTCGAACTTGGTAAACCAGATATTGAAAATGAAAGTGTAACGGTTTCTTGCAAGGTTGGAACGAGGATGGAGGGAAGTGATTGAGGAAGGGTATCGGGTAAGGATTCAGGAGGGTGTGTGCAGTCAATAAAAGGGATAAAATGAATTGGAAAATCCGACTCCTCAAGTAAAACTGCTTCATCTTCAATAATTTCCTCAATACTCTCCATGCAATTCTCATCAAAATCAAGACGCATATGAAGTTCGGGAAAAACATTTAATGACTCGGGATGATGAATTGGAGAGAAAAGTTCAGTCAAATCTGCGGGTTCATCATCCAAAGTATTCCCAGCGTCGATATCCTCAATCAAGTGAAAATCAATTTTCTTAGACACCTCATCAAAAGCATGGATATTAATCAATTCAAGTTCTAGAGTGGAGGTGTAGAGGTCGAAAGGATTGGTGATTGTTTCACTCGAAAGGGATCCTTCACAATCAGCTAAATCAAACACTACAAAGTCACACAACTCATTAAACGTTTTATCTTCAACTGGTGAATCATGTGGGACACTCGATAGACATTCAAAACCGGAGTTGTGGGATTAAATTGGGGATGGGTAGGTTTGATTTGGAAGGGTGTACATCTCACTCTCACCACTCAAATTCTCAATCTGTCCAACCGCCTCATCATACATTGGAAAATTTGGAGGTTGTTGGAAACTAGCTCCCGGGTCACTAAGTTGTATAAGGGCGGCCATGGACGTATTCAAATCCATCATCTTTTGGCTTGACGCTACCATAAAATCTTCTAACGACTGTTCCAGACTAGACATGGGTTTTTAAGGAGTTCCAGTAAAAGATTTAAAGTTGTTTGGATACTGCAAACTCCCAAATGGCTGTTCAGAAGCAATGTCTAGGGGAGGTGCAAAAGTCGGGTAGGACTGGTAGGAATTGAATGGTTGGACAGAAGTAGGATCAACATTTGGATAAGAAGGTGAATGGAATTATTGATCCAAAGAATTCGAAGTGGTGAAAAGAGTGAAAGATCGGTTACGAGATTGTTCAATATGTTCAGCAATAGACATGGGTTTCGGAGTTACAACAGGACTCGAAAAAAGAGTATCAACGTAAGAAGGTGGTGAAGGTTGAAATGGTTGATATAATGTGGATTGTGAAGTCCAACTGGTTGTCCTAGACGTGTCTATTCATCTTTCAAAGAAATTTTAGGCATGGAGGGGTCGTTCGAAATTCGACCAAAACAAGAAGCGTAGGAAGTAATGTCTGGTTGAGGGTACCAAAGTTCGGCAAGAGTTTTACGAGGTGGGGTACCCATGATGTGATGAGAGAAAGGAAAAGAATGTGAATTTTTTTATTTTTATTTTTATTTTTTCAATTTTTATTATTATTTTTTTTAAAAATTGTTTGTTTTTGGAGTTTTGAAATTTTTGAAAGTGTTTTTTTCCAGAAAGAGTTTTGCAAAAATTTGTATGGAACTACGGCACAATCTCAATTTAAGCATGCACAATCAAGCCTAGAGCTAGGGTCTCCTAAATCAACTAAACTGCTTCTAACTGTTCCAAAGCGACAAGTTGTGAGATATCCCTCAAATCGCCTCTTCACCGCCAATTGTGGCCAGGTAAGCACAAATGAAGAAAGGAGGGATCCACTCACGAATCACCGTGAGACCGGCCTTTTAAAATTACCTTTCTCATTTGTCTAGCCTAGGCACCATAAAATACGGTTTAGATAAACGACTGAATGCCCACAACCTTTTTTTGTCCTAATGAGCGCGACAGTCCTTAATTAGCTGAGTCTAGATATTTTTTAATTAGCTCAAGGGTGATGCATATGCTTTTTAGTGATTTTTAGGATCTTAGGAAGGGTAATGAAATCCCTACCCAATCTTAATTGGTGTTATAGCCCCTTAAAAGTCCGTATTAATTATGCAAAGCAGTTAACACACAAAAAATCTAAAACACTTGCAAAAAAAATTTTATTTGGCGACGCAAAGAATCTTGCACAAAAATGATTTATTTGAGAGGAAAAAAGATTTTGCGCAAAGAACCCTGCAGGAAAAATTTTCAGTGGAGATCAGGGTAGGAAAGGGGACAAAAATACTTACAGAAAATTTTAGAGTGCTGACGTCCACAATTGACCGCGGAACCGCGGTCAAACTCTTTCTTATGCCATGTTTCTGCGGTAATTTGGTTGGTTTGGATCTCCAAAATTTTCCTGCTTGCTGTTATGGTTCTCCTCTGTCTGTTCAGATTCTCTGTTTCTTGATTTGTTCACTGGGCTTGCTCCAAATCTGAATCAGTGTTTGCTCCAAGCCTGCACACTTGCACAAAAACCTTTCAAAAATAACAAGATGATTTTATTTTTTTTTGTTTTTTCAATTTTTATAATTTTTTTTTAAATTTCAATTAACTCGAAATTACAAAAATAAAATAACTATCGTTTCCCCGGCGCCGGCGCCATTTGATTGATGAGCCGCTTTGCGTACGTGCGTTTTTAAAATTAAGAATACCGTAATCAAGACGGTGTCGCTTGGTACCTAGCCGGTTGAGTACGGGTCGGTTCACAGGGAAAAGGTGTTCTTTCTTTAAATTCTAACGAGTTAAGTCCTATTTTTGGTAGGTTTTGTTTTAAAATCTAAGAATGAGATTCAATTGATTTAAAGTCTTGGTAGGGTTAGGATTAGGTTAGTTTGGAAAAGAAACTCTACTCACTGCTTTTAATACTTTAGTTAAGAATATATGTGTTAGGGTAATAGTCAACAAAGGGGATTAGCACGACTAAGAAAAAACTCTGTTTCTTCCTTTTGGTCCTTTTCCATCCTTTCTCAACTCTTAGCCCTAACCTCTATTTAAATCAACCAAAACCGGTCTAACTAGGGAATCACCGCTATCTTATAGGATAGGGTGCCGTAGTGAGCGGTGTGTGGTTAATTTAAATAGAGTTCTAATTATAAAAATTATATGGACAAAGAAAAGAGTGTGAGAGATTTCCTTCTCTCAAATCTTCCCTATCCTAACCCTAACAAGTGAGGAATTACTCACTCATTAGGAAAACTATGATAAAATTCAATTTTGGTTGTTTATTTTAATAGGTGAACTAGAATGCAGAAAATAAAAGAACAGATAAAATAAATTGCTGGAATTAAAATTCCAATATAAGAATGAGATAAAAGAATAACACTTACTTTATTGATACCTCTCAACAATGCATTACAACTTGAATAAAATTTTAATCTAGAAAATTAAAAAGAGGCATGCCTAATTAAGCTTCTGGCTTTCCTATTTATAGATAGGAGAAACCCTAGGTTTTACATCTGATACATATTTGAATTTACAAGACTACCCTAAGAAAGACGGGTCAAAGCACCGACACCCACCGACACGTGCACCGACACATGCACTGCACGGCCGTGGTTTCGCGGCCGAAATCCATGTTTGGCCGCGGTTCCGCGGCCGTATTATGGGCTCTTGGACTCAGTTCTTTAGGGATGCTTCATGTTGCTTTTTCCTTCTGTTTTCTTTACTTGGTTTCTCAGAATCTTTTCTACTTTCTTCCCGATTTCCAACAGTGCAGAATTATGTGGATTTTTACCGTAAGCTTCGCATTGGAGTCTTGAATCTTATGCTGCCCTTGTGCTTTGTGCATTGAACTGTTTACTGATCTTCATTTGTTT
Source organism: Agapanthus africanus (assembly GCA_030015575.1). NCBI lineage: Eukaryota > Viridiplantae > Streptophyta > Magnoliopsida > Asparagales > Amaryllidaceae > Agapanthus > Agapanthus africanus. The sequence goes on from CM057341.1 coordinate 265,509,060, forward strand.
CTTGAACTGTTAGGCGGCATCATACGGATTCATCTTTTATTGGTCGTAGTCTAACTTTTGTAATGTCTTTTCATGAATTTCACTGTATTGTTCTGAGAACCTGTAACCTGCAACTATTTAGCAGACATGGATCAAAAGCACCTATTTATTTGTAATATGATTAAGAATGAGCGATATAATAATGCAAAATTATGATATGAACAATTCTCTAACTACCTTTTTACTCTATCTATAGTTTTCTATTGAAGGTTTCATTAACCATAATCTATATATAAATCGGTTTCCATCAAAGTGTACGGGGGTGCTATACGCTATCCACCCGACTTCCCCCGTAGATATATCACATTGGTCTTCGCTTGCCGAAGTCGATGACGCCACGCTCCGTCGCATCGAAATCCACGCAAAGGTACCTACAATAACAACACATATCGCAACGCTATTAAAATCAAGTTCTGAAATCCAAACGGCACACGCATTGCTCATAGGTTAGAACCTATAGCTTACGCGTACAAAACCAACCAAACAACCCTTGTTGTTGATGTACAAACATCCAACAACCAAATACAAATCCAAATATCAAAACTAAATATTTCAAAATACAGAAAACATAGCCTAAATCACACCAAAGTGCTTCCAGATTTTGACTCAGGCCAAAACAAGATGCACAAACAAGTCTAGGGTGCTGTACATGGTGTATATGAGCTACTGGACCAACCCCGACACCAAATTCTACAGATTGGCCGGCCACCTACCTACAAAATCTGACCTCCTCGGCCCTCTAGGGTCCTTTGGGCTTCGTCTCGTCAAGGTGGTCTCCTAGTACTCTAATTTGGTCCATGGAGTTGTTTGCTTTCCTCAAAAATTCCCCGGGTTACTCCAGATTTCCCTGCACACCCTATATATTCATAAAACCGACATGAACAAAATCCTAAATCTGTATTTTGGTTTCTATACTAAATTCTAGGTCTTTCAACAGCCACTAGAGTTCACTAATTTCCCACAATCACCTAAACCCTTCTCTAGAGATTTCTATCTTCACAACCACCAACCCAATTCAACTTCTAAACTATCTAAAACATAAGAAAATTAAAACTAACTAAATGGAAATGATTATACCTCATGGATGTCACTCAAGCAAATCCTAGAAGTCCCAATGTTGTCAAAATCCCACTTTGCTTGGTCCATTGCGATGAGGGTGAGGAGGTGATCATTTTTTGTGAAAGGGGTATAGGGTTTTGACAAGGTTTTGGAGGTGATTTTTGGAGTTGTAGATGGAGGGAAGGGAGCTTGAGGAGGATGAAGAAGGAGACGAAAATGGTGGGGGAAAGGATAATGAGGCAGCCCCCCTTCTCTCTCTCAATTATTCTTACTCTCTCTCTCCAAGCATGCTTATTCTCATCATTGTGTCCCCTTTCTCTCCAAATCATCATTACACCTTTTTCCTTTTCTTTTCTCACCAAAAACACATATACCCAAAAAAAACAACACAAATGAAATAACATGTAACATGTCATGATGCACTAACCATGAAAAACTGTAGAACACGGATTTGGCATAATCGCGATTAGCAGTGCACTAATCGGGTTTTATTTAAACAGCATATAATAAATTTTAAAAATGCCAAATCCTTTAAATATATTTTTAAATGAATAAATTATTTTAATCTCTAATTATTTCACAATTATTGGCATGTATTTATACCCTTTTTCGAAAACCCCAATTTCGCAAATCGGACAGTTTTCGGGAAATATATTATTTTAATGTTAAATTCCAAAAATAATATTTTATATTTTCTGAAATGTTACAATAGGGTATCCCTTGCATGCGAACTCTCTCCAAATCAGTATTGGGAGACATCTCTTTGGAGAGAGTGAGTCCTGAGATCGTGGGTAAAACCCACGCTTGGATTCTTCCATACTAAACCTCTTTAGTATGGTGTCAATATACCTGGATTGGGATAATCCTAGTATCCGTTTAGATCTATCTCTATAGATCTTAATCACCAAGATGTAGGAGGCATCCCCTGGATCTTTCATTGAGAATCTTTGTGATAAGAAGAGCTTGACCGATTGCAGCATAGGAATGTCATTTCTTATCAAGAGTATGTCATCCGCGTACAATACGAGGAAGACAACCTTACTCTCTGCCACCTTCTTGTATATACAAGGTTCATCTACGTTTTTGATGAAATCAAACTCTTTGATAACGACATCGAAACAGATGTTCTAACTCCGCGATACTTGCTTTAACCCGTAGATGGATTTAAGTAGCTTAAATACCTTTTCGCTGCTCCCACTATCTACGAAGCCCTCTGGCTGAGTCATGTACACGCACACTTCCAAATCACCATTTAGAATGGCGGTCTTAACATCCATTTGCCAGATTTCGTAGTCATGGTATGCAGCAATGGAAAGTAGGATCCGGATGGACTTAAGCATAGCCACTGCGGAAAAGGTTTCGTCATAATCCACACTTGGTCGTTGACAAAAACCCTTTGCAACAAGTCTAGCTTTGAAAGTCTCAACTTTTCCATCTACATCAAGTTTCTTTTTAAAGATCCATTTGCCCCCAATGGCTTTTAGCCCTTCAGGAGAAACTTCCAAAGTCCATACTTTGTTGGTGTACATGGATTCCATCTCAGATCGCATTGCATCCAGCCATTTCACAAAGTCCCTACTCATGATGGCCTGCTCAAAGCTAGTTGGGTCATCATCCTCTATGATGCAATCCTCGCTTCCACCATCAATGAGAAAACCGTAGTATCTCTCAAGTGGATGAGGAACCCTACTAGATCGGCGGAGAGGCTGAGGTTCGTTGGGAGCCATCGAATCCTCTGGTTCTACCAAATCATCTTTCGTAGTTTGTATTACTGGAACTTCTTCCAGTTCTACCTCCTCGCCACTAATTTTCTTTGCAAGAAATTCCTTTTCTAAAAAGGTGGCATGTCGAGAAATAAACACCTTTTGTTCCTCGGGGTGGTAAAAGATATACCCGCGCGAATGTTTGGGTATCCAATAAACTTACACAGAAAAGACCTTGCCGCGAGCTTGTCCAGATGTTGTGTTTTCACATATGTCGGAAAACCCCATATCTTAATATAATTAAGATATGGTCTCTTTCCTTTCCATATCTCATATGGAGTGGTTGGCATAGATTTTGTGGGAACCATATTTAATAGGTCTGCAGCTGTCTCCAGTGCATATCCCCAAAAGGAAATAGGCAACTCAGCAGTGCTCATCATAGAGCACACCATATCTAATAGGGTGTGATTCCTCCGCTCCGATACACCGTTGTGCTGTGGTGTATACGGAGAAGTAAGCTGAGAGAGAATCCCATTCTCTTTTAGATAATCCAAAAACTCATTACTCAAGTATTCACCTTCTCGATCAGATCGTAGGATTTCAATACTTTTACCCGTTTGGTTCTCGACTTCGAGTTTATATTCCTTGAATTTCTCAAAAGCTTTAGACTTATGTTTCAACAGGAACACATGTCTGAATCTTGAGAGATCGTCAGTGAATGTAATGAAGTATGAGAAACCATTCCTGACATGTGTAGACATGGGACCGCATACATCACTATGTATCATTCCCAAGAGTTCACTAGCTCTTTCTCCGTGTCCTGTAAACGGGTTTTTGGTCATCTTGCCTTTGAGACATGACTGGCAAGTGTCATAAGATGAAAATTCGAACGGATTCAAATATCTATCCTTATGCAACTTAGCTAGCCATGTCGCATTGATATGACCTAGTCTACAATACCACAAGAAGGATTCGTTCATTTCTGAACTCGTCCACTTGTGTGTGTTTTGTACATTAAGAACTGTAGTTTGATCTAGAACGTATATGTCATTATTTAACGAGCCTGATCCAATCAACTTTTGATTCAGGAAGATATTCATAATATTATCCTGTACTACAAAATTATATCCTTCTTTACTTAATAAAGAAATTGATATAAGATTGCATATCGGGGTCGGAATGCAATAGCATTCGTTCAGAATCAATGTATTACCATTTGGTAATACAAGGTGATATTTGCCAACTGCTTTGGCTGCAACATTTGCACCATTCCCTACTCTTACGGAATGATCACCCATTCCCAGTTCTCTACCTTTCCTTAGCCCATGTAACATATTACATATATGGGATCCCGATCTGGTATCTAATACTCAGGACGTAGAGTGAACCGAGAAACAGTTCTCAATAACTAACATACCTGAAGAAGATGCATCAACATGCTTATTCTTCGTTTGGGCGGTTTGGGAATCCGAATATTTCCCTATTCCCTGCTCTGACTTATAACAATTATAAGTAGGAGAGAGACCAACGTTCTCCTTCTCAGTATAATAAGCAGGTTCGGTCAATACATCCATATTATTATCTTGATTAAGGCCTGACATGGTCGCTACCTGGAGAGAGAAAGAAGAAAACACTTTAGTGTATGCTTTTGCATGATTAGATTGGTTATTATTTTATCTAATCAGGATGGCTCCCACTGTTTTTATCAAGTCTACCTACAAACCTTAAAATGAAAGACTAGCCGGGATTAATTACACCCTACAATTTTGCCAATCTTTCAGCCAGGCCAGTGTTGGTACTTTGAGGGAGGTTCCCCGAGCTTTTGCACGGACCTAATTAAAATAAATCTTGTTTTCCCATAGGCATAACCCCGTAAACACCTTTCTAGACACCTACTTGATTGGCTAATTATCTTGTGTAAAACTCTTCCAGGAGTAACTCTTACTCGCAGTAGGTATCGGGATCCAACTATCTCAAAGAAGGTATGCAATCTTATTGCAAATTTCAACACTTGAAATTCCCGATAATATTTTGCCCCTAGCGTCCTATGACCTTGACGCATGCCAACAAACCATAGTCCGCTAGTCAAGTTCAACCCGTCATTTCCTGATTGAATTAAACCCATCCGTACGACCCTTGAAGCAGGCCAACAAAGTTGCACGACTACCCTAATCCAATCTCATCTTATGTTACAGATAAACATTGGTTAGCTACCGCACACTACGCCTTAACGCAGGCCAACAAACGTAGCACGAATACTAAGTGGTACTTATCTGAAATGACGGAGGGCTACGACAGGTTTTTCAGAAAACCTTTTGCGTAATGAACTTGATATTGTTATAGAATCGAGTGATTTTGAAAAGGAGTGTTTGAGGCTTTCACTAGTTTTGCTAAAGATGTCACTCCCGGTGAAGGGATCTTGGCTCTTTCCTTATCGAATAAGGTGCAGGATATTTCATAAATATCACTATGCAAAGAAGAAACTATAAAAGCAATCAAAAGACAAACCGAGTGTTGTAGCATCTGCTAGCTTTTGCTAAAGAAGTCACTCCCGGTGAAGGGATCTCGGCTCTTTCCTTATCGAATAAGGCGCTGAATATTCTACAAGGAATACCACTATGTAAAACAAAAACTAGAGCTACCCTTTTTGAAAATTTGATTCTACAATATCTTTTAGGTTTCTTTTCTTTCATTAATCTCATTAATGAAGTCCTATCATTTATTCTTCCTAAGAATCACAGAAGAAACGAAAATACAACGTATGCTTATACCATCCGCATTCGCCTCAGTGTCCCGTTATGCACTGTTAGGTTACTTAACTAACGGCATAGCGGGACGGGACTAGCGCGGATGCAAAATATAAGCAACGTCTACTACATATCTCATATATAATGTATATCCATTCGTCTCAGAATCCACAGTGATCACATCATAGAGCAGCAGAGGAAACATATGAAATATTGGATATACTAGGAGGTCCGTGTTTTATTTTGAGCCTGTATAAAACAGGGATTCCACGGTCGCGATGAATAGCCAAACCCACATCCCTATACCCCTACGAGAGTGGAAAGCAACCCTACAAATTCTAGAGTTAGGAGACCCGGACTCGACTCCTCGAGTTGGTCTCCCACTGGACTCTAGAACCCTGTTACTTATGCTCCTCTCCTTGGGTCTATCCTAATGCAGAAAAGTAAATAATATACAACAATAGTGACATCATCCTCAACCCGGAAGTGCCCCAATAAAAGAATATTATATACAATTAATTTTACATGAATGAAAATAAAAACTCTCATCTCACATAAAACCCCCGGCTATTCAAAACGCGACGATCGAATATAACATATCACAGCAACACATAATATCATATGTCATCAACGTAAGTAAATATACGTATCCCAATTGTCGTTGACATATAACAACAAAACCGGCGATACACCACATATTACACTTACGGTCGCAGAAAAGAAAATGTCAAACTACAACATTTGGAATCCATAATAATCTTAGACATCAAAACCCAAAATATCACATACTTTGGATTTCATGCCTAACTATATGAATTTCACATATTGTATCACATTACAGAAATCTAGACGGATGTTAAACAATTCGATCGAATCAACGAATTCCAAAAATTCCCAGAGAGCTCAACACTTAAGCAGAATTAAAAATGCCCAGAAGCATGCCCCAGTACCTACGGACCAACAGCCGTAGGGCCCGACCCAAGCCTCTCAAGTGGCGCCGCGGATCCGCCGCTAAAACCATGTTTTGGCCGCGGATCCGCGTCACTTAGACGAGTTAGGGTTTCGTTCTTCAGGTGTGTCCATAGAATTACCTGCATGATTTTCTGAATATTTTTAACAAGGAAAAATCCAACTTTTTAAAAAATTTCCAGAGAGGGGGTCCGTTTCGGGTTTTCGGGGTTCGATCGGAATTCTAACTTCGCCTAGACAACTCCTAATGATATAGCAAGGCTCTGATACCACTGTAGGGTTTCTTAAGCACAACCATAAGGTTTCACAAGACATCAAACATGCCGTATTTAAAAATTAGTGTGCCAAACAACTATAACCTAGGATCTAACTAGAGTTTTAGGAGCAAAACAACAAGTAAATCTAAATGATAACGGAATACAACCTTTGTAGACCGGTCCTTCACTTCAATAGTGGTGCCTTCGCAACGATCATGGAACTCCCAGACTCTTGCATGGCTTCTCAAGGTGAAACGAACGATCTTACTTGAAGTCTTCGAGACCGAAGATAATCTACATCGAGGAGACACTAACTCAAGCTACCACTTCACTAATGAGAGATTAGTGAAGCTAACACCCCATACTAAAGTGCTAATCTAGTAGAGGATGATGAAGTAGGAAGTGGGCTCACTTTAGTTTTATTTTTCTCACAATATTTTCTCACTTGATCAAAACCTAGAGAGCTCTTGAGCTTTGAAGAAGAAGATGAAGTCAAGAGATGAGAATGAGCTAATGAGGTGAGAGAATCAACCATGGGTGAGTTTGTTTCATATACTAACTCATGTACAGAGATAACCATAGCTAAATTATAATGGTTAGGTTAATAAATATCTTAAGTAAAACAAAATGAGTGGACTAAGTCAATGCATCCATAACCTTCTACAAGCTTCATGCATATAGCTAATTATCCACCAATTTTGGATTTACTTTAAATATTAAACTCTACATTATAATTAGTTTGGTGTAAGTCTCATACACCCATGCAGTGTGTATCATCAACCATGACACAAATTAGAACACAATTAATATATATCACATATATAATTAGTGTGCACATGTGAAAATAATAAATGCTTAAGTGAGGTAATATTAGTTAATGTAAACCAGTATATCAAATATACAATTATACACTAAATTATCAAATCAACACTTGATTTAATAATCCGGCTATATCATATATAACCGAATAATATTATATGTACCCACTCATCGAATCAACACTTTATTCGATAACCCGGCTATATCACATATAACCGACCGATACAAATATCGCGAGAATAGAATACGATATCACATACTCGTATTATTCTCAGCCCCGTACATATCACATATGTGCTCCTACTTCATTTTTCCTGAGCCAGTAAAACCTCTATATAGGACTCTAAAGACTCGTCAATACGCCGGCAGTAGGTGATGATCACATAAAACACCCACAAGCCGTTAGCGGTACTAGCTGGACGTAACGGCTAACCGGATATTGAAGGATCAGAAGATCAACAATCAAGCCCACTCTAGCTCCTGTAAAGCCTATCAGTAACACTACCGTACAGTCCGATCTCCTCGTATGATATGTCGCATATCCAGTCTAGGGGTGGTAAACGTCAGACCCCAATAACCGATAAGTCATGACGATATGAGGCTCATAACGGGTCGAGAAACTACTGATAACACTTACCAGTAAATCACTAAATCAGCCCTGGCCAGGGACTTCCCTGTTATGGCCAATCGAGCACAGCGCAACATCAACCCCCAATACCGGGAGAAAAGAAACCCCTCCTATCGCTCATTGCCTCCATGTGACTCGGGGCTGTACCCAAAAACCACCGTTTTGCACGTCCTCTTGAATGTGGTAAGGTGGAAATCAAAGAACAGTGGGAATCACACATGACTCTATGACGATCTCGGGTCTACAGACTAACCTGTACTAGTGTCACCAGAGAACTGCTATCTGACGATAGGTATAATACCAACTAGGAGTTCTCGACGAGTCCGTTCAATGTACCCAGTCTCCTCTGAGCACCTGTATACCATCTCTAATGTCAAACACCAATGGATATGGGATCATCCATCGCTCATCTCATGGGTCGAGAAGCGTATACGCTAGTCTACTCTGGTATATTGATGCCCTGTCTCGATACACCCATGACTAGGAACATTAAAGAATGAACATATGGACTACCATGGCCTCACTAGTATGATCTGCATCATAATCCTGATAGTTAAGTACACATCCTAAGGGCTTTACCAACATCCAACCATAAGACAGTATCAAGAGACAAGTATACATGTTAAGATAAAAGGTAACCAGATAGCATACTATCATGTCGAGCAAGAAAGTCCTCTCTATATATGTCCAAGCATCCACTATAATATACATCATATATACAATAATGGCCTCTAGGGTATACATACAACTAACAGCTATGCTGGTTGCCCCGTCAGATGATGTCTGAGATCCTTTAATAGAGGCGGTGACGTCCGGAGCAGCATTCACATCCTCTGAGATGTCAACGATAAGATCATGCGTGTCAGATCCAGAATAGTCGAGTTCATCCATGTCGTGCAAGGGGTCTTCCTTCTCGTCGTCATTATTCGCCGGCTCCATGGGTAGCACAATGATCTCAATTGAAGGGATTTCACCCTCTTCAAGAAATCGACAAGGGCCCGGTTGCTGGAACTAGCGCCAGCTGTAGGAACATACGTCAAGGGGTTAATAAAGTAATCACTTGGACCGTAATAAATAAAATAGAAGATCTTTTATACCTGAAGCATCATGAAGATCGGCTTCCTCATGGAGATAGCGAGCTTCCTCTGCTCGAGCAGTCCAGAGAGATCTTCTGTGGGCATGTGACAATTGGACCTCTTCGTCATCAATAGGTTCGGCATCGGAAGCAATTGGTACCGGCCGTTTAAGCGCTCTTTCCATGACAACCGGGAAGGACCATGAACGAGAGTCGGCAATCCTAAAGAGCATGCAACAGTTGTTCAGGGAGGGACATCCAAAATATGAATACCAGAGGGTCTTACACCAACATCTATTGTGGAAATCATGGAAATGAGAAATCAATACGTATACAAGATCAATTGTGCGAAGCATCAGCAGAATGGATCATAATATCATTTATCACAAAAAAAGTGTATGAATAAGAGGAGAATAAATATACTGGTTGCCTTATGCGCCCGTATCCTCTCTGCTTCTTGCGCATCTAGTTGTTCGGAGGTAGATAACGCCGCCTGAAGATTTGCATCATCATCCTCTGCTATTGATGCTATCATGGCTGCCGCAACATCAACATCTTCTGCCATTGATGCTATCATGGCTACCGCAACATCAATGCCAGCCATGGACGAAGTCTTTCTCTTCTTACAAAAACCAGTGGCAGCTTGGGAAACCAATTTCTTCCTTAAAGGCGCCTTCAGTCGGCGTTTTCCGATTTCTATATCGGAAGGCGAGTCAGCCGCAGCGTCATCTCTAACCGAAGACCCCGTTTATGACTCAGGACACCAAAATCAGCTGGTAAAGTGTAAACACCCTAGCACAATCGTACAATATTAATTAGTATTTTAAATTTTGTTTTATTTATTATTTAAGATGTGAATGGTTTGAACAGTAGATGTGTTTATTAGACCCGATCCGCTCGCGTGAAACTCGTTATGGTGCTAAATTATCTTTTATTAATATTTATCCGTAAACTAAATCTATATAAATCTTAAATAACAGATATATATTATTTAAATTATTTACATATATTTCTTGGTAGATACACGTTATGGATATTTAGATATATTAATTTTCAACATGTCTTAACTTATTTGAATATCTCATGTTATTATATTGGCAATTATCTATTGTAGGTAAATCTTAAATATCCTATATATATAAGATTTGAATATATTATTTTAACCTTTAGATTTATGGATAAGGGGGCTACGTATGTATATATTATTTCCAATATATTTTTTCGTGTGATTTAGTAGAGACGGATCGAAGAATTGTAATATCTTTTATAGTATCATTAAATATATATAGACTATATATGTATAATATACTATATAAAATATATAGATTTATATTTTTTACTTTATAAAAACTCTCTCTCTCTCTGTATCTCAATCCTCTCTCTCTCCCCCATGTCTCTTTTCCTTCCTTCATCTCCCTCGCCACCACCTTAACCTCGTCTCCACCATCTTCATCCCCGACTCCATCGCTCTCCTCCGACTACGCAACATCCCTTATTCATCACCACAGCCCCTCGAGCACCTTCGTCGACTCCTCACCCTTGTCACCATCGCCATCGAAACCCACCACCAGCAGCCGTCTTTCTCTAGCCAACAACCCAGAACCCAACACCTCGTCGTCGACAATAGCCATCATCCTGGCATCCATCGTCTCCATCTTTTTCATTCCCGAGGTTCCAAACTCTGGCCATCTTCATATTCATTCATCATCTCCTCCGCAACCCTCAACCCCCGACCCCACCTTCTTCATAACCTCGACAACACCCTTCTCTTCGCCGTCATCGCCAAATCCTCATACCTAAGCACCCATCACCAACACCATCACTTCATCTCGCTTAGAAATCCAGCCTCATCGACCCTCACCTTCATCTTCCTCCTCGCCCAGATCAGCACTTCGAGCTCTTATCGTCATTATCTTCACCGACCGCATCAACTCATTCCTCTCGATCTCTCACCTTTAGAGCCACCCATCGCCACCCTCGCTCCATCGACAAATCCATCTTCCCCGAGCACCCAGTACAACCCATCACGACAGCCATTACTCCCCTCCTCTTTTTCCGACGTCTCCTCACTTCGGTATTCCCTCGCCTGCATTCCTTCAACCTCCAACATCTAACGAGGACCTAGCTACTCTGGCCGTCTCCATTATCTTCGACCCAGAACCCCAATATCTGAGAACCCACTGCTATAACCATCATCACTGCAACCCAACTCCTTCACCGCCGGCGTATCACCTTTACACAACCATCACCTCTCCCTTGAAACCCGTTAGCATCGAAAACTCATCTCGCCTGCGTTTCCTCATCTACAGCCGCCACCATCTTATTTTCACCAGCGCAACCAACTCCAGCCATTACCTCGTTTCATTGTTGCGGTGACTGTCTTCTTAATCGCCATCGTCTACATCCCTTTCTCTCGAACCATCACCTAGTCGACACTCCTAGCCTAACCTGAGCCCTAACCAAGCCAAATTCAGATTCAACCAGCACCCAATCACCGGGGCAACCTCGAGTGTCATCGGAAGTAGCCAGTCATCGTCAACTTCATCCCCAAGCCGAGCTCAAGCTTGGATTTTGGCTTCGTGTTGCCGTTGTTCCATGTCTGTATTGCTCCGTTCGTGTTTGTATCGACATTTGTCGAGACCGAGGCAAGTTTACAACTTGCTACATTCTAGTTTACTTATATCTATACCTATAGTGTCTTAGTTTATTATTAATATACCGTTTTATTTATATATAATCCGCATTTTATTAGTTAGTTACACTAACACGTTTATAACTACAGTTTATAAAGTTTGTGCAAAATTATATCTATAACTAGAAATTATACGAACTATTCTAGTTTGGTCAGTTGGTAAATCGAATGTAGGAATTAATATGTTAATTTGTTTCGTTACACTATTTATCACACCTAAAGAACCGCATTTCATTACGACTCGTTTGCACGATATTATTACGAATAGACACTTTATATAAATTATCATACTATTTTGTCGTGCTTATAACCCGTTATCTGGTTCCAGATATTTCTATTTTTCTTGTACCTACTCATCTGTGATATTTACTGATACCAACAATCTTGACTTGTTGTCCTGATGGACGTAACCTATTGTCTAGTCAGACGTACCTATACCTGCTTGTTTCTGTGTTGGCATTAGGTAGATATTATACTCATACCTGACTTGGAAAACGAAACCTGGGGAAATGAGGAAATCAAAATTGCAACTTAAGTGTAATTTAAAAGGATATTACTTGATCCATGGTTCCGGAGGGTAACGGAACATAATCATTCTTGATCCATATTACTTGATCCGTGGTTCCGGAGGGTAACGGAACAGAATCCTTCCTGATTCATATATCTTGATCCATGTTCCTAGGGAGTAATGGGATATATAGTTTTGAGTTACATGGAGGAGTACATTCATTAGTTTCAAATACTTGTAGGATATTTAACCTAGAAACAAAAACCTTATGATATACATGACATGTTTGAATACCTATAGCCTGCTGTTATAACACCCGTGATTGTTTGTTTATATTCATACTTTATTCTTCACGTGACATCCTGTATAGCACAATGTTCAGTTATTATTATTATGATATTTATGACGCATTAACGTTTGGGTTTTGCATGGCCCAGATACTTGACTTTAGCACATGAGAATCGTGAGTACTTCAACAGGATCACCGATCAGTGAGGATCATTCCACTGATATATTTTTTATTTATGCTTTATGTATTCTCTTATTTCCTTGGATCTTTACTGCTTCCGCTATCGTTTCCTGTTATTGTTTATCATTGTTATTGGATATATTTAGAGATAGATAGTTATATTATTGTTCTTGATTACTGATTAATAGTCGTAATGTGATTATGGGAGGATGTTTCCTTACCGTAGGTAGCATGGTTGGCCTTATTACGTTCTCGATTTTATGTATTTTGTGAAGTGGGACGTGACAAGGTTTTGTTGGTATCAAAGTATAGGTTTTAAGTTAGTAGGGCTTGGTTCAATTTGTAATTGGGTATGGTACCTAATACATTGTCCTTAAGACCCAGAATTATAGAAACATGTCCGACCATATTATCATTTTGTCATTCGAATTTTTGAATCTTATCTTTCTCTTAAACTCTTTTATCTTGACTATTTGGAAATGATATTGCATCATAGCTTGGAATCCTTTTAATTCCTTATTGTTTCTCCCCTTTTATTCCCTCGACTCTGATAGTAGGATTTGGGCTACATGGATGGAGTTATGTGGTTGTAACTATATACCGCGGTATGGTTACAATGCGGTACTCTATTTAGGTAACTTGGAGTCTTATTTCGATTCATTTTCTTGACTTATGTTCGCTGTACTACTTTGTTTTCTCTCGGATTCATTGCTTAAGAATTTATGTCTTATCGCGAACTTGAATCCAACAACCATGTTACATCTTTTCCCTTGTTCCGTAGTGACCGATCTGTCTGTGTCTCGAAGAACAAGGAGAAACATAGGACAACATATGATGATAGAAGTAGTTCGAGATTGACCCCAAAGGAAGCTGGTACAGACCACATCAAGGCTGATCAAGTGTAAGATGTTTTAGTGAAGAAGTTCAGATAGACCCGCATTAATTTATCATAGTAGCACAGCAGAAGTGTGGTGGGCTGATAAGCCACAAGTCTTAGAACAAACTTATAAATTCATGATGAGGGGAACTATTTATGTGTACTGAAAGGTGAAGTTCATGAACAAGTTACAGATATAGTGTTGATAGTAGTTTGAGATTTCATAAATGTGCTCAAGGAAATCTCAGGTTTACCACCAAAACAAGATATGGAGTTCACGATTGATCTTATTCCTAGAGTAGCGCGAATTTCAAAGGCTTATTATTCGATGGCACCTATAGAACTGGAAGAGGAAAAGAAACAAGTTTCTGAATTGTTAGAGAAGGGTTGGATTTGCAGCAGTGGTTCACCGTAGGGGAGCTCCAGTTCTTTTGATCAAGAAAAAAGATGGCACATGGAGAATGTGCATCGATTATCGAGAGTTAAATCGGGTGACCATCAAGAATAGGTACCCAATTCCTCGCATTGGCGAATTATTCGATCAAGTTAGTGGCACGAGATTATTCTCGAAGTTGGATTTGCGATCAGATTATCACCAAGTTCGGGTGAAAGCAAAAGACATTGTAAGATGGCGTTCTGAACTCGATATGGGCATTACGAATATCTAGTTATGCCATTTATAGTTACTAACGCACCAGCGATATTTATGGACTTAATGAACCGGATCTTTTCACCATTTCTGGATCAGTTCGTAGTGGTATTCATCGATGATATTCTGGTTTACTCGAGAAGAAAAGAAGAGCATGAAGAACACTTAAAGATTGCACTGCGGAAATTGAGGTAAGAAAAGTTGTATGCTAAGATGAGCAAGTACGAGTTTTGGCTCGATGAAGTGATGTTCTTGGGTTATGTTGTATCCGGAGATGGTATTGTAGTAGACCTTAAAAAAATTGCAGCTGTTCACGATGGGCCGACTCCAAAGAATGTAGGGGAGATCAGAAGTTTCTTTAGGCTTGCTGGATACTATAGAAGGTTTGTGGAGAACTTTGCTCAGATTGCAGAACCCTTAACCAAGTTAACCCGAAAGGAGGTACCGTTTGTTTCGTCCGAGAAGTGTCCGTTAGCTTTCGAGGCGCTGCAGCAAAGGTTGACAACCACTCCTATTTTTTAACAGTGCCAGATGGTTCCGGAGGATTATTTATTCACAGCGACGCATCTGGGAAAGGTGTGGAATGTGTTTTGATGCAGCATAGAAAGGTTGCAGCTTATGCGTCGAGGCAGTTGAAGACTCATGAGAAGAACTACCCAACTCACGACTTGGGATTAGTAGCGGTTATTTTTTTGCTTAAAATTTGGACACTACTTATTGGGCAAGAAGGTAGAGGTGTTTACTGACCATAAGAGCCTACACTATATGTTCATACAGAAAGAGCTCAACTTGAGGCAACGTAGATGCTTGGAGCTAATGGCCGACTATGATCTTGTTCCGGGGAAAGATAATATAGTACTGGATGTTTTAAGTCTGTTGCAAACAATACTGATGTTGATTTCACAGAAAGATATTATAGCGGATTTTCAAAGATTCGAGTTAGAGCTCGTACTACCAGATTCTTCGTGACAGTTGATGCAGTTGCAAGTACAGTCATCGTTGATCGATAACATTAAGGAAGCATAGTTGCACGATTCTAGATTACAGAAATTTCGAGAAAAAGTAGAGGCGGTGCTTCGAACGGATTTATTGATTTATGAAGATGTTCTTTGAGATATAGAAGTCGTTGTGTGTGCCAAAAGGAGAAGTTCGTGAAGAAGTCATGAAGGAGGCTCATAGCTCCGCATATTCGGTATATTCAGGAGGCACGAAAATGTATGGAAATTCGTGACAGCATTACCATGGAGTCCAAAGGACAACAACGCAGTATGGGTAATTGTCGATTGACTGACCAAGGCAGCTCATCGATTTCGAGTCGGTCAGTCGACAGAGGCTTTAGCAGAGAGGTACATGCAGGAGATTGTGAGATTGCATGGAGTATCAGTGAGTATTGTTTCTGATCGTGACACCCGGTTCCTATAACATTTTTTGGAGGAGTCTACAAGAAATTTTGGGAACTCGCTTAAAGTTTAGTACGGCCTATCATCCTAATACAAATGGATAGTCCAAGAGAACGATCTAAACACTTGAAAATATGTTGAGTGCTTGCATGTTAGACTTCAAGGGTTCGTAGAAGGATCAAGTACTTTTACTGGAGTTCTCGTACAATAACAGTTTTCAGGAGACTTTACAGATGGCTCAATTTGAAGCATTGTACGGTCGTAAGTGTCGCTCGCCAGTATGTTGAGATGATGTTGGAGAAGGAATATTGTTGGAACCGGAACTGATTGTGCAAACTATGGAGAAATTTAACATGATTC
The DNA here is from genome assembly GCA_030015575.1 of Agapanthus africanus. Taxonomy (NCBI): domain Eukaryota; kingdom Viridiplantae; phylum Streptophyta; class Magnoliopsida; order Asparagales; family Amaryllidaceae; genus Agapanthus; species Agapanthus africanus. The sequence continues at coordinate 265,525,311 of CM057341.1, forward strand.
GTAATCATATGAAGGTGGCACAAGATCGATAGAAAACTTAAGCAGATACCGGAAGAAGATCATTAGAGTTTGCTATTGGTGATCATTTGTTCTTGAAGATATCACCGACTAGGAGAGTAATCCAGTTTAGTAGGCGAGACAAGCTTAGTCCTCGATTCGTGTGGCCTTTCAATATCATTGAGCGTATTGGAGAAATGACTTATTGATTGGCTTTACCACCACCCTTGGTGGGTATTCATGACGTATTTCATGTATCTCAACTTTGCAAGTATGTTCGAGATGAGATGTACGTCCTACACTACTCGAAATTGACAATAAGGGAGGAATTGTCTTATAAAGAGCTACCGATGGGTATTGTGGATTGACGAGAAAAGGTTCTCAAGAATAAATTGATCCCTCTAGTACTTGTTTCGTGAGGAAATTGTTTGCATGGAGAATCTACTTGGGAACATGAAGACGAAGTTCGACAAAAGTTTCAACATCTTTTTCTTGAGATCAGTATCTTCATTGTTCGTGTCTTTTCCTGTTTCGAGAATTTCGAGGATGAAATTCTCTTTGTATCTGGGTATAATGTAACACCCTAGCACGATCGTACAATATTAATTAGTAGTTTAAATTTTGTTTTATTTATTATTTGGGTTGTGAATGGTTTGAATAGTAGATGTGTTTATCCGATCCGACTCGCTTGTGTGAAACCCGTTATGGTGCTAAATTATCTTTTATTCAAATTTATCCTTACACTAAATCCATATAAATCTTAAATAACAGGCATATATTATTTAAATTATTTACATATATTTCTTGGTAGCCATAAGTTATGGATATTTACATATATTAATTTTCAGCATGTCTTATCTTATTTGAACAACTCATGTTATTATATTGGTAATTATCTATTGCAGATAAATCTTAAACATCCTGGATACCATATATATATATATATATATATTTTACTTTATAAAAACTTACTCTCTCTGCATCTTAGTCTTCTCTTTCTCCCCACGTCTCATTTCTTTCCTTCATCTCCCTTACCACCACCTTAACCTTGTCTCCACCATCTTCATCCCCAACTTTATCGCCCTCCTCCGACCACGTAACATCCCTCATTCATCACCATAGCTTGACGAGCACCTTCGTCGACTCCTCACCCTCGTCACCATCGCCATCGAAACCCACCACCAGCAGCCGTCTTTCTTTAGCCAACAACCCAGAACCCAACACTTCGTCGTCGACAATAGTCATCATCTTGGCATCCATCGTCTCCACCAATTTCATCCCCGAGGATCCAAACTCCAGCCATCTTCATATTCATTCATCATCTCCTCCGCAACCATCAACCCCCGACCTCACTTCCTTCACAGCCTCGACCACCCATCTTTTCACCGTCGTCGCCACCTCCTCATACCTGAGAACCCATCACCAACACCATCTCTTCACCTCGCCTAGAACTTCAGCCTCTTCAACCCTCACCTTCATCTTCCTCCTTACCCCGATCAGCACTTCAAGTTCTCATCGTCATCATCTTCACCGACCGTAGCAAATCTTTTTTCTCGAGCTCTAGCCTCCAGAGCCACCCATCACTACCCTCGCTCTAGCTACGAATCCATTTTCCTCGAGCACCCAACACAACCTATCGCGACAGCCATTTCTCCTCTCCTCTTTCACCGGCATCTCCTCACTCCGGTGTTCCCTCGCCTGCATCCCTTCAACCTCCAACATCACACGAGGACCTACCTCCTCTCGTCGTCGCCATCTTCTTCGACCTAGAACCCAAACATCCGAGAACCCACAGCCATGACCATCATCGCCGCAACCCAACTCCTTCACCGCCGGCATAGCACCTTTATACAACCATCACCTCTCCCTTGGAACCCTCTAGCATCGAAAACTCATTTCGCTCACGTTTACTCATCTACAACTGCTACCCTCTTATTTTCACCAGCGCAACCAACTCTAGCCATTACATCATTTCATCGTTGCAGTGACTGTTTTCTTCATCGCCATCGTCTAAATCCCTTTTCTCTCAAACTTCACCTAGTTGAGACTTCGAACCTAACCTAAGCCCTAACCAAGACAACTTCAGATTCGACCAGAACCCAATCACCGGGTAACCTCGAGTGCCTTCGGCAACAGCCAATCGTCGCCAACTTCATCTCCAAGCCGAGCTTAAGCTTGAATTTTAGCTTCGTGTTGCCATTGTTCCATTTCTGTATTGCCCCATTCGTGTTTGTATCGGCATACTTCAAGACTGAAGCAAGTTTACAACTTGCTGCATGCTAGTTTACTTATATCTATATCTATAGTGTCATAGTTTATTATTAATATAACGTTTTATTTATATATAATCCACATTTAATTAGTTAATTAACACTAACACGTTTATAATTACAGTTTATAAAGTTTGTGCAAAATTATATCCATAACTAGAAATTATACAAACTATTCTAGTTTGGTCAATTGATAAATCGAATATAGGAATTAATATGTTTATTTGTTTTGTTACACTATTTATCACACCTAGATAACCGCATTTCATTACGACCCATTTGCACGATAGAATTATGTTAGAGATGAGCGTTGTCGTGCTTTAAGAAGGTTATGGTTGTAAGGACGGGCGCGTCCCGCGCGTGCGCGCAGCGGAAGCGGGAACGGACGGGAAACAAAAATTCCGTTGGAGCGCAATCGACCGTACACCAAAATCGTCCTAGTACTAGTTTCTAGCTAAATGTAAAGTACAAAAAGAAGAGTTCAGAGGTTCTACAACCTTTGTAGTGTGTCCGGTTGATCCCGGAAGACCCAGTCTAAACTCCATGAGCTCCTGAACGCATTTGCACGCCGACTGCCTCGCCGTAGACTATCCGCGTTGAAAGCGGGCTACCCGAGATCCAACTCTGTCACCGGCAGAGAGACTTCCTCTAGAGGCTTGCTAGGCGTGAAGGAAAGTGATACGAATACTGGGCACTCTTTACTTTTTGCAAAATCTCACCATGGTAACACTTGCCATTTTCAAGTAAGCTTAAGCTCATCTTGTGTGGAAGAAGAAGATGTTTTAATGGCTTCGAAAAAATAAAATGAATTATGTCATGTAATTTTTCCAACCCTGTCATGTATATACATGATACATACCCTATCTCCCACTCTCTCTCATGTGTCTGTCAACACACAAGAGAGACGTTGGCCCTACCATTTTAATTAAATATATTAAATATATAATATATATAAAGATATACATATACATTTACATATATATATTTATTTGTATATTTATTTATACATAATTCATAATGGTGGCAATTAATATATATATATATATATATATATATATATATATATATATATCAAATAAGTATTAGTCTAAGTATCTTATACACGTACACATCATGTATCACATATACGAAATGCCATCAATATCTTTTCAGTATTATATACTGTAGAGAATGTGTGTATCATATACACAATACTAGAAACCGTGTCATCAATACGGTTATCAAGTCCACACTTGACTTGGTATTCCGGCTTTGAAACCGGCTAGTATAACAGTCGTCAGATTGAACACGTATATCCAATTTACATGTTTTATCGAACTCATGTACGTATCCTCATACGTACGTCACATCGCGTTTTGCTCGGGGAGGCATTTTCGTTGCGGGACTATAAAGACCTGTCAATACGCTGGCAGTAGGTTATACAGGATCATATCCAATTGAATCCGAAACACTTTCAGATTCAACCCCCTTTCAGGTTAACCCACAAGCTCGTCAGTAGCACTAGCTGTACGTAACGGCTACCCAGGTATAAGCAAGATAATGGCAGGTCGAAGAGCGAACTCATCCGTACCCAACAAAGTCTATAAGTGATAGTCACCGTACTATCCGGTCTCTTCGTCAATGAGTATCACATACCAGGTTTGGGGAGTGGAATCTGTCAGACCCCCAATAACCTGATAAGTCGTGCTGATAGAGGACTCATAACCAAAGAGATACAACCGGTAACACTTACCAGTTTATCTCTACTGCCGTGGCCACGGACTTCTGGTTATAGTCATGTCCTGCACAATGCGATATTGACTCCCAATACTGGGAGTGACGAATTCTCTCGACCGCTCACTGCCTCTATGTGCTTCGGGACTCTACCCAACTAAAAATCTATTTGCACGACTCGGTAAAGCCGTGGTAGGGTAGTAATCTAAGTACAGTGGGAACACACATGAGACACTGTGGCGATTTCAGGTCTAGGGACTACCCTGTACTCATGTTACCAGAGAACTGCTATCTGACATTGGTATAATACCATCTAGGAGTTCTCGGCGAGTCTGTCCAGTGTAACTTATCCAATAAGCACCTATATACAATCATCAGTGTCAAACACCAATGCCTATAGGATCAGTCATTGCCCCGTATAGGGTCATGAAACGTATACACTAGTCTAAACTGGAATACCGATGCACATTCTCGATACTTGACTAGGGACATTTAAGGATATGCTTATAAACTACCAGCCCCACTAGTATGATCCTTATCATAATCCAAGTAGTCAAGTAAGGATCCTATGGGCTTTATCTCATGTATTTGCGCTACGTGATAACTAGTAACACGAATTCACATGACAGATAAAGATAAACAAGATAGCACATTATCATCTCGAGTAAGACTGTTCTTGGTATAGGCCCTCCTCGAATTCAGCAATTTCATTCCCGCAACTACGATAATTGCATTGAGGGCACCTATATCCAACAATCTCCTACTTGCACTTAAGGCTAATTATTGTAGTATCGCATGCATACATCTTATGTGCTACTACATACCAAATTTCTGTACTAACAGTTTTGCTAACTTTGTTCGAGGAATAGCTTAAGTGAGTGGATCCGCTAATATGTTTCTATCTGTATCTCTTTGAATCGCAACTTCGCGGAGATCAACTATCTCTCGAAATGAGCGATACTTACCCTAGAATATTGTTTGGATAGCTGTTGGGACCTAGTTCACAAATGTACGTATTTATCCAAACAAATACATAGGATGTATCCTCTGCTGATTCACAATCAGCACCTAGCACCTTGACTACCCCAATATCTCGATTGGAACTCTTCCAATACACTGCTCCTTATAAGAAGATAAACTAATGACTCATGACAAATGTTTTCATCCTTGTCACTACGGAAGATGGAATCGGTAATCGCCTCTCTAAGGAGACTGTCATTACCATACACCAAGATCATCTTATATGCTCTTCACTTCTTCCTATGTTTTTCCAGGATTTGATTAATGTCTGCTTACTACACTAAGTGTAAAAGCAATATCTGGTCCGGTATATAACATCGCATGATTGACCTCACCGTCGAAGCATGTCGAATGTCATTCATGCGAGTTTCTCTCTTCATTAGTCATGAAAAACATCATTTTAGAGAGAGTGACCCCATTACCTGCGGGTACATTATCTCACTAGGAGTCCTCCATTCTAAACTACTTTAGAATGGTGTCATTATACCTGAATTTGGATAATCCCAAAACCCCTACCAGGTCTAACTCTATAGACCTAGTCACCAGAATCATTACATATGTACAATCCACAAAAAGAGAAACAAAAGTGACTACCAATGTTTGACCGAATCGTAGTATAGGAATATGACTTCCTATCAAGAGTATGTTATCCACATCAGTATGCAGAATTTGACAGTACTCTTTACACCTACAAATATCTCGTTCATCTCTTATTTTGATGAAGTCAAACACTTTGACCGTTGTTTCAAAAACAGATGATCCACCTCCGCTATGTCTGCTTTTGTCTATAAATAGGCTTAAGCAATTTTGCACACTTTCCGCTGCTCCTACTGACTAAGACAATCCTCTGGTAGAGTCCTATACACGTACACTTCTAAATACAATTTAGAAAGACTTTATAATCATACTCATACCAGATACCATAGTCATAAAAACAACAGTTGGCAAATTTTATCCCTATGGACTTCAGCATAGACTTCGAAGTAACTGTATCACCACAATCCACATCGGGTATTTGATGAATACTGTATACTACAAGTCTATCCTTTATTAGGTTAATACTTTTCTATTTGCGCTGATCTCGAAAGATCTGCTTGCTTCTTATGGGTTTTACACCTTTCAAGAGCACACAACAAAGTCTATAATTTGTTCTGGTGCATAGAGTCCAACTTGGATAACTTGGAATCCAGCCATCAGTCGAAAGACATCACTTCTTTTGGCATGCTGATAACTAGTAGGGTCATCATCGCATGATGCAAGCCTCCTATTCACCGTCTATGAGAAAACCGAAGTATCTCTCGGGTGGCTGAGGTCACTTACTAGATCTGCGGAGTAGCAATGGTCTGTTAGGGTCAATTTGATCATCAAGTTCTACTAAACTTTCGGTAACCGTTTGTAGTTCTGGAATCACTTCTAGTTCTACCATACTCCCACTAATTTCTTTTGCAAAAAATTCCTTAACTAAGGAGGTGGCGAGCCAAGATCAAAACACTTTTGAACTTGAAAATGGTAGAAGCTATCCCACGTGAAATCTTGGGATAACCCAAAGACTGTTATTTTCAAAACGTGCCTCGAGTTTGTCCGGATTATGGATTTAAATACAAACCGGATAACCCCACATCTTAACAACTTTAAGATGAACACTATTCTATATCACATATAGAAAAGAGGCACTTGTTTAGGTGGAACTAGTATCAATTGATATGCATCTATCTCTAATGCATCCCTAAAATTGAAGAAGGCAACTCAACATTACTCATCATGGAGCGCACCAGCGAATGAGAAATTTAAGAGAATCAAATTCTCAATATGGAATACCTAGTACCAACCCATTGTCCGTATGGAGATTGGATAATATACATCAATATGTACAATTCCCTAGAGTTCTTCAACTCATTTTCCATATGATGTTAATCGAAAAACATTCTTTTGGTTAAATGAAACCAAAAGTTTGCCGGTTAGGCAAAACCTGATGATTTTCCTCAATAGCAACAATTGCTCTGAAAACCGACATTGAGGATAAAATCATTCATTCTCAATTCTCTGATCCTCAGCATCTGTAACGTCCTTATAGATTTAGGATTCTAATCCGGTATCTATATACTCAGGATTTAGAGTTTATTGAGAAATAGTTTCTCAAAACACAAACGCATGAGAAGTCTGAAACATCAAAAATGTTTTAGTAGGGTTTAGACGGGTATTCTCAGTATTGTCTTTTCCATTACCCAGGCTCATGACGGTAGTCGCGATTTCCTTTTCTTACTTCAACCCCTTTTGATGTCTCTTCATCTAACCTTCTTGTATACCGAATTAATGCTAGCTGGTTTTCTTCTTTCCATTCCTTAAGCACCGACTTCGGGATTGGAAGAAGGCTATCCAATAAGCGTAATTGGTATACAATCCTTATATGTAAGGAGCTCTCGAGCTTGAGAAAAGGTAGGAGGGATAGACAAAAGAACAATTCATTTAATCCAGAACCAGTGGCCATCCTCAGACCGAAACAGTTTCATCGAGTTCGTATCTAACTATACGATGGCCTTCCAAACAATATGGATCTCTGTACCGAATATAAAGAGTTTTGGAGTTAGCAAAAGGGGAAGTAGGATATGTGAGGATATATGTGACTTTTGTCATGGATTAGGGCAATCCAGACATTCTAAAGCTGTCAATGGTAAAAAGGTCGGTGAATATGGTTAAAGAGTCTTAGTTTAAGGTCATTCCAGGGTCGCTGCCAAAAAGAGAAAAAAAAACATGCAACATGCACTCTAACCTAGATTAGATTGGTATATTTATCTAATCAGGATGGCTCCCATTGTTCTGTCAAATTCTCCTTCAAATCCTAAATGGAGAACTGGCTAGGATTTCATATAGAAAATCTCCTGGGAGTAACTATTACTCATAGTAGGAATCGGGGCCCAATCTATCATGGTGGTAATCTTGACTAAAGATCAACAAATTACCCCACTCCATAGAAGGTATGCTATCTTATTGCAGTTTCAACACTTGAAACTCCCGATATCATTTTTTCCTCTAGGACTCTATGACCTTGACTAAAGATCAACAAATCAAAGAGTCCTAGTCAAGTTCAGCCCGTAATTTCATGATTAGTTTAGACCCACCCGCATGACCCTTGACTAAAGATCAATAAAGCCGTACGAATTTCCTAGCTAATTGCATCATATGCAAGTAGGAAGACAACACTTAGCAACTGTACACTACGCCTTAACTAAAGATCAACAAACGCAGTACGAATACTAAGTACTTTATTTCCTGAAATGACAAAGGGTTATGGCTGGTTTTAAAGAAAATCCTTAACGTAATGAACTTGATCTCACTGAAGGAACCGAGTGGTGTTTTGAAAGTTTATAGTCGCGTAGACCTTTGCTTAAGAGTGAACTCCCCGTGAAGGGATCTAGACTCTTTCCCTCATCAAATGAGGTACGGGATATTCCTAATCGAATATCATGATGAAAAGAAAAAGAATACGGCTACAAAAACAATTTTAGTGACACAAACTTTTGCCCAAGAGCGAACTCCCAGTATAGGATCAAGGCACTTTCCTCATCGAATGAGGCGCAGGACATTCCTTACCGAATGCCTCAATGCAAAGCAAAAGAATCGACTAAAATTTCCCCTTTATTAAAAAGTGGTTCCTACAACGTATAGGTTTATTTTACTTTGTATTAATACAATTAATACAATCCCATCATTTAGATAATCTCATTATCTAGTATTATCCTTCTCACACAAACATTACATAAAAGTATGAAAAAGAAAAATACAATGCACATATACGCCATCCGCATTCGTCACGAGGCCCCGTCATGCACCGTTAGGTTACTTAACTAACGGCAGAGCGAGGGCAGGGCTAGCACGGATGCAAAAAGGATATAGCATTAATATATATATATATATATATATATATATATATATATATATATATCACATATATAAATATACCATCACACGCAAATAATCACATTACAGCATGAGGAAAAACAGCATCATAGAGTTTGGAATGGTCGGATCACCTAGGAATCCCGCGTTTCGTTCGAGCCAGTACGAAATACCCCGGTCGCGTGAATAGCCTGTGCGTAGCCAAAAGCAGACCCATACGAGTGCGGCAAGTCATCCTCTAACCTGAGAAACGAGGAAACCCGACATCATCACCATGATGGGGCCATCCAGCACTTTCTCGAATCCGATGACAGGAGCACTCTTCCGTAGGTCTATCCTAACCCCCTACAAGCGCGATAAGCAGCCTGCCAATTCTAGAATCGAGTAGCCGGGTCTCAACTCCTTGAGATGGCCACCCGCTGCAATTTAGAATCCGGCTGCCAGTGCGCTTCTCCATGGGGTAATCCTAATACCTGTATTAATACAACGTGTAGGGTTCCTCTCGACGGCAGCGAGGTTTCGGGAGGCATCGTCCATGCCATTTTCAAATTTTTGCCGTTAAAAGAAACTCTAAACAAGATCGTTAACTAGAAATTAATACGGATGACATATAGTAAACCATTTACTATCTAAGTGAAAAAGGAAATACAACCTTTGTAGATCGGTCCTTCACTTCATAAGTTCCTTGTAGTAGTCCCTTCGCTGCGATCATGTTGTCCCAGACTCTTGGACGGCTCCATGAGAAGAGGGCAACGATTTTGATTGAAGTCTTCGAGGCCGAAGATGATCTACGTCGAGGGAATACGAACTCAAGCTACCACTTCACCAAAGTGAAGCAAACACCCTATACTAAAGTGCTAATCTAGTAAATGATGGTGAAATAGGAAGTGGGTACACTTTAGAATCTCTTTTCTCACAATATTTCCTCACTTGGATCAAACCCTAGCAAGCTTTTCTTTTTGGAAGAAGAAGATGAAGAAAGAGATGAGAATGAAATTAATCCAAGTGAGTGAGCTAACCATGGGTGAGTGGGTATCATATACTAACTCATGTAGAGACATAACCATGGCTAATTATCATGGTTAGGTTAATTAATATCTAAAGTAAAAAAAACTAGTGGACTAAGTCAATGCAACCATAAGCTTCATGAAGCTTCATGCATATGAGCTCATCATCCACTAATTTTAGAATTACTTTAAATATAAAAAACCTAACACTATAATTAGTATGGTATAAGTCTTATACACCCATGTAAGTTGTATCAACAACCATGATACAAAATGAACACAATTAATATATATCACATATATAATAAGTGTGCACATGTGAGAAAAACAAATGCTTAAGTGAACCAATGTTAGTTAATGTAAATTAGTATATCACATATACAATTATACACTAAATTATCAAATCAACACTTGATTAAATAATCCGGCTATATCATATATAACCGACTAACATCCAATGTATCGACTTATCGAATCAACCCTTGATTCGATAACTCGGCTATATCACATATAACCGACCGATACAAAAAGTCGCGAGAATTGAATACGGTATCACATACACGCATTATTCTTGGTCCCGCACATATCACATACGTGCTCCTATTTTGTTTTTCCTGAGCCAGTAAAACCTCTATGTAGGACTCTAAAGACTCGTCAATACGCCGGCAGTAGGTGATGATCACATCAAGCACCCACAAGCTGTCAACGGTTCTAGCTGGACGTAACGGCTACTCGGGTATTGAGCGATCAGAAGATCAGCAAGCAAGCCCGCTTTAACTCCTGCAAAAGCCTGACAGTGACACTACCGAACAGTCCGGTCTCCTCGTCTGATATGTCGTATATCAAGTCTAGGGGTGGTAAACGTCAGACCCCAATAACCGATAAGTCATGCCGATATGAGGCTTATAACGGGTCGAGAAACTACTGGTAACTCTTACCAGTAAATCTCTAAACCAGCCCTGGCCAGGGACTTCCCTGTTATGGCCAATCGAGCACAGCGCAACATCAACCCCCAATACCGGGAGAGACGAAACACCTCCTATCGCTCATTGCCTCTATGTGACTCGGGACTGTACCCAAAAACCACCGTTTTGCACGCCCTCTTGAACGTGGTAAGATAGAAATCAAAGCACGGTGGGAATCATACAAGACTCTATGACGATCTCGGGTCTACAGACTAACCTGTACTAGTGTCACCTGAGAACTGCCATCTGACGTGAGGTATAATACCATCTGGGAGTTCTTGGCGAGTCCGTCCAGTGTACCCAATCTCCACTGAGCACCCGTATATCATCTATGATGTCAAACACCAATGGATATGGGATCATCCATCGCCCATCTATATGGGTCGAGAAGCTATACGCTTGTCTACTCTGGTATATCGATGCCCCATCTCGATACACCCATGACTAGGGACCTTGAAGGATGTACTTATGGACTACCATATCCCCACTAGTATGATCCGCATCATAGTCCAGGTAGTCAAGTACACATCCTATGGGCTTTACTAACTTGTAACAGAGAGACAATCAGTGTACACGTTAAGGTAAAGAGTTACCAGATAGCATACTATCATGTCGAGCAAGAAAGTCCTCCCTATATATGTCCAAGCATCCAGTACAATATACATCTCATATATAGTAATGGCCTCTAGGGCATACATATAACTAACAATCTCCCACTTGCACTAGGGCCATCTGATAGCAGTGGTTGTAGTATCTCATACTCAACCATCCCATAAAAGTCTCTCTCTGGGAAAAGGCCTTTATGGGTGGATCCGCCGTGTTCAGATCATAGTCTCTCTCTGGGAAGAGTCTACTCTCCTGACCATGATCCCCTGCAGATCATCTATCTCCATAATCAGGTGATATTGCCTTAGAATATGTCTGGATCACTGATGGAACGGGCGTTCCTAGGCATAAGCCACAACTCCATTGTCACACAATGGTAGGAACGAAATTCATCTCATGAACCAATATACACCCAAACTAACTCTTTGGTAGCATCTTTGGTAGCGATGTATCCAGCCTTTATCATCTAGTATTCCACGGTATCTAGCTTGGAACTCTTCCAACATAGCGTCCCTTTACTGAGGGTAAAGACAATGCCTGTGACTGACATTCAGTCGACCTTACCACCCTGGAAGGTATCCAGTGATTCTCCCCAGGAACAATTGATACCATCTCACTACACCTAGTGAGAATCCTAACATCCATTTAGATCTATCTCATAGATTCAAAACCCAGGATTTAGGAGGTATCATCTTGATCCTATATGGAGAATCCTTGTGATAAGAGGAGATTGATCGAGCGTAGCATAGGAAACTCATTTCCTATCAAGAGTATGTCATCCATGTATTATACGAGGATCACCACCATACTCTTTACTACCTTTTTGTATATACAAGGTTCATCTACCATATTGATGAAGTCAAACTCTTTGACTACCACATCAAAACAGGTGTTCCAACTCCGCGATGCCTGCTTTAACCTGTAAAGTAACTTGCACACTTTTCCGCTGCTCCCACTGTCTACGAAGCCCCTGGCTGTGTACTTATAGATGCTCCCTTCTAAATCACTATTTAGAACAGCAGTCATGACACCCAACCGCCAGATATCGTAGTCATGGTATGTAGCAGTGGCAAGTAGGGTCTGGATGGACTTAAGCATAGGCACTTAGAAAAGGTTTCATCATAAGCCACACCTGGTCGATGATGTAAACCTTTAACAGGTCTAGCATTGAAAGTCTCAACTTTTCCATATGCACCAAGTAATTTTCTCAAGATATACTTGCTCCTAATGGGGATTTAACCCTTTAGATATAGCAACTAAAGTCCATACTTCGTTGGTGTACATAGATTCCATATCAGATCGCTTAGCATCTAGCCATTCTTACAGAGTCCCCACTCCTGATGGCCTGCTCTAAACTAGTTGGGTCATCATCTCATGATGAAATCCTCGCTCTCACTGTCATAGAGAAACCAAAATATCTCTCCGGTGGGTGAGGAACCCTACCAGATCGGCGGAGAGGCTGAGGTTCGTTGGGAGCTATTGAATCCTCCGGTTCTACCAAATCGTCAGTTGTAGTTCGTATAGCTGGAACTCCTTCCAGTTCTACCTCATGACCACTAATTTGTTCCCAAAATAAATTCCTTTTTCCTAAAAAAGGTGGCATGTCGAGAAACAAAACACCTTTTGTTTCTCGGTGTGGTAGAAGATATTCCCTTGCAAATGCTTGGGATATCCAACAAACTTCCATAGAACTGACCTTGCCTCGAGCTTGTCCGGATTTTGCTTTTAGACATAGGCCGGACAACCCCAAATCTTAACTTTCTTAAGAGATGGGCTCTTCCCATACCATATCTCATATGGAGTGGTAGGCATCTGATTTGGTTGGAACGCCATTCAATAGGTATGCAGCTTCTTAAGTGCATAACCCCTAAAAGGAAATAGGCAACTCAGTAATACTCATCATAGAGCATACCATATCTCATAGGGTGCAATTGCTCCGTCCCGATACACTATTATGCTGTGGTGTATACGGAGGAGTAATGCTGAGAGAGAATCTCATTCTCCTTTAGAATAGTCCAGGAATTCCGTGCACAAGTATTCTCCTCCCTGATCTCATCAAAGGACATAATATTTATACCTGTTTTGGTTCTCTACTTCTAACTTATATTCATTGAATATCTCAAAAGATTCAGACTTGTGTTTCAACAGGAACATATGTCCGAGTCTTGAGAGATCATCAGTGAATGTAATGAAGTACAAAGAACCGGTTCCGGCATGTGTAGACAGGGGATCTACATACATCATCATGTATCAATCCCTAGAGTTTACTGACTCTTTCTCTGTTTTCAGTAAACGGAGCTATGGTCATTTTATCTTTGTGACATGACTGGCAAGTTTCACAAGATGTAAATTCAAACTGATTTAAATATGCATCTTTATGTAACTTAAGCTAGTCGGGTCGCATTGATAGGACCTAGTCTATAATGCCTCAAGAAGGACTCGTTCATTTCTGAACTCTTCCTCTTGTGTGTGTTCAATACGTTAAGAACTGTGGTTTGATTTAGAACGTATATGCTTTTAGATAACGTGCATGAACCGATCAACTCTTGATATAGAAAATGTTCAAAACATTATCCATCAATACAAATTATATCCTTTCTTTACTAAATAAAGAGACCGATATAATGTTGTATATCAGGTTCGGTATCTAACAACATTCGTTCAGAATTAATGTATTTGGTAATACAGGGTGATAACTGCCAACATCTTGGCTGCAACAATTGCACCGTTTCCATCTCTTGAAATTTTATCGCCCGTTCTCAGTTCTCTACTTGTTTGTAGCCTATGTAACAGATTACATATATGGGATCCTGATCCGGTATCTCATACCCAGGACGTAGAGGATACTAAGAAACAGTTTTCGGTAATGAACACACCCGAAGAAGATGCATCATCATGCACTTTCTTCGTTTGGGCGGCACGGAAATTCTGGTAATCCCCTATTTCCTGCTCGGTCTTATAACAATTATAAGTTGGAGCGGGACCAACGTTCCCCAGCACAGTATAACAAGTGAGTTCGGTCAATACATCCATATTATTATCTTGATTAAGGTATGACATGGCCACTACCTGGAGAGAGAGAGAAGAAAACACTCTGCGTGCGCTCTTGGAAGATCAGATTGGTTATTATTTTATCTAATCAGGATGGCTCCCACTGTTTTTATCAAATCTTCTTCAATTTCTAAAAGGAAAGACTAGCCAGGATTAATTACACCCTAGAAGTTCGCCAATCTTTCAGCCAGACCAGTGCCGATACTTTGAGGGAGGTTCCCCGTGTTTTCGCACGGACCTAATTAAAATAAACCTCATTTTCCCAGGGGCGTAACCCCGTTGACACCTTTCTAGACACCTACTTGATCGGCTAATTGTAATGTGTAAAACTCTCACAGGAGTAACAATTACTCGCAGTGGGTATCGGGATCCAAATATCTTATAGAAGGTATGCAATCTCATTGCAAATTTCAACACTTGAAATTCTCGATAATTTTGCCCTTAGCAACTCATGACCTTAACATAGTCAAAAAATCATAAGCGCTAGCCAAGTTCAACCCGTCATTTCTTGATTGAATTAAACCCACCCATACGACCCTCAAAATAGTCAACAAAGTTATACGACTACCCTAATCCAATCTGCATCATATGCATAAACAGATAAACACTAATTAGCTACCGCACACTACGCCTTAACATAGTCAACAAACGTAGCACGAATACTAAGTAGTATCTATCTAAAATGACGGAGGGCTACGACAGGTTTTTAAGAAAACCTTTTGCGTAATGAACTTGATATCATTGTGATTGGTCTCAAAAACTATCTATTAACCGCAATCAAGAACGGCGTCGCTTGGTAGCTAGCCGGTGAGTACGAGTCGGTCCACAGGGATGTTGTGAATCTCCTTAAAGTTCTTACGAGCTAATTCCAAATGGTGTTTGGTCTTATAATTAAACCTAAAAATTGAAGTTGTGTTATACTAGAATTAGAAACTTGCTAGGATTAGGTTTAGGGAAAATTTGGTAAACAAAGATCTACACCTCTTTCCAATGCCTTTAATTAAATATATCATATTAGTGTTATGGTAAATATTAATAAAGGGGATTAGGATGATTGGGAAGATGATTTTTCCTCTAGATCCTTGTCCTTCCTTTCTTAATCTTTACCCTAATCTCCATGGAAAACCTTAAAATCCGGGCCTTTAGACTACGGAATCACCGTTACCTCGAGGGTAGAGTGCCGTAGGGAGTGGAATAAGAAGGTATGCATGGAGTTCTAATGTTCATAAAAGATTGGCAAAAGAAACGAGATGAGAGATCTTCATCTCTCAAATCCTTCCCTATTCCTAACCCTAACAAGCGAGGAAACTACTCGCTCATTGAGGGGATGAAGAAAGACATGATTTTGTTAAAGAGAAGAAACATTTATTGCAAGTTAATAAAAATCTAAACTAAATTAAACTAAGGCAAGAAAATAATTTACCTAGGGCAGATATGAAAAACTATAACTAGGGCAAGAAAAATAACCTACTTACGATAGATGCACTCTAACTTCAAGAAAACAGAATTTTATTCATGAATAGAGGCATAAGAAAATACAAGGGTTTGGGTTCTATTTATAGGACATAGAAACCCTAGGTTTACAATTGCTCCGCATGTCAACAATTACAAATATACCCCAGGAAATCTTTTCAGCGCCGCACCAAAGTTTTGGTAAAAAATTTATCTCCTTTTGTCTTCTTATGGCCGCGGAACCGCGACAATGGCGCGCTTGGGCCGCGGTTCCGCGGCCCTTTAGTGAGGTCATTTGATGACTTTTCCTGGGCTGCTTTAAGTTTCTCTGGGCTTTTTATTTCTTTAGTCTTTTCTGTATTTGGGCTTCTACAGTGATTCCAGATCTTCAGTGAACACTTTGCAATGGATTTTTAACCGTCTGCTTTGCATTCTTGGACCTTACGTTGCCTTGTTGATGGTGAACTGTTCTTCTTCTAGGCTTTACTAAGATCTTCCTATTTGTTGGTCAAAAATCCTTCTTTTGTGTCGTCTTTTGTGGTTTTCACTGTTTTTGCTCCAAGAACCTGTAACCTGTAACATGTAGCAGACATGGGTCAAAAGCACCAGTTTTTATTCTTAAATGCATAAGAGTGGGGAATACAAAATGCAATATTATGTTATGAACAAATACCCCCAAACTTATCTTTTGCTCGTCCTCGAGCAAACTTATTATTTTATTCTCAATAAAAATCTAACCTAGCCGCACTTTCGCAGGGAAACGCGATTGAACTGAGCACGTGCAACAAGCCATTAAACCTCTCGGTGTCCCTAGTAGGAGGAGTGTTGTCTCCTGAGGGTTTTCAGCGGATTACACCCACAAAATCCTATCAATTTGGCTTTTCGACTTTTGTTCTCCATTTAGGTTTTCTAACAAGGAATTCTATTATCGTCGACCCGCAAATTATCCACCCACATTCTTCACAATTCTTCATCATTTAATTTAAGATTATATATGTTCTATAGAATTACTTAGCTTTCGGCATTTCTTAAGTTTTCCTTCTAGGGTTTCATCTCCACTTAGGAATTTTTATCAACTCTATTAAAGATACAAGTTCTATTCTTCATTCCTTTCTCTTATCTAAACTCTAATCACATATCCCCACGTGTGTGTAAATATCACCCCTACACTTGGAAATTCAAATCAAGCAATCGTACTCTCGTCCATTGTCCAAAGCACTTATTAATTGGTGAATTTTTAATTGAATTTCGCTTACACATCCTTCATGCGACCGTTAATACTTCTTGAGGTACCAACAACCGATTACAAGATGCGTTAGCACTTTTAAAGCGTACTTCCTAGTTTTGCAACACCCAAGGCTTTAGCAGTTACTCCCAAACCAGTTGGTCTAAGGCACTAGGTGATAAGGCACCCTCGCTAAATATTTTTCTAATTTTTACAGCCTTAAGTAATCACAAAAACCAGTGTCCATTTTTTTTTCTTTATTCACTTTTTTTTTCATTGTACTAAGGACTTTAGACAAGAGCATTTCATGGTCTCTTCTACTATTCCAAGTTTCAAGGTGCGTGATTGTGCATTTTGTAGGGTACATGTTTTCAGAATCTAGACTTAAGCTAGGAATTATTTTTCAAACTTATACTCTAATAAGAACATCAATACTCTTCCCTCATTTTGACTTAGCCCAAGAAGTGAACCCAAAATTTGCCTATTTCTAAATAAACTACAAAAATATATACTTTCTACCGCTAAACTTTAAGAAAGGTTATTTTTAGGGTTTTTAATTTACTAAGTCTAAAATCTAGTTATTCCTAGCTAGTTAACCTATTTGTCAAATTCTAGTCAAATAAGCCAAAATTGAATACAATAATTTTTATAATTTTAGAAATTTTTCAATTTTTATGGTTTTTCAAATAAATATGCAAATGCAAAAATATGTATAAATGAATGCGAAGGAAGAAGACGTACCGAGCATACCCCCAAACTTGAACTGGACAGTGTCCTCACTGTCATGCTAAACCAAGAGGGTCAAAAATGCCAGCACTCCCCTGTTTATTTATTTATAATTTTTTTATATATTTTTAATGTTTTGAATTTTTTTTTTATAGAAAAAGAAAACAAAAAGATATATATACATATATACAACAAGGTTTCCCCCAAACTTAAGCTTGGCCTTACACAAGCCAAAGGTTAGCACCAACCATTCAAAAATCTTATCGTGGTAATGGTATAGTTGGTGCAAGAATGGGGTGTGGAGGAAAGAAATGAGAAACACGCGAGACCGTGTGGAAAGAAGAATGGTAGAATATGGTCTCGGTGGGGGAGAAGAAGGGCGGAAAGGAGAAAGAAGAGTCGCGCGATCTTGAGAGTGTAAATCGAGTGAGTAAATTAGCGCAATTTGTGATGACCAATGTGTTAAAAGCGATTGCGCTAACCTATCAACCCGTCGTGAAATGGGGTCAAATCCCTCAAGATTCGCAAGAAAACATGGGTACACTGAACTTGGTATTGGAGATGAAGGCGTAACGGTCTCTTGTACGGTCGGAACGATAGGAAGGAGGGAGGGTGATATAACAATCAAAGGTTCAGGAGGCTGAATTGGAAAATCCGACACATTAAACAAAAATGGTTCAACCTCAATATTATCCTCAAAACTCTCCTCAATATTATCCTTATAATTTTCATCAAAATTCAACTCATCCATGCCATTATCATCAAAGTCAAGACGCATATAAGATTCGGGAGAAACATTTAATAACTCGGGATGATGATTTGAACATAAAATCTAAATTAAATCGACAGGTTCATCATCCGAAATATTCCCGGCGTCTATATTCTCAATCAAGTGAAAATCAATTTTCTTAGACACCTCATCGAAAGTATGGATATCTATCGATTTAGGTTCTAGATGGGAGGTGTAAAGATCGAAAGGATTAGGTGCGGTTTCACTCGAAAGGGGTTCCTCACAATTTGGCAAATCAAACACTACAAAATCACACAACTCGTTTTTATTTTGAACTTGTGAATCATTTAGGACATTCGATGGAAAACTGGAGTTGTGGGCTTCAATTGGGTAAGGGTAGGTTTGATTTGGAAATCCTCTCTCATTCTCACTCTGTCCAACCGCCTCCTTATACATTGAAAAATTTAAGGCTAGCGGGAAACTAGCTACCGTTTCACTAGGTTGCATAAGGGCAGCCACGGACGCTTCCACATTCCTAGTCATTTTGTTTGTTGCTGCGATATATGCCTCCAACGACTCTTCCAAACTAGACTTGGATGGTAAGGGGGTTTCGGTAAAAGATTCGAAATCGTGTGGATATGCAAAACTCCCGACAGACTGTGTAGAAACGGTGTCTAGTGAGGGTGGTAAGGTCGGGTAGGACTGGTAGGAAGTGGGTGATTGGATAGGGGGAGGGTCAACATATGGATAACAAGGTGAATAATCGTGTGGATCCCTAGAACTAGATGAGTGGAGAGGGGTGAGAGATCGGCTGCGAGATTGAGCAATATGCTCAGCAATGGACATCGGTTTAGGAGTTACAGCAGGACTTGAAAAAGTGGTATCAACATATGAAGGTGGTAAAGGTTGACTTAGTTGACACAAAGTGGGTTGCAAAGTCAAACTGTTTCTCCTAGACGCTTCTATTTGATCTTTCAAAGATTTTTTAGGCATGGAAGGATCGTCTTTAAATTGACCGAACAAATTGAAGTACGACGCAAAATTTGGTTCGGGATACCAAAGTTCGGCAAGTGATTTATTATGTGGGGTACCCATGTTGGAAGGAAGGGTGAAAGAAAGAAAGATGTGTAAGTGAATGCAAAGATTCTTTTAGCGACAAATTGCAAGTTTTGAAAAGATTTTTCCTTTTTCTTTTTAAGTGAGCTTTTGCAAAAAGATTTTTGAACAGAGACTTGTGACACAAATGCAATTAACCACACATGCACAATCAGGCCTAGATCTAGGGTCACCTAGGTCAGCTAGACAGCTCCTAACTGTTCCAAAGGGCTAGAAATAGGATATCAAACCGCCTCTTCACCGCCAATTGCGGCCAGGTAAGTGCCAGGTAAGTGGGAAGGAACCACAGTAGTGGGCCTAATTAAAAACCACTAGCCTTTGACACACTTGCCTAGACACCGCAGAGTCAGGTTAGGATAAACGGTCGATGCCTATAACTAGTTCTTTTTCCTATTGAGCTTGAAGTCCTTAGGGCTGAGTCTAATATTTTTTAATTAAAGATTGGTCAATGCAAATGCTTTGTGTGATTTCTGAGGTCCTGGGAAGGGTGATGAAATCCCCACCCAATCTGAATTGGTCAATAGCCCCTTAAAGTCAGATTAAAGTATGCAAAGCAGTAAATCACTTGCAATCAATTTGCTATTTAGCGCGGCGCAAAGAATCCTGCAGAAAATCAATTATTGGAAGGGGAAGAAGATTTTTAGCGCAAAGAATCCTGCAGAAGATTTGGCAAAAGATATATGGGGATTTGTAGAGGAGGAAAAGAGGAATCAAACCATGCAATTTTCGTCCAGAGAACAGCACAAATGGCCGTGGAACCGTGGTTTTGACCAGGTAATTGCCGCGGAAACGCGGCTCTTTGAGGGCTTTAGGTCTCCAAATTTCTTCAGCTGCTCAGTACTTTCAATCTCCTCCAGTTTTGATGTACCCTTTTCTGATTTGCCTTCTGTGTTGTTTTAGATTCGTCAAAGCTGCAAAAATTCACAAAGAAAACCCTTCAAACAATAAAAGAGGATAGAAATTTTTTATATTTTTTTTTTTGATTTTTTCAGATTTTTATGATTTTTTATATTTTATATTAACCCGAAATTACAAAAATGAAAGTTTTACGCCATCCCCGGCAACGGCGCCATTTGATTGGTCTCAAAAACTATCTATTAACCGCAATCAAGAACGGCGTCGCTTGGTAGCTAGCCGGTGAGTACGGGTCGGTCCACAGGGATGTTGTGAATCTCCTTAAAGTTCTTACGAGCTAATTCCAAATGGTGTTTGGTCTTATAATTAAACCTAAAAATTGAAGTTGTGTTATACTAGGATTAGAAACTTGCTAGGATTAGGTTTAGGGAAAATTTGGTAAACAAAGATCTACCCCTCTTTCCAATGCCTTTAATTAAATATATCATATTAGTGTTATGGTAAATATTAATAAAGGGGATTAGGATGATTGGGAAGATGATTCTTCCTCTAGATCCTTGTCCTTCCTTTCTTAATCTTTACCCTAATCTCCATGGAAAACCTTAAAATCCGGGCCTTTAGACTACGGAATCACCGTTACCTCGAGGGTAGAGTGCCGTAGGGAGCGAAATAAGAAGGTATGCATGGAGTTCTAATGTTCATAAAAGATTGGCAAAAGAAACGAGTTGAGAGATCTTCATCTCTAAAATCCTTCCCTATTCCTAACCCTAACAAGCGAGGAAACTACTCGCTCATTGAGGGGATGAAGAAAGACATGATTTTGTTAAAGAGAAGAAACATTTATTGCAAGTTAATAAAATTCTAAACTAAATTAAACTAAGGCAAGAAAATAATTTACCTAGGGCAGATATGAAAAACTATAACTAGGGCAAGAAAAATAACCTACTTACGATTGATGCGCTCTAACTTCAAGAAAACAGAATTTTATTCATGAATAGAGGCATAAGAAAATACAAGGGTTTGGGTTCTATTTATAGGATATAGAAACCCTAGGTTTACAATTGCTCCGCATGTCTACAATTACAAATATACCCCAGGAAATCTTTTCAGTACCGCACCAAAGTTTTGGTAAAATTTTTATCTCCTTTTGTCTTCTTATGGCCGCGGAACCGCGGCAATGGCGCGCTTGGGCCGCGGTTCCACGGCCCTTTAGTGAGGTCATTTGATGACTTTTCCTGGGCTGCTTTAAGGTTCTCTGGGCTTTTTATTTCTTTAGTCTTTTCTGCATTTGGGCTTCTACAGTGATTCCAGATCTTCAGTGAACACTTTGCAATGGATTTTTAACCGTCTGCTTTGCATTCTTGGACCTTACGTTGCCTTGTTGATGGTGAACTGTTCTTCTTCTAAGTTTTACTAATATCTTCCTATTTGTTGGTCAAAAATCCTTCTTTTGTGTCGTCTTTTGTGTTTTTCACTGTTTTTGCTCCAAGAACCTGTAACCTGTAACATGTAGCAGACATGGGTCAAAAGCACCTGTTTTTATTCTTAAATACATAAGAGTGGGGAATAAAAAATGCAATATTATGTTATGAACACATTGTTGAATCAAATGATTTTAAAATGGAGTGTTTTTGAGGCTTTTGCTAGTTTCTCTAAAGAGGTCACTCCCGGTGAAGGGATCTCGGCTCTTTCCTCGTCGAATGAGATGCAGGATATATCACATATATCACTATGCAAAGCAAAAACTATAAAAGCAATCAAAAGACAAACCGAGGGTTGTAGCATCTGTCAATTATTGCTAAAGGGGTCACTTCCGGTGAAGGGATCTCGGCCCTTTCCTTATCGAATAAAGTGCAGGATGTTCTATAAGGAACACCGCTATGAAAAACAAGAACTGTAGCTACCTGTTTTTGAAAATTCGATTCCACAACGTCTTTTAGGTTTCTTTTCTTTCATTAATCATATTAATGAAGTCCTATCATTTAAATCACCTAAATATCACAGATAAATACAACGTACGCTTATGTCATCCGCATTCGCCACGATGTCCCCTCGTGCACCGTTAGGTTAGGTAACTAACGGCAGAGCGGGACAGTGCTAGCGCAGGTGTAAAATATAAGCAACATCTATATAGTATATCATATATACTATATATAGTATCTATCTCAACTTATCAAATGATCACATCACAGATATCGCAGCAGAAGAAACATAGGAAATATTGGATATACTAGGAGGTCTGTGTTTTATTTTGAGCCTCAATAAAATACGGATTCTACGGTCGCGATGAATAGCTAAAACCTACACCCCTAGACCCCTACGAGAGCGGCAAGCGACCCTACCAATTCTAGAGTTAGGAGACCCGGACTCGACTCCTCGAGTTGGTCTCCCACTGGACTCTAGAACCCGGTTACTTGTGCTCTCCTCCTTGGGTCTATCCTAATGCGGAAAAGTAAATAATATACATCAACGGTGACATCAACCTCAACCCGGAAGTGCCCCAATAAAAGAATATTACATACATTTAATTTTACATAAATGAAAATAAAAACTCTCATCTCACATAAAACCCCCGGCTATTCAAAACGCGACGATCCAATATAACATATCCAACAGCAACACATAACATCACATGTCATCAACGTAAGTAAATATGCACATCCCAATTGTCGTTGACATATAGCAACGAAACCGGCGATATCACATATTACACTTACGGTCGCAGAAAAGAAACTGTAAAACTACAACATTAGGAATCCATAAACACCTTAGGCATCATAAATCCGAAATATCACATACTTCGCATTTCATGCCTAACAGTATGAATTCCACATATTGTATCACATTACAGAAAAAGCCAGACGATATTAAATATTCCAATCGAATCATTAAACACCCAAAATTACCCAGAAAGCTCAACACTTGAGCGTAGTTTAAAGTAATTCAGCACACGCCACATCACCAATGAACCAGCCGTAGAAGGGCCAAACCAACGCCTCATATGTGGCACCGCTGGACCACCACAAACCCGAGGGTTCAGTGGCGGTTCTGATGGTCACAAAATCGAGTTAAAGTTTTGTTCTTCTAGTGGGTCCATCGCATAACTTGCATGATCTTTGAAAGCTTTTTAACTACGGAAAAATCCAACACTTGGAAAATTTTCCGGCAAGGGAAAAAGTGGGCATTTGACATCCGATTGAACTTTTTAATATCGTCTAAAGTATCCCGAAAATAGTTAAAATACGACTACGAAACGCTCTAAGTTGTTATTATAGTAAATTAACATCACATGACAATTTAGCAAAAATAAACAACACCTGAAGCACCAAAACCATGTAACAGAACACTGTAAAAATCTGGAGGGGGGCTCGGAAATGGCCGGTATGGGGGGGTCCTGCCGGCCCAAAATTGGCCAAATGCCTCCAAATTTCACCAGTGTTCATATTATCATATATATATGACTCTGTACTTGTTTAAAAAAAATTTAAGGCTCGTTTTAAAATCGACAGAAACATGGATTTTAGGGTTTCAAGTTCGGAGTTTGTTTCGTTTTCGTGATCTAACATTATCCATATAATTTCTTTGCTAGGCTCTGATACCACTGTAGGGTTCCTCTCGACGGCAGCGAGCTTTTGGGAGGCATCGTCCATGCCATTTTCAAATTTTTGCCGTTAAAAGGAACTCTAAACAAGATCGTTAACTAGAAATTAATACGGAAAACATATAGTAAACCATTTACTATCTAAGTGAAAAAGGAAATACAACCTTTGTAGATCGGTCCTTCACTTCATAAGCTTCTTGTAGTAGTCCCTTCGCTGCGATCATGTTGCTTCCGGACTCTTGGACGGCTCCATGAGAAGAGGGCAACGGTTTTGCTCGAAGTCTTCGAGCCCGAAGATGATCTACGTCGAGGGAATACGAACTCAAGCTACCACTTCACCAAAGTGAAGCAAACACCCTATACTAAAGTGCTAATCCAGTAGAGGATGGTGAAATAGGAAGTGGGTACACTTTAGAATCTCTTTTCTCACAATATTTCCTCACTTGGATCAAACCCTAGCAAGCTTTTCTTTTTGGAAGAAGAAGATGAAGAAAGAGATGAGAATGAAATTAATCCAAGTGAGTGAGCTAACCATGGGTGAGTGGGTATCATATACTAACTCATGTAGAGACATAACCATGGCTAATTATCATGGTTAGGTTAATTAATATCTAAAGTAAAAAACAAAACTAGTGGACTAAGTCAATACAACCATAAGCTTCATAAAGCTTTATGCATATGAGCTCATCATCCACTAATTTTAGAATTACTTTAAATATAAAAAACCTAACACTATAATTAGTATGGTATAAGTCTTATACACCCATGTAAGTTGTATCAACAACCATGATACAAAATGAACACAATTAATATATATCACATATATAATAAGTGTGCACATGTGAGAAAAATAAATGCTTAAGTGAACCAATGTTAGTTAATATAAATTAGTATATCACATATACAATTATACACTAAATTATCAAATCAACTCTTGATTTAATAATCCGGTTATATCACATATAACCGACTAACATCCAATGTATCGACTTATTGAATCAACCCTTGATTCGATAAGCCGGCTATATCACATATAACCGACTGATACAAAAAGTCATGAGAATTGAATACGGTATCACATACACGCATTATTCTCGGTCCCGCACATATCAAATACGTGCTCATATTTCGTTTTGCCTGAGCCAGTAAAACCTCTATGTAGGACTCTAAAGACTCGTCAATATACCGACAGTAGGTGATGATCACATCAAGCACCCACAAGCCGTCAGCGGTACTAGCTGGACGTAACAGCTACCCGGGTATTGAGCGATCAAAAGATCAGCAAGCAAGCCCGCTCTAACTCCTGCAAAAGCCTGACAGTGACACGACCGTACAGTCCGGTCTCCTCGTCTGATATGTCGCATATCAAGTCTAGGGGTGGTAAACGTCAGACCCCAATAACCGATAAGTCATGCCGATATGAGGCTCATAACGAGTCGAGAAACTACTGGTAACACTTACCAGTAAATCTCTAAACCAGCCCTGGCAAGGAACTTCCCTGTTATGGCCAATTGAGCACAGCGCAATATCAACCCCCAATATCGGGAGAGACGAAACCCCTCCTATCGCTCATTGCCTCCATGCGACTCGGGACTGTACCCAAAAACCACCGTTTTGCATGCCCTCTTGGACGTAGTAAGGTGGAAATCAAAGCACAGTGGTAATCATACAAGACTCTATGACGATCTCGGGTCTACAGACTAACATATACCAGTGTCACCTGAGAACTGCCATCTGACGTGAAGTATAATACCATCTGGGAGTTCTCGGCGAGTCCGTCCAGTGTACCCAGTCTCCACTGAGCACCCGTATATCATCTCTTATGTCAAACACCAATGGATATAGGATCATCCATCGCCCATCTATATGGGTCAAGAAGCTATACGTTAGTCTACTCTGGTATATCGATGCCCCGTCTCGATACACCCACGACTAGGGACCTTGAAGGATGTACTTATGGACTACCATGTCCCCACTAGTATAATCCGCATCGTAGTCCAGGTAGTCAAGTACACATCCTAAGGGTTTTACCAATATGTAACAGAGAGACAATCAGTGTACACGTTAAGGTAAAGAGTAACTAGATAGCATACTATCATGTCGAGCAAGAAAGTCCTCCCTATATATGTCCAAGCATCCAGTACAATATACATCTCATGTATAGTAATGGCCTCTAGGACATACATATAACTAACACAACGGTGACATCGATCACAACCAGATCGAGCGCTGACGAATAATAATACATGAAAACGGAAACGACGGCCACATGTCGACCGCTCGTTCCGAATAAAAGAATATACATTTTTGGCTACAATATGAATGAAAAGAAACATATAACATCGCAACATCCAAATACGCATAAGGCTATTCATTTCGCGAAGATCTAATCCACACCAAACAAACTTAACATAGAACATCATAGACTCACAAATATGTATCATCGTATCAGCTGAGTTAAACACTTTAACATCATGAATACAGAAATGCTATGATGATACAGTTTTGATCGATAACTTTCCAATTCAATACGAGATTAAATCTCAATACTGGAAAAAAACAAACAATACCAAAAATCCTATTTCTTCAAGTTTAAGCCCCAACAGAAAATTGGGGGCATTTTGAAATATTTTGGCCGGTATGAAACCGGTATGGCCGGCCAAAATACCATGAACCCCCCCCCCAAATTTCACTCACCAATTATCACATCCAAAATGATATTCTGCAATTGTTTAAAAAAAATTTAAAAGTCTTTTGAAATTCGAACAGAGAAGGGGCTTAAACTAGGAAATCGGAATCGGAAAATTGTCGATCGAAACTAAAACGTCACCTAAGCTAGTCCTAGTGCTTGGTTGGCTCTGATACTACTGTAAGGACGGGCATGCCCCGAGCGTGCGCGCAGCGGATGCGGGAACAGACGGAAAACAAAAATTCTGTCGGAGCGCGATCGACCGTACGCCAAAAGCGACCAAGTACTAGTTTCTAGCTAAATGTAAAGAACAAAAAGAAGAGCTCAGAGGTTCTACAACCTTTGTAGCCTGTCCGGCTGATCCCGGAAGACCCCGTCTAAACTCCGTGAGCTCTCGAACGGGTCTTCATGCCGACTACCTCGCCGTAGATGATCCGCGTTGAAAGCGGGCTGCCTGAGCTCCAACTCTATCACCGGGCGGAAAGACTTCCTCTAGAGGATTGCTAGGCATGGAGGAAGGCGATGCGAACAATGGGTACTCTCTACTTTTTGCAAAATCTCACCATGGCAACACTTGCCATTTTCAAGTGAGCTTGAGCTCATCTTGTGAAGAAGAAGAAGGTGTTTTGATGTCTTAGAAAAAAATTAAATGAATTATGTCATGTAATTTTTCCAACTATGTCATGTATATACATGACACATACCCCCTCTCCCACTCTCTCTCATGTGTGCGTCAACACACAAGAGAGAGGGTGGGCCCCACCATTTTAATTAAATATATAATATATATATAAAGATATATATATGCATTTGCATATATATATATATTTGTATATTTATTTATACATAATTCATAATGGTGGAAATTAATATATATATATATATATATATATCAAATAAGTATTAGTCCATGTATCTTATACACATACACATCATGTATCACATACACGAAATGCCATCAATATCTTCTCAGTATCATATACTGTAGAGAATGTGTGTATCATATACACAATACTAGAAACCGTGTCATCAATACGGTTATCAAGTCCACACTTGACTTGGTATTTGAAACCTACTAGTATAACAGTCGTCCGATTGAACACGTATATCCAATATACATATTTTATCGAACTCATGTACGTATCCCTATACGTACGTCACATCACGTTTTGCTCGAGCAGGCATTTTCATTGCGGGACTATAAAGACCTGTCAATACATTGGCAGTAGGTTATACAGAATCATATCCGATTGAATCGGAAACACTTTCAGATTCAACCCCCTTTCGGGTTAACCTACAAGCTCGTCAGCGGTACTAGATATACGTAACGGCTACCCAGGTATGAGAAAGATAAAGGAAGGTCGACGAGCGAACTCATCCGGACCCAACAAAGTCTATAAGTGACAGTCACTGTACAGTCTGATCTCTTCTACAATGAGTATCACATACCGAGTCTGGGGAGTGGAATCTGTTAGACCCCCAATAACCTGATAAGTCGTGCTAACAGAGAACTCATAACCAAAGAGATACAACTGGTAACACTTACCAGTTTATCTCTACTTCCGTGACCACAGACTTCTGGTTATAGTCGTATCCTGCACAGTGCGATATTGACTCCTAATACCTGGAGTGACGAATTCCCTCAACCGCTCACTGCCTCCATGTGCTTCAGGACTGTACCCAACTAAAAACCTGTTTGCACGACTCAGTAGAGCCGTGGTAGGGTAGTAATCTAAGTACAGTGGGAACACACATGAGAAACTTTGGAGATTTTAGGTCTAGGGACTACCCTGTACTCATGTCACCAGAGAACTGCTATCTGACATTGGTATAATACCATCTAGGAGTTCTCGGGGAGTCCGTCCAGTGTAACTCATCCAATGGGCACCTGTATACAATCATCAGTGTCAAACACCAATGGCTATAGGATCAGCCATTGCCCTATACAGGGTCATGAAACGTATACACTAGTCTAAACTAGAGTACCGATGCCCAGTCTCGATACTCCTATGACTAGGGACATTTAAGGATGTGCTTATAAAATACCAGCCCCACTAGTATGATCCTTATCATAATCCTGATAGTCAAGCAAGGATCATATGGGCTTTATCTCATGTATTTGCGATACGTGATAACTAGTAACACGCATTCACATGATAGATAAAGACAAACCAGGTAGCACACTATCATCTCGAGTAAGACTGCTCTTGGTATAGGCCCTCCTCGAATTCAGTAATTGCATTCCCGCAATTACGATAATTTCCTTGAGGACACCTATATCAAACAATGGTTCATTATCGGATATGTCGATTTTGTTTAAAAAGATAGCACGATGTGATTCTCAAGTTATAAAATACCGCAAGTGCACGGTGCGTTGACACAATCCGGTAAGTACAGGTCGATCCACATGGAATGGATATCACGACGTTCTTTTTGAGTTAGGAACAAATGTTTTGAATTTTGTTTTGTCACGTTTTAATAAAAAGAATGTGATGTAAAAGAGAAAAACGATATATAAAGAATATTTAGGTTAAGGTTTGGTAAATTGACTTGTGAATTTACCCCCAACTCTCATTCTTGATTCAAACATCATTTATAGTTTATATTTGAATTTGAAAAGCATGCCGTATCTAAACTAATTACAAAGAATC
Organism: Agapanthus africanus; assembly: GCA_030015575.1. Lineage (NCBI taxonomy): Eukaryota > Viridiplantae > Streptophyta > Magnoliopsida > Asparagales > Amaryllidaceae > Agapanthus > Agapanthus africanus. Next base: position 265,554,882 of record CM057341.1, read on the forward strand.
GTTTAGGATACGATATCAAATCGGAACAAAAGAAATTACAAATTGCCAGGGATTTAGATAAAATGAGGATGAAATAAACTAAGTGAGGTTAGCAAATATAGGACTTATGCTTTTGTGGCAACATATCCTACCGAGTTAGTTCACTACACTTAGTTAAATTTAACCCTCCTTTCTACTTCAATCTTAATGTAACAAAAATGATATGTAAAGAAAGATTAGGATATATGTTAAAGGTTGATTTATAATCATTCAAAACAATATATCCTATCAAGCAATAACACAATATATTGTAAATATTAAGAGAAGAAGTTCAATAAGTGCTAAGAATCAAGAATGAGGGGTTGGAAGAAATGCCATTCATCAACCTACCTCACCATTGCCTAAGTAAATAAACTATTCACAAATCAAAGTAAAAAGAGCATAAATAAAAAAACAACATATAAATCAATTGCAAGAAAAGTAAAGAAGAGAATACAAAGCACCAAAAAATGAGCAAAAATGAAGCTTTTTTTTAGGTTGAATCCAAGTACAAGTTAATGAGTTCAATTACCAAAATCTGACCTTGCAAGCTCACAATAGAAATTGCAAGATAAGAGGGAGGCAAAGAACTCAATTAATCACTAAAGCTATAAAGTTTCATCAAGAGTTATTCAAGTATGGAAATGTGTTAGTGATATATGCTCTAGAGGCTATTATTGTATAGTACTGGACTGTATATTACATTTTGGAAGCTTGGGATATACACAGATATAATAACAGTCTTGCTCAAAATGATAGTATGCTACTTGGTTTGATTCTACCTCAATACGTGTATATGTTTCTTTTAGCATATCGCTAATAAATATTGGTAGAGCCCTTAGGATTTTTGCTTGACTACCAGCGTTGTGATGGTAGTCACACTAGTGGGGGCTGGATAGTCTATAAGCACATCCTTATAAAGGTTCCTAGTCATAGGATTATCGAGATGGGGCATCGATACTCCAGAGTAAACCAGTGTTTATGCTTCTCATCGCAGCAGGGGAGATGGTCTGTCCCGCAGCCATTGGTATGTCATACCGGAGATAGTATACAGGTGCTCATTAGGTTATGAGTTACACTGGACAAACTTATTGGGAACTGCTGGTTGGTATTATACCTATCGTCAGGTAGAAATTCCCGGGTGGCATGAGTACAGGTTAGTCCGTTGACTTGACATCACTATTCGTCTAGAGTATGTTCCTACTATACATAGATTACTACCCTACCATGGCTCAAAGAAGTCGTGCAAACAGGTAGTAGTTGGGAGCAATCCCGAAGAACTTAGAGGCAGTAACGGTTAGATAGGATTCATCTCTCTCGGTATTGGGGGTTAATTTCGCGCTGTGTTCGGAAAGCCATTACACAAAGTCCCTGGCTAGGGCAAGCGAGATTTACTGGTAGGTACTCTAGTAGTTTCTCAGGATATATTGGGCTCTGTCCCGGCACAATTTATTGCGCTATTAGGGGTCTGATGGTTACCATCCCTCTAGGCCTGATATACGAGTATCTTAGACGAACAGATCGGACTGTACGGAGATTGTCATAGATAGGTTCAATAGGAGTTCGGATGAGTTTGCTCATTAGCCTTCTTATCGACAGATATCTGGGTAGCCGTTACGTGCAGCTAGTACCACTGACGGACTTGCGATTAAACCCACTGCTAGCGTACTGTCGAGTCTTTAGAGTCCCACACAGAGGGTTTTCCTGCTTCGAGCGAAACGATATAGAGGCCATATGGTTTTACGGCAGGGTTCCGATCATATACGTGTACTGGCTACACGGATGTTGTTCAGACGAATAATACTAGTGGGTTTTGGTTTAAGCCGGATCCTGGTATTATATTATTGGATTATTATTATCTCATTGTATTCGTATTTTTCGGAATACGAATACGAGTATGCATATACAGTGATGACATTCTTGTAATTTCATAAGAGATGCTAATAGAAGGGGACACCTCATTATTTAAATTTATCTATTTTGAAAATAGATTAATGAGGTGGAAAATGGAGATATTTGTGGCTTAAAGTGAAGCATGGCTCATGGTTTATTTTATTGGTATGGACTCACTATTCAGACATGGTTGATATTTTCAATTAGAAAATATTGCATGCTTGAGTGAGATGAGTGTAGGAACTATTCTTCACTTGCCTTTACCTTAGATCATTTGTAGTTTCACTTTCTCTCTCCTTTTTTTTACTCCTTCTTCCTTAAGACCCTAATCCCTCACATGAGTTGTGAACCACAAGGTCAAGTGAGATTAAATACATTATTAGATACTCTACATCTTCTAAGCTATCTAGCTTAGCGAACTAGGTACCTTACTTACCTCGGTTTAAAGGTTGAAGCTTGAAGTATAGACTCTCAGGTGGATCATCTTCGAAACGATGAGGCCGACGATCAAGCACGATCCGGATCTTCGAGGAGCTCAAGGAAAGGAAAAGAAGAAGACCCGAAGGACTAGAATCAAGGAGGTATAATACTATCATAGTAGTTAGAACCTCCTAGTGGAATAGCAAGTTAAGGTTTCTATTAAGATCCTAAAGTTTTAATCGGTGTTGCATAGTATGAAAAATCGTTTTTTTGTAAATTCCGTCTCCCCACAAGCGTGTGGGGTGTGCGACATCGACTTACAGTAGTATCAGAGCCTACTAAACCTTAACTAGCATGTTAGCAAGTGATTAGAATTTCGATCGACGGAAAAATACCCGAAATTAAATTTCCGAGATATGCTTGCTGTCGATTTTTTTAAACAGTTCAAAAATTATTTCAGTGACCCTAAAAATACCTGCAAGCATTTCTAAGACCTAGAAAAAAATTTGAGCACCTCACTCATCAACTTTGCGGCGGAACCGCCGCCAAATAGGTCATTTGGCGGTAGAACCGCTGCCGAGTTGTGGCCGAGTTGCGCCCAATTTTTTCTGTGGTTTTGGTTCTTAGAATTATAAATTTTGGAATAGTTGGTTTTTAACCAGATTGTTTGTATACTGGTTTGTGCATGGGGTAAACACGGATAAGTATTATCAATCGAAATTCTAAGTTCTTAGCTAATCGGTGTTTCTGTGTTTATATATTGTTGCTAAACGTCTACTAATCGCTATATGTCGATTAGTGGGGGTTGCACATATCTGTATTGTGATGGTTTGTGTATATGAAGTATTGGATCATCATGGATGAATAGCCGGAGGATATGAGAAGAGTTTTTTCTTTTCTTTCATTCATGTAAATTTGTAAATTGATATAATATTATTTTTGCGGGGCACATCCTGGTAGAGGTTGTAGCCACCATTGTATTATTTCATTTACTTTTTCTTGCACCTAGGATAGACCCAAGGTGAGGTGCACAACTACCGGGTTCTTGAAGTTCCGAGTGGCCTACTCATTTTATTGAGGGAGGTTGCTTCACTTCGGGAATTCGGCGGGTAGTTTGCTTCACCCGTAGGGGTCTAGGGTGTAGTTTGGCTATTCATCACGACCATGGAATCCGTCTTTCGTTATAGGCTAAAATGAAACATGGAATTCCTAGTATATCCAATATATTCATCTATGATCTGTGATCTGGAATGCCTATTATTGTGTGAGACGAATGGCTATATATATTATATATAATAAATATTGCTTATGTTTTGCACCCGCGCTAGTCCAGCCCCCGCTCTGCCGTTAGTTAAGTAACCTAACGGTGCATAACGGGGCCCCGTGGCGAATACGGATGGCATAAGCGTACGTTCTATTTTCGTTTCTTTTCTGCAATGATAGGGTTAAATGATGGGACCGCATTAATATTGATTAATGCAAGGAAAACAAACCAAAGTTTAAATCGTTGGAACAATTTCAAAACCACTCAGTTTTCTTGAAAAGAAACTTTTAAATGCGGAGCCTAAACCACTCTTTTAAAAGCTATCATGTTTCCTTCAACTATATCAAGTTCATTATGTTCACGGTTGTGACAAAACCATCTGTAGCCCTCTGTCATTTCAGATAGGTATTCAGTAGTATTCAAACTATGTATTTTGACCTTCACCAAGGCATAGTGATTGGTAGCTGCTGGGTATTCATCTGTAGCATAGATAGATGCGTTGATTTGGGACAGTCGTACAACTATTTTTGCCTTCGTCAAGGGTTTGTATGGGTGGGTTCAAATTAACCTGGATAATGACCGGTAGAACTTGATTTGCGTCTTATGATATGTTGGTCTTCGTTAAGGTCATAAGCGCCTGGGGCAAAAATCCACATCGAGGGTTTCTAAGGAAAATGAAACTTGCTAGTGTTGCATACTATTTGGAGTGTGATGATTTTGGTAGGATTCCTTCAAGGTTGTCACACGATGATATTTGGATCCCGATCCAACTATGAGTGTCCACTACTCTTTGGAAGATTTATCACTAAACAATCAATGCTATAAACCAAGTAGGTTCCTAGAACGATGTTAGCGGGGCTACACCTCCAGGGAAAAGAGGTTATGTAATTAAGGAACTTCGCGAAAGTATTGGAAAACCTGCCTCGATGTACCAACACTAGCCTGACCAAAAGGTTAAGCAAGAATTGTAGGGTGAGATTAATCCTGACTAATTCTTCTTTTATGTTTTGAAGGAGGATTCGAGAAACAGTGGGAGCCATCCTATTTAGATAAACTAATAACCAATATATACTTGCAAGAGTATCATGCTGATTGTTTCTTCTCTCTCTCATGACAGCAGCGACCAAAATGACCGGCCTTAAGTTACTGCTAGATAATAATAAATTGATTGGGCCAAACTATAAAGATTGGCTAAGGAATGTCCAAATAGCCATTACCTATGACAAGCTGGGTTACCTCCTTACTACCAAAGCTCCCGCCGTCCCATGTCTAGATTCCACCGTCATAGATGTAGAAATTCATAAGACATAGGAAAAAGACGGTGCGAGAGCCAAGTGTCTTATGTTGGCTTCAATGGATAATGAATACCAGAGGCGGAACGAGAAGATGGACTTAGCTTCCATTATCCACCATACCAAAGATTTATATGAAGAGCGGTCTCGTATTGCAAGATATGAGACCTCGAAGAAATTGTTTCAGGCGAGCTTGGCTGTCGGTCATCTGTAGGGGACCACGTCCATACGATGATTAGCTATATTAAAAAGCTCACGGACCTTGGGACCACGTTGGAGAACGAGTTATTTACTGACTTGATTCTACAGTCGCTCCCCTCTACTTACACCCAATTTATCTTGAATTTCAACATTCAAGTGAAGGAGTTTTACTTCCAGAACTCCTCAATATATTGAGGAGCGCTGTGGGCACCCTGCAGAAATCTAGGGAGACACCTGCTCTACTTACTGGGGAATCTTCCTCTTCTAGATCCAAGGCGAAAGCCAAGGGAGAGAAGAAGAAGGCCTCCACCAAGCCGATAGGCGGTTTTAATAAGGTAGAGAGTAAGGGCAGGGCAAAAGTTTTGGGACTAAAAGTAGGGAAGGAGTAATGTTTCTATTGTCACGGGAAATGGCATTGGCAGAAGGACTGCAGGGCTTGGAAAGCCAGAAACGAGGATTCGAAGCACGTTATAGCTTCGGCTTCATGTGTGTTTATGATTAAAAACTGTCTGTCAATTAACTCTACTTTCTGGGTAGTAGATACCGGATCAGGATCTCATATCTGTAATTTATTATAGGCTCTGAGAAACCATAGAGTTATCAAGACAGGTGATATGACTCTCAGGGTTGCTAACGGATAGTGCGTGGATGTTGTATCTGTAGATGAATATCACCTAAGATTGACAAGTGGGCAGAGCAGATTTTGATTTTGCGTGACTGTTTGTGTGTACCTAGTCTGGCTTGTAATATCGTTTCTGTATCTTTACTTTTTAAAGAAGGTTATGATTTTACATTTGTAAGCAATGTGGTCCACATCCACCTCAATCAAAATTTGATTGGGTCAGGTATACTAGATAACGGTATATATGTATTAAATTAAACTCAGGTTTTCAACGTCCAGAACACACTTAAAAAAAAGTCTCCAGAATTAAATCAGGCTTTCTTATGGTATTGTAAACTGGGTCACATCAATGAAACACGGTTGACGAAGTTACATAAAGAGGGATATTTGGATCCATTAGAATATCAGTCCTATGCAACTTGTCAATCATGTCTCAAAGGAAAGATGACAAAGACTCCGTTCACTGGACACAGAGAAAGAGTCACTGAGCTCTTGGGACTCATACACAGCGACGTATATGGTCTAATGTCTACACATGCAAGAAGTGGTCATTCCTATTTCATTACTTTTATGGATGATTTATCAAGGTATGGACATGTATTCTTGATAAAACATAAATCTGGGGCCTTTGAGAAATTCCGGGAATATAAGAATGAAGTGGAAAAATAAACCGGCAAAAGTATCAAGACATTTAGATCTGATCGAGGTGGTGAATAATTAAGTGCCGGGTTCCTGGATTACTTAAAAGAGAATGGAATTCTCTCTCAGCTTACTCCTCCATACACACCTCAACACAACGGTGTATCGGAAAGGTGGAACAGAACCTTATTAGATATGGTACATTGCATGATGAGTAACACTGAGTTGTCGCTATCCTTCTAAGGTTATGCACTAGAATCAACTGCATATCTTTTGAAAAAAGTTCCTACTAAGTCAGTGCCTACCACACCATATCAGATGTGGAGTGGGAAGAAACCTTATGTTCAGTATCTAAAGATATGAGGATGTCCAGCTTTTGTAAAAAAGCAACATTCGGACAAGCTCGAGGCATGCTCAGTACTGTGTAAGTTTATGGGATACCCAAAGAACTCTAGGGGGTATCTTTTCTATTACGCGGAGGAACAAAAGGTCTTTGTTTCTCCGCATGCCCACTTTTTGGAAACTCAATTTCTTGAAAAAGAAATAAGTAGGAGCGCAATAGAACTGGAAGAAATTCCAGTACCACAAACTATTACTGAAAGCATGGTGGAACCAGAAGTTTTGAAAGACCCGGACATCCCTGCGCCATTCCACAGGACTAGTAGGCAGTCTCATCTCCCCGAGAGATACTGCAATAATTATCCTTCAGTGCAAGTGGAAGATTATTGGATATAATGCCCTCAAGTCAATTATTGTAATCGTAGGCAGGCGATTATGATGATCAAGGGAGGACATATACGGGTAGAATAGTTTTACTCGAGATGATAGTATGCTATCTGGTTTGACTTTATCATCATGTACATATATTATGTGGTATTACAGATCACTATTACATGTTGATAGAGCCCATAGGATTCTTTCTTGATGCCAATATTATGATGGAGATCATATACATGGGAGCTGGGTGGTCTATAAGCACATCCTTAAATGTCCCTAATCGAGGGAGTATCGAGACTGGGCATCGATACTCCGGAGTAGACTAGTGTATACTTTTTGAGACCCCGGCAAGGAGCAGTGGCCAATCTCATAAGCCATTGGTGTCAGTTAGTCACTTAAGATAGTATACAAGTTCTCATTAGGTTATGAGTTACACTGGATGAACTCGCCGGGAACATGCTAGATGGTATTATACCTATTGTCAGATAGCAATTCTCAGATGACAAGAGTACAGGTTAGTCTGTAGACCTAAAATCGTCATTTGTCTCATAAGAGTTCCCACTGTGCTTTGATTACTACCCTACCACGGCTCAAAGGAGTCGTGCAAACAGGTTTTAGTTCGGTACAGTCCCGAGCCATATGGAGGCAGTGAGCGGATCATCCAGGATTCGCCTCTCCTAGTATTGGAGGTAGATGTCGCACTGTGCACGGGTGGCCATCACCAAAAATCCTTGGCCAAGGTGGACGAGAATTACTGATTTGGATCAGTAGTTTCTCAGTGGGTGATGGGCTTCATACCGACATGAAATATCACGTTATTAGGGGTCTGACTTTATCCAACCGCTAGACCCGATATGCGATACTCTTAGACGAACAGACCGGACTGTATGGAGATTGTCATGGAAAGGCTCAGTAGGGGTACAGATGAGTTTTCTCATCAGCCTTCCTTTTGCTCAATACCTGGGTAGCCGTTACGTACAGCTAGTGCCGCAGACGTGCTTGTGGTCGAACCCACTGCCAGCGTATTGACAAGTTTTTGGAGTCCAACATAGAGAGTTTTCCCGGTTCAAGCTATATGATATAGATGACGTATGCTGGTACATACAAGTGTCCAATTAAATATGTGTACAGACTACATGAACTTTAATCGAACGGTTGATAATACTAGCGATTTAAGATTAAACCAGTTTATTAAATCAAGTTTTGATTTAATAATTTATATATATATTTTATATATGTATTATAGTATTATTGTTCACTATTCATTTTCTCTCTTAGTTATTCGTATTTTTATACGGATACGCATATATGTATTTCGATACGTATACCGGGTTGTATTCCGTATTTATATTGAATTTGTTCTAGAAGATGGACACCTCATTTGTCAATATTCATGAAATGAAGTGGAGGGTGAGATGAAATTGAGCATGGTTGAAGACATGTATTGAAGAATGGGCTTCATTTGTTTATTCATAAATTGGTTATGATATATTTTGTATGGTTGTAAAATGAATATGAAGCCATTCCCTTTTCTATTCTTCATACTATCATTTACTCATACCTTCAACACTTGCTTATGGTTATCTTTCCTCACCTCCTCCTCCATTTTCTTTGCTTTCTCTCTTGAGCTCAGATTTGAGAGAAAAGATAGTGGAAAATTCCTACATCTCCACTCTCCATTCCTATCCAGCTTGGAGCGTCGGTTTCTTCACTAGGTGAAGCTGGAACATGGATCAGTTCCCTCGGGTGGATCATCTTCGATGAAGGAGGACCGTCTTTCAAACGTGACCTGGAGAACTTGAGTGCATGCTAGAGTACAACCCAATTGGTGCAAATGAAGACGCTACAAAGGTTGTGATTTATATCTTGTTATGGTTCTAGTTTAGGTGTTTGTTTTGATTCTTGAGTTTTAGTTTCTAGTACCATAAAAAAATTTGTTTTTGGATTCTGCATTGGCCGCAGGTTAGCAACGAGGGCACTAGGAACCAACACTCCATGGGTTATCCTAATACAAAAATGAATGAATATACAATCGTAACATCGACCTCAGCCCAGTCGTGTTCTAATAAAACAATATACAACAAGCGGCGGCGACGGCCACAATCCGGCCGCTCGCCCCGAATATCCGAATATACATCCATTTCTACGATGAGGGGATATCCACCATGACTATTTGTTTAATCCATCACAAGATATATAACAACAACAAGAGAAAGTATTTGTAACCCCGTCTAATCGACCTATAGCAATTAGATGATGTATACAAACACAAATACGAACTCAAAGACAATAAACGATGCTAAAGTTTTGAGTTTAGAACTTTCCGTATTACCCGAATACAAAGATAACACCAAGTGAAATTTGGATAAAAAAGAAGTTTACCAAAAATCCCCATTTTCAATACCCAAGACACTGGAAAAAGACGAGCCCAAACAGAGACAACAGGGCCGCAAATTGCGGTTTTATAGAATTTTTTGACGGTCTAAAAATTTTGGATTGGGCTCGTATTTGTACAGTGTCATATTCATGGTTCTACTATCTTTCTGCAATACTCAAAAAAAATTCGAGACCAAATTTTTTTTTTACAAAAACTTGGATATTTGGTTTTGAAAATACGAAAATTTGTCGGTTCGAAACTTTAAATATCATCTAAACTAGTTCTAGTGTTTTAGTGGCTCTGATAGCATGTATGTAGATGCTCATGCCGCTAACTAGCGACCAAGGCGGAATAAAAAACAAAAATTTCTATACAAAGAGCATGAACTTCTACAAGCTATAATCGAAACCAAACACTATACTAGTAAACAAGAGAAGGAGTTTAGCTACTCGGTTAGCAATAGCTACCTTTGTAATCCTGTCCTTCGTCTTTAAACCACTTCTAGCGCTCCTAGGGAACTCGGGAACGACCTTGGATGTCGGTCTTCGTTGTCGAAGAAGATCCACCCAAGAGAACACCAGCAAAGGCTATAGCTTCATAAAAAGTTACAAGTGAAACAACTAGTGAACTAAACTTGCTAAGAATATATCATTAGGATGTAGTAGTGGCTATCTATAAGTGTTTCTTTCTTTACCTTTTCCTTTCTCTTTTTTCAAAAACTCATGGAGAGAGGAAGAAGATGATAATGGTGATGAGGGTGAGCATGGAAACTAAAAGATAATCTTATCTATCTCTTTTTCCTTTTTCTCTTTTCGTTAATGTAAGAATGAGTATGTTTATGACTCACCATAGTGAGTAATAAGCCTACACCATTCCATCACATACAAGAAGAGATGAGAAGAGAAGAAAGAGAGCCACCTCATTGTGTGTGTGTGTATACATACACTAATACAAGTATATGCTACAAATACATATACCCGTATTCGTATCAAAATACATAAACCCGTATTCATATAAAATATGAATACCAATATTGGTATTAAGATAAAAATATATGTATTTATATCAAAACACAAATTCATGTATTTATACAAATTCATGTATTCGTAATACCGTATTCTGTCAAAATACGAATAAGAAAAGAGAGATACTAAAATGAGATATATAATACTAGTTCATATTTCATCCAAATATGATAACATGGTTATCTTTCAAACCGGCTAGTATTAACAAAATGTCCAATTAAAAGTACGCGTACAAAAACACGTATTTAATTGAACACAAGTACGTATCAAAATACATACACTACATTGTTTCGCCTAAACTGGGAAACCCTCTATATGGGTTTCTAAAGACTCGACAATAGCTGGCAGTGGGTTTAACCATAAGCATGTCAGCGGAACTAGCTGTACGTAACGGCTACCTAGGTATTAAACGAAAGGAATGCCGACAAGCAAACTTGTCTGTATCCCTACTGAGCTTGAAAGTGACAATCTCCGTACAGTCCGCCCTCTTCGTCTGAGAGTATCGCATACTGGGTCTAGGGGGAGGAAAATGTCAGACCCCTAATAACCTAATAAGTCGTGTCGATGTGCCACAAAACCATCCCGAAAAACTACTGATCTCACAATCAGTAAATCTCAACTGCCATGGCCAAGGTCTTATGGTGATGACCAATCAAACACGGCACCACATCAACTCTCTATACCGGGAGAGATGAATCTCTTCTATCGCTCACTGTCCCCAAGTGCTTCCGGACTGTACCCAACTAAAACTTATTTGCATGACTCTGTAAAGCCGTAATAGGGTAGCAATCTAAGTACAGTGGGAACACACTCGAGATGAATTACGATGTCAGGTCTAAAAACTAACATGTACCTATGTCATCAGAGACCTACTATCTGACGATAGGTATACTACCATCTAGAAGTTCTCGGCAAGTACGTCCAGTATAACTCATAACCTAATGAGCATATATATACACCGAATACCAATAGTTGTGGGACAGGCCACCTTCCCTCACTGGAATAAGAAACATATACACTAGTCTGTTCCGAAGTATCAATTCCCTGTTTTGAAACTCCAACAACTAGGGAAAATTTAAGGATGTGCTATACAACTCTAGTAGTCAAGCAAAGATCCTACGGGCTTTACCAACATGTAATCGAGATACGTAATATAAAATGGAATATATACAAATGTTGAGGTAAAGGAAAACCAGATAGCATACTATCATATCCAGTAAGACTGTCATGTACATATATATCCCAATCATCCATATGTAATATACAATCCTGTACTATACAATAATAGCCTCTATGGCATATACATCCAACAGACGGTCGTTAGCACCGAACGATACCATCCGATATTTAACAATATTCGCGTAGTTTTATGTCACGATGAACATCGAATGTATGTTAACTGATAGACGGGGACTAAGGTGCGTTTTGACTTTCACATATGATTATAGAATATGAAAAAATCATCGAGTGTCATATATATACTTAGTGTAATATTTAACTTGAATTGGTTTTACGTTTATGTTTCAATTTCACAGTTTTAATGTTTTTAGTTTAAGGTGAAGTTTTCTAAAATTAAGGGTTTTCATAATCAAGTTTAAGATTTTGGATTTACGTTTGGTGTTAAGTTTGGTTTTTAAACAATTCATAGGGGGTTTCAATAAATTTGCAAATAACAACACCCCTCACCTATAAACCCGGAAAAATAAAGGAATGAAACAGGAGATGAAGATTTAGGGTTAGGGATAAGGTGTGATTTGACAAGATTTCAATGTAAAGGAGATTGATGGTGAATAAAGGTTTTATCTCTCTCTCACACACAGACACACACAACCACACACTAACAACAACTTCTCCCCCTTCCCTACAGCCTCCCTACTGCCCACCCTCATCGAAGTCCCCTACATACCTTCTCCCCGCTCCCCCACCTTTAACTCTACCCTCCCAACAGCTTCCCTGCCTTACCCTCAAGTCCGCCCTCCCTACTGCCTCCCTCCTCCTCCCCCTACCCCACACTTAGGCCGTGTCCATCCCTCCCCCTACCACCTCCTCCACCTAAGGTTCCAACAACAACAAAAACAACAACATCAAATTCTCCTCCTTCCCTACCGCCCACCTCCGCCAAATTCCCCTACCCTCAACTCCACCATCCCCACCGCCTCCCTCCTCCCATCATCCGCCCCTCCCCACACTTAGGTCTACCTCTCCCCCATGCCTCCCTTCCCCTACCCTCGGTTCCAGTACTCCCTTCTCCCCATCGCCTCCCCCTACCCTACCCTCAACCACGCATCCTCCATCCGGATCTACCCCCAAATTAAGCCCTAAATTACAAATTTTACAATATTTAAAAAATTACCTGAATCAGCGACGATGAGCGGCGATGAACGGAGACGACGAGCGGCGACGAACGGAGATGGATGGTGAAGAACGGTGACGATGAGCGAGCGATGAGCGGTGACGACGAGTGGCAAAGGTGAAGTAGCTGGAGGCGACGATGACGATGAAGTAGCATGAGGCAGCGCTAGCGAACGGCGATGGAGGCGGCACCGGCAAACGATGGAGGCGGCGGCGATGATGGAGGCAGTGCTGGCGTACAGCAACAATGAAGTAGCTGGAAGCAAAGACGATGAACTATCGATGGAGGTATCATGGGGGGAAGTTTTGGGGCCAAGGAAATTTTGGGGGGAATTTTTTTGGGGGGGCGCGGGAAAGGAAGATGATCGATCGATATTGAGCATGGGGAAAAGGATAAGGGGTTTATTTCTATTTTATTTTTTTAATATCCTATCTCTGCCCCTTTCGTGCCTACAGTAGGGAATTCTCTTACGGCACAGTAGGGGAAGTTTACCGCAGACGGGTCTTAGGCGAGGCTATTTAGAACATATCCATCCACCTCTCTGAACCACCAATCCGAAAATACCAAGTTGATTTATGGCACCGTACATCGAAGATTTGGATAGATGCGACCGTCGTAGCGTGACTTATAAAATTCCCCTTCATATAGGAGGGTTTTTTTATTGTAGGGATGCTCTTCCCTGTAGGTGTAAGCACCTATAGTTAATTACGCTATCACATTGCGATAACAACTTTCAACTTCTCCAAGTAGATCACTTCATGTCGTGTTATATATTTTTTATTTTGGGGTTGCCCTTGGATTGTATACGGAGACTGGTTTATGTCGTCTCCCGTAGGACGCGGATTAGTCCAAATCCATATATATTAGATTTAGGATCAAACTTAAGATGTATATCTTGTGTAAACGAGCTCCATCAGTTCGAAATATGTCATCTGAGGACCTTTAGTCAACCTTAAGACTAAGATCAACTCAGGAATATGGTTAAGGACTGCTGATCCTGTTTTGGGTTAAGATCAACTTAACAAATACAAACAAAGGACCGTTAGTCATTTTTAAGACTAAAATCAACTTAGATTTATTAATATTTTGATCAATAGATTATATATGAGAAGAGAAAGCTTCAATACTTAATTTAATTTTAATTAAGTAATCAAACAATAGCCTGCTGTCCAAGTGCGCAAGTGTGTATGGAACGCACATGCAAACTTTTTTTTATCTAAAAAGGGTGTGCACGTGCTTTGCACATTGTTATGCACTTTTTTCAAGTCAGGGTATTGTGCACGTGTATATCACATAAGCTAGCACTTATTATCGGTTTAGAATCATATGTGAGCACGTATGTGTGCACACATGTATTTAAAATTCAACATGCATATCACGTGATGCCGGCACATCTCTTCATTGGCAACATCCATAAAGTGCGCTATCATGACCCAAAATTTGGATGTGACCGGCACTTAGATTGTATGATATCTAAAGATGTCGACACAATCTGAGTAAGCCAAAAACCAAGATCAAAACCCTTTTTGCAGAAATTAGAAAATATTTAGTTTTAAGTAAAAGAATGAAGTAGCATGCCGAATGATTTTTAAATAAGAGAAGTTAAAACAACTGGTTTTGAAACTTCGACAGTACTTCCTTTTTAATTATTAAATAAGTAGTTATAGGATATATGAATAGGTTGCATCCCTAGTTGGGAGCAAACGATGCTAACCAGCGGAAATCAATACACAAAAATAATACGACACTCAAAATGAAGAATCTCGAGCATAAGTAAAAAAAATATAATTTAACACAGCTAAACGATCTCAACAGTCAAAATAAGATATATACAACCACATCTCGTTCTAAGTCAACTATACAGGGTCTGATGGAGTAATACTAGATCCTATATACAAAACCAAAATAGGAGCTTACTACGTAGGTAACCCACCTAGCAAAAAGGAGCGATAAAAAACTGATAAGTGGATCCGCACTGCTGCTATGCGTCCACACGGCTCCTGCAAGGAACTATGGCACAACGGGGGTGAGTTGCCAACTCAGTGAATAAAACTAACATATATCAGCTGATAATATAATTATGCCGAATTAGAACTAATATCAACAACAATGAATGTGATGCATAATAACAGGTGGAAGCATGAATATGTACTACTCAATGTATAAATTAAAACTGAAATCTCATCAATTATTTTCCAAATAAGGTCATTTTTCTGTGTCAAACATCGAAACAAATTTTCGGTGTTTCATCAGGCATCGTTCCCCGAACGATCCTGTCACTCAATAACACCGGTCGGTATCACCTAGATATCCGCCGTGTTCATAACTGTCTCCGGTATCGAGTATCCTCGTTAGGCTTCCCGCCTAAAGTGCGGCTCTCCAGCCTCTTGGCCTCGACCGGGTCCACCATGAATCCGGCTGTATAGCTACCCCACTCAGCCCAGATATACGTAAAAATTCCGCAACCATATAGCTACCCCACCCGGTTCGGAATAAAACCAAATCAAAAAAACAACATTTCATGGTGGACATCTCACATCAACATGAAAAATCACTGCATCTTTTCGATAGTGTATAAAACTCAAAACCATAAATCCGTAGTAATCCAATGCATCTTATATCAAAACTACAAATACTTGAAGATAAAACATGATGACATTTATGAAAAATAACTACCATTCTTGATGTTTAAGGTATTATGGGAATCATATTTAGTATAATAAGTACTAAGTGTATATGTGACATGTTAATATTGACGAGGTGTAGTGTAACATGTAGATATGTGCATGTGCAGCATGACTCGTCGATAACTTATGCAGTGTTCTAACAATTATTAACATGTTGATATTTATATATATATATATATATAGATATATATATATATATATATAAATGCTTACGATCAAACTTTATATTCAAGGGAACAATTATAATTTAAACTTAAACTACGGGCGTATCACGCCATCCATACACATTCGCCCGGTAGATATTTAGTCTACTCACCGAAATACGTCGAATCTACTCAGTTATCACCAATCTCTTTCCTTTCCTTGCGGCCTCCGAAGTTCCCGTACTCAAATCTAACATCGATATTAATTCGTATAAGAAACGGCTAAACTCCGATACGGAAAAAACATGAAAATACAAGTTTTACGTATTAACTATACTATATACGACTATTGTAAACTATCTAATACCTATACTAACTGGAATTTAACCAATCGTTGTTCGTAACAGAAAACAGAACCGCATTACGAAACATACGTGTCGTGTTTTAGAATTTTAACTACGATTTCAGATATTAGGTTCCAGATTCCATATACTGCTAAAATAACTTAAATAAACAATACCAAACATCATAATCCATGTACATAGACCTACACTAAAAACCACAACACCAAACTCCCTGAGAAATCCGGCGAGCTCGGAAAATTTGTTATGTTCGCCGGCCAAAATCCGAGCAACATGGTTCGTCTTCCTAGGGTTAATTCTATGTCCAGTTTATAAGATTAAGGTACTGTTTGGTTAGGTTAATTATTATCTAAGTTACAGCAGATCTTCACAGAGCCTATATTTTCATAAAATATCATATATCTGATATCCGATTTCTACTTTTAAACAGTTACTGAACTAAAATTCTACAGAGTTTAAGGATTATACCTACAGCAAGATCACTGGAAAACTCCCTCCAAGAAGCACAACTCAAGGATCCTAGCTTGAGGGTGATGTTGAAATCTTTAGCACCTAGCTCTTTCTTCTCTTCTCTTTTCTTTTTTGTGTGTTCTAAGTTTTTCCTTTTTCTTTTCTATATTCTGTTCTAAATTTCGTTTTATGAACTAAACAAGTTTTTATAGGATAAGGGGAGTGAGCTATGAGTTGTAGGAGGAGGTGTCACCAAGTAAGGGTGTGGTAGTTTCATGCAAGTAGGAAGCGTAGCTTAGAAAATGGTGGGGTTTTTATGCAAGAATGAGGTGTATATATGAGGTGTCATCTAGGATGTGTTATGCCATGGTTATAACTTAAGTTTAACATGACCTTACCCTTTTTACACATAAACCCTCACAAATTTCCAATTTTCACAATTACCTAAACTTTTCACAAAACCCCTCACACTATATCATACTACAAATGAAGCTTTTTTTCACTAAAACCCTTGTAATTTACTAATGTTACAACCTAAAATTTCAAATAAATTAGTTTCACACACTACTTATGAAAGTGACCTATTTTGTTTCAATAACTTTTTAAATTAATATTTTATTATTTAATTAATTAAATTAATTTATTATCTAAAATTTTCAAAATGTTAAAATATTCCCCCCTTAAGAAAATTCGGTCCCCGAATTTTAAAACTTAACTATACGTACCCTCAAAAAGATGTAGAAATTTCTTCCACATCGCATCCTCGGCCTTCTAAGTGATCTTCTTGCGATTCGTTTCTCACCAAAGAACCTTTACAGA
Organism: Agapanthus africanus; assembly: GCA_030015575.1. Lineage (NCBI taxonomy): Eukaryota > Viridiplantae > Streptophyta > Magnoliopsida > Asparagales > Amaryllidaceae > Agapanthus > Agapanthus africanus. The sequence goes on from CM057341.1 coordinate 265,572,164, forward strand.
TGGAGATACCCTCGATCTTAGTTTCCTTTGCCTGCAGGTCTAAAATAGCTACCGGCTGCACAGTAAAGGATAAATCATGCTCAAGCTGTAAGGTCTGATACTGGATTCACGTGAGAGGGATCGTGAAGATACTTACGAAGCATATACATAAGAAACACTGGATGCACATCGGGAAAATTCGGTGGATGCGCTAAACGATAAGCTTCAGCACCAACTCTTTTCAGAATCTCGTAGGGTCCGACATATCTAAGGCTAAGCTTCTCCTTTCTTCCGAAATGCATCACACCCTTCATCGGAGATACACGAAGGAACACATGGTCTGCCACATCAACTCGAGTCTACGATGGCGTCAATCAGCATATTATTTCTATCTACTTTGGGCCATTCTCATTGTGTCCTGTATTAACTGGATCTTTTCTGTAGTTTCCTGCACTATCTGCGATCCCAAAATGCTACTTTCGCTGAGTTCTGTCCAGCAAACGGGTGATCGACACCTTCTCCCATTCAAAGTTTCGAAAGGTGCCATCTGGATCGTCTCCTGGAAACTGTTGTTGTAAAAGAATTCTATCAACGGTAAGTGACGATCCCAACTGCCACCGAAATCAAGACTGCAAGCTCGAAGCATATCCTCTAGAGTCTGTATGGTCCGCTCTGACTTACCATCTGTCTGCGGTTGAAAAGCTGTACTATAACTCAGTCGGGTACCTAGAGCCTCTTGATGTTTTTGCTATAGTCGGCTGGTAAACTGTGTACCCCTATCGGACACTATGCACGTCGAAACTCCATGCAATCGCACAATCTCATCAATATAGATCTGAGCATACTACACATATCCAAACGTTGTCTTCACCGGAAGAAAGTGAGCGGTCTTTATCAATCTATCTACAATCACCCAGATGGAATCATACCCTCTTCTTGTCCTGGGTAGACCAACAATGAAATCCATAAAGATCTGCTCCCATTTCCACTCCGGAATAGGCAAGGGTTTCAACTCTCCTGCCGACCTCTGGTGCTCGGCCTTGACTTGCTGACAAGTCAAGCATCTCAAAAAAAACTCTGTGACATCTCTCTTCATTCTTTCCCACTAATAGACATCTCTCAAGTCATGATACATCTTGGTGGAACCAGGATGAATGCTATATGCTGACTGATGGGCCTCCTTTAAGATTTTAAGTCTCAGTTTCTCTGAATCCGGCACACAAAGACGAGTCCCAAATTGTAATACTCCACGGTCATCTATCACGAACTCAGAATCTCTACCCTATCTAACCTGATCTATGATCTCCAACAAGCGAGCATCTGTGGCTATGTCTCTCGGATGCGATCAAATAACTGAAGACGGGTGCGAATATGAGCTAACTATCCTCCTGTCGATATGAACTCGAACTATACATGGCCATTACATAGAATCTGCCATTCTATGGATGACTGTGTCTGCACTGCGCTCAAATAAGATAAGCTACCTCCGGGCCTCCGACTCAAAGCCTCTACCACAACATTCGCTTTGCCCGGATGATAAAAAATCTCGTAATTATAATCCCTCACGAGTTCCATCCATCTACGCAGCCTCAGATTAAGATCTCACTGTTGAAAGATATACCTTAAGCTTCTGTAGTCTGTGAATATTTGGCACGACTCGCCGTATAGGTAATGTCTCCAGATCTTGAGTGCAAAAATCACCACAGGCATGTCTAAATCATGAGTGGGATAGTCCTGCTTATGCTTCTTCAACTGCTGAGAAGCATATGCAATAACTCTGTTGTGTTGCATTAATACACAGTCTGGCCCCACTCGAGAAGCATCACAATAAACCACAAAATCGCCCAATCCCGAAGACAATGATAACCCTGGTACAGCAGTCAGACGAGTCTCCAACTGCTGGAAGCTATACTCGCACGCCTCAGTCCAAAGAAATAGAACCTCCTTCCTGGTCAACCCGGTCAACGATGCGGCGATACGAGACAAACCCTGCACAAAGCGTCGGTAGTAACAGGCCAAACTCAAGAAACTGCGAACCTCCGTAACTGATACAGGTCTGAGCCAGTGCTGTACTGCTTCGATCATCTTTGGGTCCACACGTATACCATCTCTCGTAACTACATGGCCCAAAAATCCACACTATCTAGCCAGAAAACACACTTGGAAAATTTAGCGAACGGTTGATGCTCCCTCAAGGTCTCTAATATGATACGCAAGTGTTGCTCGTACTCTCCTCATCTACAGGAGTATACATGGATGCTATCCATGAATACAAAAATTAACTGATCAAGAAATGGCATGAAAATACGGTTCATCATATCCATAAAAGCTGCTGGGGCATTGGTGAGCCCGAACGACATCACCAGAACTCATAATGCCCATATCATGTGCGAAAAGCAGTCTTCGGAATGTCATCCTTCTGAACTCTCAACTGATGATACCCAACCGCAAATCAATCTTCGAGAAATAGCCAGTTCCCTGGAGCTGATCGAATAAGTCATCGATACAAGGTAGTGGATACCTATTTCACACAGTAACTCGATTCAGCTACCTGTAGTCGATGCACAGCCTCATGCCGCCATCCTTCTTTTTAACGAACAAGACAGGAGCTCCCCACGGTGATACACTTGGACGAACAAGTCCTCTATCCAACAACTCTTGCAACTGACCTTTGTGTTCTTCCAACTCCGTCGGGGCCATCCGATAAGGTGGTAATCCTGGTAATTCAGATGCAAAATTCACCACAGGCATGTCTAAATCATGAGTGGGATAGTCCTGCTTATGCTTCTTCAACTGCTGAGAAGCATATGCAATAACTCTGTTGTGTTGCATTAATACACAGTCTGGCCCCACTCGAGAAGCATCACAATAAACCACAAAATCGCCCAATCCCGAAGACAATGATAACCCTGGTACAGCAGTCAGACGAGTCTCCAACTGCTGGAAGCTATAAATCAAGTCAATGCAAAATTCGATATCGCGATCAAGTGGTAATCCTGGTAATTCAGCAGGAAACACATCTGGAAATTCTCGTGCGATCGGAACCTGGTCCAACGGAACTTCAGCGGCTCCTACATCTCGAAAAAACGCTAAGAACCCATGACAACCCTTCTTCAAGAGCCGTCCCACACAAAGAGCAGAAATCATATTGGCAGGAGTTATACTACAATCTCCCTGCACAACAAAAATCGGTTCGCCTGGAAAACAGAATATGACCGCTTTCCCCCGACAATCTATATAAACATGACAAGCGGCCAACCAATCCGTACAAAGAAGTATATCAAAAAATAACATATCTAGGAGAATCAAATCCACTAATGAATCCCTATCACCGATACTTACTGAACAAAACCTGAATACGTGTCGATCTACAAAAGAATCTCCTACAGGAGTAATCACAACAAGCGGCAACTCTAACAACGACGACACTCTCCCCAGAGAAAGTGCAAAGTGTGCAGATACGTAAGAATGCGTAGAACCGGGATTAAATAAAATATGTGCATTTAAGGAACATACTGAAGCAATACCTGTTACGACAACGTTCGTGTAGGGTTCCTGTGAACGACAGCCAGGTTTCAGGAGGCATCGTCCATGCCATTTTCAAAATTTTGTCGTTTTAAAGAACCCTAAACAAGAATCGATAACTAGAGAATCATACGAAACAACATGTAAACTACTTTACATCTAAGTGAACTAAGAATATAACCTTTGTAGACCGGTCCTTCACTTCAATAGCTCCTTGTAGTGGTCCCTTCGCTGCGATCACGAAACTCCCAGACTCTAGCATGGCTTCTCAAGGTGAAATGAACGATCTTTCTTGAAGTCTTCGAGGCCGAAGATGATCTACGTCGAGGAGACACTAACTCGAGCTACGACTTCACTAATGAGAGTTTAGTGAAGCTAACACCCTATACTAAAGTGCTAATCTAGTAGAGGATGATGAAGTAGGAAGTGGGCTCACTTTAGTTTTATTTTTCTCACAATATTTTCTCTCTTTAGAAAACCCTAGCAAGGTTTTTGCTCAAGGAAGAAGAAGATGAGCAAAAGAAATGAGAATGAACTAATGAGGTGAGAGAATGAACCATGGGTGAGTTTGTATCATATACTAACTCATGTAGAGACATAACCATGGCTATATTATAATGGTTAGGTTAATAAATATTTTAAGTAAAACAAAATTAGTGGACTAAGTCAATGCATCCACAAGCTTCATGAAGCTTCATGCATGTGAGCTATTATCCACTAATTTGGAATTACTTTAAATACTAAAACCCAACATTATAATTAGTATGGTGTAAGTCTCATACACCCATGTAGTGTGTATCAACAACCATGATACAAAATAAAACACAATTAATATATATCACATATATATTAAGTGTGCACATGTGAGAATAATAAATACTTAAGTGAGCTAATATTAGTTAATGTAAACTAGAATATCAAATATACAATAATACAATAAATTATCAAATAAACACTTGATTTAATAATCCGGTTATATCACATATAACCGACTAATATAAAATGTACCAACTTATCGAATCAACACTTAATTCGGTAACCTAGCTATATCACATATAACCGACCGATACAAAAATCGCGAGAATAGAATACGGTATCACATACTCGCATTATTCTCGATCCTGCACATATCACATATGTGCTCCTACTTCGTTTTGCGTGAGCCAGTAAAACCTCTATGTAGGACTCTAAAGACTCATCAATATGCCGGCAGTAGGTGATGATCACATCAAGCACCCACAAGCCGTCAGTGGTACTAGCTGGACGTAACGGCTACCCGGTTATTGAACGATCAGAAGATCAGCAAGCAAGCCCGCTCTAGCTCCTGTAAAAGCCTGTCAGTAACACTACCATACAGTCCGGTCTCCTCGTCTGATATGTCGCATATCCAGTCTAGGGGTGGTAAACGTCAGACCCCAATAACCGATAAGTCATGTCGATATGAGGCTCATAACGGGTCGAGAAACTACTAATAACAGTTACCAGTAAATCTCTAAATCAGCCCTGGCCAGGGACTTCCCTGTTATGGCCAATCGAGCATAGTGCAACATCAACCCCCAATACCGGGAGAGACGAAACCCCTTTTATCGCTCATTTCCTCCATGTGACTCAGGACTGTACCCAAAAACCACCGTTTTGCGCGTCCTCTTGAACGTAGTATGGTGGAAATCAAAGCACAGTGGAAATCACACAATACTCTATGACGATATCGGGTCTACAGACTAACCTGTACAAGTGTCATCAGAGAACTGCTATCTGACGTCAGGTATAATACCATCTAGGAGTTCTCGGCAAGTCCGTCCCGTGTACCCAGTCTCTACTGAGCACCCGTATACCATCTCTGATATCAAACACCAATGGATATGGGATCATCCATCGCCCATCACATGGGTCGAGAAGCGTATTTGCTAGTCTACTCTGGTATATCGATGCCCTGTCTCAATACACCCACGACTAGGAACATTAAAGGATGAATTTATCGACTACCGTGGCCCCACTACTATGATCTGCATCATAATCCTGGTAGTCAAGTACACATCCTAAGGGCTTTACCAACATGTAACCATAAGACGGTATCAAGAGACAAGTATACATGTTAAGATAAAGAGCAAGCAGATAGCATACTATCATGTCGAGCAAAAAAGTCCTCTCTATATATGTCCAAACATCCAATATAATATACATCATATGTACAATAATGGCCTCTAGGGCATACATACAACTAACAATCTCCTACTTGCACTAGGGCCAGCTGCTGTAGTACCCATTCCCAACATCCCGAAGAGTCTTTCGAACTGTATCTAGGGAATGGCTTTGGTGAGTGGATCCGCTGTGTTGTTCTTCGTGTCAACTCTCCTGACCTCGATCTCCCGGTAATCAACTGTCTCTCGGATCAGGTGATATCGCCTCAGAATATTCCTGGATCGGTGATGGGACCTGGGTTCCTTGGCCAAAGCCACCTCTCCATTGTTATCACAATACAAAGGTATTGGATACTCAATGGATGGAACCACTCCAAGTTCAGTTATGAACTTCTTCATCCAGACAGCCTCTTTGGCAGCATCATTGGCAGCGATGTATTCAGCCTCCATCGTCAAGTCCGCAACGGTTTCCTGCTTGGAACTCTTCCAGCAAACCGCCCCTCCATTGAGGGTAAAGACAAAACCCAAGTGCAACTTAGAGTCGTCCTTATCACTTTGGAAGCTCGAATCGGTAAAGGACTCCACTTGGAGCTCTCCGTTACGATACACCAAGAGCATCTCTTTAGTCCTTCTCAAATACTTGAAAATGCTCTTCACAGCTGTCCAGTGACTCTCTCCAGGATCTGCTTGAAACCTACTCACTACACTTAGTGAGTGTGCTACATTGGGTCTGGTACATAGCATCGCGTACATGATAGAGCCTTCTGCCAAAGCATAGGGTATCCCTTGTATGCGAGCTCTCTCCAAATCAGTCTTGGGAGACATCTCTTTTGAGAGAGTGAGTCCTGAGATCGTGGGTAAAAACCCACGCTTGGATTCTTCCATACTAAACCTCTTTAGTATGGTGTCAATGTACCTGGATTGGGACAATCCCAGTATCTGTTTAGATCTATCTATATAGATCTTAATCCCCAAGATGTAGGAGGCATCCCCTAAATCTTTCATTGAGAATCTTTGTGATAAGAAGAGCTTGACCGATTGCAGTATAGGAATGTCATTTTCTATCAAGAGTATATCATCCACGTACAATACGAGGAAGATAACCTTACTCTCTGCCACCTTCTTGTATATACAAGATTCATCTACGTTTTTGACGAAATCAAACTCTATGATAACGACATCAAAATAGATGTTCCAACTACGCGATGCTTGCTTTAACCCATAGATGGATTTAAGCAGCTTGCACACCTTTCCGCTGCTCCCACTGTCTACGAAGCCCTCTGGCTGAGTCATGTACACGCACTCTTCCAAATCACCATTTAGAAAGGCGGTCTTAACATCCATTTTCCAGATTTCGCAGTCATGGTATGCAGCAATGGCAAGTAGTATCCGGATGGACTTAAGCATAGCCGCTGGAGAAAAAATTTCATCATAATCCACACCTGTTCTTTGACGAAAACCTTTTGCAACAAGTCTAGCTTTGAAAGTCTCAACTTTTCCATCTACACCAACTTTCTTTTTAAAGATCCATTTGCTCCTAATGGGTTTACCCCTTCAAGAGCAACTTCCAAAGTCCATACATTGTTGGTGTACATGGATTCCATCTCAGATTGCATTGCATCCAACCATTTCACAGAGTCTCCACTCGTGATGGCCTGCTCGAAGCTAGTCGGGTCATCATCCTCCATGATGAAATCCTCGCTCCCACCATCAATGAGAAAACCGTAATATCTCTCAGGTGGATGAGGAACCCTATTAGATTGGCGGAGAGGCTGAGATTCGTTGGGAACTATCGAATCCTCTGGTTCCACCAAATCTTCTGTCGTAGTTTGTATAGCTGGAACCTCTTCCAATTCTACCTCCTTGCCTCTAATTTCCTTTGCAAGAAATTCCTTTTCTAAAAAGGTGGCATGTCGAGAAATAAACACTTTTTGTTCCTCGGGGTGGTAGAAGTTATACCCGCGTGAATGTTTGGGATATCCAATAAACTTACACAGAAAAGACCTTGCAGTGAGCTTGTCCGGATTTTGTGTTTTCACATATGCCGGACAACCCCATATCTTCACATAATTAAGATATGGTCTCTTTCCTTTCCATATCTCATATGGAGTGGTTGGCACAGATTTCGTGGGAACCATATTCAATAGGTCTGCAGCTGTCTCCAGTGCATACCCCCAAAAGAAAATAGGTAACTCAGCGGTGCTCATCATAGAGCACATCATATCTAATAGGGTGCGATTCCTCCATTCCGATACACCGTTGTGCTGTGGTGTATACGGAGGAGTAAGCTGAGAGAGAATCCCATTCTCTTTTAGAAAGTCCAGGAACTCCGTGCTCAAGTATTCACCACCTTGATCAGATCGTAGGATTTTAATACTTTTACCCGTTTGGTTCTCGACTTCGGATTTATATTCCTTGAATTTCTCAAAAACTTCAGACTTGTGTTTCATCAGGAACACATGTCCGTATCTTGAAAGATCGTCAGTGAATATAATGAAGTACGAAGAACCATTCCTGGCATGTGCAGACAGGGGACCACATACATCACTATGTATCAGTCCCAAGAGTTCCGTAACTCTTTCTTCGTGTCCTGTAAATGGAGTTTTAGTCATTTTGCCTTTGAGACTTGACTGGAAAGTGTCATAAGATGAAAATTCAAACGGATTCAAATATCCATCCTTATGCAACTTAGCTTGCCGTGTCGCATTGATATGACCCGGTTTACAATGCCACAAGAAGGATTCGTTCATTTCTGAACTCTTCCTCTTGTGTGTGTTTTGTACATTAAGAACTGTGGTTTGATTTAGAATGTATATGCCATTATTTAACGAGCCTGATTTAATCAACTTTTGACTCAGGAAGATGTTCATAGCATTATCCTATACTACAAAATTATATCCTTCTTTACTTAATAAAGGGTCGAAATGTAATAGCATTCGTTCAGAATAAATGTATTACCATTTGGTAATACAAGGTGATATTCGCCAACTGCTTTGGCTGCAACATTTGCACCATTCCCTACTCTTACGGAATGATCGCCCATTCCCAGTTCTCTACCTTTCCTTAGCCCATATAATATATTACATATGTGGGATCCTGATCTGGTATCTAATACCCAAGACGTAGAGTGAACTAAGAAATAGTTCTCAATAACTAACACACCCGAAAAAGATGCATCAACATGTTTCTTCTTCGTTTGGGCGGCGTGGGAATCCGGACATTCTCCAATTTCCTGTTCAGCCTTATAACAACTATAACAAAGAACGGAACCAACGTTCCCCAGCTCAGTATAACAAACGGTTTCGGTCAATACATCCATATTATTATCTTGATTAAGACGTGACATGGTCGCTACCTGGAGAGAGAGAGAGAAGAAAAACACTTTAGCATATGCTCTTGCAAGATCAGATTGGTTATTATTTTATCTAATCAGGATGGCTCCCACTGTTTTTATCAAATCTTCCTTCAAACCCTAAAAGGAAAGAGTAGCCAGAATTAATTACACCCTACAATTTCGCCAATCTTTCAGCCAGGCCAGTATTGGTACTTTGAGGGAGGTTCCCCGTGCTTTCGCACGGACCTAATTAAAATAAACCTCATTTTCCCAGGGGCGAAACCCCGTTAATACCTTTCTAGACACCTACTTGATCGGCTAATTGTCCTGTGTAAAACTCTCTTAGGAGTAACTCTTACACGCAGTGGGTATCAGGATCCAACTATCACATAGAAGGTATGCAATCTCATTGCAAATTTCAACACTTGAAATTCCGGATAATATTTTGCCCCTAGTGTCCTATGACCTTGACGCAGGCGAACAAACCATAGTCCGCTTGTCAAGTTCAACCCATCATTTCTGATTGAATCAAACCCACCCGCACGACCCTTGACGCAGGCCAACAAGGACGTACGACTACCCTAATCCAATCGCATCTCATGCTTTAGCAGATAAGCACTAATTAGCTACCGTACACTACGCCTGGACGTAGGCCAACAAACATAGCACGAATACTAATTAGAACCTATCTGAAATGATAGAGGGCTACGACAGGTTCTTCAGAGAACCTTTTGCGTAATGAACTTGATATCGTTGTAGAATCGAGTGAATTTTGAAAAGGAGTGTTTTTAGGCTTTCACTAGTTTTGTTAAAGAGGTCACTCCCAGTGAAGAGATCTCGGCTCTTTCCTTATCGAATAAGGTGCAGGATATTTCATAAATATCACTATGCGAAGCAGAAACTATAAAAGCAATCAAAAGACAAACCGAGTGTTGTAGCATCTGCTAGTTTCGCTAAAGAGGTCACTCCCGGTGAAGAGATCCCGACTCTTTCCTTATCAAATATGGTGCTGGATATTCTACAAGGAATACCGCTATGCAAAGTAAAAACTAGAGCTACCCATTTTGAAAATTTTATTCTACAGCATCTTTTAGGTTTCTTTTTCTTTCATTAATCTCATTAATGAAGTCCCATCATTTAAGCTTCCTAAGCATCACAGAAGAAACGAAAATACAACGTATGCTTATGCCATCCGCATTCGCCACAATGTCCTGTTATGCACCGTTACGTTACTTAACTAACGGCATACCGGGACGGGACTAGCGCGGGTGCAAAACATAAGCAACGTCTACTATATATCTCATATATAATGTATATCCATTCGTCTCAGAATCCACAGTGATCACATCACAGAGCAGCAGAAAAAACATATGAAATATTAGATATACTAGGAGGTCCGTGTTTCATTTCAAGCCTATATGAAACATTGATTCCACGGTTGCGATTGTTGGAGATAGAGCCCTCAAAGTCAATTATTGGATCGCAGGTACGTGATTGCAATGATTGAGGCAGGACCTATACCGATATGACTGTCTTTCTCGAGATGATAGTATGCTATCTGGTTTGTCTTTATCATCATATACATGCTTTAGTTCACTATTGCATGATGATAGAGCCCATAGGATTCCTGCTTGACTACCAGCAGTATGATGGCGATCATATACGTGGGAGCTGGGGTCTGTAAGCACATCCTTAAAGTGTCCCTAGTCGTGGGAGTTTCGAGACAGGGCATCGATACTCCAGAGTAGACTAGTGTATACAGTCGAGACCCCGACGAGGGGCGATGGCCGGTCTCACAAGCTATTGGTGTTAGTTGGTTCACCTAAGATGTATACAGGTGCTCATTAGGTTATGAGTACACCGGACAGGACTCGCCGGGAATCTGCTAGTTGGTATTATACATATCGTCAGATAGCAATTCCCTGGTGACATGTGTACAGGTTAGTTCATCGACCTGAGATCGTCATTTGTCTCATGTGAGTTCCCACTGTGCTTAGATTACTACCCTACCACGCTCAAAGGAGTTGTGCAAACAGGTTTTAGTTGGGTACAGTCCCGAGCCACATTGGAGGCAAGTGAGCGGATCGTCGGGGATTCGTCTCTCCCGGTATTGGGGGTTGATGTCGCGCAGTGCACGGGTGGCCATCACTAGGAATCCTCGGCCGAGGTAGTGGAGAATTACTGATTTGGATCAGTAGTTTCTCAGGTGGTGATGGGCTTCATGCCGACACGATTTATCGCGTTATTAGGGGTCTGACTTTATCCACCCCCCTAGACTCGATATGCGATACTCTTTAGACGAATGGACCGGACTGTATATACATTGTCACTGTCAGGCTCAGTAGGATTTATAGAGGAGTTCGCTCGTCAGCTTCCCTTCCAATCAATACATAGGCAAACCGTTACGTACAGCTTGTACCTCTGACGTGCTAGGGGTTATACCTAGTGCCAGTGTGTTGATGAGTCATTAGAGTTCCCCACAGACACTTTCCCAAGTTCGGACGAAACGTTGTAGAGGCCGTATGGTGATATGGCAAGGTTCGGAAAAAGCACGTGCGTTTTCGCACGTGTCGTTTTTCGGGCAGATAATACTGGTAGGCTTTGGTTTAAGCCGGAACCCAGTATTATACTGTGTAGATATAATATCTTTGTCTCAGTTGCATTTGTATTCGGTCGTAATACAAATGTGGGTATGTTTATACTGATACGGGGTTATCCTGAAATTCGTTTCAGGATCACTTTTGGAAGTTGCCAGTTTCCAGTTTCCAGTTTTCTATCAGCCGTATTTTGACATTCGGTTAAATGAGGATTTATCTTTTCTTGATGAGGTGAGTCAGTGTTCTAGAAGGTTCTAGAGAGGGTGACAAGGCTAGTGAGTCATTAGTGCATTAATGGAGCAATTAATGCTTGATGACTAAGGGTTTAGGTTCAATGTATGCTTTGAATGTGTTCACACTAGGTGTTAAGGTGACTCATTCTCTTCATGAATGTTCTTTGGCTTATAATCACCACCCCCTCTCCTACACTCACCTCCCTCTTCTCCTATAAGTGGCCGGCCTCCCCCCTCTCTTGGATCATGGTTGTTGTTTTGAAAAGATTAAGGATTTTGGTTCATGGAAATTAATATACTCCATTTCTCATTTCGTATCAATCCAAAAGGCAACTTCATTAACCGTTCGTCCATAGCCTTGGACGTAACGAGACAAAGTGTTCTACTCATTCTCTACTTCATCTTGGTCGTCTCTTTTAGCAAACTTGACGATCGAGTTGCCTCGGTTCAGAGGCGGGAGCCCGTTTAAAGATCCGTCGACGTGGTGCCACCTGGACGACAAGACTGGAGATCGAGGAGATCTGAGCAGCCGCAACAAGCGTGGGATGATGGTTGAAGACCGAAGGACTCGGATCATTCGGTATAACTCTTCTACTCACTTTGTAGTTTGTTAGTTTAGCTTTAATGGCAGATCCGGGTTACGGTACATGATAGCGCCAGTTGTAAAAAGTTTTTGTTCCGCATTTGGCATCTGTTAGACGGCCGGGGCGCTACCGTGGACTTACAGTGGTATCAGAGCCTCACCATTAAGCTATACTAACTTGTGCTGACGCATTTAAAAGATCGATCGAACGGAATTTCCGAAACTACAATTTTCTGCACTAAAGTTTCTGTCGATTTTTAAAAGGGTCTAAAAATTATTTTAAGCATCACAGAAAAACAAGCAGGCTTTTTGAAGAAAACTCCAGAAATTTGATTCCTTGATTCGTCCGTACGGCCGCGGAACCGCCGCCAAAGCCATGCTTTGGCCGCGGATCCGCGGCCATATTGGAGCTTCAGGAGGTCAAATTTCCTCTGGTGTTTCTTTGCTGGAAATTGTGGCTTCTGGAAAGTTTATTTTGGGCCCAGATTTTATTATTGTACAACAGATGTACGTGGGGCCCACTTCGGGAAATTTAGTCGATCGAAATTTTAAACTTGTTAGTTTACAGTATTTACATTATATCTCCGAACGGTCGAATGTCATTTGATCGGTAAACCGCGTCTGATTGCTATAGTTCTTTTAGATGGGTTTGCGAACGTGACATTCGCGTTGATGTTCTGTGTTGTGCTGTGATGTTGCGGATATGTCGTGGTGGATAGCAGGGTGCAATGATAGTGCAGTTTGGATTTATTTTTACATTTGATATTGCGGGGCGAGCGTCCAACATGTGGACTGCCGTTACTACCTGTTTGTATAATATTCTTTTGGGGCACGACCGGGTCGAGGTCGATGTACCCGTTGTACATATTTTCTTATTTCTGTACTAGGTTTATCCCGCGAAGGAGTGCACGGATAGCCGGGTTCTGGAGGGCAACGGGTCCGTATCTTATGGCTTTGAGAGGCAGAGGGACCTCACCCTAGAATTGGCAGACTATTCGCCGCACTCGTAGGGGGTACAGGTTGGCCCAAGGAGGGGTGCTCAATTTACCGGATTCCGTGAAGTGCCGGGTGTTCCATTCACTATGCTGTGGGGACTACCTCGCTTCAGGTTTTGGCGGGTAACTTGCCGCACCCGTAGGGGTCTAGGTTTCATTACACAGGCTATCCACACGACCAGGGGAACGTCAGGTTTCAGCAGCGGCTCTGTGAAACTCGGGGATCCCAGATTATCTGTATTGTTCTGTGATGCTTATTACTTCTCTGTAATGTTGCATATTATCATGCCTGGAGCGATTATTGTATATTGGTATATATACTATTAGATATTGTATATGTTTTACACCAGCGCTAGTCCAGCCCCCGCTCTGTCGTTAGTTAAGTAACCTAACGGGTGATGACGGGACCCAGTGGCGAATGCGGATGGCATATACGTACATTTTATTTTCGTTCTTTTCTGGTGTGATTGATTAATGGGACTGCATTGATTCTTATCAATGCAAGGATAAAACAAACCTATATTTGATGTTGTTGGAACAAATTTTAAAAAGGTGTTATTACAAAGATGTTTCCTTTTGTTTTGCATAGTGATATTCAGTTAAAATATCCCGCACCTCATTCGACGAGGCAAGGGCCGAGATCCCTTCACCAGGAGTGACCCCTTGGGCAGAAGTTTACGTCAGTGTAATAACTTCAATATAGTCGATTACAAGTTGCTTTGCACCGTGGTATTCAGTTGGAATATCCTGCACCTCATTCCACGAGGAAAGAGCCGAGATCCCTTCACTGGGAGTGACCTCTTTAGCAAAAGGTTTTCGCCACTATATTTTTTTATAAAAAGCTATCGGGTTCCTTCAGCGATATCAAGTTCATTACGCTAAAGGTTTTTCACCAAAAACCAGCCGTAGCCCTCCATCATTTCTTATGGATAGTCAGTAGTATTCAAGCTATGTTTGTTGGCCAAAGTCAAGGCATAGTGTTTGGTAGCTGCTGATTATTCATCTGTTGCATATATAGATGCGTTGGTTTGGGACAGTCGTTCTGCCTTGTTGGCCAAAGTCAAGGGCATCAGCGGGTGGGTTCAAATTAACCTGGACAATGACGAGTAGAACTTGACATGTGACTTATGATTTGTTGGCCAAAGTCAAGGTCATAAGAGCATGAGGTAAAAATTATATCGGGAGTTTCAAACATACAGGAAACTTGCCAGGCATGCGCATACCTTCTGGGGTGTGATAACTTGAGTGGCTTCCATCAAGTTATCATGCGATGATAGTTGGATCCCGATTCTCACTGATGAATTGGTATACTCTTCGGGTGATCCCGACTAATTCTTCTTTCAGGTTTGGAGGAGAATTTGAGATAACAGCGAGAGGTTTCCTGATTAGATAAATTGATAGCCATTCTGATCTAGGTTAGAGTGCACGCAGAGTGTTTCTTTTCTCTCTCTCTTTTTGGCAGTGACCTTTGACCGACCCTAGACTATGACTCAGTGACCAAAGTTGACCGAACCTTCTTAAAATACTGGCTTTTGGATTGTCCAAGTTGCATAAGTCATTGCCGCTCCTTCTTTTACCCTTTGCATTTCTCAGAACACCCCGTATCACTACAGATATCCACTTCCATTGGATAGATCCATCGTATGGTTATATATGAACTCGAAGGGACTTCTTCGAGGATGGATCCAGGTTCAGGAGAAATAAAATTGGTTTATTCAGTTGTCGTTTATTATCACCTTCTCTCAGGTTGCGAGGGCTCCTTAGTTTAGGAGAGTACACCTATTACGCTTATTGGATAGTCTTGTTCCAAACCATAGGCTGGTGCCGAAAGGTAGGGAATGAAGAAAACCAATTAGCCTAAGTAGGGTGTACAGAAGGTAATATCTAAAGACAAAATAAAGGGATTAGAAAGAGGGCAAAGTAAATTGCGACTGTTATCATTCACGACCAAACCGCGTACTTCATCGCCACTCCTATTTCACCTTTGCTTTTTCCCCAGTTTAGGAGAAATAGAATAAGGTATTATTCAGTTGTCTTTTATCATCACCTTCTCTCAAGTTGCGAGTACTCCTAGGATTAGGAGAGTACACCTATTATGCTTACTGGATAGTCTTCTTCCAAACCATAGGCTGGTGCCGAACGGTAGGGAAGGAAGAAAACCATTTAGCCTAACGTTGGTGTACAGAAGGAAATGACTAAAGACAAATAAAGGGATTTCGAGAGATGGCAAAGAAATATACGGTTACAGTCATGAATAGGATTATGGAAGAAGCATTACTAAGAATACCAGAATAACCCTACGAAACATTTTCATGTTTCAGTTTCACTGTGCATTGTTAATTATAAACTGATTTCCCGATTACATACTTACTCTAGGGTATTTATTTACCAGGTTTCATTCTCATATATGTACAGTTTTACAGATGATGAGTGGGAGTAAGTTATTGGGAATTAGGTGATTATCCTCATTATATCGGAATTCGTTGTAATTGGTGATATTTGAGGAAAACGCCTGGGTACAGTTTTCAACCTACGATGCACAGGTTTTGAGTTATTCAACTCAGCGGACTTATACAGAGTATTGTATGTTGTCCAGTGTCCGTCAGGACAAAGGGGTAGGTCCTCGTACTATGTTCTGTTTACTTATAACTTCTCTAGTTTTTAGACAAGTGTTTCGTTGAAATACAATGTCTAAGTTTTGAGAAGTTGTGGGTATAAGAATAAAGTAGAGAACCAGGTATCACAAGTATCGGGATTCTTCAAAGAGGTTGAAGATGTAGATTCTTATGATTGGTATTCAGTTGATAGTAATGGTTTTGAGAAACTTGTTTCTCTTTCAGGTTACTCATAATTGGATGGATTCCTAAGTTGAGTAATGCTGATTAGCCCTTCTCCATTAAGTTTATATGCACTGGAGACAGCTGCAAGATTAGAATCTGGTTCCAATTAAATAAGTGCCAAAGTTTCTATATTGGATATAGATTAGTTCATATCTTAACGATGTTAAGATACGGGGAGTTGTCCAACTTATGCTTAAAACCAGACACCGGATAACTCTAGGCACGTTTCTGTAATGGTTGTTTGTGGGTTGACCCTGGCTTTGACGAGGGTTGACATTTCTACCATCTGGAAGATCAATAGTGATATTGTTCTTGACTCGCCACAGTTTTATTAAAATGGACTTTTTCAGAAAACAGTAGTGGGAGTATGGTAGAACTGGAAGTGATTCCAGAACCGCAAACGATTACGGAAAATTTAATAGGACATATATATTCAATCAGTTCTGACATTCCAATAGCCACTCCGTAGATATGGAGGGTAACCTCAGACACCCGAGAGGTACTCAGGTAGCCTCAAGGACGGTGATAGTGAGGTTCTTGTTTACCCAGACTTGACACTACTGTTGTTCCAGACTATGAGACCCGGCAAAAGGATAAGTATAACGTCGTTCTAAACTAGCTTTAGAAGTGTACGTGGATATTATTCTGCCAGAGAGTTGTCATAGTCAGTGGGAGCAGCGGAAGCATAGTGGGCAAGTAGCTTATGTCTATTTATAGGCTTGAGCAGATATAGCGGAGATAAGATCATCTAATTTTGATGTGACATTCATAGGTTTGACTTCATCAGAATAGAGGATAGATCTGTTAAGAAGGTAGTAGGGTGTGATGTGATGATACACGGATGACATACACAGAGTAGGAAGTAAAATTCCTATACTATGATCGGTTGTACTTTGGTCGCCACACAGTTGTTTCTCCACAAAGGATATGGATATAATATTAGACATTCTGGTTTCTAGATCTATGGTCTTAGATCAAGATTTGGGTAGTTTCCCAATGTGGGTACTTTGACGGTATTCTAATAGTATTTTAGAATAAATGACTCCTGACATGGTGGTGTACCTGCAGGTGATGGAGTCACCCTCTCTAAAGGTGTCTTAGAGACTAAAGGAAAGAAGGATGTGCATGATTGGCAGATCACTTGCTTAGGCAATTGAGTCAATCGTGAGATATCAAGTACCACACCAGATGTTGTTTTTTTCACTAGGTGCAATAAGTTTATATTAATCCAATCCTGGAGAAACATTAGGAAGCAATTTTAGAACATAAGTGCTTGTTCTATGGATTTGATGACGGCAGCCTCCTTCGGGAGACGGTCATCATTTCAGGCTTCATAGGTGACATGGATGACAGAATGATTGACAGAATTATAGTTTTCCCTATGATGAGGGACAGTATTATAGACAGGTGGTCCAAGAGGATACTGTGGGAGGCATAGTGCTGGATACTGATTAGGTTCAGTTATCGATACAGTCTAAGAAGGCTGGATTTGGAGTTCATTTATGAACTAGGTCCCATCAGATATTCAGACATATTCTAAGACAGGAGTGACTCGATTCGGGAGATGGATTTCTCCGCGAACTTGAGATTAAGAGAGATATAGAAAGAAACATCAGGGCGGATCAACTCACTGAGGCTATTTCTCGAACACAAGAGTTTTACAAACTAGCTTTGTGAAACTGATTAGTAGAGGAATTGGGTGTTCGGTATCACACGGGCTGTGAGTATGCGACATCACAATAAATAGCCTTAAGTGCAAGTGGGAGATTGTTGGAGATAGTGCCCTCAAAGTCAATTATTGGATCGCAGGTACGTGATTGCAATGATTGAGGCAGGACCTATACCGATATGACAGTCTTGCTCGAGATGATAGTATGCTATCTCGTTTGTCTTTATCATCATATACATGCTTTAGTTCACTATTGCATGATGATAGAGCCTATAGGATTCCTGCTTGACTACCAGTAGTATGATGGCGATCATATACGTGGGAGCTGGGGTCTGTAAGCACATCCTTAAAGTGTCCCTAGTCGTGGGAGTTTCGAGACAGGGCATCGATACTCCAGAGTAGACTAGTGTATACAGTCGAGACCCCGACGAGGGGCGATGGCCGGTCTCACAAGCCATTGGTGTTAGTTGGTTCACCTAAGATGTATACAGGTGCTTATTAGGTTATGAGTACACCGGACAGGACTCGCCGGGAATCTACTAGTTGGTATTATACATATCGTCAGATAGCAATTCCCTGGTGACATGTATACAGGTTAGTTCATCGACCTGAGATCGTCATTTGTCTCATGTGAGTTCCCACTGTGCTTAGATTACTACCCTACCACGCTCAAAGGAGTTGTGCAAACAGGTTTTAGTTGGGTACAGTCCCGAGCCACATTGGAGGCAAGTGAGCGGATCATCGGGGATTCGTCTCTCTCGGTATTGGGGGTTGATGTCGCGCAGTGCACGGGTGGCCATCAATAGGAATCCTCGGCCGAGGTAGTGGAGAATTACAGATTTGGATCAGTAGTTTCTCAGGTAGTGATGGGCTTCATGCCGACACGATTTATCGTGTTATTAGGGGTCTGACTTTATCCACCCCCCTAGACTCGATATGCGATACTCTTTAGACGAATGGACCGGACTGTATATACATTGTCACTGTCAGGCTCAGTAGGGTTTATAGATGAGTTCGCTCGTCAGCTTCCCTTCCAATCAATACATAGGCAAACCGTTACGTACAGCTTATACCTCTGACGTGCTAGGGGTTATACCTAGTGCCAGTGTGTTGATGAGTCATTAGAGTTCCCCATAGACACTTTCCCAAATTCGGACGAAACGTTGTAGAGGCCGTATGGTGATATGGCAAGGTTCGGAAAAAGCACGTGCGTTTTCGCACGTGTCGTTTTTCGGGCAGATAATACTGGTAGGCTTTGGTTTAAGCCGGAACCCAGTATTATACTGTGTAGATATAATATCTTTGTCTCAGTTGTATTTGTATTCGGTCGTAATACAAATGTGAGTATCTTTATAGTGATACGGGGTTATCCTGAAATTCGTTTCAGGATCACTTTTGGAAGTTTCCAGTTTCCAGTTTCCAGTTTTCTATCAGCTGTATTTTGACATTCGGTTAAATGCGGATTTATCTTTTCTTGATGAAGTGAATCAGTGTTCTAGAAGGTTCTAGAGAGAGTGACAAGGCTCGTGAGTCATTAGTGCATTAATGGAGCAATTAATGCTTGATGACTAAGGGTTTAGGTTCAATGTATGCTTTGAATGTGTTCACACTAGGTGTTAAGGTGACTCATTCTCTTCATGAATGTTCTTTGGCTTATGATCACCTCCTCCTCTCCTACACTCACCTCCCTCTTCTCCTATAAGTGGTCGGCCTCCCCCTTCTCTTGGATCATGGTTGTTTTTTTGAAAAGATTAAGGATTTTAGTTCATGGAAATTGATATACTCCATTTCTCATTTCGTATCGATCCAAAAGGCAACTTCATTAACCGTTCGTCCATAGCCTTGGACGTAACGAGATAAAGTGTTCTACTCATTCTCTACTTCATCTTGGTCGTCTTTTTTAGCAAACTTGACGATCTAGTTGCCTCGGTTCAGAGGAGGGAGCCCGTTTAAAGATCCGTCGACGTGGTGCCACCTGGACGACAAAACTGGAGATCGAGGAGATCTGAGCAGCCGCAACAAGCGTGGGATGATGGTTGAAGACCGAAGGACTCGGATCATTCGGTATAACTCTTCTACCCACTTTGTAGTTTGTTAGTTTAGCTTTAATGGCAGATCCGGGTTACGGTACACGATAGCGCCAGTTGTAAAAAGTTTTTGTTCCGAATTTGGCGTCTGTTAGACGGCCGGGGCGCTACCGTAGACTTACAGTGATGAATAGCCAAACCCACATCCCTAGACCCCTATGAGAGCGGCAAGCAACCCTACCAATTCTAGAGTTAGGAGACCCGGACTCGACTCCTCGAGTTGGTCTCCCACTGGACTCTAGAACCCGGTTACTTGTGCTCCCCTCCTTTGGTCTATCCTAATGCGGAAAAGTAAATAATATACAACAATGGTGACATCATCTTCAACCCGGAAGTGCCCCAATAAAAGAATATTACATAGATTGAATTATACATGAATGAAAATAAAAAGTCTCATCTCACATAAAAACCCCCGACTATTCAAAACACGACAATCCAATATAACATATACAGCAACACATAACATCACATGTCATCAACGTAAGTAAATATGTGTATCCCAATTGTCGTTGACATGTAGCAACGAAACCGGAGATACACCACATATTACACTTACAGTCGCAAAAAAGAAAATGTAAAACTACAACATTAGGAATCCACATTCACCTTAGACATCATAAATCCGAAATATCACATACTTCGCATTTCATGCCTAACTGTATGAATTCCACATATTGTATCACATTCCAGAAAAAGATAGATGATATTAAACATTCCGATCGAATCAACAAACACCCACAATTACCCAATAAGCTCAACACTTGAGCATAGTTTGAAAGTATCCATCACATGCCCCAGTACCAATGAATCAACCGTAGAAGGGCAAACCAATGCCTCACCTGTAGCACCGCTGAACTACCACAATCCCTAGGGTTTGTGGCGGTTCTGATGGTCACAGAATCGAGTTAAGGTTTCATTCTTCTAGAGGGTTCATTGAATAACTTGCACGATATTTGAATGTTTCAAACTTGGAAAAAATCCAACTCTTGAATGAATTTCCAGCGAGGGTTAAAGTGGGTATCTGATATCCGTTTGAACTTTTTAACACCGTCTAAATAACCCGAAATACTGCTAGAATTACGACTACGAAACACTCTGAGTTGCCTTTATAGTAAATCAACATCTCATGCAAATTTAGCCAAAATAAACAACATCTGAAACACCAAAACCCATTCAATGAAACACTGAAAAAATTTGGAGGGGGTGCTCGGTTTTGGGCCGAGATGGGGGGTATGTGGCCGACCAAAAAATCTCCAAATGGCCCCAAATTTCACCAGTGTTCTTTTCATATCACATACAACATTCTGCACTTATTTGAAAAAATTTTAGAGCTCATTTAAAATTCGACAGATACTTGGTTTTGATGTGTCAAGTTTCGGAGTTATTTCGGTTTCGTAATCCAATACAATCCGTCTAATTCTCTGGCTAGGCTCTGATACCACTGTAGGATTCCTGTGAACAACAGCAAGGTTTCAGGAGGCATCGTCCATGCCATTTTCAAAATTTTGCCGTTTTAAAGAACCCTAAACGAGAATCGATAACTAGAGAATCATACGAAACAACATGTAAACTACTTTACATCTAAGTGAACTAGGAATACAAGCTTTGTAGACCGGTCCTTCACTTCAATAGCTCCTTGTAGTGGTCCCTTTACTGCGATCACGGAACTCACGGACTCTAGCATGGCTTCTCAATGTGAAATGAACGATCTTACTTGAAGTCTTCGAGGCCGAAAATGATCTTCGTCGAAGAGAAACTAACTCAAACTACTACTTCACTAATGAGAGATTAGTGAAGCTAACACCCTATACTAAAGTGCTAATCTAGTAGAGGATGATGAAGTAGGAAGTGGGCTTACTTTAGTTTTATTTTTCCCACAATATTTTCTCTCTTTAGAAAACCATAGCAAGCTTTTTGCTCAAGGAAGAAGAAGATGAGAAAAAGAAATGAGAATGAACTAATAAGGTGAGAGAATGAACCATGGGTGAGTTTGTATCATATACTAACTCATGTAGAGACATAACCATGGCTATATTATAATGGTTAGATTAATAAATATCTTAAGTAAAACAAAATTAGTGGACTAAGTCAATGCATCCACAAGCTTCATGAAGCTTCATGCATGTAAGCTATTATCCACTAATTTGGAATTACTTTAAATACTAAACCCCAACATTATAATTAGTATGGTGTAAGTCTCATACACTCATGTAGTGTGTATCAACAACCATGATACAAAATAAAACACAATTAATATATATCACATATATATTAAGTGCACACATGTGAGAATAATAAATGCTTAAGTGAGCTAATATTAGTAAATGTAAACTAGTATATCAAATATATAATAATACACTAAATTATCAAATCAACACTTGATTTAATAATCCGGCTATATCACATACCGACTAATATAAAATGTACCAACTTATCGAATCAACGCTTGATTCGATAACCAGGCTATATCATATATAACCGACCGATACAAAAATCGCGAGAATAGAATACGGTATCACATACTCGCATTATTCTCGGTCCCGCACATATCACATATGTGCTCCTACTTCGTTTTGCCTGAGCCAGTAAAACCTCTATATAGGACTCTAAAGACTCGTCAATACGCCGGCAGTAGGTGATGATCACATCAAGCACTCACAAGCCGTCAGCGGTACTAGCTGGACATAACGGCTACCCGGTTTTTGAACGATCAGAAGATCAGCAAGCAAGCCCGCTCTAGCTCCTGTAAAAGCCTGTCAGTAATACTACCGTACAGTCCGGTCTCCTCGTCTGATATGTCGCATATCCAGTCTAGGGGTGGTAAACGTCAGACCCCAATAACCAATAAGTCATGCCGATATAAGGCTCATAACGGGACGAGAAACTACTGATAACACTTACCAGCAAATCTCTAAATCAGCCCTGGCCAGGGACTTTCCTGTTATGGCCAATCGAGCACAGCGCAACATCAAACCCCAATAGCGCGAGAGACGAAACCCCTCCTATCGCTCATTGCCTCCATGTGACTCGGGACTGTACCCAAAAACCACCTTTTTGCACGTCCTCTTGAACGTGGTATGGTGGAAATCAAAGCACAGTGGGAATCATACAAGACTCTATGACGATCTCGGGTCTACAGATTAACCTGTACAAGTGTCATCAGAGAACTGCTATCTGACGTCAGGTATAATACCATCTAGGAGTTCTCAGCAAGTCCATCCCGTATGCCCAGTCTCTACTGAGCACCCGTATACCATCTCTGATGTCAAACACCAATGGATATGGGATCATCCATCGCCCATCACATGGGTCGAGAAGCGTATACGCTAGTCTACTCTAGTATATCGATGCCCTGTCTCGATACACCCACGACTAGGAACATTAAAGGATGAACTTATGGACTACCATGGCCCCACTAGTATGATCTGCATCATAATCCTGGTAGTCAAGTACACATCCTAAGGGCTTTACCAACAAATAACCATAAGACAGTATTAAGAGACAAGTATACATGTTAAGATAAAGAGCAACCAGATAGCATACTATCATATCGAGCAAGAAAGTCCTCTCTATATTTGTCCAAGCATCCAATATAATATACATCATATGTACAATAATAGCCTCTAGGGCATACATACAACTAACAGTTCGACGCCTATGCGTCCCGAGGAGTCAACACAAAAATTAAAGCCTGCCCTCTTCCAGCGACAAACTGTCGTCTGCCACTGCCTCCTCGTCCTCTCGAATTACGACCGTCTCGACCACGGCCTCTATGGGCGTTGATCTGGCGTGGAACAACAACAGGTGTAGGAGGTAATGTGCTCGGAGGAGGTGGTGAAGGTGGTGAAGTGACATGTGAGACTGATGCCTCACCCTGTCGCATCACGGAACAATTCCGGATAAAGTGATACGGACACCCACACCTGAAACATCTTTGCGAGGGTTGTTGATCATATGGGTACAAGTAACATAACTGGTCCATAAAGAATCCATCACGACCTCTATGAACATGTCTAGGAGATGATGTATTAGTACGAATTCGCCTTGGTCTCTGAACAACCGTACGTGGAGTAATGGCCGATCTCCGTGCTCAACTAATCTCTATCAAGAATCCGATCATTTGGTGCATCTCATGAACACTCACCTCCATCCTAGCTATACGATCAATAGAGGGTGGATCAATCTTTTCATGAAGGATAGGCGCATTGCCTTGGTCTGTCCTCGTCTCAGAGGAGCCCGCTCCAATCTTATCTCTAACAGCGCCCCCCTGAGTCATCATAGTCATTGATGACTCAGTGGCTAGAGTAAGAATGATAAGGACATTGCAATTGAATCACAGGATACATGGAATCAAGAAAGGAAGTACGAATAAATATGTCCTAAGGTCACTCAGGCTGAGTATCGTAGTGTAAATATGCCGCGGAACATATGTACGGTACTCTACTCATCCTAAATCACCTACTCCATCAACCAAAGGTCAATCTACCTAACGAAATTAAAGCCTACTATATTTAATTCACTACTCGGTTCCATAAGGTTAATCCTAAGCTCTGATACCAACTTTGTCACGACCTAAAATTTGGATGTGACCGGCACTTAGATTATATGATATCTAAAGATGTCGAAACAATCTGAGTAAACCAAAAACTAAGATCAAAACCCTTTTTGCGGAAATTAGAAAATATTTAGTTTTAAGTAAAAGAATGAAGTAGCATGCCAAATGATTTTTAAATAAAAGAAGTTTAAACAACTGGTTTTGAAACTTCGACGGTACTTCCTTTTTAATTATTAAATAAGCAGTTATAAGATGTGTGAATAGGTTGCATCCCTAGTTGGGAACAAACGATGCCAACCAGCGGAAATCAATACACAAAAATAATACGACACTTAAAATGAAGAATCTCGAGCATAAGTAAAAGAAATATAATTTAACACAACTAAACGATCTCAACAGTCAAAATAAGATATATATATACAACTACATCTCGTTCTAAGTCAACTATACAGGGTCTGATGGAGTAATACTAGATCCAATATACAAAACAAAAATAGGAGGTTACTACGTAGGTAACCCACCTAGAAAAAAGGAGCGATAAAAAACTGATAAGTGAATCTGCACTGCTGCTACACGTCCACACGGCTCCTGCAAGGAACTGTGGCACAACGGGGGTGAGTTGCCAACTCAGTGGATAAAACTAACATATATCGGCTGATAATGTAAGTATGCCGAACTAGAACTAATATCAACAACAGTGAATGTGATGCATAATAACAGGTGGAAGCATGAATATGTACTACTCAATATATAAATTAAAACTGAAATCTCATCAATTATTTTCCAAATATGGTTCATTTTTCCGTGTCCAACATCGACACAAATCTTCGGTGTTTCATCAGGCATCGTTCCCCAAACGATCCTGTCACTCAATAACACCGGTCGGTATCACCTAGATATCCGCCGTGTTCACAACTGTCTTCGGTATCGAGTATCCTCATTAGGCACCCCACCTAAAGTGCAGTTCTCCTTCCCCTCGGCCTCGACCGGGTCCACCATGAATCCGGTTGTATAGCTACCCCACTCAGCCCGGATATACGTAAAAATTCCGCAACCGTATAGCTAC
This sequence comes from Agapanthus africanus, assembly GCA_030015575.1. NCBI lineage: Eukaryota > Viridiplantae > Streptophyta > Magnoliopsida > Asparagales > Amaryllidaceae > Agapanthus > Agapanthus africanus. Next base: position 265,597,768 of record CM057341.1, read on the forward strand.
CCCACCCGGTTCGGAATAAAACCAAATCAAAAAAACAACATTTCATGGTGGACATCTCACATCAACATGAAAAATCACTGAATCTTTTCGATAGTGTATAAAACTCAAAACCATAAATCCGTAGTAATCCAATGCATCTTACATCAAAACTACAAATACTTGAAGATAAAACATGATGACATTTATGAAAAATAACTACCATTCTTGATATTTAAGGTATGATGGGAATCATATTTAGTATAATAAGTACTAAGTATATATGTGACATGTTAATATCAACGAGGTGTAGTGTGACATGTAGATATGTGCATATGCAGCATGACTCGTCGATAACTTGTGCAGTGTTCTAATAATTATTAACATGATATATATATATATATATATATAAATGCTTACGATCAAACTTTATATTCAAGGGAACAATTGTAATTTAAACTTAAACTACGGGCGTATCACGCCATCCATACACAATCACCCGGTAGATGTTTAGTCTACTCACCAGAATACGTCGAATCTACTCAGATATCACCAATCCCTTTCCTTTCCTTGCGGCCTCCGAAGTTCTTGTACTCAAATCTAACATCGATATTAATTCGTATAAGAAACGGCTAAACTCCGATACAGCAAAAACATGAAAATACAAGTTTTACGTATTAACTATACTACGTATGACTATTGTAAACTATCTAATACCTAACCAATCGCTGTTCGTAATAGAAAACAGAACCGCGTTACGAAACATACGTATCGTGTTTTAGAATTTTAACTCCTATTAGAGATATTAGGTTCCAAATTTCATATACTGCTAAAATAACTTAAATAAAAAATACCAAACATCCTAATCCATGTACATAGACCTACTCTAAACACCACAACACCCAACTCCCTAAGAAATTCGGCGAACTCGGAAAATTTGTTATGGTCGCCGGCCAAAATCCGAGCAACATGGTTCATCTTCCTAGGGTTAATTCTAAGTCCAGTTTATAAGATTAAGGTACAGTTTGGTTAGGTTAATTATTATCTAAGTTACAACAGATCTTCACAGAGCCTATATTTTCATAAAATATCATATATCCGATATCCGATTTCTACTTTTAAACAGTTACTGAACTAAAATCCTACAGAGTTTAAGGATTATACCTACAGCAAGATCACTGGAAAACTCCCTCCAAGAAGCACAACTCAAGGATCCTAGCTTGAGGGTTATGTTGAAATCTTTAGCACCTAGCTCTTTCTTCTCTTCTTTTTTCTTTTTTGTGTGATCTATGTTTTTCCTTTTTCTTTTCAATATTCTGATCTAAATTTAGTTTTATGAACTGAACAAGTTTATATAGGATAAGGGGAGTGAGTTATGAGTTGTAGGAGGAGGTCTCACCAAGTAAGAGTGTGGTAGTTTCATGCAAGTAGAAGGTGTAGCATAGAAAATGGTGAGGTTTACATGCAAGAATGAGGTGTATATATGAGGTTTCATCTAGGATGTGTTATGCCATGGTCATAACTTAAGCTTAACATGACCTTACCCTTTTTACACATAAACCCTCACAAATTTCCAATTTTCACAATTACCTAAACTATTCACAAAACCCTTCAAACTATATCATACTACAAATGAAGCTAAATTTTTCGCTAAAACCCTTGTAATTTACTAATGTTACAACCTAAAATTTCAAATAAATTAGTTTCACACACTACTTATGAAAGTGTCCTATTTTGTTTCAATTACTTTTTAAATTAACATTTTATTATTTAATTAATTAAATTAATTTATTATCTAAAATTTTCAAAATGTTACATGCACACACACGCATGTCATGTAACGCACATGCCTCCATTGGTAGCATCCAACGAGTGTGCACATGCGCATGTCACGTGACACACATGCCTCCATAAGAAGCATCCAACGAGTGCGCATATGTGCATATTGCGTGATGCGCACATCTCTAAGGATTTTATTTTCCCAAAAACAGTTTTTGATTATGTGCGCACTTGGTTTTGGTCCGCACTTGTTTAGATCTTGTTTAGATCAGAAAGCAAAAGTTTTTAATAAGATGCAATGGCTTCTGTTCTTTGATTTTCTGCTATGTTCCTTCTTCCTTTAATTTCCAAGAAGCAAAAGCTTTGATTTACAGGAGCGTCTATGATGGGGTTTTTTAAACCTTAGAATTAACCTCTCATAAAAGTTGAAACTTTTGTAAAAGAGGGATCAACCCTAAGATATTTTGATCTTTTATTTGTGAATCAATGGATTCAAATAAAAAGCAAAGGGTTCTATATTAAAGAAAAATCTTTTCGGGAGAAAATAAACCTTCTTCTCTTTTTATTTTTACCTGTTTTGAGGTTGAAGAAAATGATTTTTTCTTGAGCTTATGGGGGGTCGGCTCTATGTGATTTCTGTGAATGGGGCTCCAACTTATAGGAAAGAAAAATTAGGGTTTGTTCCCTATAAATCAGCTTTGTGCTGATTTTATTTTGATTTAATTTAATCTAATCTAGTTTTGATTTAATTTGGATTAAATTGATTTATATCACTTACGGGGTAAGTGCGCACCGTTGAATCGATCCGTAGTGCATGTGCACCGTCAGATCTCATGATCTCATATCAATTTGGTTAGATTTGTTTTAACGAAGAAGATTTTATTTCTTCATTTGGACGCACCTGCTTCAATTGGGCAGCTGCGCACTTCAAGGTAGTGCGCACGTGCATTGCACATGTCGCTCCATCTAGTTAATAGGTGCACTTGTTAGGGATGGATTTTAGCTATGTGCACACCTGTTGATTCATTAATAGGCGCGCACTTGTGCCATCGTATGTTTTCGTGGTGATGACCAAGTTTCAAGCTGCAATCCATTAGATTTGTCTCGAGATTCATCGAAATGCGAGCCGTCTTTTAGACCCTATAAATAGGTGTCATCTTCTTCACTTCATTTAGAGTGATACTCTTTCTGAAGCCGTTGTTTTCTGTTAGAAGTCCTTACTTCTTTATTAACTTGGTAAGTATGCATGTGCACCTCTGCCTTTACACACTTGACTTAACTTGAGCTTGCGCACCCTTTGAGTTGTGCACTTGACCTAACCTAAGATAACTTAAGTTTTTAACTTCTCAGATCGGTGGACTGACGCCTTCCCGGTTTCTTTTAGGTACTATGATTGACCGTCTATATTCTGTCAAGGAGATTTTTTCCTGCTGACATCCGCTTTTACTAATCGGCTTTTACTGATGCTCAATGCGAAGTCGTACTTCATCGTTATGAGGCTCATAGTGGTTGAAAGATTCATCGATGCTCCACTCTGCTCCAGTTGATATTTCAATCCATCCACAATGCTATTCCTAGGAGTATGGATGAAATGCCCCTCCCCGATCTTGACCAAGCTACGAATAAAGTGCATTCAGTTTTCCTGATGGAGCTTATCAACAGAGAGTTGAGAGACCGTGCAACCGCCCTTTTACATGTGATCTTCCAACAGAGAGCAATCTTATCCACATATGATAGAGGAGAACAGACGCATATAGCGATGGAGGATAAGGCTTTTGAGTCTATTTCTGAGTCCGTTCATGATTTTACTCATTCTTATAATTCAGTCAACCTATTGCCACTCTGAATCTTTAGACGATGAAACAGCTTTTATTTCTTTTATTTGTCCTTCAATTTTCAGTATTTATCTTCAATCTGTAATCCACCCTTTAGACGTTTGAATGAAAAGCATATCTTTTTTTATATTCGCACTTCTTTTTCATTTTGTGCTAAAATGGCTTTGCTTTTATTATAGGAGTCAATTGTTAGCAGCGCACATGCCTTACACGTGTCATGCATTAACCTTCATGTCTGCACGTATATAAGTGTGCAAATCATCAGAGTCATTTTTCATTAAGTGCGCACTTGGTTTAGGTGCACACTTAGGTAGGTGTGAACAAAGGCCCCCATCGATTACGCGCACATGACCCACATGTGGGTGCGATCGGTGTGTCAAACCGCAAACCACTAGATTTGTCTCGAGATTCGTAGGAAACGAACCGACACTTGCCCCTTATAAATAAGGTCGCACTTCTTTCATCGAAGTGCACCATCTTAACTTTCTTTTATGCAATCTAAGAGCAATCCTTGTTGTGCACTTGTCTCTCCAGTGCTTACGCACTTGTTTGAAGCCTTTGCTTCCTACAAAAGCTTTTGCTTCGTTAATCGTCAATCAGTAAGTGTGATGCGCACCTCTACCCTTGATGTGAAGCCTTTTGCTTCCATTTTCTTAGTGTGCACTTATGGGTTGCACACTTTCCATTATCTTGTTGGTTGCGTACTTGTTTTAACATGCACTTGTGGGTAACTGGGCTTTAATTTTTAGCTTAAGTGCTTAGAGAAACTTAAACACTTTTGCCAAAAAATATTGTGGAGTTTCATAAGTTCATAGTTAAGAATTCCATTCTTCATCATTCACGGGATCTTCAATGCTTGCGATTTAACGCCCTTTTCACTTCTTGCTTTTTAGGCATTATGGCATATCCATCAGATTTTGGGTATGAGCGACAGGAAAAATTGCGCCCAGGCGAGTCGACAAACCAGGAGATCTTCCAGATGATACGGGATCATGACACTCTGCAACAGTATCTTCATCAATAGGCTGGATGGTATAACCAGATAGTCCAAGGCTGGGTTAGCTTTCAATATGAAGCGTCATCTGACCCTCTGAGGCCTATTCAGTATACCGAGCCTCCGGCAACTGCTTTCACGATGGAGATGGAAGACTGGGCAGCTTGTAATAGGTTGCAACCTTCTGCAGAAGAAGTTACAACACCGACACCAGTAGATCTTCTAGGACGTCGAATGAGCCAAGATGAAGCTAGACCATAGGGAATACCCTACCATGTGGGTATGATCCCAAGATATTTAGTCGGCTATGTCGGTGGGGAAAATACCCTACCAGTATTCGTACCAAAATATGAATACCCAAAAAGATAGATAACACAAAGAACATAATACTAGAATATACATATCAAAATACATATAAGTAAATTATTAAATCAATACCTGATTTAATAATCCGGCCCAATCCTAAGCCAGCTAGTATTATCAACCGTCCGATCGAAAGTCCGAGTAACTAGTACAATCATTCAATCGGAGCCCTGCACATATCAAAATATGGCTACTACATCATTTTTCCTGAACCAGAAAAACCTTCTGTATGGGACTCTAAGACTCGTCAATATGCTGGCAGTGGGTTTAACCATAAGCACGTCAGCGGCACTAGCTGTATGTAACAGCTACCCAGGTATTGAGCGAAAGAAAGGCCGACGAGCAAACTCATCTGAAACCCTACTGAGCCTGTCTGTGACAATATCCATACAGTCCGTTCTGTTCGTCTAAGAGTATCGCATATCGGGTCTAGGGGGTGGATAAAGTCAGAGCCCTAATAATGCGATATTTCGTGTCGGTGTGAAGCCCATCACCTACTGAGATACTATTGATCCAAATCAGTAATTCTCGTCTACCTTGGCCGAGGATTACTGGTGATGGCTACCCATGCATAACGGGACATCAACCCCCAATACCGGGAGAGACGAATCCCCGACGATCCGCTCACTGCCTTCATGTGGCTCAGGATTGTACCCAACTAAAAACTATTTGCATGACTCGTTTGAGCCGTGGTAGGGTAGTAATCAAAGCACAGTAGGAACTCACACGAGACAAATGACGATTTCAGGTCGACATACTAACTTTTACTCATGTCACCTGAGAACTGCTATTAGACAATAGCTATAATACCATCTAGCATGCTCCCGGAGATTTCGTCCAGTGTAAATCATAACCCAATGAGCACCTGTATACTATCTTAGGTGACTAACTGACACCAATGGCTTGTGAGACCGGCCACCGCCCCTTGTCGGGGTCTCGAAAAGTATACACTAGTCTACTTCGGAGTATCGATGCCTAGTCTCGATACTCCATCGACTAGGGACATTTAAGGATGTGCTTATAGACCACCCAGCTTCCACGTATATGATCGCCATCATAATGCTGGTAGTCAAGAAAGAATCCTATGAGCTCTATCAACATGTAATAGTGATCTGTAATACCACATAATTCATGTACATGATGATATACAAACCAGATAACATACTATCATCTCGAGTAAGACTGTTCTACCCATATAGGTCCTCCCTCAATCATCACAATCATCTGCCTGCGATTACAATAATTGACTTGAGGGCACTATAACCAACAATCTCCCACTTGCACTTAAGGCTAATTATTGCGGTGTCGCATACTCACAGCCCGTGTGATACCGAACACCCAACTTCTCTACTAATCAGTCTCGCAAAGCCCGTTTATGAAACTATTGTGTTCGAGAAATAGCCACTTCTATCTTTATCTTTCTATATCTCAACTTCGCAAAGAAAGACTATCTCCCGAAATGAGCGATACGTGTCTTAGAATTTGTCTGGATATCTGATGGGACCCAGTTCACAAATGAACTCCAAATCCAACAAACTTCTTAAACCGTATCTTCCACTGAATTTAACTAGTACCCTACGCCATGCCTTCCTCGGTATCCGTTTGGACAACCAGTCCAACATACAGCCCCTCAAAAGAGGGAAAACTATAACTCTGACAGTCACTCTGTCATCCAGGTCACCTTAGAAGCCTGAAATGATAACTGCCTCGTGAAGGATACTGCCATTACCATATACCAAGAATATCCACTTATATTCATAACCGCTTCCCAATGTTTCTCCAGAATTGGATTAATATATACTTATTGCAGCCAGTGCAAAAGCAATATTTGGTGTGGTACTTGACATTTCATGATTAACTCAATAGCCTAAGAAAGTGATATGCTAATCATGCAATTCCCTCTCCTCATCAGTCTAGAAAACATCTCTTTAGAGAGGGTGATTCTATCACCTACGGGTACACCACCACGCCAGGAGTCGTCCAGTCTAAAACACTTTAGAATAGTGTCAAAGTACCCAAATTGGGACACTTCCCAAATCTATATCTAAAACCATTGATCTAGTGACCAGAATCCCTGATATTTTATCCAAATCTTATGTGGAGAAATACCTTGTGACAACCACAGTATAACCGATCATAGTATAGGAAGATCACTTCCTATCAAGAGCATGTCATCCAAATATCCAAATCATCTGTTATTCTGAGGAAGTCAAACTTTATTACTGTCACATCAAAAATAGATGATATATCTCCGCTATACTTGCTTTAGTCTATAAATAGACATAAGCTGCTTTCCCACCATGCTTCCGCTGCTCCCACCGACTACAACAACCCTCTGGCAGAGTCATATACACGTGCACTTCTAAAGCTAATTTAGAACGACGTAATAGTCATCCACCTGCCAAATCTCATAGTCTAGGACAGCAGTAGTAGAAAGCTTGGGTCATCAAAACCTCCTTGTCACCGTCCTTGAGAAGACCGAAGTACCTATCGGGTGGCTGAGGTTACCCACCAAATCTGTGGAGTTGCTAATAGATTGTCGAATCCAATTGAATCTTTAGGTCCTACTAAATTTTCAGTAATCATTTATGGTTCTGGAATCACTTCCAGTTCTACCATACTCCCATTAATGTTTTTCTGAAAAGAATTCATTTTACTAAATAGGTGGCGGGTCAAGAACAATATTGTTAGTTATATGTATGCCCTAGAGGCCATTACTGTACATAGAATGTATATTGTAGTGGATGCTGGGACATATATAGGGAGGACTTTCTTGCTCGACATGATAGTACGCTATCTGGTTGCACTTTATCTTAACATGTATACTTTCTGTCTCTCTGATTACATGTTGATAAAGCCCATAGGATGTGTACTCGACTTCCAGGACTATGATGTAGATCATACTAGTGGGGCCTGGGTAGTCCATGATACATCCTTGAAATGTTCCTAGTCGAGGGAATATCGAGACGGGGCATCGATATTCCAGAGTAGACTAGCGCATATCTTCTCGACCCATGCGATGGGCGATGGATGATCCCATATCCATTGGTGTTTGACATCGAAGATGGTATGCGGGTGCTCAGTGGAGACTGGGTACACTGAACGGACTCGCCGAGAACTCCCAGATGGTATTATACCTCACGTCAGATGGCAGTTCTCTGGTGACACTGGTACAGCTTAGTCTGTTGACCCGAGATCGTCATAGAGTCTTGTGTGTCTCCCACTGTGCTTTGATTTCCACCCTACCACGGCTCTACTGAGTTGTGCAAACAGGTGGTTTTTGGGTACAGTCCCGATTCACATGGAGGCAATGAGCGATAGGAGGGGATTCGTCTCTCCCGGTATTGGGGGTTGATGTTGTGCAATGCTCGACTGGCCATAACAGGAAATCCCTGGCCAGGGTTGCAGTGATATACTGGTAAGAGTTATCAGTAGTTTCACGAATGTTATGGACCCTACGTCGGCATGATTTATCGAGCTATTGGGGTCTGACGTTTACCACCCCTAGGCGAGATATGCGACATATCAGACGAACAGACCGGACTATACGGTAGTGTTACTGGTCGGATTCACTGGAGTGTGAGCGGACTTGCTCGTCGATCTTCAGATCGCTCAATACCCGGATGGCCGTTACGTTTAGCAGACCGCTTGCGGCTTGTGGGTGTTTGATATGATCATCATCTGCTGCCGGCGTATTGACGAGTCTTTAGAGTCCTACACAGAGGTTTCCTGGCTCAAGCGAAACGAAATAGGAGCGCATATGAGATATGTGCGGGACCGAGAATAATGCGTGTATGTGATACCGTATTCTATTCTCGCGATGAATGTGTCGAATGGTTGTATACGATATAACCTAGTTATCGATTCAAGCGTTGATTCGATAAGCCGATACATAGTATACTAGTCGGTTGTGTGCGACATGACCGGATCATTGAATCAAGTGTTGATTTAATGATTTAATGCATATTTATATATTTGATATATTACTTTGCATCAACTAGTATCGGTTTACTTTAAATGCATTTTCTCACTCGGGTGTGCGCATTGTATATGCGATATACTTTTGTGCACTTGATTGTATCATGTTTGATGATACATGTCATGCTAGGGTTCAAGTGTAAAGATTAAACCTTGGTTAATGAAATGGTTAGGGTTTATTATTTATTATTCATTTATCTTATTTAATTATGCTTTTTATTTTTGATAAATGAATAAAAGAAATGAGAAAAAGAATGGTGGCTTCTTTTGTTCTTTAGTTGAAGCTTCATGAAGCTTTGTTCAAGTCAACCATACTTATCTCATCCTTAACCCTAACCATTCCCACTAACCATGATTCATTCTCTACACTTAACTCTAGTTAAAATTATGATAAGAATTCATTTTCTTTTCATTTTCTATTATCTTATCATAACCTTTTCTTCTTCTTCTTCCTTGCTTCAAGTGAAGAAGCTTGAAGTCCATCAATGGTGATTGTTGGAAAAGAGTGAGAAATCCAAAAATAAAGTCTACCCACTTCCTATTTCTTCATCCTCTACCTCTTGCCAAGTAGTAGAGTGTGTTTACTTCACAAGTTTCTTGACTTGGTGAAGTCGGAGCTTGATTTAGCGATGCCTCGACGTAGATCATCTTCGGCATGGACATCGACGACCTAGCTTGCCCATCCTCCGACGAAGCCGATCCTAGAGCCCGGATTTGATTTGGACAGCGGAGAGGACCTCGTTGCGGAGCTATGGAGGTGGAGCACCGGATCTACAAAGGTTGTATTTCCGTTTTCTCATTAGTTAAGTGTTAACTAGTTTGCTTGTTTCGCCTAAATATCTAGTAAACGATCCGTAGTCGGGTTTGTAGGCACCCGTAAAATTTTATTTGTGCATGTTTGATCACTTGTGAGACTTAACTAGGGTGTCTAGGAACCCTACAGTGGTATCAGAGCCTAGCTAGAGCCTTAGGCGAAGCGTAGACGGAGTTTGAAGTCCGATCGAACCGAAATACGATTTCCAAATTGCTCTCTGTACTTTTTTGTAAAATGTTGATTTTTGCAAATTAAAAATATGCAGAAAAATAAGCAGGGAAATCTAAGAATTACGGTGCAAAAATTACCTAATGATCCCTCAAAAGTGCGGCGGAACCGTGGCATTAGCGTGCTAATGCGGCCCTTCCGCCGCCGTTTTGTCTTATTAGGCACTCAATTTTGCACAGTAACTCCTATTTTTCAGTGTTGGTTTTCCTGGAATATTTTTTTCTGAAATCAAGAGTTGAGTATTTTGGGTTGTATAGGGGGTTCGTACATTCGATCGGATTGTCAAATTTTGTCTATGTGTTTTTCCGGATAATTTTTGAATATGTTAAAAAGTTCGACTGGATATAAATACCCAATTTTTCCCCTGTCAGGAAATTTCCAAGTGTTGGATATTTCTGTAGTTTAATCACGTTCTAAGTAGTGCAAGTAACACGATGGTCCCTCTAGAAGACAACAAACCTTAACTCGATTATGTGACCGTCTTGAACTACCCTTTGAACCTTTGGGTTTGGGGCAGTACGGCGTGCCACATGTGAGGCGTTGGCTTGACCCTTCTACGGCTGGACCGTTGGTACTGAGGCACGAACTGAATGTTTTTAGACTTGTTTCATGTGTTGATCTGTATCGGGAAAACTTGGGTGTTCGATTGTTCGATCGGAAAGTTTAACATTTTCTATTTATCCGGAATGTGATACAATAATTGGAATTCACAAGAAGTTATGAGATAACTGAATGAATGTTATAAACATAGCAGTTTAGTCTCATTTGATCGGTTGCCACGGAATTTTGATGTGATCAAAAGTCCGTTGCAATCACGTAGCGTACGCGGATACTCGCCGGGTAAACTTAATAGACAGCCTCACCCCATAGCCCCGACCAAGTGACTGTAGGAGAACCCCGTCGCCGAAAGAATCCGTTCGGGTGCTCGCGGTAGCGGTGTTCCGCCTTGGTGCACTTCGTCGACGGTATCAGGGGTGCGGCCGTCTACTGAAGTTTGCGACGAGCATTCGATCAGAATGTCGGGAATCCTGTTGAATTGCCCGACTTGATATTGAAAAGTGTTTTCGATAATGAGACTAAAATGCGGGGTTTATAATTGTTAGGCATGCGATGTCTAAGTAATTCATTTGGTCAGGCATGCGATGTCTGAGGTGATTGCGGATTCCAACTGTTGTAGTTTTACATTTTCTTTTCTGTGACCGTAAGTGTAATGTGTGATATCGCCGGTTTCGTTGCTATATGTCAACGACAATTGGGATGCGCATATTTACTTACGTTGATGACATGTGATGTTATGTATTGCTGGATATGTTATATTGGATCGTCGTGTTTGAATAGCCGGGGGTTTTTATGTGAGATGAGTGTTTTTTCATTTTCATTCATGTAAAAACTTGTATGTAATATTCTTTTATTGGGGCACTTCCAGGTTGCGGAAGTAGTCACCGTTTGTATATTATTTACTTTTCTGCACTAGGATAGACCCAAGGAGGGGAGCACAAGTAACCGGGTTCTGGGGTCCAGTGGGAGACCAACTCGAGGAGTCGAGTCTGGGTCTCCTAACCCTAGAATTGGCAGGGTTGCTTGCTGCTCTCGTAGGGGTCTGGGGGTGTGGGATTGGCTATTCATCACGACCGTGGAATCCGTGTTTTATACTGGCTCGTATTGAAAACACGGACGTCCTAGTATATCCAATATTTCATATGTTTCTTCTGCTGTGTTCTATCTGTGATCATGCGATGTTCTGATGTTCTGTGACAGATATTATAGTATATATGATATATTATATAGACGTTACTTATGTTTTACACCCGCGCTAGCCCTGCCCCGCTCTGCCGTTAGTTACCTAACCTAACGGTGCACGAGGGGACATCGAGGCGAATGCGGATGGCATAAGTGTACGTCATATCTATCTGTGATGTTTAGGTAATATAAATGATGGGATATTCATTAATGAGATTAATGAAAGAAAATAAACCTAAATGATGTTGTGGAATCGAATTTCAAAATAAAACAGGTAGCTACAGTTCTTGCTTTGCATCGCGGTGTTCATTATAGAACATCCTGCACCTTATTCGATGAGGAAAGGACCGAGATCCCTTCACCGGGAGTGACTCCTTTAGCAATAACTGGCAGATGCTACACACTCGGTTTGTATTTGATCGCTTCTATAGTTTCTACTTTGCACAGTGATATATATGATATATCCCGCACCTCATTCGACGAGGAAAGGGCCGACGATCCCTTCATCGGGAGTGACCCCTTTAGCAAAACTAGAAAAGCCTCAAAAACATTCCATTTAAAAACCATTTGATTCCGCAACGAGATCAAGTTCAAAGCGTTAAAGGTTTTCACAAAAACCATTCGCAACCCTCCATCATTTTAGGAAGTAGAGTACTTAGTATTCGTGCTGTGTTTGTTGACCATAGTCAAGGCACAGTGTACGGTAGCTAAGTGATGTCTTCCTACACCGCATATGATGCGATTAGTTAGGACAGTCGCGTGACTTTGTTGACCTTAGTTAAGGGTCATGTGGGTGGGTCTAATTAATCACGAAATGACGGGTAGAACTTGACTAGTACTTATGATTTGTTGACCATAGTTAAGGTCATAGGTGCTAGGGGTAAAAACCTTTATCGGGAGTTTCAAGTGTTGAAACTTGCAATGAGATTGCATACCTTCTATGTGATAGTTGGATCCTGATACCTACTGCGAGTAATTGTTACTCCTGGGAGAGTTTTGCACTTTGCAATTAGCCGATCAAGTAGGTGTCTAGAAAGGTGTCAACGGGGTTACGCCTCTGGGAAAACGAGGTTTACTGTAATTAGGTCCGTGCGAAAGCACGGGGAACCTCCCTCAAAGTACCGACACTGGCCTGGCTGAAAGATTGGCGAACTTGTAGAGTGTAATTAATCCCGGCTAGTCTTTCCTTTTAGGGTTTGAAGGAAGATTTGATAAAAACAGTGGGAGCCATCCTGATTAGATAAAATAAATAACCAATCTGATCTTGCAAGAGCGCACGCAGAGTGTTTTCTTCTCTCTCTCTTCTGGTAGCGACCATATCACGCCTTAATCAAGATAATAATACGGATGTATTGACCGAACCCGCTTGTTATACTGAGCTGGGGAACGTTGGTCCCGCTCCAACTTATAATTGTTATAAGACAGAGCAGGAAATAGGGGAATACCAGAATTCCCATGCCGCCCAAACGAAGAAAGTGCATATGATGCATCTCCTTCGGGTGTGTTCATTACAAAGAACTGTTTCTCAGTATCCTCTGAATCCTGGGTATATGATACCGGATCAGGATCCCAGATATGTAATCTGTTACATAGGGCTACAAAAAGGTAGAAAAACTGAGAACGGGTGATAAGTTTCATGAGACAGAAACCGGGGCAAGTGTTGCAGCCAAGTCTGTTGGTCACTGTCACCCTGTATTACGAATACATTGATTCTGAACAAATGCTATTAGATACCGAACCTGATATACAAAATCATATCAGTCTCTTTATTAGTAAAGAAATGATATAATTTTGTATTGATGGATAATGTTTTGAACATTTCCTATATCAAAAGTTGATCGGTTCAGGCACGCTATCTAAAAGCATTAACGTTCTAAATCAAACTACAGTTCCTAGTATACTGAACACACACAAGAAGAAGAGTTCAGAAATGAACGAATTCTTCTTGAAGCATTGTAGACTAGGTCATATCGATGCGACCCGACTGGCTGAAGTTACATTTAGATGTATATTTAAATCAGTTTGAATTTACATCTTGTGAAACTTGCCGGTCGTGTCACAAAGATAAGATGACCATAGCTCTGTTTATTGGAAACAGAGGAAGAGTTAGTAAACTCTTGGGACTGATACATGATGATGTACGTAAGGTCTCCTGTCTGCACATGCCAGGAATGGTTCTTTATACTTCTTTATATTCTCTGATAATCTCTCAAGATTCAGTCGTATGTTCCTGCTGAAACATAAGTCCGAACCTTTTGAGGTATTCACAGAATATAAGTTAGAAGTAGAGAACCAAAATACGGGTATAAGTATTATGTCCTATGATGAGATCAGGGAGGAGAATACTTATGCATAGAATTCCTGGACTATTCTAAAGGAGAATGAGATTCTCTCTCAGTGTTACTCCTCTGAATACACCACAGCACAACGGTGTATCAGGGCGGAGCAATTGCACAATATTAGATATGGTGTGCTCTATGATGAGTATTACTGAGTTACCTATTTCCTTTTGGGGTTATGCACTTGAGAAGCTACATACCTATTGAATTAGGTTTGAATCAATTCAATGCCTACCACTCCATATGAGATATGGTATGGGAAGATCCTATCTCTTAAGTAAGTTAAGATTTGGGATTGTCCGGCCTATGTCAAAAGCAAAATCCGGACAAGATCGAGGCAAGATCAGTTCTGTAGAACTGGAAAGGTTCCAGCTGTACAAAACTGCTAATGATTTGACAGAACCAGAGGATTCAATAGTTTCCGACGAACCTCAGCCTCTCCGCCGATCTAGTAGGGTTCCTCATCCGCCTGAGAGATACCTCGGTTTCTCGATGACAGTGGGAGCAAGGATTGCATCATGAGATGATGACCCAACTAGTTTCGACCAGGCCATCGAGAGTAGGGACTCTGTAAGAATGGCTGGATGCTTAGCGATCTGAGATGGAATCCATGTACACCAGCAAAGTATGGACTTTAGCTGCTATATCTGAAGGGTTAAATCCCCATCAGGAGCAAGTATTTCTTGAGAAGATTACTTGGTGTAGATGGAAAAGTTGAGACTTTCAAAGCTAGACTTATTAAAGGTTTTCGTCATCGACCAGGCGTGGATAATGATGAAACCTTTTTCCAGTAGCTATGCTTAAGTCTATCTAGATCCTACTTACCACGGCCACATACCATGACTACGATATCTGGCGGTTGGGTGCCATGACTGCTTTTCTAAATACTGATTTAGAAGAGAACGTCTATAAGAACACAGCCAGAGGTCTTCGTAAACAGTGGGAGCAGCGGAAACGTGTGCAAGTTGCTTTACATAATGAAGCAGGCATCGCGGAGTTGGAACGTCTGTTTTGATATGATAGTCAAAGTGTTTGACTTCATCAAAATGGTAGATGAACCTTGTATAAACAAAAAGGTAGTAGGGAGTATGGTGACGATCTTCGTATTGTACGTAGACAACATACTCTTGATAGGAAAAGAGTTTCCTATACTACGATCGGTCAATCTCCAATTATCACTAGGATTCCCCAAATAGGATCAAAGTGATACCTCCTAAATCCTGAGTTTTCATCTATGAGATAGATGTAATTGGATGTTAGGATTCTCACTAGATGTAGTGAGATGGTATCAATCGATCCTGAGGAGAATCACTGGAAGTGTTCCAGGGTGATAAAGACGACTGAATGTCAGTCACGGGCATTGTCTTTACCCTCAATAGAGGGACGGTATGTTGGAAGAGTTCCAAGCTAGATACCGTGGCAAACTAGACGATTAAAGGCTGGTAACATCGCTATTAAAGATACTACCAAAGAGGAAGTTTGGGTGTATATTGGTTCATAAGATGAACTAGGTTCCTGCCATTGTATGACAATGGAAGTGTGGCTTTGGCCCTTGGAACCCTGGTCCCATCAGTGACCCAGACGTATTCTGAGGCAGCATCACCTGATCATGGAGATAGTTGATCTCCAGGGTGATCGAGGTAAGGAGAGTAGACTCAGAGGACAACACGGCGGATCCACTCACGAAGGCCTTTTTCCCAAAGAGAGACACTTTTATGGGATGGTTGAGTATGAGATACTACAACCACTGCTACAGATGGCCCTAGTGCAAGTGGGAGATTGTTAGTTATATGTATGCCCTAGAGGCCATTACTGTACATAGAATGTATATTGTAGTGGATGCTGGGACATATATAGGGAGGACTTTCTTGCTCGACATGATAGTACGCTATCTGGTTGCACTTTATCTTAACATGTATACTTTCTGTCTCTCTGATTACATGTTGATAAAGCCCATAGGATGTGTACTCGACTTCCAGGACTATGATGTAGATCATACTAGTGGGGCCTGGGTAGTCCATGATACATCCTTGAAATGTTCCTAGTCGAGGGAATATCGAGACGGGGCATCGATATTCCAGAGTAGACTAGCGCATATCTTCTCGACCCATGCGATGGGCGATGGATGATCCCATATCCATTGGTGTTTGACATCGAAGATGGTATGCGGGTGCTCAGTGGAGACTGGGTACACTGAACGGACTCGCCGAGAACTCCCAGATGGTATTATACCTCACGTCAGATGGCAGTTCTCTGGTGACACTGGTACAGCTTAGTCTGTTGACCCGAGATCGTCATAGAGTCTTGTGTGTCTCCCACTGTGCTTTGATTTCCACCCTACCACGGCTCTACTGAGTTGTGCAAACAGGTGGTTTTTGGGTACAGTCCCGATTCACATGGAGGCAATGAGCGATAGGAGGGGATTCGTCTCTCCCGGTATTGGGGGTTGATGTTGTGCAATGCTCGACTGGCCATAACAGGAAATCCCTGGCCAGGGTTGCAGTGATATACTGGTAAGAGTTATCAGTAGTTTCACGAATGTTATGGACCCTACGTCGGCATGATTTATCGAGCTATTGGGGTCTGACGTTTACCACCCCTAGGCGAGATATGCGACATATCAGACGAACAGACCGGACTATACGGTAGTGTTACTGGTCGGATTCACTGGAGTGTGAGCGGACTTGCTCGTCGATCTTCAGATCGCTCAATACCCGGGTGGCCGTTACGTTTAGCAGACCGCTTGCGGCTTGTGGGTGTTTGATATGATCATCATCTGCTGCCGGCGTATTGACGAGTCTTTAGAGTCCTACACAGAGGTTTCCTGGCTCAAGCGAAACGAAATAGGAGCGCATATGAGATATGTGCGGGACCGAGAATAATGCGTGTATGTGATACCGTATTCTATTCTCGCGATGAATGTGTCGAATGGTTGTATACGATATAACCTAGTTATCGATTCAAGCGTTGATTCGATAAGCCGATACATAGTATACTAGTCGGTTGTGTGCGACATGACCGGATCATTGAATCAAGTGTTGATTTAATGATTTAATGCATATTTATATATTTGATATATTACTTTGCATCAACTAGTATCGGTTTACTTTAAATGCATTTTCTCACTCGGGTGTGCGCATTGTATATGCGATATACTTTTGTGCACTTGATTGTATCATGTTTGATGATACATGTCATGCTAGGGTTCAAGTGTAAAGATTAAACCTTGGTTAATGAAATGGTTAGGGTTTATTATTTATTATTCATTTATCTTATTTAATTATGCTTTTTATTTTTGATAAATGAATAAAAGAAATGAGAAAAAGAATGGTGGCTTCTTTTGTTCTTTAGTTGAAGCTTCATGAAGCTTTGTTCAAGTCAACCATACTTATCTCATCCTTAACCCTAACCATTCCCACTAACCATGATTCATTCTCTACACTTAACTCTAGTTAAAATTATGATAAGAATTCATTTTCTTTTCATTTTCTATTATCTTATCATAACCTTTTCTTCTTCTTCTTCCTTGCTTCAAGTGAAGAAGCTTGAAGTCCATCAATGGTGATTGTTGGAAAAGAGTGAGAAATCCAAAAATAAAGTCTACCCACTTCCTATTTCTTCATCCTCTACCTCTTGCCAAGTAGTAGAGTGTGTTTACTTCACAAGTTTCTTGACTTGGTGAAGTCGGAGCTTGATTTAGCGATGCCTCGACGTAGATCATCTTCGGCATGGACATCGACGACCTAGCTTGCCCATCCTCCGACGAAGCCGATCCTAGAGCCCGGATTTGATTTGGACAGCGGAGAGGACCTCGTTGCGGAGCTATGGAGGTGGAGCACCGGATCTACAAAGGTTGTATTTCCGTTTTCTCATTAGTTAAGTGTTAACTAGTTTGCTTGTTTCGCCTAAATATCTAGTAAACGATCCGTAGTCGGGTTTGTAGGCACCCGTAAAATTTTATTTGTGCATGTTTGATCACTTGTGAGACTTAACTAGGGTGTCTAGGAACCCTACAAATATAACTATTGATCTTCCAAATGGTAAAATGTTAACCCTTGTCAAAGCTCGGGAAAACCCACAAACTGCCATTACAGAAACGTACCTAGAGTTTATCCGAATTTTGGTTTTAAGCATAAGCTGGACAACTACATATACCTTAACTTCATTAAGATATGAATCTATTCTATATCTAATATAGAAACAAAGGCACTAACGTAATTGGAACCAGATTCAAAATACATGCAGTCGTTTCTAGTGTATATCGACAAATGGAAGAAGGCCAAGCAACATTACTCATCAAGGAGCGTACTCACGGATGAGTAACCTGAGAGAGAAGCAAGTTCTCAAATATATTAGTTACAACGGAATACCTAGTATAAGTATCTACATCTTCGATCAGCTCGAAGAATCTTGATACTTGCAACATATGGTTCTCTACTTTATTCTTATACCTATAACTTCTCAAAATTTGGACCTTGTATTTCAAAGAAATATTTGTCTAAAACCAGAGAAGTCATAAGTAAACGGAATATAGTACGAGTACCAACCCCTTGTCCTGATGGACATCGGACAATATACAATACTATGTATAAGCCCTCTAAGTTTAATAACTCAAACCCTGTGCGTCGTAGGTTGAAAACTCTATCATGGTTAAGAAGAATTACACTGCGGTTGAATGCACCTTACCTAGCCTTCAACTGATATAGGTAAATGTTATAGACATAATTTCAAAAAGTTATATCTCACTTTATAAAATAAACGTACTGATATATCGTTTGAAATTGGTGCATAACAACGGATATTCAAAACCAAATATTTGCCATTAGGCAAAACCCAGGTGATTTTCTCAAATATCACCAATTACAAAGAATTCTGATATATAGAGGATCTAATCACCTAATTCACAATATCATACTCCCACTCAGCATCTGTAAAGCTATACAGATGTGAGAATCAAGTCTGGTAAATACATACCCTGGAGTCAGAATCTAATTGGGAAAACAGTTTTCAATTAACACCGTACTGTAAAACCGAAACAACAAAATGTTTCGAAGAGGTGGCTGGGTATTCCTAGTAATGCCTCTTCCACTATCTAGATTCATGACAGTAGTCGTAATTTTCCTTGCCCTCACTCCAATCTTTAAATGACTTTACTTCTTACCTTCTATACACCACACTTAGGCTAATTGGTTTTCTTCCTTCCCCACTTTTCAGCACCTGCCTATGCTTTAGAAGAAGACTATCCAATAAGAGTAATAGGTGTACTCTCCTAACACTAAGAGCCCTCGCAGCCTGAGAGAATATAAAGAGAAAAGACAACCGAATAATCCTATTCAGTTTCTCTAGAACCGGAAACCATCCTCGAAGTGAAACAAGTTTCTTCGAATTCATATGTAACTATATGATGGCATACCCAAGCAATATGGATCTTCGTAGTGATACGGAGTGTTCTGGAGAAATGCAAAGGGAAAGTAGGAGCGGCAGAGATATATGCGACTTAATGACAATCTAAAAGCCAAAGTGTTTTAAGAAGGTTCGGTTAACTTGGTTCATGAGTTTTAGTTTAAGATCAGGCCATGGTCGCTGCCAAAGAGAGAGAAAGAAAAGAAACACTCGGCGTGCACTCTAACCTACATTTGATTGGTTAATGATTTTATCTAATCAGGATGGTTCCCACTATTTCCTCGAATTCTCCTTCAAACCCTAAAAGAAGAATTAGTCGGGATCATCTGAAAATCACCCGAGGAGTAACACCTACTCATCAGTGGGAATCGGGACCTAACTATTATCGCATGATAACTTGATGGAAGCCACTCAAGTCACCACACTCTAGAAGATATGCGCATGCCTAGCAAGTTTCCTGTATATTTGAAACTCCCGATGTGGTTTTTTTCCCCGAGCGCATATAACCTTGACGGAGGTCAAAACATCATAAGTCGCAAGTCAAGTTCAACCAGTCATTATCCAGATTAATCTAGACCCATTCGTACAAGCCCTTGGCGAAGGTCAAAACAGCTGTACGCCTGTCCCAGATTAATGCATCTGTTTATGCTATAGATAAGAACCCACTAGCTACCAAACATTATGCCTTGGTGAAGGTTAAAACACATAGCATGAATACTAGTAGATACCTATCTGAAATGACGGAGGGCTACGGCTGGTTTTTGACGAAAAACCTTTAACGTAATGAACTTGATATCGTTGAAGGAACCGAATAGCTTTGAAAAGGAGTGGTTTAAGCTCCGCTTTTAAAAACTAGTGGTTTTGAAGAAAACTGAGTAATCTATAGTATCATAAACTTTTTCTCAAGAGGTCACTCCCCGTGAAAAGATCTAGGCTCTTGCCTTATAGATTGAGGTGCTGGATATTCCTGAATGAACACCACTATGCAAAGCAAAAGAATCGACTATAGTGAAGTTATTACAATGACGCAAACTTTTACCCAAGAGGTCACTCGTCATGAAGGGATCTCGGCTTTTGCCTTGTCGAATGAGGTGCTGATTATTCATAACCGAATACCGCTATGCAAAGCAAAAAAGAAACATCTGTAATAATAGTTTTCAAAAATTGGTTCCAACAACATCATTTAGGTTTATTTTTTCCTTGCATTAATCAAAATTAACGCATTCCCATCAATTAATCCATATCACACCAGAAAAGAACGAAAATACAATGTACGTATATGCCATCCTTATTCGCTACGGGCCCCGTCATGCACCATTAGGTTACTTAACTAATGACAGAGCGGGGGCTGGACTAGCGCGGATGCAAAACATATACAACATCTACTAGTATATATATATATATATAACATTCATCCCAGGCATGATATAAGCAACATCATAGAAAAGCGATAAGCAACACAGAATAACGGATAATCTAGGAGCCCCGGGTTTCCTTTGAGCCGCAAATAAAACCCGACGTTCCCCGTCGTGTGGATATCCTGTGCAATGTACAACCAAGACCCCTACAACTATGGCAAGTTACCCGCCAATCCCAGAAGTGAGGCAACCCCAATCAACAAAGTGAATAGGCCACCCAGCACTTCACGAAATCCGGTAACATGAGCACCCCTCTGTGGGTCATCCTATACCCCCTACGAATACAGCGAATAGCCTACCAACTCTAGAGTGAGGCCCCTTCCGGCTCAACGCCATGAGATGCGGGCCCGTTTCCCTCTAGAATTCGGCTATTCGAGCAATCCACCGTGGGGTAATTCTAGTACAGAAAAGAAAAGTATTTATACAATAGAGATATCGACCTCAACCCGGTCGTGCCCCAATAAAAGAATATACAAACTGAAGGAAACGGCAGTCCACATGTCGGACGTTCGCCCCGCAATAATGAATAAAGAAATGAATCTAAACTGTACAACTACCATTGCACTAGAGGCTATCCCACACTACAATCTGAACATAGCTATCACAGATATCAACATCACAGCAGTATGTGCAACACCGTCTAAATGGCATATAGCAAATAGACAACGTTTGAAAAACACATACACCACATAACAGATATCAACGATGCAAAATTTCAACTTTTGAAACTTTCCAAGTTCTCCCAAAGCAAAAGACAACACTAAGTGAAATCTGGGGAAATCAAAAAAGATCAAAACACCAATTTACAAAACCCAAGACACTGGATGAAAATGAGATACACTGGTGAATAATAAAAAAGCAAAATAAGGAAAATGGGGATTTTGGCTGGCCATTTCATGATGGAATTCTCTCGTTTCCATCGTGTGTCACAAACATGTCTAGACTAAGTCTCTGCACTTGTTTAAAAAAATTTAGAGACCAAAACAATTTCAGAACAGAGAGTGGGTTTTGAAATTGGAATTTTTCGGTTTTGAAACTAATGCATCGTCTACTGCTAGTTTCTAATGTTTGGGTGGCTCTGATACCATATTTGGGTTCCCGACGCCCTAGCCGTCGACCGCGGCCATTACGGAACGAAAAACATGGTATCAGAGCCACCCAAACAGGACCGCACGCGGATAAATATGAAAAGTTCATGAATGATGCTAGAAGACCAATTTATGATGCAAAGTATTCCACCCTATCCTGGTCCATCCAACTTTTCCTGATTAAGTGCCTAAATGGATGGAGCAACAAGTCATTCATGATACTTCTGAACTTCCTGAAAGATTCTATTCCCCCGGGAAATAACGTGTCCGACAGCTGGTATGAAGTCCAGAAGATGATGTCTGATTTGGTTCTGAAGTGTGAGGAGATTCAAGCATGTCCCAAAGATTGCATATTGTACCGGAAAGAGAATTCGGATTTGAAAGATTGTCCAACATGCAGAGAGTCCAGGTATAAGCCGAAAGAATCTAATAAGAAGTCCGATATACCTGTCAAGATAGCAAGATACTTTCCCATAACACAGAGCCTGCAGAGGCTATTCAGGTGCAAGAAAATAGCCGAGGCAATGATTTGGCACTACCGTGCTGCTCCAAGTGAACATGGAAAAAAAAGTCATTCAAAAGATTTACCGGCATGGAAGGATTTTGATAGGAGGCATGAAATATTCAGTAGTGATCCTCGCAATATCAGGCTCGGAGTCGCTAGTGATGGCTTCTACCCATTCAACTATATGGCGGGAATCCACAGCACATGGCCCGTTGTAATGACAGCTTATAATCTGTCGTCTTGGTTGGCTATGGATCAATCCTACTTTTTGATATCTCTTCTTATTGACGGACCAAACTCACCGGGAAACAATATCGACGTCTATCTCCGACCTATGATCAATGAGTTAAAATCTTTACTCATTGATGGTGTAGAGACTTACGATGCAAACACAGATACAACCTTCACAATGCGTGTAGCTTTAATGTGGACAATTAATGAGTTTCCTGCGTATGGAATGCTATCGGATTGGTCCGTACATGGTCACAAAGCATGCCCTTATTGCCATCAATATACAATATCGAAATGGTTGAATTTTAGCAGGAAGGTTTGTTATTGCGATCATCGGCGTTTCATGCCACTAGACCATCCTTACAGGTTAGACGTTGCTCACTTTAATGGTCATCAGGAGCTTCTTAGGTCTCCAGCCTCATTGTCCGGAGAGGACGTGATTGCTCAGTGTGATGGCTACAATATTGTGACCTTCGGGATAGATCCGACAAAACAGGTCAAACCACCCAATTGGAATAAGTTAAGCATTTTCTACGAGCTTCCGTACTGGTCAACAAATTTAGTGTATCATTGTCTGGACGTCATGCACATAGAGAAGGGAGTATCCGAGAACATACTTAACTTACTTCTTTGTAAAGACGGAAAATCGAAAGACAACCTCCGTGCTCGGATGGATCTTCAGGACTGGAAAATTAGAAATGAATTGCATCCTAAACCGATAGCGGGTAAACCAAGTAAGTTTGTACTTCCCAATGCCGCGTATCATATGTCACAACCGGAAAAGAAAAGGTTCCTGGAGGTGTTGCATGATTTGAAAGTTCTTACATGTTTCTCAGGATCATTTAGCAAGAATATAAAAATTGTGAAAGGCAAGATCGATGGGCTGAAAAGTCATGATCACCATGTTATTATGGAGCACCTTCGCCCATTAACCCTCAGGACTTTCCTTCCTGAATCGATTGGTCTAGTAATCAATGACCTTTGTTGCTTTTTAAGAGAATTGTGTGCTAAAACCTTGGATGTTGTGACGCTGAACAATCTAGAAAATTCTATTTCAATGATACTTTGCAAGGTTGAGCGTATTTTCCCACCGTCATTCTTCGATATCATAATACACCTGACGGTTCATCTTGCAATCGAGGCTAAGTTTGCCGAACCGGAACAATATCGATGGATATATCCCGTCGAAAGGTACGTAGAATTTTTCATTTCACGCAATTTGTAAAATTATTGTTGTCATATATGCCCGTATTTATTTATTTAACATATTTTTTTTAGGTACTTCTATAATCTAAAAAAGTATATACGCAATAGAAATCGATTAGAAGGTTCTATCATGCAAGGTTATTTTCTAGATGAAGTAACCATATTTTATTCCGGCTATCTGGACGAGAACATTGAGACGAAACTTAACCGGTCTCGGAGGATTCAGGATAAGCCATATGGTAAAACTGATTATATAAGAGAGTAGACACTATGTTTATCAACAATATATATCGGTTTATCCTCCTCAATAGCGTATGTCTTGAAGAAATTAGAGAGTAAGTTTTTTTTTGGATTAATTATTATATTTTTGTTTGTGTGTGTATGAAATGATATAATATTAATGTTATAATTTATTGTTGAGAACAGAATTCATATTAATGAGGTACGTGAGGGGCATCCTGATTGGAATGATGAACGATTGGAAAAATATCATCAGGATAATTTTTGCGATTGGGTTGCAGATCATGTAAGTTGTTCGAATAACATGTTATTGCTACCAATCTTAATCTAAACTTATATCGTTATGTATTTTCCGTAAAATTTATTTTGTCAGATCTACGATGCAAACTTGTTTGCATCATTAGAGAGAGATTCAAGATATTTAGCTCAGTTTCCTAGTATGGAGATTGCATATTATAAAGGATTCAGTGTCCTTGGACACAAATTTGAAGTTAAGGACATAGAAACATCTCGAACCACTCAGGATAGTCGGATTGCGATGGTAGAATTGGATGGTGTGATTTATTATGGATACTCAAATTGCATACTAGGCATCCAATATCCCAGAAGATCAGAACCGTTTTATATATTTCAGTGTATTTGGTACGATACACGAACTGATACAGATAAGTGGAGAAACAATCTCGGGACTTGGAAAGATGAATATGGATTGACTAGTGTGAATACATTTCAATTTTACGGTCAGGACAATCCATTTATCTTTCCGAACCAAGAGTTCCAAGTATACTACTCACAGTGCTTCAAGCATCAGGGATGGAGTTTCGTATGCCGTTGGAAACCCAGGGATGTTTACGATGTCCCAGAATTCGAGGATCGTATGAAGGACAGCGATGAGGATGAAGAAAAGAGAATACTTAGAGTGATCTGACCGTCTGTTTCAAAAGACGAGTTGTTTTCGGCTGATCGTGAAGTTCCGTGGGTTAGAAATGATATCGATGATGAAATCCAAGTAGATATGTCCAATGTGTCTACGAAACGAAAAAGGTTATCAGTAATGTTATATTATTACTTCACATTTCTACAATCTATACATATATTCCATGCATATGTAATGATTGTACTCTTATCTAGGTCTGATGACGACGCTCGGAGCAGCAACGGGCAGCAAGAGCACCAGCCGCGACAGAGGCAGAGTCAGAGCGGTTCTGCCACTCGAGGAGCTGCGTAGGGAGCTCCAGAGGGCTAGTCTTGCACCCCTATCGGTATCCCCTTCAGATGACTCCTTCCATGTGGAATTTTCCACACCTCCAGGTATATTGCATGCATATTCATTTTGAATGTAATATTATAGATATACATGCATATTTATTTCAAAATTACTTATATAGTCAATGTTTAATTGTCTAGCTGTTGGTGGTGCGTCCACATCAGAGGCAGAGGCACTACCGCACCTGCAGGTATGTTTGTATATCCTATAATGCATGTATATTGATTTAGAATGTTATATCATAAATATACACACATTCATTTTGCTCTTACTTAGATAATCATTTTTTGATTGTCTATCTGTAGGTGGTGCCTCCACATCTCGGGCAGAGGCCACCACCGCACCTGCGGGTATGTTTATATATCCTATATTGCATGCATATTGATTTAGAGTGTTATATTATAGATATACACATTCTTTTTGCAATTACTTATATAATATATTTTTAATTGTCTAATTATAGGTGGTGCATCCACAACTGGCGCAGAGGCCATCCCCGCCACTTCCTTACCGTCCGCTCAGTCTACAGGTCAGTATGAATAAATATAAAATATTTAGTCATTTTACATATCCTCTAAGAATAAACATGAACTTCATGTAATTTTATCGTCAATGTTTATTTTCTAATTGGAGGGGATGCATCCATGTCCGGGTCACCGGCTGATCCTCATCGGAGGAACCATCGTCCCGCTCGTGCTACTGCCCGGGCCTAGGCTCGTGCTGCTGTCGCCGGAGGTATATATCGTAGCTCAATTTTCGTTAATTCTTGATTTCTTAATACCGTGTTTTTCTTAATATTGCTTGTCTTGATATTTCTTGTAGATGCAGGGTAGCCCCATCCCGAGAGGGG
The DNA here is from genome assembly GCA_030015575.1 of Agapanthus africanus. Taxonomy (NCBI): domain Eukaryota; kingdom Viridiplantae; phylum Streptophyta; class Magnoliopsida; order Asparagales; family Amaryllidaceae; genus Agapanthus; species Agapanthus africanus. The sequence goes on from CM057341.1 coordinate 265,624,022, forward strand.
GACTCGAGAGCCGAATCAGTCCCACAGGCTGAGGCCCGATAGAGCTAGGGGGAGGCACTATCCCCCCTCTTCTTTACCCCCGATTATTGCTATACAGGCGATTATGCCGAGCGGTTCGGCTAGTATATGGAGGATGAGAGCCACATCCAAAAGAAGTATCCACTTCACGTTGAGTGGGGTGATCAGCACCGGCGCTCATTCGCCCTCTTCTAGGATCAGGCTTGGGTATTAATATATATTTTCATTTGAATTATCCAATAAATTTATTATTATTTAACACTTGTAATTTAAATACATTGTTTTTTTGTATTTGCAGTTGGATTACGAATTTCAGCCTGTACCCGACCCTGATCACCCTAAGAGAGTGCTCGATCTTCACGCTCTGTACCTGGGCCTGATGAAGAACATGCAATCTAAGGTCTGATACAATAGGAACAAGCTGAAGATCGACTGCTATTTGGTATGGCTGGCGACCCCCAAGGCAGAGAGAGTCGACGTAGATACATGGACTCTCTTGTGCCAATTTTACGACTCTCAGCGCAAACAGGTTTGTAATTTAAATGTAATTTATTGTTTAGTATATAATTTATTTTTTTGTGTTGCTTAATTAGATAACTAAATCTGAATGTGTTGTGCAGAAACAGGCCGATCAAAATAAGGAGAATAAGAAGTCGGCGAAGAGGGGTCGCCCCACTTATACAGGTGGCTCGAGGAACATTACTCATGCCATGGAGGCATCAGTAAATTACAATAGATATATTTTGATATAATGTAATATTAAGAGTTATTTTATAATATATGTAAATTTTTGGCGAATTGCAGAGAGCTCAGACCCTGGCGCAGGGTGGTACACCGAGTGTGCTGACCGCGTATCTTGCCGTCCACGACACCTCGACAGATCCCACCACGGGCAAGCTTCGATTCCCCGACACCGCTACCCAGGAGTATTGCGTAAGTATAAATATTTATTCTAATTTGAATGAAATTTTTGTTTTGATAAGTTCAAATTTAAATGATATACTTATATTTTAATGGTTAATGTAGGTGTAGGAGCGGGTGGTGGAGCAGGCGAGGCATCGGGGATCGATTTTAGTGGACAGACCGATCCGATGCTACTGACCCCCGTCCTAAATGCCGTACACGGAGGGCACCATAGAGGTTGGGAGAGAGGCCGGGGACTGGGTCCTAGCAGGGCCCATATGAGGTTGGTCTCCACTCTGGCGGTTACTTTCCCTACCCCTCGTGAGCGACATCTGGAGCATGATGTTGCCGTCTTGAAGACCGCTGTAGAGGAGTTGAAGGAGATGTTAGTACGTATATTACTTAATAGTAAAAAATTATATCGCATTATAGATAGTAACATATGCAATATTAGCAGCCTGAGCTTATTTGGTTTTAGACTTAGTTATGATTAATCATACTTACATAAAACTATCTAATTAAAATAAACTACGGTTTTCCAAACTAGATATCCAAACTAGGCCTAAGTCCCTAAGTATTCTTAGATTGTGGTTTTGCAATAACCTGATAATGATACGAATTCGACTAAAATCTAATACACCGTTCTTAATCGTTTATTACACATAAAATTTAACAGATTTGGCAAGATACTTCGGCTGCGGCTCCATATGCATCTCCTTCGGCTACAGCTTCGCAAGCCACTACCTCGGCTGCGGTTACGCAGACCACTCCTATAGCTCCACAACCCGCTCAGACTCCCGCACAGTCTGCTCCTTTATTAGTCGAGTTTTTGACGACTCAGGGTTGCACCAAGGAGCAGATGCGCCAAATTACGGCGATTGTCAGAGGTGGAGGAGCAGGACCGAGCTAGGCTAGCATTTTTTTATATTTTTGAGGATGTATGTACTTATCTGATGTTAGTTATATGTATGCCCTAGAGGCCATTACTGTACATATGATGTATATTGTAATGGATGCTTGGACATATATAGGGAGGACTTTCTTGCTCGACATGATAGTATGCTATCTGGTTATACTTTATCTTAACATGTACTCTGATTGTCTCTATGTTACATATTGATAAAGCCCTTAGGATATGTACTCGACTACTGGGACTATGATGAGATCATACTAGTGGGGCCACGGTAGTCGACGAGTACATCCTATAACTGTTCCTAGTCAAGGGTGTATCGAGACAGGACATCGATACACTAGAGTAGACTAGCGTATACGCATCTTGACCCTTATGATAGGCGATGGATGATCCCATATCCATTGGTGTTTGACATCAGAAAAGGTATACGGGTGCTCAGTAGAGACTGGGTACACTGGACGGACTCGCCGAGAACTCCCAGATGGTATTATACCTCACGTCAGATGGCAGTTCTCTGGTGACACTGGTACAGCTTAGTCTGTAGACCCGAGATCGACATAGAGTCTTGTGTGATTCCCACTGTGCTTTGATTTCCATCATACCACGTCCAAGAGGGCGTGCAATAAGGTGGCTTTTGGGTACAGTCCCGAATTACATGGAGGCAATGAGCGATAGGAGGGGTTTCGTCTCTCCCAGTATAGGGAGTTGATGTTGCGCTGTGTTCGATTGGATATAACTAGAAATCCCTAACCAGGGTTGTTGAGATTTACTGGTAAGAGTTATCAGTAGTTTCTCGAACTGTTATAGACCTCATATCGACACGACTTATCAAGCTGCTGGGGTCTGACGTTTACCACCCCTAGGCGAGATATGTGACATATCAGACGAAGAGACCGGAATGTACAGGAGTGTTACTGATTGGATTCGCAGGAGAATGTACATGCTTGCTTGTTGATATTCTGATCGCTCAATACCTGAGTGGCTGTTACGTTTAGCTGACCACTTGCAGCTTGTGGGTGTTTGATATGATCATCACCTACTGCCGGCGTATTGACGATTCTTTAGAGTCCTACACAGAGCTTTCTTGGCTCAGGCAAAACGGAGTAGGAGCACATATATGATATGTACGGGACCGAGAACAATACGTGTATGTGATACCGTATTAGATTCTCGTGATATGAGATATCGGCCGGGTATATGTGATATAGCCGGGTCATCGGATCAAGTGTTGATTCGATGAACTGATACAGATTATATTAGTCGGTTATTTGTGAAATAGCCGGATTATCGGATCAAGTGTTGATTCGATAATATAATGTATAATTATATATTTGATATATTAAATTATATTAACTAATATAAGTTCACTAAAAGATTCTTTTTCTCACTCGGGTGATACATTGATATATATGCGATATATGTTAATTGTATTATTTTATTTTGTTACAATAGATATTATATATATGATATATAATATTGTAACAAGTTAAGGTTACAAATGCAACATGTTTTGTGGAGTTTAAACATGGTTAGGGTTTGGATTAGGGTTAAGCCTTATAGTAGCTTCTAGAAGCTTTGCTTTTGTTTTCTTGTAAAGATATTTTGTGTGGATATTTCCTTAACCAAACCCAAACCCTTAACTATTATTCATTCTCTACAATGGTTAAGTCTTCTTTTTCTTAACTATGGTTGCATTTCTAACCTCACATATTAGTTTTCATTATTCATCACAAAAGGATTACTATTCTTCTTCTTCCTTGAGCATTTGAAAAGCTTTCTAGGTTTTTCTTATGTGATGAAAATGAGTGAGATTAAGAAAACAAATGAGAGCTAAATTCCTACTTCATCATCCTAATCTATCCTAGCCATTTAGATTAGGGTGTTTACTTCATTTGTGAGTGAGAGCTTGTGTTAAAGAAACTTTAAGGTAGATCATCTTTGTTATCGAAGATCGGAAGCAAGTTTGCATCATTCTCTTCGTGGAGCCTCTCTAGAGTCCGGGTACATGATGATCGCAGCGAGGGGACCTCAACACGGAGCTTTAGAAGTGAAGGACCAGACTACAAAGGTTGTAATCCCAAACTCTTAGTTTTAAAGTGTTTAACATGCTTTGTTTCGCCTAATCTCTAGTTTAAAGATCTTGGTTAGGGTTGTTCAGCACATCTAAATTTTAAATCGGGAATGGTTGATACCTTATAGACCCTTGTGAGAGTGCCTAGTAACCCTACAGTGGTATCAGAGCCAAGCTAGAGCTTTAGGCGAAATCTAGACGAAATTTAAAGTCTGATCGAAGCCCGAAACCCCGGTTTTTACCCTTCTCTGGAAATTTTATAAAAATGATGATTTTTCCGTATTAAAAATACTCAGAAATATAAGCAGGGAATTACAAGGGTTACTGTGAAGTACGATCCCAAAATTCCCTAAAGGGAGCGCGGAACCGCGGCCAAACCATGGGTTTGGCGGCGATTCCGCGGCCACCCTTGGGATTTGTGGGCCCATGCTTCTGGAGTTTATTCTTGGTCCATTTTGTATGCTTCTGGGGATTTTTAATATTACTCAAGAGTTGAGTTTTCTGGAGATCTCTTGTATTCGTTGATTCAATCGGAAAGTTTATCTTCGTTTAAGTTTTCCGGATAATTTTAGAACGTGTTAAAAAGTTCGAACGGATATCAATAACTCACTTTTTCCCCTGCCGAAAAAATTTCCAAGTGTTGGATTTTTCCGTAGTTTAAGAACATTCTAAGTCGTGCAAGTAACGCGGTGGACCCTCTAGAAGAACACAAACCTTAACTCGATTATGTGACCGTCTGAACTACCTCTAAACCTTAGGGTTTGGGGCAGTACGGCGTTGCCACATATGAGGCGTTGGTTTGACCCTTCTACGGTGGGACCATTGGTACTGTGGCATGTGATGGATACCTTTTTGAACTCCGCTCAAGTGTTAAGCTATTTGGGAAATCTTGGGTGTTTGTTTATTCGATCGGAAAGTTTAACATTGTCTGTTTATCTGGAATGTGATACAATATTTTGAATCCACATGTAGTTATGAGATAATTAATTTGAATGTTATAAATCTAGCAGTTTAGTCTCAGATGATCGGTTGCCACGGGATTTTGATGCGATCAAAAGTCCGTTGCAATCACGTAGCGTACGCGGATACTCGCCGGGTAAATTTAATAGATAGCCACGCCCTATAGCCCCGACCAAGTGACTGTAGGAGAACCCCCGTTGCTAAAAGCATCCGTTCGGGTGCTCGCGGCAGCGGTGTTCCGCCTTAGTGCACTTCGTCGACGGCATCCGGGGGTGCGGCCGTCTACTAAAGTTTGCAACGAGCATTCGATCAGGATATCGGGAATCTTGTTGAATTGCCCGACTAGATATTGAAAAGTGTTTTCGATGATGAGACTAAAATGCGAGGTTTATAATTGTTAGGCATGAGATGTCTAAGGAATTCATTTAGTTAGGCATGAGATGTCTAAGGAGGTTGCGAATTCCAACTGTTGTAGTTTTACACTTTCTTTTCTGCGACCGTAAGCGTAGTATGTGGTGTATCGCCGGCTTCGTTGCTATACATCAACGACAATCGGGATACGCATACTTGCTTACGTTGATGATATGAGATATTATGTGTTGCTGTGATATGTTATATTGGATCGTCGCGTTTTGAATAGCCGGGGGTTTTATGTGAGATGAGAGTTTTTTCTTTTTCATTCATGTAAAATTCATTTGTATGTAATATTCTTTTATTGGGGCAGATGTCACCATTGTATATTATTTACTTTTCCGCATTAGGTAGACCCAAGGAGGGGAGCACAAGTAACCGGGTTCTAGGGTACAGTGGGAGGCCATCTCGAGGAGTCGAGACCGGGTCTCCTAACCCTAGAATTGGCAGTGTTGCTTGCCGCTCTCGTAAGGGTCTAGAGATGTGGGTTTAGCTATTCATCACGACCGTGGAATCCGTGTTTTATACAGGCTCGTGTTAAAAACACGGACCTCCTAATATATCCAATATTTCATATATGTTCTTCTGCTGCAATGATCTGTGATGAGATCATATTACTGCCTGAGACGAATGTTAATATTGTATATATGAGATATATATTATATATTGTTGATTTCGCTTCATATCTGATGCTTGTGAAGCATACTAAAATGGGACTTCATTAATGAGATTAATGAAATAAAAGAAACCTAAAGATTTTGTAGAAACTTGTCTCAAAAACAGGTAGCTCTAGTTCTTGCTTTGCATAGCGGTGTTCCTTGTAGAACATCCAGCATCTTATTGGATAAGGAAAGAGCCAAGATCCCTTCACCGGGAGTGACCTCTTTAGCGAAACTAGCAGATGCTACAAACTCGGTTTGTCTTTTGATTGTTTCTATAGTTTTTGCTTTGCATAGTGATATTTGTGAAATATCCTGCACCTTATTCGATGAGGAAAGAGCCGACGATCCCTTCACCGGGAGTGACCTCTTTAGCAAAACTAGAAAAGGCCTCAAAAACATTCCATTAAAAATCACTCGATTCTACAACGATATAAAGTTCATTACGCAAAGGGTTTTCTTAAAAACCTGTCGTAGCCCTCCGTCATTTCAGATAAGTAGTCTTTAGTATTCGTGCTGCGTTTGTTGACTTAGTCAAGGCATAGTGTGCAGTAGCTGATTAGTGCTTATCTGCAAAGCATATGATGCGATTGGATTAGGGTAGTCGTGCGGCCTTGTTGACTCAGTCAAGGGTCGTGCGGGTGGGTTTAATTCAATCGGGAAATGACGGGTTGAACTTTACTTGCGGTCTATGGTTTGTTGACTTAGTCAAAGTCATAGATCGGTTGGGGAAAAATATTATTGGGAATTTCAAGTGTTGAAATTTGCAATGAGATTGCATACCTTCTATGAGATAGTTGGATCCCGATACCCGCTGCGAGTAAGAGTTACTCCTGGGAGAGTTTTACACATTACAATTAGCCGATCAAGTAGGTGTTTAGAAAGGTGTTAACGGGGTTACGCCCCTGGAAAAACGAGGTTTATTTTAATTAGGTCCGTGCGAAAGCACGGGGAACCTCCCTCAAAGTACCGGCACTGGCTGAAAGATTGGCGAACTTGTAGGGTGTAACTAATCCCGGCTAGTCTTTCCTTTTAGGGTTTGAAGGAAGATTTGACTAAAACAGTGCGAGCCATCCTGATTAGATAAATTGATAACCAATCTAATCTTGTAAAAGCGCACGCTGAGTGTTTTCTTCTCTATCTCTCCTGGTTGCGACTATGTCACGCCTTAATCAAGATAATAATATGGATGTATTGACCGAACCCGCTTGTTATACTGCGCAAGGGAACGTTGGTCCCACTCCAACTTATAATTATTATAAGACAGAGCAGGAAATTGGGGAATACCAGATTTCCCGTGCCGCCCAAATGAAGAAAGTGCATGCTGATGCATCTTCTTCGGGTGTGTTCATTACCGAGAACTGTTTCTCAGTATCCTTTACGTCCTGGGTATGAGATAACGGATCAGGATCCCGTAAATGTAATTTGTTACATGGGCTACAAATAGGTCGAGAACGGAGAACGGGTGATAAGTTTCATGAGATAGAAACGATGCAAGTGTTGCAGCCAAGACTGTTGGCAGTTATCACCCTGTATTATCAGAATACATTGATTCTGAACGAATGTTATTAGATACCGAACCTGATATACAACATCATATCAGTCTCTTTATAAGTAAAGAAAGGATATATATTTTGTATTGTTGGATAATGTTTTGAACATTTCCTATATCAAGAGTTGATCGGTTCAGGCACGTTATCTATAAGCATAGACGTTCTAAATCAAACCACAGTTTTTAACGTACAGAACACACACAAGAGGAAGAGTTCAGAAATGAACGAATCCTTCTTGAGGTATTGTAGACTAGGTCATATCAATGCGACCCGACTAGATGAAGTTACATAAAGATGTATATTTAAATTAGTTTGGATTTACATCTTGTAAAAACTTGCCAGTCATGTCACAAAGATAAGATGACCACGGCTCTGTTTATTGAAAACATAGAAAGAGTTAGTGAACTCTTGGGATTGATACATGCTGATGTATGAAGGTCCCCTGTCTACACATTCCAGGACCGGTTCTTTGTACTTCATTACATTCACTGATTATCTCTCAAGATCCGGACATATGTTCCTGTTGAAACACAAGCCTGGAACTTTTGAGAAATTCAATGAATATAAGTTAGAAGTAGAGAACCAAAAACAGGTAAAAGTATTATGTCCTTTGATGAGATCAAGGAGGAGAATACTTGAGCACGGAATTCATGGACTATTCTAAAGGAGAATGAGATTCTCTCTCAGCATTACTCCTCCGTATACACCACAGCACGTAGGTGTATCGGGGCGGAGCAATCACACCCTATTTTGATATGGTGTGCTCTATAATGAGTACTACTGAGTTTCCTATTTCCTTTTGGGAGTTATGCACTTGAGAAGTTGCATACCTATTGAATAGGGTTCCAATCAAATCAGTTGCCTACCACTTCATATGTGATATGGAATGGGAAGAGCCCATATCTTAAGTATGTTAAGATTTAGGGTTGTCCAACCTATGCCTAAAAGCAAAATCCGGACAAGCTCGAGGCAAAGTCAGTTCTGTGGAAGTTTGTTGGATATCCCAAGCATTCGCAAGGGAATATCTTCTACCAAACCGAGGAACAAAAGATGTTTTGTTTCTCAACATGCCACCTTTGTGAAAGGGAATTTCTTGTGAAGAAATTAGTGGTCATGAGGTAGAACTAGAAATAGTTCCAACTATACAAACTGCAGCTGATGATTTGGTAGAACCAAAGAATTCAATAGTTTCCAACGAACCTCTGCCTTTCCGCCGATCTAGTAGGGTTCCTCACCCACCTGAGAGATACTTCGGTTTTCTCTATGACAGTGGGAGCGAGGATTGCATCATGATATGATGATCCAACTAGTTTTGAGCTGGCCATCAGGAGTGGGACTCTGTAAGAATGGTTTAATGCTTAGTGATCTGAGATGGAATCCTTATACACTAACAAAGTATGGACTTTGGTTGCTTTATCTGAAGGGTTAAATCCTCATCACGAGAAAGTATATCTTGAGAAGATTACTTGGTGTACATGGAAAAGTTGAGACTTTCAAAGCTATGCTTAAGTCCATCCAGATCCTACTTTCCACGGCTACATACCATGACTACGATATCTGGCGGTTGGGTATCAGACTGCATTTCTAAATGATGATTTAGAAGAGAGCGTCTATAAGTACACAGCCAGAGGGCTTCGTAGACAGTGGAAGCAGCAGAAACGTGAGCATGATGTTTTATGTGATAAATCAGGCATCGCAGAGTTGGAACATCTATTTTGATGTGGTAGTCAAAGAGTTTGACTTCATTAAAATGGTAGATGAACCTTGTATATACAAAAAGGTAGTAGAGAGTATGGTGGTGATCCTCATAGAGTACGTGGATGTCATACTCTTGATAGGGAAGGAGTTTCCTATGCTACGCTCGGTCAATCTCCTCTTATCACAATGATTCTCTATAGGATCAAGGTGATACCTCCTAAATCCTGGGTTATGGATTTATGAGATAGATCTAATTGGATGCTAGGATTCTCGCTAGTTGTAGTGAGATGGTATCAATCGATCCTGGGGAGAATCATTGGAAAGGATTCAGGGTGATAAGGACGACTGAATGTCAGTCGCAGGCATTGTCTTTACCCTCAATGGAGGGACGGTTTGTTGGAAGAGTTCCAAGCTAGATACCATGACTTACTAGACGATTAAAGGCAAGATACGTCGTTACCAAGGATGCTACCAAAGAGGCAGTCTGGATATATATATATAAGTTCATGAGACGAACTTCGTTCCTACCATTGTATGACAATGGAGTTGTGGCTTATGCCAAGGAACCCCCGTCCCATCTGAACTCCAGATATAATTCTTAGGCAGTATCACCTGATCATGGAGATGGTTGATCTCCAGGGAGATCGAGGTTAGGAGAGTAGACACAGAGGACAACAATGCGGATCCACTCACAAAGGCCTTTTTCCCAGTAGAGACTTTTTATGGGATGGTTGAGTACGAGATACTTCAACCACAGCTAATTGTTGGGTATGTGATACCACAACAGATGGCCCTAGTGCAAGTGGGAGATTGTTAGTTATATGTATGCCCTAGAGGCCATTATTGTATATATGATGTATATTGTAATGGATGCTTGGACATATATAGGGAGGACTTTCTTGCTCGACATGATAGTATGCTATCTGGTTGTACTTTATCTTAACATATACTCTGATTGTCTCTATGTTACATATTGATAAAGCATTTAGGATATGTACTCGACTACTGGGACTATGATGAGATCATATTAGTGGGGCCACGGTAGTCGACGAGTACATCCTATAACTGTTCCTAGTCGAGGGTGTATCGAGACAGGGCATCGATACACCAGAGTAGACTAGCGTATACACATCTTGACCCATATGATGGGCGATGGATGATCCCATATCCATTGGTGTTTGACATCAGAGAAGGTATACGGGTGCTCAGTGGAGACTGGATACACTGTACGGACTCGCCGAGAACTCCCAGATGGTATTATACCTCACGTCAGATGGCAGTTCTCTGGTGACACTGGTACAAATTAGTCTGTAGACCCAAGATCGTCATAGAGTCTTGTGTGATTCCTACTGTGCTTTGATTTCCATCATACCACGTCCAAGAGGGCGTGCAAAAAGGTGGCTTTTGGGTACAGTCCCGAATCACATGGAGGCAATGAGCGATAGGAGGGGTTTCGTCTCTCCAAGTATAGGGAGTTGATGTTGCGCTGAGTTTGATTGGATATAACTAGAAATCCCTGGCCTGGCTTGTTGAGATTTACTAGTAAGAGTTATCAGTAGTTTCTCGAACAGTTATAGACCTCATATCGACACGACTTATCAAGCTGCTGGGGTCTGACGTTTACCACCCCTAGGCGAGATATGCGACATATCAGACGAAGAGACCGGACTGTACGGGAGTGTTATTGATTGGATTCGCAGGAGAATGTACATGCTTGCTTGTTGATCTTCTGATCGCTCAATACCTGGGTGGTTGTTACATTTAGCTGACCGCTTGCAGCTTGTGGGTGTTTGATATGATCATCACCTACTGCCGGCGTATTGACGATTCTTTAGAGTCCTACACAGAGGTTTCTTGGCTCAAGCAAAACGGAGTAGGAGCACATATATGATATGTACGGGACCGAGAACAATACGTGTATGTGATACCATATTAGATTCTCGCGATATGAGATATCGGCCGGGTATATGTGATATAGCCGGGTCATCGGATCAAGTGTTGATTCGATGAACTGATACAGATTATATTAGTCGGTTATTTGTGAAATAGCCGGATTATCGGATCAAGTGTTGATTCGATAATTTAATATATAATTATATATTTGATATATTAAATTACATTAACTAATATAAGCTCACTAAAAGATTCTTTTTCTCACTCGGGTAATACATTGATATATATGCGATATATGTTAATTGTATTATTTTATTTTGTTACAATAAATATTATATATGTGATATATAATATTGTAACAAGTTAAGGTTACAAATGCAACATATTTTTTGGAGTTTAAACATGGTTAGGGTTTGGATTAGGGTTAAGCCTTCTAGTAGCTTCTAGAAGCTTTGCTTTTGTTTTCTTGTAAAGATATTTTGTGTGGATATTTCCATAACCAAACCCAAACCCTTAACTATGATTCATTCTCTACAATGGTTAAGTCTTCTCTTTCTTAACTATGGTTGCATTTCTAACCTCACATATTAGTTTTCATTATTCATCAAAAAAGGATTACTATTCTTCTTCTTCCTTGAGCTTTTGAAAAGCTTTCTAGGTTTTTCTTATGTGATGAAAATGAGTGAGATTAAGAAAAAAAATGAGAGCTAAATTTCTACTTCATCATCCTAATTTATCCTAGCCATTTAGATTAGGGTGTTCACTTCATTTGTGAGTGAGAGCTTGTGTTAAAGAAACTTCAAGGTAGATCATCTTTGTTATCGAAGATCGGAAGCAAGTTTGCATCATTCTCTTCGTGGAGCCTCTCTAGAGTCTGGTTACATGATAATCGCAGCAAAGGGACCTCAACACGGAGCTTTAGAAGTGAAGGACCGGACTACAAAAGTTGTAATCTCAAACTCTTAGTGTTAAAGTGTTTAACATGCTTTGTTTCGCCTAATCTCTAGTTTAAAGATATTGGTTAGGGTTGTTCGTCACATGTAAATTTTAAATCGGGCATGGTTGATGCCTTATAGACCCTTGTGAGAGTGCCTAGTAACCCTACATCTGATACATATTGTATATATTTTGGACGATATTGGTGGTTGTTTGCTTGTTCACGATGATTTAGATTGATATCGTATTCTTTTTGTTTATTTCTTTTATATATTATGCGTGAGATGTTGATTTTGAATATTTCTGTATTTGGTTAAATGATGTAAATATTATTGTGCACAGGGCAGGGAAAAAACATAAAGCCCCTTTTTAAAAAACCCTGATATTTTGTCCCTATGGACTCAGTAACAGGGGTAAAACTTGCCCTTACGGATTAATCCGTAAGGGCATTTATCTAGACCTATGGATAAATCCGTAGAGGCATTTATCATACCCTACGGATAAATCCGTAGGGGCAAGTATTTTATTTTATAAACCAATAAATTAAATAAAGATAATGTCCCTACGGAGTAGTCCGTAGGGATAAATGTCCCTACGGAGTATGGCGTAGGGGCAATTATTACTCCGTAGAGGTATGTTCAGGATGAAAACTTGCACCTGCGACCTTTGGACCTACAGTTGAGTTTTATGTCCCTACGGATATATCTGTAGGGGCAGTGGTTTACCCCTACGGCTAAATCCGTAGGGGCAACCCATTATTGTAGTAGTGCATACTAAAGAGATATAGTATAGAAGATTCCAAGTGTGATAATCTACCAGCTTGTCACAGAATCACCCTCTCAAAAGAGATGTCTCCCAAGACTGATAAGGAGATGGCTCGCATGAGCATTATAACCTACGCTTCGACGGTGGAATATATAATGTATGCGATGTTGTGTACCAGACCAGATATAGCTTATGCACTTAGCGTAGTAAGCCGGTATTAATCAAACCCAGGGGAGAAGTATTGGACAGTTGTGAAGAACATTCTGAAGTACCTGAGAAGGTCTAAGGATATGTTCTTAGTGTACGGTAATAGAGACCTCCAGATGGTGTCCTTTACTGATTGAAGATTCCAAAGCAATAAGGACGACAGCAAGTCTGTCTCGGATTATGTGTTCACCCTCAATGGAGGGGCGGTCTGTTGGAACAGTTCCAAATAGGACACCGTAGCATACTCGGCGATGGAGGCCGAATACATTGCTGCCAGCGATGCTGCATAAAATCTTTCTGGATGAGAAAGTTCATCATAAATTTGAGGTGGTTCTGTCTATTGTTGATCCAATACCTTTGTATTATGACAACAATGGGGCTATAGCGTTAGCGAAGGAACCACGGTCCTATCAGAAATTCAGACACATCTTAAAGCGGTGTCACCTGATCAGGGAGATCATTGATCGCCGGGAGATCAAAGTCAGGAGAGTAGACAAAAAGGACAATACGGTGGACCTACTCACAAAGGCACTTACTCAGACTCAGCTGGAGCGGTTATTGGAGATGATTAGTCTTCGATATGCCAATACATGGCCTTAGTGCAAGTGGGAGATTTTTGGATGTATGTGCTCTAGAGGCCATTATTGTATAGTACGGTATTGTATACATATAGATGCTTGGGATATATATGTATAGGATAATCTTGCTCGATATAATAGTATGCTATCTGGTTTGCCTTTAGCTCAACATGTGTATATGTTCTATTTTATATTACGTATCTCGATTATATATTGGTAAAGCCCATAGGATCTTTTGCTTGACTACTAGAGTTTTGATGGTGATCATACTCGTAGGGTCTAGATAGTCTTTAAGCACATCCTTAAATTGTCCCTAGTCGTTGGAATTTAAAGATAGGGCAGTGATACTCCGGAGTAAAATAGTGTATACATTTCTTATTCCCGTGAGGGAAGGTGGCCTATCTTAACATTGCAAAAAATGGAAAATATTATTTTAGATTTTAAATAATAATATAATGAGTTTTACGGATACCGGGTATGGATTTGAGTTTTCGTAGATTGGTATAATTATATACCTCTATTTTGGAAAATAATTAGAGTTTAAAATGAATTATTATTTATAAAAGCCATTATTTAATTGGACTTTCTTAAATTATCATATAATTATAGTCATGCAAGATTAGCATGTTAAAGCTAAATTGTGTTTTCCTATTTTGAACACTAAACCAAGTTTTATTTTTGGTAAACATGCTTTAAAGTGACATGACATATTTATATGAGAGGGTTAACATTTTACTTGTGTTTTAAAATGGTGGTTTTTAATTGTTTTATTTTGAAAAAGTAAAGAAAAGAAAAGAAAATGAGAGAGAAAGGAGACATGAAAGTATGGTGGTTATTTTAATGAAGTATGAGCATGTGAGAGAGAGAAAGTGAAGGGGTTATGGTTGGCACCATTCATTCCTTCTTCATTTCCTTCTGTTCTTCATCATCTTCTTCTCCTTCTCATACTCCTCCACCTCCTCCACCATCATCTAAAACCACAAACATCCACACAAAACCCCTCAAAACTTATTGTAGCCTTCACAAAAAATGTCCAAATTCTCATCCTACACATGAAGATATGATCAGGTCTCTACTTTGAGGCCCATTGCAAGCTTGGAACTTTCCCCGGTCTCAATCTTGAGGTAAAAACCCCACTTTTAGATAAGTTTTCATAACACTTGCCATGGCACAACTAGTTTAGAGTTAAAAGTTTATGTTTTCTAGACTTGAGATTTCAAATAAGTTTTTGGTGGATACAACTTGTGGTGGTGGTGGTGTAAAGGGTTAGTGAGTGATTAAAACTTCTTTAGTGATAGATGGGGGTATGTAAGTGCTAGTATTCTTGGTGTTAATGAGATTTGAAGTTTTAAACATGGTTTTTCATTGGGTTTTTGATATTCAATTGGAATCTGGGACAACTAGGAATCTATGAAAATTATCAAGAAGATACTGTGAGATACTTGGACCAGTAGAAGACCACCGTAGAAGCCCGAGCCCCCAATTCAATTCCCAAACCATAGATTTATCCCATATAGCGGCAAATTTCAGCTAAGTTGTGGAATTAGGGTTTAGGATTTGTTCTGTAGCTCACTTACTTGATAACTAAGCCCCATTCATATGCTAATCTTCCTTATATTCCCTGAGTAAAAATCTGGGACCATTTTGACTTGATTTTGGCGATGTTTCGTGATATTTGAAACTTGGATTTCATAGTTTTATGTCTTGACTCGGTCGATCGACGTTCGTACGTCGACGTCGGGGGGTATTTTTTCGTTTTAGCACGCGTTGACCATAGGTTCTAACCTATGTGCGCTTCGCTCGTGATTTCAATTTCGATATGGATTTTTATGTGATACAGTATGGTTTCGAATGTAGGTACAATCGCGGGGACTTCCAGGACGATGAAGAAGGGTGAAGCGTTTAGATGAGTAGATGTATATCTACGGGGAAGTCAAGTGGATATCATATAGTACCCCCGCAACCGTACTAGTTTGGATACTATATATATTAGAATCATATACCTAGTCTAATCATATACGTATATTAGTATACGTAGTAGAAGATTTTATACCTAGTATCTATTCCTTAGCCTTTGAGTTATATCTACATATGTATATGTATATATATATATATATGAGTATGTTATATGATATAAGTATATATATGACATGAGAATGGATATGGTATAAGTATACATGACATGGTATGATATGATATGATATGATATGATTTGGCGTATGTGACTATTGATCCGTACCGCGTTGATTGGATGATATTGTACGAGAGATATTCTGTATGTGATATAATGAGGATTGATTGCCGAATACGGCCGATATTTATTTCGACTCGAGCAGTCTTGCTAAAATCACAAAAGGGAAATTCATGAGATATTTAGAGTCATACTTACTTTCAAAACTAATGATTTGTTACGTACTTTTAAATGATAACGTCAAGGGTGCGCTACGACTTCTCAAATGATATCTATTTCAAAAACATCATAGTCCCTTATTTCCAAAACAACGTTTCATGCTATTTTAAATTATAACTATATGGCTCATACGAAGTTGGATATTTTAATATTTATCCACGTTATGATTTCATTATTCTGTATACGCTCGCATTTCAATTTCCTTATTTCTGCATACACTTGTGCTCCGATTACTTACGATATATACCTTGTTTATACCATTAGCTTTATTTAACTTCATTTGCTATGGCACGCGCACCATTACCGATAATTCGTGTTGCACTTGCACATACTCGCATGTTATATCTACACCTCATCAGTAATTGCCATGTCACGTACACATATAGAATTTGCTATGTCACCTATATCACACAATACCCTGTTAGCATCTTATTAATATTTAGTATCCAGCACCACGTACTATTCCGGAGATTGTACTTTCTTTACATTGCTTATACGAACACACTTGTCATGCTATTTCACATCATACTATATCCCTACCGGTACATTAGATTGTTGCTCAATTCACATCTGCTTGCATTATACTACTGTTCTGTGCCTTTACATGTTGTCCATTATTGCCATGTTTTTATGAGATAGTGTTTTCATGGGATTTCTGAGATTTAAGAAACCGCGGATACGATTTTATAAAACTTGTGAATGTTTTAAAAATGCAGTTTTCTCTTGATATGATATTTTGGCATCCACTATGAGTTTTCTCGGTTCTGAGCTATAAGTATTATCCGATTCAAGGAGTGAGGAGTCACTATTTGCGGATACATGGTGAAACCGATATGGTACCCAGGGGCAAGAAGATCGTATAGAAAAGCGTTGAGCTTGGCTGGGAACACTACCTACCGGTGATAGTATGGAACTCGGCGGATATCCGGAAGATATCGACCGGAATGATATGATGCAGATGGATATGAGGGCCGATCCGATGAGACGGCGGCTGAGAGAGGGCCGATCCAATTAGACAGCGTCTAAGATATGAGGATTTTATGTGTCGATACTAGACATGGGATTTATGAGTATTTCGAGTGTCGATACTGGACACTCAGTTGTTTTATGAGAATTTCGAGTGTTGTTGATTGACACTCATTGGATGATACATATATAAATATATCATGGATGACATGTTACCACATATTGACACAGATACGATATATATATATATATATATATATATATATATATATATATATATATATACGTTCACCTTCGTTACCACATAGCATGATATTATTATACAATATGAACTAAGTAGATTGTTATGCATTCAATTTCTACCTGATGATATCTTCTACTCATGAGTTGGCAACTCACCCCCGTTGTGACATAGTTTTCTTGCAGGACCAACCGCTCAGATCAGTAGCGGCTTGCTGACACGTTTCTTCTTTTGGGTGATTGCTTGGTAGGTAGGTTATATTACAGATCATAACCGCCGCTTGTATATTCATTACCTTTTATAATCTAGTTAAAAACTCTATCGACCAGACATATATATTCTTTTGGACTTAGAGACGATACTTGTACGTTATATTTTTTATATTGAGTTGATGATGATATAGTTGCATTTTTATGATATTTTTGGTATTTCTTTTACTTTCTTTCTTGTGTTGATCTTCACCTTGGATATCGTATATATTGCGTGGTTGTGATTCCGCCGATTAGGCGATGAGATAGCTCCCGATTGGGGATGCAGATTATATTTATGTGTATGTACTGATTTTTATCAAAATTTACAAAGGAGGTGCTGTCAAAATTTTAAAGGACGAAAATGTTTTCAAACCTTAGTCTATAACCCACATGCATTTTCAACAAACTTTACTTAGGCGTTAAGAAGGGAACTTGATTTCATTTATACCCCTTTTTCCAAAACTTCACCTGCATTATTTTCTTAAAGGTTTAAATTCCTGGTTTTCGGCTTACTTGGGTTACAATGGGGTCCTATAGAATTCACGTGATTCAAGTGCCGGTCACGTACCATCTCCCGGTTGTGATACCCACAGCCATTGGTGTTCGGCACCAAAAATAGTATACAGGTGCTAATTAGGTTATGAGTTACACTATACGGACTCGCCGAGAACTTTTAGATGGTATTATACCTATCATCAAATAATAGTTCTCTGCTGACATAGGTACGGGTTAGTTTTTAGACCTAACATCTGTTAGTTATATTTATACCCTAGAGGCCATTACTATACATAGGATGTATATTGTAGTGGATGCTTGGACATATATAGGGAGGACTTTCTTGCTCGACATGATAGTATGCTATCTGGTTGATCTTTACCTTAACGTGTACACTGATTGTCTCTCTGTTACATGTTGGTAAAGCCCTTAGGATGTGTACTTGACTACCTGGACTATGATGCGGATCATACTAGTGGGGACATGGTAGTCTATAAGTACATCCTTCAAGGTCCCTAGTCGTGGGTGTATCGAGACGGGGCATCGATATACCAGAGTAGACTAGCGTATACCTTCTCGACCCATACAGATGGGCGATGGATGATCCCATATCCATTGGTGTTTGACATCAGAGATGATATACGGGTGCTCAGTGCAGACTGGGTACACTGGACGGACTCGCCGAGAACTCCCAGATGGTATTATACCTTACGTCAGATGGCAGTTCTCTAGTGACACTGGTACAGAGTAGTCTGTTGACCCGAGATTGTCATAAAGTCTTGTGTGATTCCCACTGTGCTTTGATTTCAACCTTACCACGTCCAAGAGGGTGTGCAAAACGGTGGTTTTTGGGTACAGTCCCGAATCACATGGAGGCAATGAGCGATAGGAGGGGATTCGTCTCTCCCGGTATAGGGAGTTGATGTTGTGCTGTGTTCGATTGGCTATAACCCGAAATCCCTGGCCAGGGTTGCTAAGATTTACTGGTAAGTGTTACCAGTAGTTTCTCGAACTGTTATAGACCTCATATCGACACGACTTATCGAGCTATTGGGGTCTGACGTTTACCACCCCTAGGCGAGATATGCGACATATCAGACGACGAGACCGGACTGTACGGTAAGTGTTACTGGTTGGATTCACAGGAGTGTGAGCGGGCTTGCTCGTTGATCTTTTGATCGCTCAATACCCGGGTGGCCATTACGTTTAGCAGACCGCTTGCGGCTTGTGGGTGTTTGATATGATCATCACCTGCTGCCGGCGTATTGACGAGTCTTTAGAGTCCTACACAGAGGTTTCCCGGCTCAAGCGAAACGAAATAGGAGCGCATATGAGATATGTGCGGGACCGAGAATAATAACAGTATGTGATACTGTATTCTATTCTCGCGATTTGTATCATTGGACGGTTATATATGATATAGCCGGGTTACCGAATCAAGTGTTGATTCGATACATTGATACACTTTATATTAGTCGGTTATATGCGATATGACCGGATCATTAAATCAAGTGTTGATTTAATGATTTGATGTATAATTATAAATTTGATATATTACTTTACATTAACTAGTATTTGTTCACTTAAGATTGATTTTCTCACTTGATGTGCACAAGTAGTATATGTGATATATTTTTGTGCACTTGATTGTATCATGTTTGATGATACATGCAAACTTGGGTGTGTTTGCTTTTAAACTATGATTTAGGTTAATGGTTAGGGTTTTAAATGTTTTATTTATTTTCTTTATGCATTTATTTTTAAGGGCAAGAAAGAAAATGGTTGCTTCTTTTGTTTTTTGTTGAAGCTTCATGAAGCTTTGAAAGCTTAACCATTTTGTTTCTTTCCTTAACCCTAACCATTTAATTAAACCCTAGTTAATTCTCTACACTTGTTAAACTAACCCATGGTTGCTATATGATAAGATCACTTGATTTATTATAATTAATCAATTGATTTTATTATGCTTATCATATTCTTCTTCTTCTTCTTCATCTTCTTCAAGAAGAAGAAACCATGCTACCTCCAATGGTGCCATGATCAAATGAGTGAGAAATCCAATTCTAAAGTGAACCCACTTCCTATTTCTTCATCCTCTATCACTTGCCATGTAGTATAGGGTGTTTTCTTCACAAGTTTCAAGACTTGGTGAAGATGGAGCTCGAGTTAGAGTCGCCTCGACGTAGATCATCTTCGGCATCAAAGTTAACGACCTAGCCCGATCTTTTCTCCAATGAAACCACAGCGAGAGTCCAGGATTCCGATGGTTGCAGCAGAGGGACGTCATCACGGAGCCAAGGAAGTGGAGGACCGGATCTACAAAGGTTGTATTTCCATTCACTTAGTAGTTAAGTTGTTAACTAGCTTGTAGTTTCGCCTAATTTCTAGTTAACGATCCGTATTAGGGTTTCTCGGCACCGGAAAATTTTGAATTTAGAATGGTTGATGCCTTGTGAGACCTTATTGGCGTGCCTAGGAACCCTACAGTGGTATCAGAGCCTAGCTAGAGTCTTAGGCAAAGTGTAGACGATGTTAGAAGTCCGATCGAACCCGAAACCCTAGTTTAAAACCCTTCTCTGTACATTTTTTCAAAACTGGGTTTTTTCCAAATTAAAAATATGCAGAAAAATCAGCAGGGTTTTCTAGGAGTTACTGTGCAAAATGAGCCAGCAAATCGATCAAATAGCCGCGGAACCGCGGCAAGAACTTGGCTCATGCGGCGGTTCCGCGGCCGTACGGTCGTTTCTTTCATTAATTTTTGCACAGTAACTCCTATCTATTAGTGCTGTATTTTCTAGGAATTTTTAAATTATACTCAAGAGTTGAGTTTTCTGGGTTGTATTGGGGACTCGGTGTTTCGATCGGGATGTTTAACTTCGTCTATGGGTTTTTCCGGATAATTTTAGAAAATGTTGAAAAGTTTGACCGGATATAAATACCCACTTTTTCCCCTGTCCGGAAATTTCCAAGTGTTGGATCTTTCCGTAGTTTAAGAACGTTCGAAGTAGTGCAAGTAAAGCGATGGACCCTCTAGAAGACAACAAACCTTAACTCGATTATGTGACCGTCTTGAACTGCCCTTTGAACCTTAGGGTTTGAGGCAGTACGGCGTGCCACATGTGAGGCGTTGGCTTGACCCTTCTACGGCTGGACCGTTGGTACTGTATCACGAAGTGAATGTTCTTAAACTTATTTCATGTGTTGAGCTGTTTCGGGAAAACTTGGGTGTTTGACTGTTCGATCGGAAAGTTTAACATTTTCTGTTTATCTGGAATGTGATACAATATTTGGAATCCACAAATGGTTATGATATAACTGAATGAATATTATAAACATAGCAGTTTAGTCTCACTTGATCGGTTGCCACGGAATTTTGATGCGATAAAAAGTGCGTCGCAATCGCGTAGCGTACGCGGATACTCGCCGGTAAACTTAATAGACAGCCACGCCCCATAGCCCCGACCAAGTGACTGTAGGAGAACTCCGTCGCCGAAAGCATCCGTTCGGGTGCTCGCGGCAGCGGTGTTCCTCCTTAGTGCACTTCGTCGACGGTATCGGGGGTGCGGCCATCTACTAAAGTTTGCAAGGAGTATTCGGTCAGGATGCCGGGAATCTTGTTGAATTGCCCGACTAGATATTGAAAAGAGTTTTCTATAATGAGACTAAAATGCGGGGTTTATAATTGTTAGGCATGCGATGTCTAAGGAAATCATTTGATTAGGCATGCGATGTCTAAAGAGATTGCAGATTCCAACTGTTGTAGTTTTACACTTTCTTTTTTGCGACCGTAAGTGTAATATGTGATATCGCCGGTTTCGTTGCTATATGTCAACGACAATTGGGATACGCATGTTTACTTACGTTGATGACATGTGATGTTATGTGTTGCTGGATATGTTATATTGGATCGTCGTGTTTGAATAGCCGGGGGGTTTTTATGTGAGATGAGTGTTTTTCCTTTTCATTCATGTAAAAACTTGTATGTAATATTCTTTTATTGGGGAACTTCCAGGTTGCGGAAGATGTCACCCTTTGTATATTATTTACTTTTCCGCACTAGGATAGACCTAAGGAGGAGGGCACAAGTAACCGGGTTCTGGAGTCCAGTGGGAGACCAACTCGAGGAGCCGAGTTCGGGTCTCCTAACTCTAGAATTGGTAGGGTTGCTTGCCGCTCTTGTAGGGGTCTAGGGGTGTGGGTTTGGCTATTCATCGCGGCCGTGGAATCCGTGTTTTATACTGGCTCGTATTGAAAACACGGACGTCCTAGTATATCCAATGTTTCATATGTTTCTTCTGCTGCGATATCTGTGATGTGATCATTTGATATTCTGTGATAAATACTATATATAGTATATATGATATATTATATAGATGTTACTTATGTTTTACACCCGCGCTAGCCCTGCCCCGCTCTGCCGTTAGTTACCTAATCTAACGGTGCACGAGGGGACATCGAGGGGAATGCGGATGGCATAAGTGTATGTCGTATTTATCTGTGATGTTTAGGTAACTTAAATGATGGGACTTCATTAATATGATTAATGAAAGTAAAAGAAACCTAAAGATGTTGTGGAATCGAATTTCAAAAATAAAACAGGTAGCTACAGTTCTTACTTTACACAGCGGTATATATGATATATCCTGCACCTTATTCGATGAGGAAAGGGCCGACGATCCCTTCACCGGGAGTGACCCCTTTAGCAAATAACTGGCGGATGCTACACACTCGGTTTGTCTTTTGATAGCTTCTATAGTTTCTGCTTTGCACAGCGGTATATATGATATATCCTGCACCTTATTCGATGAGGAAAGAGCCGACGATCCCTTCACCGGGAGTGACCCCTTTAGCAAAACTAGAAAAACCTCAAAAACACTCCATTTTAAAATCATTTGATTCTACAACGATATCAAGTTCATTACGCAATAGGTTTTCAGAAAAACCTGTCGCAGCCCTCCGTCATTTCAGATAAGTTGTATATAGTATTCGTGCTACATTTGTTGGCTTTCGTCAAGGTGTAGTGTGCGGTAGCTATATGCTGCTTATCTGCTGCATACGATGCGATTGGATTAGGGTAGTCGTACGGATTTGTTGGCTTTCGTCAAGGGTCGTGCGGGTGGGTTTAATTCAGTCAAGAAATGTACGGGTTGAACTTGACTAGCGGGCTATGGTTTGTTGGCTTTCGTCAAGGTCATAGCACGTTAAGGGCAAAATATTATCGGGAATTTCAAGTGTTGAAATTTGCAATGAGATTGCATACCTTCTATGAGATAGTTGGATCCCGATACCCACTGCGAGTAATTGTTACTCCTGGGAGAGTTTTACACATTACAATTAGCTGATCAAGTAGGTGTCTAGAAAGGTGTCAACGGGGTTACGCCTCTGGGAAAACGAGATTTACATTAATTAGGTCCGTGCGAAAGCACGAGGAACCTCCCTCAAAGTACCGACACTGGCCTGGCTGAAAGATTGGCGAACTTGTAGTGTGTAATTAATCCCGGCTAGTCTTTCCTTTTAGGGTTTGAAGGAAGATTTGATAAAAACAGTGGGAGCCATCCTGATTAGATAAAATAATAACCAATCTGATCTTGCAAGAGCATACGCTGAGTGTTTTCTTCTCTCTCTCTCCAGGTAGCGACCATATCACGCCTAAATCAAGATAATAATACGGATATTTGACGAACCCGCTTGTTATACTAAGCTGGGGAACGTTGGTCCCGCTCCAACTTATAATTGTTATAAGACAGAGCAGGAAATTGGGGATTACCAGAATTCCCGTGCCGCCCAAACGAAGAAAGTGCATACTGATGCATCATCTTCGGGTGTGTTCATTACAAAGAACTGTTTCTCTGTATCCTCTACGTCCTGGGTATTTGATACCGGATCAGGATCCCAGATATGTAATCTGTTACATAGGGCTACAGAAAGGTAGAGAACTAAGAACGGGTGATAAGTTTCATGAGACAGAAAACGGTGAAAGTGTTACAGCCAAGTCTGTTGGTCACTGTCACCCTGTATTCCAAATACATTGATTCTGAACGAATGTTATTAGATACCGAACCTGATATACAAAATCATATCAGTCTCTTTATTAGTAAAGAAATGATAAAATTTTATATTGTTGGATAATGTTTTGAACATTTCCTATATCAAAAGTTGATCGGTTCAGGCACGTTATATAAAAGCATTGATGTTCTAAATCAAACTACAGTTCTTAGTACACAGAACACACACAAGAGGAAGAGTTCAGAAATGAACGAATCCTTCTTGAGGCATTGTAGACTAGGTCATATCAATGCGACCCGACTAGCTGAAGTTACATATAGATGCATATTTAAATCTGTTTGAATTTACATCTTGTGAAAACTTGCCGGTCATGTCACAAAGATAAGATGACCACAGCTCCGTTTACTGGAAACAGAGAAAGAGTTAGTGAACTCTTGGGATTGATACATGTTGATGTATGTAAGGTCCCCCGTCTACACATGCCAGGACCAGTTTTTTGTACTTCATTACATTCTTTGATGATATCTCAAGATTCAGACATATGTTCCTGTTGAAACCCAAGCCCGAACCTTTTGAGATATTCACAGAATATAAGTTAGAAGTAGAGAACCAAAAACGGGTACAAGTATTATGTCCTTTGATGAGATCAAGGAGGAGAATACTTGAGCATGGAATTCCTGGACTATTCTAAAGGAGAATAAGATTCTCTCTCAGCATTACTCCTCCGTATACACCATAGCATGATGGTATATCGGGGCGGAGCTAAAGCACCCTATTTGATATGGTGTGCTCTATGATGAGTACTACTAAGTTTCCTATTTCCTTTTGGGAGTTATGCACTTGAGAAGGTGCATACCTATTGAATAGGGTTCAAATCAAATCAGTTGCCTACCACTTCATATGTGATATGGAAAGGGAAGAGCCCATATCTTAAGTTAGTAAAGATTTGGAGTTGTCCGGCCTATGTCTAAAAGGCAAAATCCGGACAAGCTCGAGGCAAGATCTGTTATGCAGAACTGGAAATGTTTCAGCTATACAAACTGCAGCTGATGATTTGGTAGAACCAAAGGATTCAATAGTTACCAACGAACCTCGGCCTCTCCGCCGATCTAGTAGGGTTCCTCACCCACCTGAGAGATACTTCGGTTTCTCTATGACAGTGGGAGCGAGGATTGCATCATGAGATGATGACCCAACTAGTTTCGAGCTGGCCATCAGGAGTAAGACTCTGTAAGAATGGCTGGATACTTAGTGATCTGAGATGGAATCCTTATACACCAACAAAGTATGGACTTTGGTTGTTTTATCTGAAGGGTTAAATCCCCATCAGGAGAAAGTATATCTTGAGAAGATTACTTGGTGTACATGGAAAAGTTGAGACTTTCAAAGCTAGACTTGTTAAAGGTTTGCATCATTGACCAGGTATGGATTATGTTGAAACCTTTTCTAAGGATCTATGTTTAAGTCCATCCAGATCCTACTTGCCACGGCTACATACCATGACTACGATATCTGGTGGTTGGGTGTCATGATAGCTTTTCTAAATGATGTTTTAGAAGAGAGCGTCTATAAGTACACAGCCAGAGGGCCTCGTAGACAGTGGGAGCAGCGGAAACGTGTGCAAGATGTTTTATGTGATAAAACAGGTATCGCGGAGTTAGAACATCTATTTTGATGAGTTAGTCAAAGAGTTTGACATCATCAAAATGGTAGATGAACCTTGTATAAGCAGAAAGGTAGTAGGGAGTATGGTGACGATCCTCGTAGAGTACGTGGATGACATACTCTTGATAAGAAAGGAGTTTCCTATGCTACGCTCGGTCAATCTCCGCTTATCATAAAGATTCTCCATATAGGATCAAAGTGATACCTACTAAATCCTGGGTTTTGGATCTATGAGATAGATCTAATTGGATATTAGGATACTCACTAGTTGTAGTGAGATGGTATCAATTGATCCTGGGGAAAATCACTGGAAAGGTTCCATGGTGATAAGGACGACTGAATGTCAGTCACAGGCATTGTCTTTACCCTTAGTAAAGGGACGGTATGTTGGAAGAGTTCCAAGCTAGATACCGTGGCATACTAGACAATAAAGGCAGGATACATCGCTACTTAAGATGCTACCAAAGAGGCTGTCTGGGTGTATATTAGGTCATGAGATGAACTTTGTTCCTCCCATTGTGTGACAATGGAGTTGTGGCTTATGCCAAGGAACGTCCGTCCCATCAGTGATCCAGACATATTCTAAGGCAGTATCACCTGATCAGGGAGATGGTTGATCTCCAGGGTGATCGAGGTTAGGAGAACAGACTCAGAGGACAATACGGTGAATCCACTCACAAAGGCCTTTTCCCAGAGAGAGACTTTTATGGGATGGTTGAGTATGAGATACTACAACCACTGCTATCAGATGGCCCTAGTGCAAGTGGGAGATTGTTAGTTATATCTATGCCCTAGAGGCCGTTACTATACATAGGATGTATATTGTAGTGGATGCTTGGACATATATAGGGAGGACTTTCTTGCTCGACATGATAGTATGCTATCTGGTTGATCTTTACCTTAACGTGTATACTGAATGTCTCTCTGTTACATGTTGGTAAAGCCCTTAGGATGTGTACTTGACTACCTGGACTATGATGCGGATCATACTAGTGGGGACATGGTAGTCTATAAGTACATCCTTCAAGGTCCCTAGTCGTGGGTGTATCGAGACGGGGCATCGATATACCAGAGTAGACTAGCGTATACCTTCTCGACCCATACAGATGGGCGATGGATGATCCCATATACATTGGTGTTTGACATCAGAGATGATATACAGGTGCTCAGTGCAGACTGGGTACAGTAGACGGACTCGCCGAGAACTCCTAGATGGTATTACACCTTACGTCAGATGGCAGTTCTCGGGTGATACTGGTACTGAGTAGTCTGTTGAGCCGAGATCGTCATAGAGTCTTGTATGATTCCCTCTGTGCTTTGATTTCTACCTTACCACGTCTAAGAGGGTGTGCAAAATGGTGGTTTTTGGGTACAGTCCCGAATCACATGGAGGCAATGAGCGGAAGGAGGGGATTCGTCTCTCCCGGTATAGGGAGTTGATGTTGTGCTGTGTTCGATTGGCTATAACCGGAGATCCCTGGCCAGGGTTGCTGAGATTTACTGGTAAGTGTTACCAGTAGTTTCTCGAACTGTTATAGACCTCATATCGACACGACTTATCGAGCTATTGGGGTCTGACGTTTACCACCCCTAGGCGAGATATGCAACATATCAAACGACGAGACCGGACTGTACGGTAAGTGTTACTGGTTGGATCCACAGGAGTGTGAGCGGGCTTGCTCGTTGATCTTCTGATCGCTCAATACCCGAGTGGCCGTTACGTTTAGCAGACCACTTGCGGCTTGTGGGTATTTGATATGATCATCACCTGCTGCCGGCGTATTGACGAGTCTTTAGAGTCCTACACAAAGATTTCCTGGCTCAAGCGAAACGAAATAGGAGCGCATATGAGATATGTGCGGGACCGAGAATAATAACAGTATGTGATACTGTATTCTATTCTCGCGATTTGTATCATTGGACGGTTATTTATGATATAGCCGGGTTACCGAATCAAGTGTTGATTCGATACATTGATACACTTTATATTAGTCGGTTATATGCGATATGACCGGATCATTAAATCAAGTGTTGATTTAATGATTTGATGTATAATTATATATTTGATATATTACTTTACATTAACTAGTATTTGTTCACTTAAGATTGATTTTCTCATTTGATGTGCACAAGTAGTATATGTGATATATTTTTGTGCACTTGATTGTATCATGTTTGATGATACATGCAAACTTGGGTGTGTTTGCTTTTAAACTATGATTTAGGTTAATGGTTAGGGTTTTAAATGTTTTATTTATTTTCTTTATGCATTTATTTTTAAGGGCAAGAAAGAAAATGGTTGCTTCTTTTGTTTTTTGTTGAAGCTTCATGAAGCTTTGAAAGCTTAACCATTTTGTTTCTTTCCTTAACCCTAACCATTTACTTAAACCCTAGTTAATTCTCTAAACTTGTTAAACTAACCCATGGTTGCTATATGATAAGATCACTTGATTTATTATAATTAATCAATTGGTTTTATTATGCTTATCATATTCTTCTTCTTCTTCTTCATCTTCTTCAAGAAGAAGAAACCATGCTACCTCCAATGGTGCCATGATCAAATAAGTGAGAAATCCAATTCTAAAGTGAACCCACTTCCTATTTCTTCATCCTCTACCACTTGCCATGTAGTATAGGGTGTTTTCTTCACAAGTTTCATGACTTGGTGAAGATGGAGCTCGAGTTAGAGTCGCATCGACGTAGATCATCTTCGGCATCGAAGTCAACGACCTAACCCGATCTTTTCTCTGATGAAACCACCGCGAGAGTCCAGGATTCCGATGGTTGCAGCGGAGGGACGTCATCACGGAGCCAAGGAAGTGGAGGACCGGATCTACAAAGGTTGTATTTCCATTCACTTAGTAGTTAAGTTGTTAACTGGCTTGTAGTTTCGCCTAATTTCTAGTTAACGATCCGTATTAGGGTTTCTCGGCACCAGAAAATTTTGAATTTGGCATGGTTGATGCCTTGTGAGACCTTATTGGTGTGCCTAGGAACCCTACAACATCATCATCCGTCTCGAGTATGTTTCCACTGTACTTAGATTCCTACCCTACTACGGTTTTAATGAGTCGTGCAAACAGGTTTTAGTTAGGTACAGTCCCGAAGCACTTGGGGGTAGTGAGCGATAGAAGGGATTCGTCTCTCCCTGTATAGTGAGTTGATGTCACGCTGTGTTCAATTGGTCATCACCATAAGACCTTGCCAAGATAGTTGAGATTTACTGATTGTGAGATCAGTAGTTTCTCGAGATGGTTTTGGGCCACATCGACGTAACTTATTGGGTTATTAGGGGTCTGACGTTTTCCACCTCCCTAGACCCGGTATACGATACTCTCAGACGAAGATACCGGACTGTACTAAGATTGTCACTTTCAGGCTCAGTAAGGATATAGACGAGTTTGCTTGTAGACCTTCCTTTTGATCAATACTGGGGAAGCCATTACGTACAGCTAGTGCCACTGACGTGCTTGTAGCTAAACACACTTCCAGCGTATTGTCAAGTCTTTAGAGTCCCACACAGTGGGTTTCCCAGTTTAGGCGAAACGATGTAGTGTACGTATTTTGATACGTACATGGGTTCGATTAAATACGTGTTTTTTACACGTACTTGTAATCAGACAGTTTGTTAATACTAACAGATTTGAAAGATAACCAAGTTATCAAATTTGGATGAAATGTGAGCTAGTATTATTTATCTCGTTTTAGTATCTCTCTTTTTCGTATTCGTATTTTGACAGAATATAGTATTTATACGAATACGGGTATTTGTATAAATATGTGTATTTGTGTCTTGATGTAAATACGGGTATTTGTATCTTAATACAAATACGAGTATTCATAGTTTATACGAATACGTGTATATGTATTTTGATACGGATACGGATGTATGTATTTGTAGCATATACTTGTATTAGTGTATTTATATATATTTATATATACATATACATATGTGTACATATGAGGTAGCTCTCTTACTTCTTCTCTTCTCTTCTTGAATGTGAGAGAAGAGTGTGGGCTTGTGACTCACCATGGTGAGTCGCAAGTCCACACATCCTTCGTATTAAAGAAAAAAGAAAAAGGAAAAAGATGAAGATAAGTTTTATCTTTAGTTTGCCATCCTCACTTGATCACCATCACCATTATCATCCTCTTCCTCTCTCTTGAGTTTTTTGATTTGGAGAAAGGAAAAAGATTAAGAGATAAAAATATTAGAGATTAGCCTCTATTACATCCTAATGAGTTATTCTTAGCAAGTTTAGTTCATTAGTTTCTTCACTTGGTTTTTTTGTGTGAAGATATAGCTTTTGCTAGGGTTCTATCGTGTGGATTACGTTCGACAAGGAAGACCGACCCCAAGCTCGTTCCCGGAGTCTCAAGGAGCGAAAGAAGAGGAAAGAAGACGAAGGACACAACTAAAAAGATAGCTATCGTCTATCCGAGTAGTTAACTCCTTCATAGTTACTAGTTTAGTGTTTGGTTTCGATTCTAACTCATAGAAGTTCGTGATCTCGTTGTAAAAAAATTTGTTTTGTATTCCGCATTTATCACTGGTTTACGACACGAGCACGAGCATCTACTTACAGCTGAGTGATACTTATCTGTTTCATAGAGATGTGATTGATTGGGACAGTCGTAAAGCTTTGTTGGCAAGTGTCAAAGGCGAGTGCGGGTGGGTTCGAGTTAATCAAGATAACGGGTTGAACTTGACTAGCGGCCTATGATTTTTTGGCAAGCATCAAGGTCATAGGTCGTTAGGGGTAAAAACCATATCGGGAATTTCAAATATAAGGGAAACTTGCAAACCATTCACATACCTTCTGGAGTGTGGTGAATTTGGTTGGTTTCCATCAAGGTTATCACACAATGATTGTTAGGTCACGATTTCCACTGATGAGTAGGTATTACTACTGGGAGATTTTCACTTCATAACTAGCTAACACATTAAGTGTTTAGAAAGGTGTTAACGGGGTTATGCCTCTGCGGAAATGATGTTATTTAATTAGGTCCATGCGAAAGCATAGGGAGCCTCTCTCGGAGTACCAACACTGGCCTGGCTGAACAGTTAGCGAACTTGTAAGATGTATATGATCCCGACTAGTTCTCCTTTAAAGAAGAATTCAAGAAAATAGTGGGAGCCATCCTGATTAGATGTATGGATAAACCAATCTAATCTTAATAGAGTGCACACCGATTATTTCTTTTCTCTCTTTGGTAACGAACATGACTGACCTTAAACTAAAACTCATAAACCAAGTTAACTGAATCTTTTTACATTTGGCTTTGGTTTTTCATGATTCATGACAAAGTCGCATATATCTCTGCTACTCCTGCTTTACTCTTTGCTTTCTCCAAAATACCCTGTATCACTATGGAGATCCATATTGCTTGGAAGGCCATCATATAATTAGATATGATTTCAAAGAAAATTGTTTCGGTTTGAGGATGGCCACTAGCTCTAGAGAAATTGAATTGTATATTTCTATTGTCTCTTCTTCTTCACCTTCTCTCAAGTTATGAATTCCTTAAATTAGGAGGGTACACCAGTTACGCTTATTGGATAATCTTCTTCCTAACCTTAGGCTGGTGATGAAAGGTAGGGAAGGAAGAAAATCAACTAGCCAAAGTTGGTGTACAGAAGATAAGATATAGAGACATATAAAGGGTTGCAGTGAGGGCAAAGGAAATTGTGATTACTATTGTAAATCTAGGAAATGGAAGAGGCATTAATAGAAAACCCAGCCACCCCTTGAAACATTTATGTTTTATTTTTCCAATGCGGTTGTAATTGAAAACTATTTCCTAATTAGTTCTGACTCCTGGGTATATGGATACCAGATTAGAATCCCAAATCTGTAGGATGTTACAGATGTTGAGAAGAAGTGGAATATTAAGAAATAGGTGATTTGATTCTCAATATCGGAATTCATAGTAATTGATGATATTGGATTAAATCACCTGATTTTGGCTTACAACAAATATTGTGTTTTAAATAACCGTTGTTATACACCAATTTTTAAAATGATATATCTATATCTTTATTTTATAAAGTGTGATATAATTTTTTGAAAATTGTATTCCAAATATTTACTTTTATCAGTTGAGAATAAAATAAGGTGCATCGAATAACTGTATGGACGTTCTTAACCAAAATATAGTTCTCAACTTACAACATACGGAGTTTGAGTTGGTATACTTCTGGGACTTATGCATGATAATGTATGTTGTTCGGTGTCCTTTAGAACAAGGGGTTGGTATCTTACTTCATTCCAGTTTACCTATAAGTTCTCTTATTTTAGACACACGTTCGTTAAAATATAAAGTCTAAAGATTTTGAGAAGTTCATAGGGTATAAGAATAAAGTATAAAGAACCAGACATTGGAAGTATCAAAATTCTTTCAAGTGATCGAAGATGTAGATACTTATGCTAGGTATTCCGTAATAGTATACTTGAGAATTTTGATTCTTTCTCAGATTACTCATCCGTGGGTGTGCTCCTTGATGAGTAATTCTGTATTGAAAGCTTATGGATTTCAATGATCCATTTATTTAGTTTTGATGATAGTTTAAACATGAATAGTTTTTTTAGTGTCACTTGCTTATCTTGCTTATCATATCGACACTAAACTCGTATACACCTGTTGTTTAGCTTTCTTATTCTATATCTTGTGTATTCCAAGTAATATATCAATATCTCATGCTATACTTGTGTTATATTCTTGATATCGGTATATTACTCTCATTAATTGTTTTGGTAATTCATAATATGAATTTGTATATGCATGTGATCTATATCTTGCTTCTCTTATACCATGTATATATATTTAGTATATCAATATCTCATATTTTGAGTTTGAGTTATATCTTGATATTGATATACTATTCATGATTGTGATATCAAAAACAACGAATGTTCATATACTTGTGTTTACTATCTTGCTTATATTTCATAACACTGTATATGATGAGCTTGGTCGTTTGAGATAGCATTTCAGGATATCGAATATCTCATGACACATGTGTATAATAGGGGATAGAGGAAATTGAGCTTAACCAATATATCTAATGGAGGTTGGAGGATACAGACGAGTGCTTCACAATTTACGTATTCAAGCTTCATAATGCGAAGTAGCCAAGATTCAAAGGATTCAAAAGTTCAAGGTATGAATAGCCAAGAAGCTAGAAGCCAAGTCCAAGTTTGAAGCGTCAAAGATCGAAGTCAAAGCGAGGTTTATTTGAAGATCAAAAATTGATTTCAAGATGCAAGTGAGTGAAATGGCATTTTCGAATTTGAAGCGTCAAGTGTCGAACCCAATTTGAAGATCAATCGACCAACGCAAGTTCAAGCGAAGCGCCAAAATTTCAAGAGCTCGAGTCGAGACGACGAAGATTCAAGATTTCAAAGAAAGCGATACCAACATAGGAATCTTTGTAAGTACTCGATTGATTATGGTTTATATCAATTAGAGCTCTTGAACACTCACGATTGCATAAAATTTTTACAAACATCGGGTTTTTCATTTTTGAAGTTTTCATTTTTCAGAAAACCCAAACTGTTGTTTTCTACCATTCCAGACATCTGCCTCGTTGAAGTTAAGATGTTTGTGTGCTGTTAATATCTGATATTTTAGATATGTTTTTCAAAATTGAGATGAGACAGACGTCTGAAGGTCAATAGACCAGACGTCTGATGAAGGTTTTCTAAATGGCATTTTTAAACTTCAAACGTCTGCCCATTTAAACTTCAGACTTCTGGTTTTGGCTCTGTACTTTCCAGTAAGGAACAAAAACTTCTGCAGTTCATCAGGGCAGGCGTCTGATATTATGTTTTTGCGAAAACTTTTTTCTACTTCAGACGTCTTCCCATTGTTCTTCAGACGTTTTGCAAAAGTCTTGAGTTGAAAATAGTTTTAACGTATGAAGGTCATTGTGACAGACGTCTGAAGAAGAAAAGTTTTCAAAAATATAGCCGTTGGGTTACTTTATCTTAAAGGCTAGACGTCTGCCCTGATGTTCTTCATACGTCTGTTGTGAGCGTTTTCTGCTGATTTTGACCCATAACGGCTAGTTTTCTTTGGGACCTATGAAAAGGTTTTGTGTTAGTTTTTTGAGCCTCAATCGCTCGGAGATTTCAGTGGCCTATATTCTAAAGTGATCTTCAAAAGAAAAATCCCATCTCTAGTGAGAGTTTAATCAAATATTCATTTGCTTATCTAAAATCACTCTCACACATAAAATCACTCAAGAGATTCTAGTTTGATATTCCATTCTTCTTGAGTATTAGTGCTTCAATTGTAGAACTCCTTTGAGAGTAATCTTGGGCTTGTATTTTGCCTTCTTTCTTCATTGAGAGAATTCTTGAGTGCAAGAAAGCCTTGTAAAAGAGAAGATCTTGTTAAGAGAAGAAGTTCTCAAGTGGGAGCATGAGTGGTTGTATTGAGAGAGAGACGGAAAGAGCTTGTAAGAGGTGTTATTCGTAGTAGCGAACAACGTGTAGTCTTTTGAGGAGACATGTTGGTTTGGCCTCCATCGAAAGTGAGGTTGTGGGTTGATTTTGGGCAACGCGTTTGTCTTCGAAAAAGACATGTTTAGTGGAATGGGCTCATACGCCTAAAGAAAGTGGACTAGGGGATCTCCCGAACCACTATAAATCGCCTCATGTTTGCATTTGCAATTTCATATCTCTGATTTTCTCATTTTCTTCGGAATTGCATTTCTATCTCTTATGCCATCTATATACTCATTCTTGCTTGATTGTGATTCACTGTGCTTGCTATATGTTTTAATTTCACAATTGTATGTATGCTTAGCTATATCTCTATTAGCATATCATTAGTCTACGTTTACAATTGTGACTTGAATTAGCAAGTGTTTGATAGAATTTTTAATTTGGGCATATCGGTAGTGTATTCCTATTCACCCCTCCTCTAAGAATATTTTCAATTGGGATCAGAACTTGGTGCTCTTCTTGTTAGGACTTACATCCTAGAGTGTCATGACTCGGAATTGGCATGTGACCGGCACTTGAATCATGTTAAGGCTATAGGACCCCACCGTAACCCAAGTAAGCCGAAAGCCCAGAAATCTAAACCTTTTTAGGAAAATAATGGAGGTGAAGTTTTGAAATAAAGGTATAATATAATCAAGTTCTTTCTTAGAAAATATAAGTAATGTTATATGAAAATACAAGCGGGATGTATACTATAGTTGAAAACATTTTCGTCATTTGAAATTTGAGCAGCACCACCCTTATAAATTTTGATACAAAAACCAATACATATACAATAATAATATGGCATCCCCAAGCGGGAGCTAGCTCTTCACCAATGGGCAGAATCACAACCACGCAAATAAGAATATACGACTCCCAAGGTGAAGATCAACTACAGAAAAAAATAAAGAAAACCAGAACACTATCAAAACCAATATAGGAATATATACAAATCTCGACTCAAAATACAAAGAATATATAAATCGGTCTCTAGGTCTACCAAATATACATAGTCTGGTTGATGGAGCTTTTAACTAAATACAAATGAATAATAAATATACAACGGTAGTTACGCTCTATACTGTAACCCACCTACCAATGCAAATCATCCAGAAAGGAGCAATGTGCCAGCAAGCGGATACTGAATCTGAGCGGTCGATCCACAAGAAAACTGTGGCACAACGGGGGTGAGTTACCAACTCGTAAGTAGAAGACATCATCAGGTAGAAATCGAATGTAGGACGATCTCTTAGGTCATACTGTAATATAATAATATAATACCGTGTGGTAGCAAGAGTGATTGTGTATACATAAGTATAATGATGATGATGATGATATCGTGCCTGTGGTAATATATGATACTATGCCATCTATGTCCTACAAAAGTATAGATATATATGTATCATCCAACGTGTGCCCATCAACGACACATCAAATCATCATAAAACCTGAGTGGAAAGTATCGACACTCGAAATCATCATAAAACCTGTGTCCAGTATCGACACATAAATTCTCATATCTCAGGCGCCATCTTATCAGATCGACCCTTATATCCATCTGTCTTAAATCGCTCCAGTCGGTATCCTCCGGATATTCGCTGAGTCCAGTATTGTCACCGGTAGGTAGTGTTCCCCTGCCGGCTCAACGTCTCTCTATACGATCTTCTTGCCCCGGGGTACCGTACCGGTTTCACCATGTATCTGCAGACGGTGCCTCCTCTCTCCCGAATCGGGTATACACATAACTCAGAACCGAGAAAACACATGGTAGACGCCAAACATCATATCAAGAGAAAACTGCATATTTTTAAATAAATCATAAGTTTTTAAAATATATCTGCGGTTTCTCAAATCTAGAAATCTCATGAAAACCGAATCTCATAAGCATGAAACAATATGTACAAGCACAGAAAAAATCTGTAATGCATGACCAGTGTGTTTATATGAGCGTGGCGTTTAACTAAGTAAGGAAATGTGATAACTGAACTAGTAAGTGTGGTACGGGTTTACTAAATAATAACTTAAATGTTACCGGTTATAAGGTGATATGGTGAAATAGCGATTTCTAATATGTACATGGCATGGCAATTACCAATGATGAGTGTGTGAATCGGCGAGTATGTTTACGTGCAACATGCGCATCATCGGTAATAGTGCGTGTGTCCTAGCAAAAGAAGTCATACAAAGATAAGGACAAGGAACATAGTATGTATGTCGCAAATGAAAATAATACGAGCGTAACAGAAAGAGGAAAGCATAAATTCAAGCAGTATAAAATACGTAATTACATATGAGCCATACAGTTATACTTTAAAATAGTACGAATCGTTGTTTTTGAAAATGGGGGCTACGGCGTTTTTGAGGAAAAGATACCATTTGAAAATCCGTAGCGTCCCTTGAGGTTATCATTTTAAAGTGCATAACGATTCGTTAGTTTTGAAAATAGGTATGGCTCTAAATATATCCTAATATCTACATAAGTGATTAAAAAAAACAATATTTTTCCGAGTCGATACATACATAAGTCGGCGATCCATCCTCATAGTATCATGTACGGTATAATCCATCGTACGGTATCATCAAATCAAGAGTACGGATCTATCGTCACGTGCATCATATCATCCTATCTAATCATATATCGTCACATGTCATATCATCTCGTATCGCATCATGAATATGTATCATCGCATGTCATCATATAATATATCATATCGACTTGTGTCATCATAGCATATTATATCCTCATCTCATGATGTTATATCGAAATTATCCTCGTATGTATGTGTGTAGCAGCATATATACAAATGGCTCAAGGCTAAGAGAAATAAGAACTAAGGATATTCCTCCCTACGAGTATATTTATTGTTGCTTATAGTATCCTAGATCCCTATTAGTTAGGTAGACATATCTAATATTTATATATATAACTATATACTTAGTATCCTAGTACTACGGTTGCGGGAGTGCTATACGCCATCAACCCGACTTCCCCAGTAAATATATATCTACTCACCTACTATTCTCGCTCTAGCCGAAGTGGAGGAACGCCTTACTCTCCTTTGTCGTCCTAGAAGTCCATGCGAATGTACCTATAAATCAATGCATATCGTATCGAAATCAAAATCAAATCCGAAAACCGATACGGCAAGTGAAGCGCACATAAATTAGAACCTATGGTCAACGCATTCTAAAACAACAAAACAACCCCCGACGTTGACGTACGAACGTCAAACGATCGAGTCAAAACTCAAATATCAAAAAACAAATTTTCAAAAGTATGAAAATTCTAAGTTTGACTTTGAACATTCTAAACAAATTTTAATCAAGGCTACCATCACTACTAGGCCATTAGTCGCTCTTTATATCCTCTACTATACCTCCACTACAAGTTTTATCCACTAATTCTCACCCTAGAATTTTCCAAGTTCACTTAACATAACTTATTTAATTCTAAACTATAAAATGAGGTTAGGAAACTAAATAGTTGAAGAAAGATGAGTGTTTTATCTCAAAGGAGCAACTCAAAAAAATTCTTAGATGGTCCAAAGTGCTCAAAACAAGAACTTGATCCCACTATAGGGTGTAGGATGATATGAGGAACAATTTTGTGAAGGTGGTGTGAGGTTTTGATGAAGTTTTGGGCACGGTGCATGGTGGTGATGAGGAGTGGTGGAGGAGATAGAGAAAAATGAAGGAGGAGGTGAACAAAGGAGATGAGGAAGGAGAAGAAAATCTAATGGTTAAGGAGCCATGACATCTCTCTCTCCCCCTCATTCTCATGCCCATACCTTGGTGTCCCCTCCATGTCTGATATCTTTTATTCCTTTTCTTTTCTTTTATCTTTTCTAATCTTTTCTTTTTTCTTTTTAAAAAACAAACCATAATACAAATCTTAATCAAAATGCCACATATCATGCACACAAAGCATGTTTAACAAAATAAATTTGGTTTAATGCACAATTAGTGAAATACTAATCAAGTTTAACATTAAACTTATATGTAAATAATTATATATTGATTTTTAAAATGCCCTAGTCAAATAAATGCTTTCGTAAATAATATTTTATTTTTAAATTCCAATTTTATTCCAAAAATATAGGTATATAATTATACCATTCTACTAAAACTCATTTTCATACTTATATAATATTCATAAAATTTATTATTTTATTATTTAAATTCCAAAAATAATAATTATATTTTTCTGAAATGTTACATAAAGTGATCTCATGGCATCTTATTTACCTTCTTATTCTTATCATGATGAACCATCTATTCATAACCCTCCATATTTTGATGGTTCAAAATTTGATTTTTGGAAAATTAAGATGCAATGATTTTTAGAATCTCTTGGTAAGAATATGTAGCTAATTGCTGATCGTGAGTATTCAATACCTTCAATTGCTAAATATATTTAGAGTACTCATGAAAAAGATTTATTTTTTTTAACATTAAACCTATTAAAATTCTTCATGTTGCTTTAAATATCGATATTC
Source organism: Agapanthus africanus (assembly GCA_030015575.1). Taxonomy (NCBI): domain Eukaryota; kingdom Viridiplantae; phylum Streptophyta; class Magnoliopsida; order Asparagales; family Amaryllidaceae; genus Agapanthus; species Agapanthus africanus. The sequence goes on from CM057341.1 coordinate 265,662,609, forward strand.
TTAACAATGTCTCTTCTTGCAAGATGCTCATGACTTACGGTGCTCCTTGAAAAATATCTATGGAGAGCAAGCCGTTTGCAATAAAGAAGAGAAAATCAAGAGAATGACGATTATAGAGTCTTTGGAGACTGTAACGTTTTGAAAATCGTTTCGGTGAAATTTCGAAAAAACGGTAAAATAAGGGGGTTTTCTGTAAAAAGTCAAAATACAAATATCTTATTATAAAAATTAAATATACATATTCTAGCTATGTAATTGCTATTATTTGGTGTTTATTGAGCCGCTGGTGAAATTTCAAATTTTCTGAAAAAAATATTATTTTATTATTATTTTAAGCCGTCACTAATACATTTAATTAGGGAAAATTACAAATTGGAATGAGTTGAAACAAATTTTGTGCATCATAAAACATTAAATAAAATTTTATCATGTAGTTTTTGGAACGAAATCATTTGCCAAAACGGTTTAGAAATTATTGAAGAAAAAAGGCTTTTTTTTAGCGTAAATGGATGCTTGGGGTATTGTATTTATCATTTTTCATCACCCCACATCCGTACCCACACCCACACACCCCCACTTACTCCTCCCCATGGCTGAATTCAGCAGCCACCATATTTTTCCCCAGTTGATTTTCAAAGGAAAAGATATGAAAGAAAAGAAAATGGGTGAATTAGGTGGACTTTTGACCTTACCTTGACCTTGACTTTCCCCCACTTTCTCTACCTCCCTCTCTCTCCTCCCCCCCCTCAATTTCTGGCCGACCCCTCCCTCTCCTACAGCAGCAACAGCCCCCCCTTTTCCCCTTCTCTTTTCTCTTCAAAACTTCTTCAAAAATTGCCCCAAAATCCATCAAAAAAATCCCAAAACCCAAATCCGACTCCTACCCATTTTTGCTTAGCCCTTATCGCATGGATTTTGGTGACAAGGGAGCATTTTGGAGGGCTATGTGTGCTTGTGGGATCTTCAATTTGTTTGGGTAAATTCTAACCCTTTTGCTTAAATCGTTGTTAATTGCTTGTAGTTAGCTTAATTAAGTGTTAATTTGGTTTTATGTGGGTTCAATTGTATGATTAAGAAATTCTAGATTAGGGTTGTGAATTTAAGTTGGGGTTCTTATAATTGATCATGGGAAAATTGTGTAGTTTAACATGTTGTTATTATGCTAAAACTAATCTAGTTGGTAGTTTATATCTTTGTTAAATTTAAATTTGTATTAATTATGTAATTTGCAAACTAGGTTTTAGTGAAATACATATAAAATTGAGATTTAAAATGTAATTAAGGTTTTGATGACTTTATTAGAATTTTAATTTATTGTTTAGCGACTTTGATCATGCAAAACCATGCTTAATTGATAAATCGTGAATTTTACTTTGAAAAGTGTTAAAATCGATATTTGTTGCAAACTTGAATTTTGAGTTAATGCTAATTCGTGAGATTAAAAATATGGAGGTGATTTGTATGACCTAATTATGATATTAAGTGAGCATTTTGGCCATTAGAATCGTCAAAATATTTAGTTTGGGTAAAACATCAAGTTTTGAACCGAAATGGGAATTTGTGCTAACTAGGTTTTTGGAAAATAAAACGAATTGTTTAATTTTATGGTTTTGATGAACTAAACCCTATTTCTTATATAATTAGTGAGTATTGAAATCACGATTGGTGTGTTTGGGTTTTCTCGATGGTTTGACGTCTGTACATCGACATCGGGGGTTGGTTTGACTATTCTTGCATGCGTAAGCGATAGGTTTGGATCTATGCGTGATACGCGTGCCGATTTGATTTTCGTATGCCGTTTCGATTTCGAATTTAGTTTTAATGCGATATGGTGCGTTATGATATGTAGGTACCCCATGTGAACTTCGGGACGACAAGCAAGCGCCTGGCGACGTCGGCACCGGCGACCGAGGACCAGGTGAGTAGATTTATATCTACGGGGAGAAATCGGGTGGATGGCGTATAGCACCCCCGCAGTCCGTGGTGGTGTATACGGATGCGTATACACACCAACAATTATTATATGTTATTTGGGATTAATAACGATGCTTAGGATGGATATTGGTGTGTTGGATTATTTTAGTGTTGCGAACCCTAGGGAAGTGTTGCACTACACATACACACATACATACCTGCATACATTCCTATTGATATGTGCTCATGGGATTCTTTATAGTATGTGTTCACATGGGTATGGGACTATGTGTTCACATACGGATTTGAGGATGATACTTGGGATTGAGCTAAGTCGATGAGATTCGATTTGAGGCCGTGAGATCGGTGATATAGCAGGGGTCGTATCTTAGATACGACATGACGTTGTAGCGGGTCCTTGACGTAGTGTTTCACACACGTCCATGCATACGTAGGCGGTATCGGTATGGTACTAGACGTAGATCAGTACCCCGATCATGATAATTGATAAAGAGGATACCAGGTGAATATATGATGAATGTGATATTGACCCGTACCCAGATTGGGATGCCGTACGACGGATTTACGTACGAGCTATATTGATGATTGATCCGCACTCTTGACTTAGGATGCCTGATTATAGATATGGTATCGGATATGATATTATTGAGGCGGGATCACCGACTATACATATACAGGTATGTATATGTATCGACTCAGATGATAGGCGGTTCCCTTACCTGTAGTTCAGCCGTATAGTTTAGTGTAGTTGTTAGATTAGATTAGACTTCTTACCTATTTCAAAGACTAACGAATCGTGGGTATTTTAAAAGACAGCCCAAGGGATCCTACGGATATTTCAAAAGACGTATCTTTTCATAAAAACACCGTAGCCCCTATTTTCAAAACCCCATGATTCGTGTTATTTCAAAAGGCACCATTTGTAGGACTTATATTAGTTTAATACTGATTAGTTATCGTTGTGTCTAGTATTCTGCTTCCGCACATTATTGCTGTTCGCTCTGCCCCGCATACTTATTTTGCTGCATACTCCATTATTGATATCATGCTGTTAGGACACCAGCACCATTACCGATGATGCGTATGTACCACATACACTTACTTGCCGGCTCACACACATCTTCATCGGTAATTGCCATGTCACGTACACTTAGAAAATACTATTGCTTGGCTTAGCTTGTTAGTTAGTAGTTGATACGATATTAGTGTACCTGGGTTATATGCCAGTTTAGACATTGTAGTTATTACTTGTCACTTCATGCATACTGTTATTCCATTGTTCATGCCTAGTTATTAATCATACATTGCAACTTGGTTATTGATACCATATACATTCATTAGCATTGACATATGCACTTGTGATGACTTCTTGAGATTTATGATATTTCTGGATTTCGGGGGAAAGCCGCAAAATTTCTAAACTTATTAACCTTTTAAAATATGTAAATTGCGGTTTTCTAGTGATGTAAGTGTCGTCCACCATGAGTTTGCTGTGGTTTTCGAGATCCGTGTCGAGGAGTGGAGGAACCGTCACGGGTACATGGTGGACCCGGTATGGTACCCCAGGGCAAGATGAATGTGGTGTTGACGTTGAGCCTGGCAGGGGACAGATTACCTACCAGTGATATTACCCGACGCGTCGGATATCCGGAGGATACCGTCGTGGTCTTGAGATGGATGGTAGGGGCCGGTCTGGACTGACGGCGCCCTAGATATTGAGATTGAGACATTGATATTTCGAGACAGTGAGATTTATGTTTCGTGTCGATGCTAGACACTGTTGATACTGATTTCATTATGATACCTCAGTTTAAAAATACGAAGGAAATCTCACTAATTTATGAAAACAGTTTCTTCATTTACATGTATTCTGTTTTCATGCATTCATACCTCATTCATATGATATATTGCTACCTGAGGCACTGACACGGGCACATGAGATTTCACTCGGTTAGATATTACCCTAGCCATTGTTATAGGCTGCTTGTTATGTATATTTTTGAGGATATATTATGATCATTGACCTAGGTTGCGTCATTTATGCGATTTCTGTGCGTAGATATTTTTCTATTCACGAGTTGGCAACTCACCCCCGTTGTGCCCCAGTTTCTTGCAGGTTTGCCGTACAGGTTTCATTACGGCGTTGCGGGCTCAGTTTCATTCGGGTGACTTGCTAGTAGGTGGGTTTTTCTTGTATCGTACCCATCATATTACCTTGTATAATATATTTCAGTTGTATCTAGTAAATTCCATCAACCAAACATCTATTTATTTTGAGATAGAGACCAGTGCTGTTTATTCTTTCGACCTTAGAGTCGCTCGTTATATTTCTGGTGGTTTTGAGTTCCTTTTGAGTTTTGATCCTCGCCGTTGGCGTTGTATATTATATTGCTTGTGTGGTTGTGACCGTCGATTGACGAAGAGCTAGCTCCCGCTTAGGGATGCCTTTTTATTGATTTCGTATACTATTCATGTTGTATCCCGTTTGGGAGCCAGTTTTTACAAAGGAGACTCTGCCGAAATTTTCAGTAAATTTTGATGTTCTTAAAAACCGCATAATTCGGCTTATGCTATTAAAACTACTTGTTTAAATTGGTTTTCCTGCACTCTACTACTTTTCTTGGTTTGGATTTCTGGGTTTTCGGTTTACTTAGATTACTTACGTCTCGAGACGTTCGTAGTTTAAGTGCCGGTCATGTTCCGTACTTTCGGGTCGTGACAGAGACATCTCAACAAAATGCAAATCAAAAGAGACGATCTGACTCTATGGAGTCAGAAAAGAGATGTCTTGATCTTGGGGTTTTTAGTAATCCATCTTTCGATTATTGTATACTTACCCATGATCAATTTCTAGTTGATTTCAATACTATTCATTGTAGTTTCAATTTGATGGCTTCTAGAAATGATTTGTTAGATGTGCAAATTTCTTCTCTCATTGATGAGAAAAATGATTTGATTTTATTTTGCAATTTCTTCGAGATATTGAACAAAAACTTTATTGCCAAATGTAGCGCTTTAACTTCCACTCATGATTCTCAAACCGCTTTAATTGATATATTAGAAATTGAGAAGAATGAGCTAATTTCAAAACTCAATTTGCAATGCATTTCCATTTATGCTTTGAAAGTAGAAAACAAGAATTTGGTTTTAACTTCAATGCTTTGAGAAAGGAAAACGATGATATGATTTCAAGTTTTAGAAGCGAAATTTATCTATTGAAATCTTCTCTTGTTTCTCATGATGTATTGGCTTGTGATTTTGCGTCTCTTCAAAAGGAAAAACAAGAACTAACTTTTATCTTACGAAATCTTGAGAAAAGAAAACATCGATTTGATTTCAAGTTCTAAAAGTGAGATTGGTATTTTGAAATCATCTATTTTATCTTAAGAATCGCTTGTTTTGGAAAATATTTCTCTCAAAGAGAAAAATGAGATTTTGAGTTCTTCTCTTGCTAAGCTTTCAAGTGTTGATTCTTTACATAGTAAGGAGAAGAAAGTTTTAAACCGAAAAGAAGTTGGTTTTAAAAATAATTTGAAATTTCAAAAACCCTCCTCTATTAAACGTGGCAAACATGCTTCCATTCATGCTCTTATGTTCATTCACATGCATATCTTTATAGATTTAGCTCAAAACGAACTTTCAAGAAGCATGTGCATCCTACACTTGCATTATCTCATGCTATTGACACTTCTAGGATTTCTATGCATGCACATACACACATTTGTCATTCTTATGGTGCACATGGACACTTAGCATTTGCATGTAGCTTAAAGAAAAATATTTCATTGCATGCCAATTTGATTTGGGTCCCGAAAGCTAACCCAATTGGATCCAAGAAAGCTTGGATACCGAAATCCCCTTCCATATCTTCTTTTGTATGTGGACAATTCGACGAAGTGAGGGATTCGGATTCGTGATGAGCAAGAGCAATCAAATGAAAATATTTGCTTGGCTCATCAATTTGTGAGGGGATAATGTATTTCTTTTCTATACTTGTTTAGAATATCGTTTATTCATTTGCACTTAAATGTTGATATTCTATTTGAGTAATTATTCTTGTTTATATCTATTTTGAGCTTGTTCATGTATGAGATGCTATTCATAGGATATTTCAATTGGTATTTACAATTGGTATCATGTGTATGCTCATATGTGATTTCTTTTTCTAATATGCTTTAAACTTGCTATATTTTAAACTTGAGCACAATATGATTTGAAAACTTATTTAGGTTTGCATATCCTTGTGTTTTCTTTCCATAAACCATTCGCACTTACTTATAATGTGATTTTAATCTTATAACTTAGAGTTTGTATCCATATAGTTTTAATTTGTTTAAATCTTTTTCATATGGATATAATTAGACACTAATTCTAACTTGAACTATTTTCAATTGGTATCTTTATTTTTTGTCTCGTTGATGTGTGTTTACTTGATTATTTATTGTTGCACACACATTTCTTGCATAAGTAAAATTATTTATTGATATTGAATTCTTAGCTCATCTTCCCAAATGGCTTCTGCAACCCTTTTAGGGGACCCACTTATGGATTTCGTTAATTACAACGAATCCTACAGATATAGCAGAGAGAATTAGAGACCCTTCACCTGGTAGTCGATATTTAAGATGAGACGGTTACTCATGCTTGCACTCACATACGGTTCTCAATTATTTCCAATTGGTATCATGTTGTTTTCAATTGGTATCTTTTTCTATGTGAGTTCTTTGCACATTTGTACCTTTCATTGGTATAATCTTGATTATATATGCATATTTTGATCCGTTCATTAGTTAGTATCATTAAAATTCTATCACTTGTATTTCATTATATATTACTTTTGAGCTCTAATGGTTTGGTATTCAAGTGATTGTAAGATAGGACTTATGAATGAATTGTTTGGGCTTGCTTCTCATACTTGGAAGACTCAAGCGTTTGGGGAGGTTAATTTTTCGTATTTACTTCCCAATTTCTTGTGTTGTGCACATTTTAAAATTCCATGCTTTTAAAGAAACATGCACACACTTTGTACATACGTAATACGATTATGATTTTCATTGATATCCTATTGTTCGTATTACGACATGTATTTTAAATCATAAGTTCCAAAACTTTTTTTTTACTTATTATGAGTTAGCGCATGTTTTTTAAGCTTTTCATTGAATATTTTTTTTAAAACATGCTTTTATGTATGAGTTGAGCTCCACTTTCAAAAGTGTTCTTTTTCAATTAATATCAACCCATACTTGCCTCCACATGCCATTAGAACTTGTTTATATCTTGCTCATGTGGATATTTATTGCATGTATACTTACTTTATTTTGCATATCTCTTATATACATGCATTTGAATACGAGTTGAGCTTCATTTTTGAAATTTGCATTTTACTTGTGCTCGTATCCATTTCCTAGTGTTCTCCTATGCATACATTTAGGACGAGTGATTCAAACGTTTTATTCGCTTTAGGTGTATGTATATATTTGGTTTTATTTAATAATAGGAGCTCAAATGTTCATGTTTTTCCATCATCAAAAAAGGGGAGATTGATAGCTTATGGATTTCGATGATCAATTTATTTAGTTTTGATGATAGCTTAGATATGAATATTTCCTTTAGTATCACTTTCTTATTTTGCCTATCATACGACACTAAACTCGTATACACTTGTTGTTTAACTTGCTTATCCTATATCTTGTGTATACCGAGTAATATATCAATATCTCATACTATACTTATGTTATATTCTTAAAATCGATATATTACTCTTATTAATAATTTTGGTAATTCACAATATAAATTTGTATATACATGTGATCTATATCTTGATTCTCTTTTGCCATATATATATATCATGCTTTGAGTTTGAGTTATACCTTGTTATTGATATACTATTCATGATTGTGATATCAAAAACAATGAATGTTCATATACTTATGTTTACTATCTTGCTTATATTTCGTAACACTGTAAATGATGAGCTTGGTCATTTGAGATTGCATTTCAGGATATCGAATATCGCACAACACAAACGTATAATGGGGGAAGGAGGAAATTGAGCTTAACCGATATATCTATTGGAGATTGGAGGATACAAATGAATGCTTCATAATTTGCATATTCAAGCTTCATTATGCTAAGTAGCCTAGGTTCAAGGGATTTAAGAGTTCAGGCTACAAATAGACAAGAAGCTAGAAGCCAAATCCAACTTTGAAGCGTCAAAGATCGAAGTCGAAGCGACATTCATTTGAAAATCAAATATCAACTTGAAAATGCAAGTGAGTGAAATGGCATTTTCTAGTTTGAAGCGTCTAGTGTTTAAACCAATTTGAAGATCAATCGACCAACGCAAGATTAAGAGAAGCGCCAAAATTTCAAGAGCTCGAGTCGAGGCGACGAAGATTCAAGATTTTGAAGAAATGCGATACCAACATAGGAATCTTTATAAGTATTCGGTCGATAATAGTTTATATCAATTATAGCTCTTGAACACTTGCACACGATTGCACAAAAGTTTTACAAACATCGAGTTTTTTGTTTTCAAAGTTTTCAATTTTTAGAAAACCCAAATTGTTGTTTTTGTGCCTGGCCAGACGTCTGCCTTGTTGAAGTTAAGGCGTTCGTGCACTGTTGATATCTGATATTTCAGATATGTTTTTCAAAATTGAGATGAGACAGACGTCTGTAGGTCAATGGACTAGACGTCCGATGAAAGTTTTCTAAATGGCATTTTTAAACATCAGACGTCTTTTTTTGGCTCTATGCTTTCCGGTAAGGAACATAGATGTCTGCAGTTCATCAGGGTAGACGTCTGATATTATGTTTTTGCCAAAACTTTTTTCTACTTCAGACGTCTTCCTATTGTTCTTCAGAAGTTTGTGCAAAAGTCTCGGGTTGAAAATAGTTTTAACTTCAAACATCTGAAGGTCATTATGACTGATGTCTGAAGAAGAAAAGTTTTCAAAAATATAGCCATTGGGTTACTTTTTCTAAAAATCCAAACGTCTGCCCCGATATTCTTCAGACGTCTGTCGTGAGCATTTTCTACTGACTTTGACCCATAACGGCTAGTTTTTTGGAGGCTATAAAAAGGTTTTGTGTTGAATTTTTTAGCCTCAATCACTCAGAGATTTCAGTGGCCTATATTCTAAAATGATCTTCAAAAGAAAAATCTCATCTCTAGTGAAAGTTTGATCAAATATTCATTTTCTTATCTGAAATCACTCTCACACACAAAATCACTCAAGATCTTCTAGTTTGATATTCTATTCTTCTTGAGTGTAAAACTCCTTTGAGAGTAATCTTAGGCTTGCATTTTGCCTTCTTTCTTCATTGAGATGATTCTTGAGTGCAAGAGGGCCTTGTAAGAGAGAAGAGCTTGTTGAGAGAAGAAGAGCTTAAGTGTGAGCACGTATGGTTGTATTAAGAGAGATGCGGGAAGAGCTTGTAAGAAGTGTTGTTCGTAGTGGCAAACAATGTATAGTCTTTTAAGGAGACGTGTTGGTTTATCCTCCACCGGAAGTGGGGTTGTGGGTTGCTTGTGGGCAACGTGTTTGTCTCCAAAAAAGATGTGTTTAGTGGAACGGGCTCGTGCGCCTAAAGAAAGTGGACTAGGGATCTCCTGAACCACTATCTCGTGTTTGCATTTGCAATTTCTTATCTCTTATTTGCCCATTAGCTTAGGAATTGCATTGCTATCTCTTGTGCCATCTATATGCTCATTTTTGCTTGATTATGATTCATTGTGCTTGCTACATATTTTAATTTCACAATTGTATGTGTGCTTAGCTATATCTCTATTGGCATATCATTAGTTTAAATTTACAATTGTGATTTTTATTAGCAAGTGTTTGATAGAATTTTTAATTTGGGTATATCGGTGGTGTATTCCTATTCACCCCCCTCCCCCATCTCTAGGAATATTTTCATGTACGGCCTTTTTCCATTTAGTGATATGCACTGAAAACACCTGCATGCCAATTGAACATAATTTCATCTAAATTAGTTCCTTTGATTCTATATAAACATAGAATGGTAACATATCTTATGGTTGTTAAGACATGGAGTTATCCGGTTTTTGTTTAAAAGCATGATCCGGACATACTCAAGGCACGATTCAGTAATGAAAGTTTGTGGGTTATCCTAACCTTTAGCAAGAGTTTAACTTCTACCATTTTCAAGATTAAAAATTGGTTTGTTCTTGACTCGCCACCTTTTTATAAAAAGGACTTCTTTGCAAAAGAAACTCGTGGGAGTATGGTAGAACTGAAAGGTATTTTAGAACAACAAACGATTTCTGAAAATTTAGTAGAACCTAAGAATTCAATTGGACCCGACAAACCATTAGCCACTCCGCAGATTTTTGTAGGTCACCTCATCTTCCCGAGTGATACTTCGGTTTCCTCATAGACGGTGACAGGGATATCAGTATCATAGATGATGACCCTACGTGCCACTGCTGTTATTCATGATTATGATATCTGGCAGGTGGATGATTACAACATCTTTCTAAATGGGAATTTAGAAGTGCGCGTATATAAGAATCTGCCAGAGGGTTATCGTAGTCAGTGGGAGCAGCGGAAGGTGTGCAAATTGTTTATGTCTTTTTGTAGACTAAAGAAAGTATAGCGGAGATGAATCATCTGTTTTGATGTGAGAGTCAAGGTATTTGACTTTATCAAAATAACAGATGAACCTGATAAGAAGGATATATAGAGTATTGTCTTGGTATTTAGACGACATACTCCTGATAGAAAGTGATGTTCCTATACTACCATCGGTTAAAATTGTTAGTAATGTGTATACCCTAGAGGCCATTATTGATGATATAGTGGATGCTTGGACATATATAGAGAGGACTTTCTTGCTCGACATGATAGTATTCTATCAGGTTACCTTTATCTTAACATGTAGACTGGTATTTATACTGTCTGTCTCTTATATATTGATAAAGCCCTTAGGATATGTACTTGACTACCATGATTATGATGAGATCAAACTAGTGGGGCCAGGGTGGTCCACAAGTACATGCTTTAATCAGTTGCTAGTCGAGTGAATATCGAGACTAGGGCATCGATATTCCAGAGTAGACTAGTGTGTACATTTCTTGTCCCTTAGAGGGCGATGGTTGATCCCACAACCATTGGTGTGTGACATCAAATATTGTACATAGGTGCTCATTGGAGAATGGGTACACCGAACAGGACTCGCCGAGGACTCCTATATGGTAGTATACCTATCGTCAGATAGCAGTCCTCTGGTGACACTGGTACAGGTTAGTCTGTAGACCCGAGATCGTTATAGAGTCTTGTGTGGCTCCCACTGTGCTTTGATTTCCTCCATACCACGGCTCAAAGGAGTCGTGCAAAAAGGTGGATTTTGGGTACAGTCCTGAGTCACATGGAGGCAATGAGCGATAGGAGGGGTTTCGTCTCTTCCGGTATTGGGGGTTGATGTTACGCTATGCTCGAGTGGCTATAACTGGAAGTCTTTGGCCAGGGCTGCTGCCGAGATTTACTGATAAGTGTTATCAGTAGTTTCTCGAACCGTTATAGGCCAGATATCGACATGACTTATCATGTTACTGGGGCCTGACGTTTACCACCCCTAGTCATGATATGTGACATATCAGAAGAAGAGACCAGACTGTACGGTAGTGTTATTGATAGCCTTCATGGAGAGTATGGATGAGCTTTCTTGTTGATCTTCATATCGCTCAATACCCAGGTAGTCGTTACGTCCAGCTAGTACCGCTGACGGCTTGTAGGTGATTGATGTGATCATCACCTACTGCTGGCGTAATGACGAGTCTTTAGAGTCCCACACAGAAGTTTTCTGGTTCGAGCGAAACGAAGTAGGGCACATATGTTGTTATGTGCGTAGACCTGATTAAATATGAGTATGTGATACCGTATTATAATCTGGCAGTTATCTGTTATCGGTTCGGTTATATGTGATATAACCACATTGTCGAATCAAGTGTTGATTTGATAATGTGATATACAGATCAATGAAACTAGTCGGTCATATGTGATATAACCGGATTATTAAATCAAGTGTTGATTTAATAATATGATATATATTATATGTGATATAATTATATCTTAACTAATATCATTAGCTCACTAATTATTCGTCATTATATATATATATATATATATATATATATATATAAAATGAAGCATGGCTTGATTTTCTATTTTTGAGAAAAATAGAAATGAGGTGTAAATTGAGAGCATGGTTGCAAGAATGGAAGTTATATTTGTTTATTCATCTTGACTCACTATTCAAGCATGGTTGCAATTTTATATTACAAAATTACATACTTGAATGAGTGGGGGTTAAGAGTTGTCATTCATTTCTTTGCTCATTCCCAACACTTAGCCATTTGCATGTTTTGCTCCCATTGTTGCTCTCTAGCTTCTTCTTCACCTCACTTCCAAGTTCAAACCCTCACATGTGATATGAATCATTGAACTTGTGAAAATCCTAGTGAGCAAATTAAACCCCTACTTCACCATCTCATATTAGATTAGCAATTTGATGTGGAGTGTTGCCTTCACTAATAAGATAAGTAAAGGGTTAGCTTGAGCTAGTGGACTTCGGGTGGATCGTCTTTGGTACGAAGATCACAAAAGAGGTTCGTTCAACTCGAAGAGGAACCTGGTAGAGTCGCATGGACATCGACCCGGAGCTATTGAAGAGAAGGACTCGAACTACAAAGGTTGTATGCACTTTTTTTCTCTTTAGTTCATCACATCACAAAGGCAAACCCTTAATAATCTAGTAAAGATCTTGTTAGTCTAACTTAGTACCTAATAAAAATTAAAATTTGGCATGCTTGATGCCTCTAGAAACTCATGGTGGTTCTAAGGTCGACTGTCATGGTATCAGAGCCAAGCTAGAACATTAGAGTAACTTGTAGTGACGTTAGAAATCCACTGTTTTTGTCGCACAAAAACTGCCGATAAAAACAGTTTCAAAAATGATGTTTTGAGTTGTTTGCACACCCTGCGGGCTCACGGTTTCAACCAAGAAGCCGCGGGGTAGAGCGTGCGTACCCCGGGGACACCCCAGGGAGGACCGAACGACTGGGCCCACTCCCCAAGACCACCACAAGGTGGTCTTGGCGGTGGGGACCCGAAACTGCCCTACCTTAGGCAGTTTTGGGTCTGCCTCACCCCGTGGCCACCTCATGGTGTCCTCGGGGTGGGGTGGCCTCGGGGGTGGGGTACCCCTTCTAGGCCCTCCAGTCGATAGTTAATTTTGGGATCTTCACCCCCGCGAAGATTCGGGCGGGTTTCGAGTTCGTTTCAACTCCCGAATTGGCTTAAAACGATCGGTTTTGGAACTTTAGCTCACTGGATTTTTCATGTCTTGGAAAAATTGGTTAAGTTTTCTAATTACGTGCGGAATTATAATGTCGCGGTTACTTTACAAGTTTTGTGATGTGTGTGATAAAATTATTAGAATCCGGATTAATTAGTTTTATGAAAACTAGTTAGTATATTGTAAAGCTAGCCGTTTAGTCTCAATTGATCGATTGCCACGAAGTTTTGATTCGGATCAAAACTCCATCACAATTGCGTATTGTACACGATCACTAAGTTGGGAATCTTGTTGAATTATCCGACAACCAATTGAAAAGAATTTTCAATTTGAGACTAAAATGCAAGTTTTATAAGTTAGGCATGAAATCCGGAATATGAGATATTCCGAGTTTATGATGTCTAAGAAAATTACGGATTTTAATTATTATAGTTTTATGTTTCTTTTTCTGCGACCGTAAGTGTAATATGTGGGGTATCCCAATCTCGTTGCTATATGTCAACGAGTTTTAGAGATACGCATATTTGCTTATGTTGATGATATGTGATATCATGTGTTGCTGTTGATATGATTTATTGGATCGTCGTGAAAGAATAGCCAGGGGGTTTTATGTGAGATGAGGGTTTTTATTTTCATTCATGTAAAATCTGTATGTAATATTCTTTTATTGGGGCACTTCCGGGTTAAGAATGATGTCACCACTGTTGTATATTATTTACTTTTCCGCATTAGGATAGACCCAAGGTGGGGAGCACAAGTAACCGGGTTCTAGAGTTCAGTGAGAGACCATCTCAAGGGGTTGAGACCGGGTCTCCTAACTCTAGAATTGGCAGGGTTACCTGCCACTCTCATAGGGGTCTAGAGATGTGGGTTTAGCTATTCATCACGACTGTGGAATCCGTGTTTTACATTATTGACTAAATTTAAAACACGGACATCCTAGTATATCCAATATTTCATATGTTGCTTCTGCTACTTGATTCTGTGACGTTGATCATATAACTGCATGAGACGAATGTAATATTATATATATGATATATAATAAACGTTGCTTATGTTTTGCACCCGCGCTAGTCCAGCCCCCGCTCTGCCGGTAGTTAAGTAATCTAACGGTGCATGACGGGGCCCCGTGGAGATTGCGAATGGCATAAGCGTACGTTCTATTTTTGTTTCATTTTTCTGTAATGTTTGGGAAACATTAAATGATGGGACTTCATTAATGAGATTAATGAAAAGAAAGAAAACAAAAGATGTTGTAGAATCAAATTTTCAAAAAGGATAACTCTAGTTTTTGCTTTGCATAGTGGTATTCCTTGATGAATATCTAGCACCTCATTCGATGGGGAAATAGCCAAGATCTCTTCACCGGGAGTGACCTCTTTAGCGAAACTAGCAAATGCCACAACCCACTCGGTTTTTTCTTTTGACTGCTTATATAGTTCTTTCTTTGCATAGTGGTATTCATGAATATCCAGCACCTCATTCGATGAGGAAAGAGCCGAGATCCCTTCACCGGGAGTAACCTCTTTAACGAAGCTAGAAATGCCACAAAAACACTCCTTTATATAATCACTAGATTCTACAACGATATCAAGTTCATTACGCTCATGGTTTTCTTAAAAATCTCCGTAGCCCTCCGTCATTTCAGATAAGTAATATTTAGTATTCGTGCTGCGTTTGTTGACCTTATCAAGGCGTAGTGTGCGGTAGCTGATTAGTGCTTATCTGCCAGCATGAGATGCGATTGGGTTAGGGTAGTCATGCCGCCTTGTTGTCCTTGTCAAGGGTCGTTCGAGTGGGTTTAATTCAATCAAGAAATGACGGGTAGAACTTGACTAACGCTTATGGTTTGTTGACCTTGTCAAGGTCATAAGTGGCTAGGGGTAAAAACCGTTATCGAGAATTTCAAGTGTTGAAATTTGTAATGAGATTGCATACTATCTATATGATAGTTGGATCCCGGTACCCATTGCGAGTAAGAGTTACTCCTGGGAAAGTTTTTCACTTTACAATTAGCTAATCAAGTAGGTGTCTAGAAAGGTGTCAACGGGGTTGTGCCACTAGGAAAATGAGATTTATTTTAATTAGGTCTGTGCGAAAGCACGGGGAACCTCCCTCGGAGTACCGATACATGCCTGGCCGAACGATTAGCGAACATGTAGGGTGTAATTAATCCCGGCTAATCTTACTTTTTATGGTTTGAAGGAAGATTTGATAAAAACAGTGGGAGCCATCCTGAATAGATAAAATAACCAATCTAATCTTGCAAAGAGCGCACGCAAAGTGATTATCCTTCTCTCTCTCCTGGTAGCAACCAATGACATGCCTTAATCAAGATAATAATATGAATGTTTTGACCGAACCTACTTATTATACTGGGCTAGGTTCTGCTCTATCTTATGATTGTCATAAGTCTGAGCAAGGAATAAGGGAATATTCGGATTCCTACACCACCCAAACGAAGAAAAAGTATGTTGATGCATTGTCTTCGGGTGTGTTCGTTACGAAGAACTGTTTCTCAGTTTACTCTACGTCCTGGGTATTGGATACCGGATCAGGATCCCACACATGTAATTTGTTACATAGGCTATAGAAAGGTGGAGAACTAGGAAAGGGTGATATGTCTCTAAGAAGTAGAGAATGGTGCAATTGTTGCAGCCAAAGCAGTTGACAGATATCACCTAGTGTTACCAACTGGTAATACATTGATTCTAAGTGACTGTTATTCCGTACCAAAATATTGTGAATATTTTTCTAAATCAAGTGTTGATTGGGTAAGGTACGTTGTATAACAGTGTACACGTTCTGAATCAAACTACAGTTCTAAACGTACATAACACACACAAGAGGAATAGTTCAGAAATGAACGAAGTCTTCTTGAGGCATTATAGACTAGGTCATGTCGATGAAACAAGACTAGCTGAAGTTCCATAAGGATGCATATTTGAATCCGTTCGAATTTACATCTTATGAAGCTTTCCAGTCATGTCTCAAATACTTGGTGACCAAATCTCAGTTTAATGGAAACGGAGAAAGAGCTACTGAACTCTTGGACAGATACATAGTGATGTATGCGGTCCTATGTCTACATATGCCAGGGATGGTTCCCTGTACTTTATTACATTCACCTATGTTCTCTCAAGATACGGACATGTGTTCTTGTTGAAATATAAATCTGAATCTTTTGAGAATTTCAAGGAATATAAGTACAATATTGAGAACCAGATGGGAAAAGGTATTCATATCCTTCGATATGATCGGGAAGAAGAATACTGGAGCACGGAATTCCGAGACTATTTAAAAGAGAATGAGATTCTCTCTCAGTTTACTCCTCCGTATACACTACAGCACAACAGTATATCGGGATGGAAGAATCGCACCCTATGAGATATGGTGCGCTCTATGATGAGTACTGCTGAGCTGCCTATTTCCTTTTAGGGACATGCACTTGAGAAGATGCATACCTATTGAATAGAGTTCCGATCAAATCCATTTCCTACCACTCCATATGAGATATGGAATGGGAAAAGACCATCTCTTAAACGAGCTAAGATATGGGGTTGTCTGGGCTATGTTGAAAAGCGAATTCCGGACAAGCTCGAGGCAAGGTCAGTTCTGTGCAAGTTTGTAGGATATCCCAACCATTCGCGAGGGAATATCTTTTACCACACCGAAGAACAAAAGATGTTTTGTTTCTCGACATACCACCCTTTTAGAAAAGGAATTTCTTATGGAAGAAATTAGTGGCAAAAGGTAGAACTGGAAGTAGTTCCAGCAAACACAAACTATAACTGACGATTTGTTGGAACCGGAGGATTCAATGGTCCCTGACGAACCGAAGCCACTCCATAGATCTAGTAGGGTTCCTCATCTACCTGAGAGATACTACGGTTTTCTCGTAAATGGTGGGAGCGAGGATTGCATCATGGAGATGATGGCCCAACTAGTTTCAAGTAGGCCATCACAAGTGGAGACTATGTGAAATGGCTGGATGCTATGCCATCTGAGATGGAATCCATATATACCAACAAAGTGCTGACTTTGGATGTTGCTCCTGAATAGGTAAAACCCATCGGGAGCAAGAGGATCTTTGAGAAAGATAATTTGGTGTAGATGGAAAAGTTGAGATTTTCAAAGTTATGCTTAAGTCCATTAGGATCCTACTTGCCATTGCTGCATGCCATGACTATGATATCTGGCAGACTGCACGTCAAAACCGCTTTTCTAAATTGTGATTTAGAAGAGAGCGTGTATATGACACTATCAGAGGGCTTCATAGACAGTGGGAGCAACGGAAGCATGTGCAAGCTGCTTAAATCCATCTATGGGTTAAAGCAGGCATCGCAGAGATGGAACATCTGTTTCAATGAAGCTGTCAAAGAGTTTTACTTCATCAAAAAGGTAGATGAACCATGTATAAATAAGAAGGTTGTAGAGAGTATGGTTGTCTTTCTCGTATTGTACGCGGATGACATACTCTTGATAGGAAAGGGTGTTTCTATGCTACACTCGGTCAAGCACCTCTTATCGCACAGGTTCTCCATAAAAGATCTAACTGATGTCTCCTACATCCTGGGGATATAGATCTATAGAGATAGATCTAAATAGATTTGGGATTGTCCTAATCCAGGTATATAGACACCATGCTAAAAGGGTTTTTGTATGGATGATTCTAAGCGTGGTAATGTACCCACTTGTTCAGGAATCACTCTCTCAAAGAGATGTCTCTCGAGACAGATTTGGAGAGGGCTCGCATACAAAGGATACCCTATGCTTTGGCAGACGGGTCAACCATGTATGCGATATTATGTACCAGACCAGATGTAGCTTACTCACTAGGTATAGTGAATAAGTATCGAAAATATCTTTGGGAAAACCATAGGACAGCTGAAGAACATTCTTAAGTGCTTAAGAAGGACTAAAGAGATGTTCTTGGTGTATGATAACAATGAACTCCAGATGGAGTCCTTTACCGATTCAAGCTTCCAGAGGGATAAGGGTGACCGAAAGTAAGTCTCGGGTTTTGTTTTCACCCTAAATGGAGGAACGGTATGTTGGAAGGGTTCCAAGCTATATACCATAGCAGACTCGTTGATAGAGACTAATTACATCGCTACCAACGATGCTGCCAAAGAGGTTGTCTTGATGAATAGAGTTCATGAGATGAACTAGGTTCCTACCATTGGGCATCCAATACCTGTGTATTGTGATGACAATGAAGCTGTGGCTTTGGCTTAGGAACCCCGGTCCTATCAGCGATTCAGACATATTCTTAGACAGTATCACCTAATCAGGGAGATAGTTGTATCTCCAGGAGATTGAGGACAAGAGAGTTGACACAGAGGATAACACAGCGGATTCACTCATTGAGGCCATCCCCCAGATGCTATTTGAAAGACTTTTGGGACGTTGGGTATGAGATACTACAACAACTGGACTTAGTGCAAGTGGGAGATTGTTAGTAATATGTATGCCCTAGAGGCTATTATTGATGATATAGTGGATGCTTGGACATATATATAGAGGACTTTCTTGCTCGATATGATAGTATGCTATCAGGTTACCTTTATCTTAACATGTAGACTGGTATTTATACTGTCTGTCTCTTACATGTTGATAAAACCCTTAGGATATGTACTTGACTACAAGGATTATGATGAGATCAAACTAGTGGGGCCAAGTTGGTCCACAAGTACATCCTTTAATCAGTTCCTAGTCGAGGGAATATCGAGACTAGAGCATCGATATTCCAGAGTAGACTAGTGTGTACGTTTCTTGTCCTTTAGAGGGCGATGGTTGATCCCACAACCATTGATATGTGATATTAATGATTTACACAGGTGCTCATTGGAGAATGGGTACACCGAACAGGACTCGCCGAGGACTCCTCTATGGTAGTATATACTACCTATCGTCAAATAGCAGTCCTCTGGTGACACTGGTACAGGTTAGTCTATAGACCCGAGATCGTCATAGAGTCTTGTGTGGTTCCTAATGTTCTTTGATTTCCTCCCTAGTACGGCTCAAAGGAGTCGTGCAAACAGGTGGATTTTGGGTACAGACTCAAGTCACATGGAGGCAATGAGCGATAGGAGGGGTTTCGTCTCTCCTGGTATTAAGGGTTGATGTTGCGCTATACTCGATTGACTATAACTGGATGCCCCTGGTCAAGGTTGCTGCCGAGATTTACTGATAAGTGTTATCAGTAGTTTCTTGAACCGTTATAAGCCAGATATCGGCATAACTTATCACGTTATTGGGGTTTGACGTTTACCACCCCTAGACATGATATGCGACATATCTGACGAAGAGACCGGACTGTACGATAGTGTTACTGATAGGCTTCATGGAGAGTATGGATGAGCTTGCTTGTTGATCTTCATATCGCTCAATACCCAGGTAGCCGTTACGTCCAGCTAGTACCGCTGACGGCTTGTCGGTGATTGATATGATCATCACCTACTGCTGGCGTATTGACGAGTCTTTAGAGTCCCACACAGAAGTTTCCTGGTTCGAGCGAAATAAAGTATGGCACATATGTTGATATGTGCGTGGGCCTGATTAAATATGAGTATGTGATACCGTATTGTAATCTGGCAGTTATCTATTATCGGTTCGGTTATATGTGATATAACCACATTGTCGAATGAAGTGTTGATTTGATAATGTGATATATAGATGAATGATATTAGTCGGTCATATGTGATATAACCGGATTATTAAATCAAGTGTTGATTTAATAATGTGATATATATTATATATGATATAATTATATCTTAACTAATATCATTAGCTCACTAATTATTCATCTTTATATATATATATATATATATATATTAATATATATGATATGATATATATATATATAATGAAGCATGGCTTGATTTTCTATTTTTGAGAAAAATAGAAATGAGGTGTAAATTGAGAGCATGGTTGCAAGCATAGGAGTTATATTTGTTTTTTCATCTTGACTCACTATTCAAGCATGGCTGCAATTTTATTTTAAAAAATTCCATGCTTGAATGAGTGGGGGTCAAGAGTTGCCATTCATTTCTTTGTTCATTCTCAATACGTAGCCATTTTCATGCTTTGCTCCCATGGTTGCTCTCTAGCTTTTTCTTCACCTCACTTCTAAGTTCAAACCCTCACATGTGATGTGAATCATTGAACTTGTGAAAACCCCAGTGAGCAAATTAATCCCCTGCTTCACCATCTCACATTAGATTAGCAATTTGATGTGGAGTGTTGCCTTCACTAATGAGATTAGTGAAGGGTTAGCTTGAGCTAATGGACTTCGGGTGGATCGTCTTTGGCGCGAAGATCATAAAGGAGGTTTGTTCAACTCGAAGAGGGGCCTAGTAGAGTCCTGTGGACTTCGACCCGGAGCTATTGAAGAGAAGGACTCGAACTACAAAGGTTGTATGCTCTTTTCTTCTCTTAAGTTCATCACATCACAAAGGCAAACCATTAATAATCTAGTAAAGATCTTGTTAGTCTAACTTAGCACCTAATAAAAATTAAAATTTGGCATGCTTGATGCCTCTAGAACCTCATGGTGATGCTAAGGTCGACTTTCAAAAATATGGTTGTCACAGGTGTTTATCCACATAGGATCTGGATAATGTATCAAGAATTTTGGTGACTAAATCTATGTCGATAAATCTAGATTTGGGAAGTGTCCCAATCCGGGTACTTGACACTATTCTAAAAGGGTTTAGAATGGACAACTCCTAGCGTGGTGGTGTACCCGCATGTGATGGGGTCATCCTCTCTAAAAAGATGTCTTCTAGACTGATGAAGAGAGGGACTTGCGTGAATGACATTTCAATTACTTTGACAATTAGGTCAATCATGTAATGTCATGTGCCAATCCAGATGTTGCTTTTACACTTGCTATAGTAAGCGGATATTAATCCAATTCTTGAGAAACAAAGGGAAATAATGAAGAACATATTAGGATGTTCTTGGTATATGGTAACGGCAGCCTCCTATAAGAGACGGTTACCGGTTCTGGCTTCCAAGGTGACCTGGATGACAGAGTGGCTGTCAGAATTATAAATTTACTCTCTTCTGAGGGGCAGTATGTTGGACTGGGTTCCAAAAAAATTCTGAGGCAAACATGGCGCAGGATGCTGATTAAATTCAGTGGAGGATACAGCTTAAGAAGTTTGTTGGATAAAATTGTTCATTTATGAACTTGGTCCCATCAGATATCTAGGCAAATTCTAAGGAAGATTATCGCTCAAGTCAGAAGATAGTTGATCTCTGTGAATTTGAGATATAAAGGGATAAAGTTAGAAACATTATAGCGGATCCACTCACTGAGGCTATTTGTTGAAGACACGAGCTGTTAGTAGAGAAGTTGGGTATTCGGTAGCACACGAGCTGTGGGTATGCGATACCGCAATAATTGGCCTTAAGTGCAAGTGGGAGATTGTTGGATATAGTGTCCTCAAGCCAATTATTGTAATTGCAGGTAGGCAATTGTAGTAATTGAAGGAGGACCTATACGGTTAGAACAGTCTTGCTCGAGATGATAGTATGCTATCTGGTTTGTCCTTATCATTAATGTGTATATGTTTTACTCGTTATTACATGTCACTAATACAAGCCTGTAGGATCTTTGCTTGAATACCAGATTTGTGATGGTGATCATACTTGTAAGAGCTAGGTAGTCCATAAGAACATCCTTAAATGTCCATAGTCGTGGGAGTATCAAGACTGGGAATCGATATTCTAGAGTAGACTGGTGTATATATTTCTAGACCGCGACAAGGGGCGGTGACAGGTGTTATAGCCATTGGTGTGTTGCACCTAAGATTGTATACAGGTTCTCACTGAAGGTGAGTACACCGGACGAACTTGCCAAGAACTTCTAGATGGTATTATACCTATCGTCAGATAGCAGTTCTCTGGTAACATAAGTACTGGTAGTCTGTTGACCTGAGATCGTCATTTGTCTTGTGTGAGTTCCCACTGTACTTAAATTACTACTCTACCATGGCTATACTGAGTCATGCAAATAGTTTTTAGTTGGGTACAATCCCGCACCACATGGAAGCAGTGAGCGATCGGAAGGGATTTGTCTCTCCCGGTATAGGGAGTCGATGTTGCGTTGTATTCGGTTGGCTATCACTATAAATCCCTAGACAGGGTGAATGAGATATACTTATAGGAGATCAGTAGTTTCTCGGTAGGTGATGAGCTTGATGCCGGCATGACTTATCGGGTTATTAGGGGTCTGACATTATCCACCCCCTAAACCCGGTATGCGACACTCTTAGACGAAGAGACCGGACTGTACAGTTATTGTCACTTACAGGCTCAGTAGGGGTATGGATGAGCTTGCTTGTCGACCTTCTATTCAGCGTACTGTCGAGTCTTTAGAGTTCTACACAGAGGGTTTTCCCGGTTCAGGCGAAACGATGTAGAGGTCGAATGTTGATACGTGCATGAGTCTAATTAAATACGTATACTGGATACACGAGCTTTAATCGGACATTTTGATAATACTAGCAGGTTTGAAAGATAGCCAAATCACTGTGAGCTAGTATTATATCTCTTGTTTTCTCTCTTTTTGTAATCACATTTTTATACGAATACGGATATTTGTATTTTGATATGAATACGGGTATTTATACGAATACGACTATTTGAATGAATATGGTGTAACGTTTTAAAAATAATTAAATAAATAATTAAATAAACAAAATCGTTTAAGTGAATTTTCTGATTTTCGGCAAAATTAGCGGTCTTTTCCGTAAAATGTCAAAATAGGTATTTTTCATTATAGACCTAATTATACAAAATTTAGATAAGATATTACTATAAATTGGTCACTAAAATGTCACTTAAAATTTTCTAGTTAATTAAAAAAAATTCCTTAATTAATTATTTTTAATATTAGTTTAAGCTTTTAAAAATACATTTAATTAGTGGTAAATACAAATTTAATTGGGTAAATTACATAATTAGGAACCATTATAAACTAAAGTTAAGTGTAACAAAATTTTTAGCAAAACATTTCAAGTTTAATAGTTTATGGTAAAAGGGGTTTGAAAAATGAAAAGAAAAAGGGGTTTTTTTGAAAAGTTTTGATGTAACATGCAGTAATTGACCTTAGATGATATTTTCTTGTGGAAATTTCCACACAATTCTCTCATTTCATCCCCTCCCACAACTTGGCCAAGCCACCCTCCAACAGCCCCCATTTTCCCTTCATTTTCTTTCTTCAAAAATTCATGAAAAAGTGCACAAAATCCACCGAAATCAACAAATTTCTTCACAAATTCAAACCATAATCCTATTCCACCTCTTTCCAAAACCTAAATTATTTAAAACAAGGTGAAATGAGGCATCTTTCAAGGTCAAGTGCAAGCTAGGGCTCAACTTGTAAGGTATAAATCCTAATCCAGTTGTTAATTGTAGTTTAAATTGCTAGATTAAAAAGTTTTAGTGTGTTATTTGGTTATAAATTCTTGTTTATGAAATTCTAGAATTAGGGTTGTGATCTAATTAGGGTTTTCATTTGTGGGTATTGGTCTAAATTTGTAGTTTAACATATTAGGAAATGTCAAACCTAATCTAGTAGCAAAATTGATAGTTGTTGAATTTTAATTGTTTTAATTAGGTTCTTGTTGCAAACTAGATTTCTACAAAACATAAAAATATGTTAGATAAAATTATAATTAGGATTTTTATTATTAGACTGTGGTATTAGTGTGTAGATTAACATGTTAAATGAGCGTGAAACATAAACTAGTTGCAATCGCTAGCTTTCACTTTAAAAATTGTCATAATTTTGCTATTTTGTTTAACTAGGTTTTGAAAATATATTTAAAATAAGGGATTAAAAATAAAGTTAGGGTTTTAGAACATCCTTAAGGTTTCAAGGAGTTGTTTAACGATTTAAAATATGCAAAATCAAGTTTGGAAGTGAAATTGTGGAATTTTTCATAAAAATACCGAAATCTGGTAAGTTTACAAACTAGAATTTCAATTTAATACAATTTAGGGTGTTAAAAATATAGTAATAGTTTATATAAGCTAGTTATGCTATTTAATGAGTATTATGACCATTAGTTTAATTTAAACATCGAGTTTTGAAGTAAAACAGTAAATTGGCGTTTTCAGGTTTTTACGAAATCGGACGATTTGATCGATTGTAGGGTTTCGATGAATTAAATCATGTTTTATATTATAAGTAATGAGTGTTAAAACTATGAGTTGTTTGTTGGTGTTTTATCTCGATCAATCGGCGTTTGTATGCCGATATCGAGCGATATTTGGTTCTTCTGCATGAGCGGGTCATAGGTTTTAACCTATGAGCGTTTCGTGCGTCATTTCGGTTCTGTCCGTGATTCAGTTTACGATATTATATGTGTTTGCATATAGGTACCCCTCACGTGGATTTCGGACGATGAAAAAGAGGGTGGCGACACCGTCTTCGGCAGACATGGACTAGGTAAGTAGATGTATATCTACGGGGGAAGTCGAGTGGATGGCGTTTAGCACCCCCGTAAACGTAGAATAGGTATATTACTTATTGTCATTAGGAAGCCAGACGTGACCTTAGAATTTCGGTGAGTAGGACCCTAGTAATGACCTTAGGTTGGACTAGATTGATTTAGAAAGAGCTTACCCGAGAATGAATATCTTGGAGGAGATTCGTACGTTTCAGGTAGATACACACACGCACACACAGAACTCAATGTGGTGTATACGTGTATGTATATATATATATAGGACTAGGTGTAGGCATATATATATACACAACACGTATATGTGATATAAGGATGTGATATGATACACGGGGATGAAACAATATAACTGGGCTTGATGCTGTGATTCTTGGCTATACGGTCGTGTTATGATGTAGCGGATCATTAAAAAATGAGATAATGAATAGGTATACATAAATAAAAATGGGTGGTGATGATATTGAGGTACATGTGACTCTAAAATAGAATCCGGACCGTAACCTGTGCCTGAAATTACGATATGATATAAGTGTGACTTAATCACAATATGATATATGTGACATGACATTTCTGAGGATAAATTAATGATGTATAATTATGCTGACAATGATATATGATTGATGTATGCGATTACAGTATAGCACCTTGATCATGATATGTGTTGATGATGATATTATACGAATGATGAGACACGTAGGTGATACTTGACCCGTACCCCGATATTGGGATGTCGTACGATGGATTTTACCGTACGAGGCATAGATGTGATGATTGATCCACACTCTTGTTTCGAGGAAACCGTACTACGTATGTGACGCTATTGAGGCTGGATCGCCGACTATTAGAGATATGGACTCAGATTTTAGGTGTACCCTTATTTCTTATCGACTAGTTCTTAGGTTTAGTTCTTTAGGAGGTTAGATGGACACTAGTTAGGCTCGAGACATATAGTTGTAGTTATACTTGTATATCAAATAAGTGGTTATTGCACATCTTTCTTTACATTCATACTGTAATCATAATGTGCATGTTCATACATATGTTTCTATAGTCAGAATCAAACTCTGCCTGTTAGGACACTAGCACCATTACCGATGATGCGCATATTCCACACACACTTATTTGCCGTCTCACACACATCATCATCGTTAATTGCTATGTCACGTACACTTTAGAATATATTATCTTTTATTGATAGAATCAGCTAGAGACTTGATCAATATAATATTGTGATTATTCTCAGATGTTAGTCTAGACATTGCATTTATTACATAGACATGTCATGCATTC
The DNA here is from genome assembly GCA_030015575.1 of Agapanthus africanus. NCBI lineage: Eukaryota > Viridiplantae > Streptophyta > Magnoliopsida > Asparagales > Amaryllidaceae > Agapanthus > Agapanthus africanus. The sequence goes on from CM057341.1 coordinate 265,688,636, forward strand.
ACATTTTCATGTTATTATGCAGTATTGTGGGGATTATGCTGATACTTATCATTTGCTTACTCATGATATTGGGATTTTGGATTTCTATGAGATTTCTGGATTTTTGGGGAAAACCGCAAAAATATATTTATAAAAACTTCTCTCTCTCCTCTTCTCTTTTTAAAATATAAGTTGCGGTTTTCTCATGATGTATGTATCGTCCACCATGAGATTTCATGTTTTTTGTTGGATTTCGAGACCCGATTCGAGGAGTGGATGAACCGTCTCGGGTACATGGTGGGCCCGGTATGGTACCCCGGGGCAAGAAGATCGAGTTGTAGACGATGAGCCTAGCAGGGGAAGGCTACCTACCGGTGATGTCTGGCGCGGCGGATATCCGGAGGATACCGACCGTTGTCGTGAGATTTGATGATATGGGCCGATCCAGACTGACGGAGCCCGAGATATTGAGACTATGAGGTATTGAGACTTGAGATTTACATGTTTTGTGTCGATACTTAACACGGATTTCCATGGATTTCATCGATGATATTCAGATTTCTATACAAATTACCATGATAAAAGTTAAAGATTTCTTATACAGATATATCTAGATTTCAGGACTGATTGTTTTACATTCTTGGTGCATGCATACTCATTCACATGACATATTATTATTTGAGGCATTGATACGAGCAGGGAGCATTTGCACTTACACGTAGTTTATTACCCTGTCTTTACTTGATGACTAGTAGTATATTAGTATATTATATGACCTAGGACAACGTCATGCATTCGATTTCTTTTCGTAGATGTCTTCTACTCACAAGTTGGCATCTCACCCCCGTTGTGCCAAATTTTATTACAGGTTTGATGTACAGGTTTTCTTGGCAGCTTGCTGGTACATCATTTCATTCAGGGTGATTTGCACGGTAGGTTGGTTCACTTGTATCTGGACCGCTGTTGTACTTTTAATTATTTCATTTGTATCTAGTAAGCTCCATCAACCAAACTTGTTTTTATTTGATAGTTTACTAGACCATTTATTTATTTCGACCTTAGAGACGCGTGTATTATTCTGATCTGGTGGTTTTGTTTTCTTTTGAGTTTTGAGCCTCGCCTTTTGGCGTTGTATACTATTATGCAGTGGTGTGGTTGTTTCCGCCTGTTGGCGTTGAGCTAGCTCCCGTTTGAGGATGCTTTTTATTGTTTGTATGTATTTATTCTTGTTTGTACCCGTTTGGGGCCAGTTTTTACAAAGGAGACTCTGCCGAAATTTTTGAGAAAAATTGGATGGTGTTTTTAAACTTGTTTTCTTCATGTTTTCCTTTACTTCTTCTTCTTTTATGGTTTAGATTTCTGGGCTTCGGCTTACTTAGGTTACGTTGCGCCTCTAGACGCTTCGTAATCTAAGTGTCAGTCACGTTCCGTACTTTCGGGTCGTGACAAAGTTGGTATCAGAGCGCTAGGTTTAACCTTGTATATGTTTAGGGTGACCCTTGGTTGATGGAGTAGGCGACTTAGGTAGAGTGACGTACCGTGGGTATGATCCGCGGCATACTTACGATACGCTACTCTTCTTAAGTAGCCTTAGGATGTACATTTGTTTGCACCGCATTTCATTCGTTCCTTTGATCTATCTTCGTCGATATCGGAGGGTGGTTTCTATTACTATGGGCGCACGGGCAAAGGGAGCTGCGGCCCGAATGTGATAACCATGAGGGTATTGGTGAAAGGTTCCTAGGCACCCTATAGAGGTCTCACAAGGCATCAACCATGCCAATTTAAAAATTTACGGTGCCGAGAAACCCTAAACTACGGATCGTTGGCTAAAGTTTAGGCGAAACTAGAGACTAGTTAACAACTTAACTATAAAGAATACGGAAATACAACCTTTGTAGATCCGGTTCTCCACCTCCATAGCTCCGCAACGAAGTATCCTCACTGTCCAAATCGAAATCCGGGCTCTTGCGTCGGCTTCATCGGAGAAGAAGCGGGCTAGGTCATCGACGACGTGCCGAAGATGATCTACGTCGAAGCATCGCTAAATCAAGCTCCACCTTCACCAAGCCATGAAAACTGTAAGTCCACGTTGCGACCCCCGGTTCTTACGGGGAGGCGGAAACGGTATAAAATCAAAATTTTAACGCAAGAGGCAACATGGACTAAGCTAAGTCGGGATCTTTACCTAAACTAAAACTAGCATACTAAGCTAAAGATATTTAGCTACTCGGATGAAGATGGTTATACCTAAACTTGAACTCCTTCTCTTCAAGCTCCGATGGTGGTTCGATGGCTCCTTCTCGTTGTCTCCGTACGCCGAAGATAGATCCACTTGAAAGCTCCAACCTTTAGCTCCTTCTTCGTTCTTTGAAGAAACTAGTTCACTTGGTTTGCTAAACCTAGTGAACTAGAATGAGTAGAGATGATTTAGAATGGGATTTTATCCATGGTTCTTGATTCTCAACTCATGAGACAAGAGAACCATAGATCAAGAGAGGGAGCAAGAGGTTGAGGATGAGAGCAAGAGGAGAGCTCAAGAACAAGAGAGAGAATGAGCAAGAAAGAATGAGCAACTCTTTTGTATTTCACCCTCTCATAATCCAAAGTGATCATAACTCATCATATCAAAAAAGTCTTATGTGATGGTTTGAAGCAACCATAAGCTTATCATGTCATGCACTCATTTTACTCAAATGAGCAAGCAAGAAAAAGTCTTTGGCATGAAATGATAACCATGGTTATCATGATGGTCAACTAGTCAAGCCTAGTCAACCGGTCAACAAGTCAACAAAAGTCAACAAGTCACCAAAGTCAACAAGTCAACAAAAGTCAACAAGTCAACAACCATATCACCATAACACTTAATTAATATAATAGTTAATCACATATCATATTCTCATTAGGGTTGAGCATAAAGTCAAAAAGTCAACGGTCAACTGTCAACAACCCTAATGAGAATCCGCTGCCTCTGCCTCCCTGTCAACTGTGCATACACACCCGCATCCGCGTTCTGAGGAACACGAATGCAAACTGGATAAATCCAATCCTATAAGGTACACTAGGATCTGGCTTAAACCAAAGCCCGCTAGTGTAAACTGTCCGGACACTGTACGTGCACAAGTGCACGGATGTGACCGAACCCTGTCGCAAAACCATGCGACCTGTCGCAATACCATGCGACCTCTACTCTTTTGCCTAAAGGCGAAAAGCTTTCTGTGTGGGACTCTAAAGACTCGACACTACGCTGGCAGTGGGTTTAACCACAGACCGCAAGCGGCACTAGCTGTGCGTAACGGTCCCCAGGTAATGCCGACAAGAAGACCGACGAGGCGAAACCCATCTGAACTCCTACTGAGCCTGAGCGTGACATTCTCCGTACAGTCCGGTCTGTTCGTCTGATACATCGCATGGCGGGCCTAGGGGGCGGTAAACGTCAGTCCCCCAATAGCGGTACAAGTCGTGCCGGAGTGAAGCCCAATACACCCTGAGATAACACTGGAAACCTACCAGTATATCTCGTTTGCCCTGGCCAGGGACTACTCGTGTAATGGCTCTCCTAGACACAGCGCGATGTCAACCCCCAATACCGGGAGAGACGAATCCTGTCTAACCGTCACTGCCTCCAAGTGCTTCGGGACTGCACCCAACTACCACCTGTTTGCACGACTCCTTTGAGCCGTGGTAGGGTAGTGATCAAAGTACAGTGGGAACACACCCGAGGCGAAGTGACAGTGTCAAGTCAGCGGACTAAGCTGTACTCATGTCACCTGGGAACTGATAACTGACGATAGGTATAATACCAACTAGTCAGTTCCCGACGAGTCCTGTCCAGTGTACCCGTAACCTAACGAGCACCCGCATACTATCTCAAGTACGACGTACTGACGGCTGTGGGACAGACCGTCTCCCACACTGGGATGAGAAGCGCATGCGCTGGTCTACTCCGGAGTATCGATGCCCTGTCTCGATAGTCCTGCGACCAGGGACCTGAATAAGGATGTGCTTATAGATTACCCAGCCCCCACTAGTGTGACTGCCATCACAACGCTGGTAATCAAGCAAAGATCCTAAGGGCTCCACTAATGCGTATAAGTGATATACTGAAATAAACACAAGTACACATTGAAGTAGAAACAAACCAAGTAGCATACTACTATTTTGAGCAAGATTGTATATACAAGGTGAATATCCCAAGCATCCATTAAGTAATATACAAACTAGTATGATACAGTAATGGCCTCTAGGGCATATACACTAACAATCTCCCACTTGCACTAAGGCCATGTACTGGCGTATCGAAGACCTATCATCTCGATCAGCCGCTCGAACTGAGTCTGGGGCAGGGCCTTGGTGAATGGATCAGCAGTGTTATCTTCTGAAGCGACTCTCCAAACCTCGATCTCCTGGCGATCTACGATCTCCCTGATCAGGTGATACCGCCTCAAGATGTGCCTGGATCTCTGATGGGACCTGGGTTCCTTCGCTAAAGCTATAGCCCCATTGTTGTCGCAATACAGAGGTATTGGATCAACAATGGACGGAACCACCTGAAGTTCTTTCAAGAACTTCCTCATCCAGACAGCTTCTTTTGCGGCATCAGATGCAGCGATGTATTCCGCTTCCATCGTCGAGTCTGCAACGGTTTCTTGTTTGGAACTCTTCCAACACACCGCCCCTCCATTGAGGGTAAAGACAAAACCCGACATGGACTTGGAATCATCCTTGTCACTCTGGAAGCTGGAGTCAGCAAAGGCCTCGATCTGGAGGTCTTTTCCACCATACACCAAGAACATCTCCTTAGTCCTTCTCAGGTACTTGAGAATGTTCTTTACCGCTATCCAGTGTTTCTCCCCAGGGTTTGACTGATACCGGCTTACCACACTCAGTGCATAAGCTACATCCGGTCTGGTACACAACATCGCATACATTATAGAGCCTACCGCAGAAGCGTAGGGTATAATAGACATGCGATCCCTCTCCAAATCAGTCTTGGGAGACATCTCTTTAGAGAGGGTGATCCCGTGACAAGCCGGTAGGTTACCGCGCTTGGAATCTTCCATACTGAATCTCTTCAGTATGGTGTCGATGTACCTGGACTGTGAAAGTCCTAATATCCTCTTGGATCTGTCACGGTAGATCCGGATACCCAGAATGTACGAGGCATCACCCAGGTCTTTCATGGAGAACCTGTGTGACAAGAACCCCTTGACAGATTGTAGCATAGGAATGTCATTTCCTATTAAGAGAATGTCATCCACGTATAAAACGAGGAATACTACAGTTCTCGCTACAAATCTACTATAGATGCATGGTTCATCTGGATTTTTGATAAAGCCAAATTCTTTGACCGTCTCATCAAAGCAGATGTTCCAACTCCGCGATGCCTGCTTTAGTCCATAGATGGACTTAAGCAACTTGCACACCTTTCCGCTGCTCCCACTCTGAATGAAACCCTCTGGCTGGTCCATATAGACACACTCCTCTAAATTTCCATTTAGAAAAGCTGTCTTTACGTCCATTTGCCAGATCTCATAATCGTGGAAGGCAGCAATGGCAAGAAGGATCCGAATGGATTTCAGCATGGCTACTGGAGAAAAGGTTTCGTCGTAGTCCAAGCCAGGTCTTTGACGAAAACCCTTTGCTACCAGCCTAGCTTTATAGGTCTCAACCTGTCCATCTACACCAATCTTCCTTTTGAAGATCCACTTGCATCCTACGGGTTTTACCCCGTCTGGAGCAATGTCCAACGTCCATACCTTGTTGGTGTACATGGACTCCATTTCGGTCCGCATTGCATCCAGCCATTTCACTGAGTCAACGCTCTGAACGGCCTGCTGGAAGCTAGTAGGCTCATCATAATCTATGATGCAATCCTCTCTATCCCCGTCTATGAGAAAACCGCAGTATCTCTCGGGCGGATGAGTCTGCCTACTACTCCTGCGGAGTGGCGCAGGAATGTCCTGTTCTGTTGAACCCTCTGGTTCCACTAAGCTTTCAGTAACAGTCTGTGGTTCTGGAACTTCTTCCAGTTCTATTGTGTTCCCACTTATCTGGGTTTCCAAAAACTCAGTTTCCAAGAAGCGGGCATGCTGAGAAACAAAGACCTTTTGTTCCTCAGCTGAATAGAAAAGATACCCCCTAGAGTTCCTTGGGTATCCCACAAACTTACACTGTACTGAACGTGCCTCAAGCTTGTCCGCATGCTGCTTTTTTACAAAAGCTGGACATCCCCATACCTTAAGATACTTAAGACAGGGTTTCTTCCCAGTCCACATCTCATATGGGGTGGTAGGCACAGTCTTGGTGGGAGCCTTGTTCAAGAGATACGCAGCTGCTTCTAGTGCATATCCCCAGAATGATCGCGGTAACTCAGCGTTACTCATCATGGACCGAACCATATCCAATAGGGTTCGGTTCCGTCTCTCCGATACACCATTATGTTGCGGAGTGTATGGAGGAGTAAGCTGAGAGAGAATACCATTCTCTTTTAAGTAATTCAGGAATTCGGCACTTAAGTATTCTCCACCTCGATCCGATCTTAGAATCTTAATACTTTTGCCGGTCTGTTTCTCTACTTCATTCTTATACTCCTGGAATTTTCCAAAGGCCTCGGACTTATGTTTCATCAAGAAGACATAACCGTACCTTGAGAAGTCATCCGTAAAAGTAATGAAGTAAGAATGTCCGCTTCGGGCATGTGTAGACATTGGACCGCACACGTCACTGTGTACGAGTCCTAAGAGCTCGCTCGCTCTTACTCCTTGTCCAGTAAACGGAGTCTTTGTCATCTTTCCTTTGAGACAAGATTGACAAGTGGCATACGATTGATATTCGAACGCATTCAAATATCCTTCTGTATGTAACTTAGTCAACCTTCTCTCATTGATGTGACCCAATCTACAATGCCATAAGAAAGTCTGATTCATTTCCGGAGACTTTCTTTTGTGTGTATTCTGGACATTGAAAATCTGTGGTTGGTTTAACACGTATATACCATTACTCAATGTACCTGACCCAATCAAAACTTGATTAAGGTGAATGTTTACAACATTACTTACAAACGCAAATTCATAACCTTCTTTAGAAACTAAAGATACAGAAATGATATTACAAGTTGCGTTGGGTACAAAAAAGCAATTACGCAAAACCAAAACATGTCCATCTGACATTCCCAGGTGATAGTCCCCCACGGCTTTAGCATCCATGCTAGCTCCGTTCGCAACTTTGAGGGTCATGTCACCTGCCTTCAAAACACTACGGTTTCTCAACGCCTGCAAAGAATTACAGATATGAGATCCTGACCCGGTATCCAATACCCAGGAAGTAGAGTTTATTGAAAGACAGTTTTCAATAACATACACACCTGAAGCTGAAGCTGCAACCTGCTTCAATTCCTGTGTTCTGGCCTTCCAGGCCCTGCAATCATTCTTCCAGTGTCCTTTCTTATGACAATAGAAGCATTCTTCCTTATCCACAAGCTTCCCCGCTATCTTTGTTGCTTTGCCTTTTCCCTTCGTATCCACTTTACCAACACCGCCCCTTGGTTTGGCGGGGGCCTTCTTCTTCTTTCCCTTGGCTTTCGCCTTGGACCTAGAAGAAGATGATCCTCCTACAAACAAAGTGGATGTTTCCCTACCTTTCTGTAGGGTGCCCTCTGCGCTCCTCAGCATGTTGAGGAGCTCTGATAGTTCAACCTCTTTTTCTTGTAGGTTGAAGTTCAGTATAAACTGGGCGTAAGTGGAAGGAAGGGACTGGAGAACTATATCCGTATATAGCTCACTCTCCAATGTGATCCCTAGGTCAGCGAGCTCCTCAATGAAGCCGATCATCTTTAGCACATGCTCGGCTACTGATGATCCGACGGCCATTCTTGTCGAAAATAACTTTCTCGACGCTTCGTATCTTGCGATACGTGATTGCTCTCCATACAGTTCTTTTGTATGGAGCAATATGGACTCCATGTCCATATTCTCATGCCTCCTCTGATGTTCGTTGTCCATCGAGGCAAGCAGGAGGCACTTGGCCTTCGCGCTATCAATCTCCCAAGTCTTGCGGATTTCCTTATCCGCGACACTGGAAGTTGGACCAGGGACAGGGGGAGCTTTGGTGGTAAGAAGATACCCCAGCTTGTCATAAGTGATTGCTATCGTGACATTCCTGAGCCAATCTTTGTAGTTTGGCCCTGTCAGTTTGTTTTTATCTAGGAGTAACTTAAGTCCAGTCATGTTGATTGGTCGCTGCAATTAGGAGAGAGAAGAAGAAACACTCAGCATGATGCTCTTGCAAGTTTAGAGTGGTTTTTAGTTTGTCTAAACAGGATGGCTCCCACTGTTTCTCGAATCCCTCCTCAAACCATAAAGGAAGAATTAGTCAGGATCAATCCCACCGTACAATACTTGCTTAACCGTTCAGCCAGGCCGGTGTCGGTACTTCGAGGGAGGTTTTCCAACGCTTTCGCGAAGTTCCTTAATTAGAGAACCTCTTTTCCCTGGGGGCGTAGCCCCGCTAACACCTTTCTAGGCACCTACTAGGTTTATAGCATTGATCGTTAAGTGAGAAATTTCCCGAGGAGTAGCATATACTCACAGTAGGATCGGGATCCAAATATCATCGCGTGACGAAACTGAAGGAATCCTACCAGAATCATCACACTCCAAATGGTATGCAAATCTAGCAAGTTTCAGTACTTATGAAACTCCCGATGTGGATTTTTGCCCCATGCTCTTATGACCTTGACGAAGGTCAACAAATCATAAGTCACATGTCAAGTTCTGCCCGTCATTATCCAGGTTAATTTGAATCCACCCGTATATACCCTTGACGAAGGTCAACAAGGTAATGCGAATGTCCCAAACCAACGCATCTATCTATGCTACATATGAATACCCAATAGCTACCAATCACTATGCCTTGACGAAGGTCAACAAACACAGCTTGAATACTATTGAATATTCATACGAAACGACGGAGGGCTACGAATGGTTTTGGCAAAACCGTGAACGTAGTGAACTTGATTTGGTCGATGGAACGAGATAGCTTTTAAAAGGAGTGGCTCAAGCTCCGCATTTTAAAAGTTGTTTTTGAAAAGAACCGAGTGGTTTTTCGAAAGTGTTCCAACGACTTTAGCTTGGTTTATTATCTTGCATTAGTTCTTTTAATGCGTGATATTCTTGCATTAGTTCTTTTAATGCGTCCCATCATTTAATCCTACCATTGCAGAAAACAACCAAAATATGACGTACGCTTATGCCATTCGCATTCGCCACGGGGCCCCGTCATTACCCGTTAGGTTACTTAACTAACGACAGAGCGGGGGCTGGGCTAGCGCGTCTGTAAAACATAAGCAACGCCTAAATAATATCATATATAGATATACTGCAATGATAAACATTTCAGATCACAGATAAATACATTGGATATACTAGGAATCTGTAATTTGTACGAGCCTGTAACAAAAACAGATTACACGGTCGCGGTGAATAGCCAAAACCCCACCCAAGACCCCTACGGGTGCGGCAAACTACCCGCCAAGTACCCGAAGCGTAGCAACCTCCCTCATCTCCATGAGTAGGCCACTCGACACTTCGGCATACCCGGTAGTTTGTGCACCCCTCCATGGGTCTATCCTAGGAGCAAAAACAGTAAAAAGAAATTATACAATGACGGCTACAACCCCGACCCGGTTGTGCGGCCATACAAATAATTATTACATCAATTTACAAATTTACATGAATTGCAAGAAAAGAAAACTCTCGTCTCACAACCCCCGGCTATTCACCCGCGACAATCCAACATATTTATATACACATTCCAGCACATTACAGATCATGTATAACCCCGACCAATCGACTTATAGCGATTAGCCGACGTTCAATACATGCAAACATCACAGATATAACCATCATAGTCAAAGTGCAGTGAAGTTCGGAAAAAATACGGAATTATAGGACCCCAAAAGGAAATTTCTTTTCTGGAAAATCTGGGCACATATAATATATTCCAAAAATCCCAAAACCAACACATACACACACTGCACGAAAAACGATGCACAGAAGACGACAAAGAGCGGCGGTTCCGCGGCGGATGCCTAGCTCGCGCGGCGGAAGGGCGGCGGTTTGAACGAATTACTGTATCGTTTTTCTTGGGTGTTCACATAAAACCCTGAGCCGAATTTACAAGTGTAAAGTTTTTCATTTTGAGCCAAAAAAATTTCAACAGAAACTCAGTTTTCAGTTTTTATTTTTAAAAGTTTGGTTTTTGGATTTTTCCGGTTCCGAACTTCGTTACACTTCACTACCAAGCTAGTTTAAGTTTAGTTAGGCTCTGATACCACTGTAAGTCCACGTTGCGACCCCCGGTTCTTACGGGGAGGCGGAAACGGTATAAAATCAAAATTTTAACGCAAGAGGCAACATGGACTAAGCTAGGTCGGGATCTTTACCTAAACTAAAACTAGCATACTAAGCTAAAGATATTTAGCTACTCGGATGAAGATGGTTATACCTAAACTTGAACTCCTTCTCTTCAAGCTCCGATGGTGGTTCGATGGCTCCTTCTCGTTGTCTCCGTACGCCAAAGATAGATCCACTTGAAAGCTCCAACCTTTAGCTCCTTCTTCGTTCTTTGAAGAAACTAGTTCACTTGGTTTGCTAAACCTAGTGAACTAGAATGAGTAGAGATGATTTAGAATGGGATTTTATCTATGGTTCTTGATTCTCAACTCATGAGACAAGAGAACCATAGATCAAGAGAGGGAGCAAGAGGTTGAGGATGAGAGCAAGAGGAAAGCTCAAGAACAAGAGAGAGAATGAGCAAGAAAGAATGAGCAACTCTTTTGTCTTTCACCCTCTCATAATCCAAGGTGATCATAACTCATCATATCAAAAAAGTCTTATGTGATGGTTTGAAGCAACCATAAGCTTATCATGTCATGCACTCATTTTACTCAAATGAGCAAGCAAGAAAAAGTCTTTGGCATGAAATGATAACCATGGTTATCATGATGGTCAACTAGTCAAGCCTAGTCAACCGGTCAACAAGTCAACAAAAGTCAACAAGTCACCAAAGTCAACAAGTCAACAAAAGTCAACAAGTCAACAACCATATCACCATAACACTTAATTAATATAATAGTTAATCACATATCATATTCTCATTAGGGTTGAGCATAAAGTCAAAAAGTCAACGGTCAACTGTCAACAACCCTAATGAGAATCCGCTGCCTCTGCCTCCCTGTCAACTGTGCATACACACCTGCATCCGCGTTCCGAGGAACACGAATGCAAACTGGATAAATCCAATCCCATAAGGTACACTAGGATCTGGCTTAAACCAAAGCCCGCTAGTGTAAACTGTCCGGACACTGTACGTGCACAAGTGCACGGATGTGACCGAACCCTGTCGCAAAACCATGCGACCTGTCGCAATACCATGCGACCTCTACTCTTTTGCCTAAAGGCGAAAAGCTTTCTGTGTGGGACTCTAAAGACTCGACACTACGCTGGCAGTGGGTTTAACCACAGACCGCAAGCGGCACTAGCTGTGCGTAACGGTCCCCAGGTAATGCCGACAAGAAGACCGACGAGGCGAAACCCATCTGAACTCCTACTGAGCCTGAGCGTGACATTCTCCGTACAGTCCGGTCTGTTCGTCTGATACATCGCATGGCGGGCCTAGGGGGCGGTAAACGTCAGTCCCCCAATAGCGGTACAAGTCGTGCCGGAGTGAAGCCCAATACACCCTGAGATAACACTGGAAACCTACCAGTATATCTCGTTTGCCCTGGCCAGGGACTACTCGTGTAATGGCTCTCCTAGACACAGCGCGATGTCAACCCCTAATACCGGGAGAGACGAATCCTGTCTAACCGTCACTGCCTCCAAGTGCTTCGGGACTGCACCCAACTACCACCTGTTTGCACGACTCCTTTGAGCCGTGGTAGGGTAGTGATCAAAGTACAGTGGGAACACACCCGAGGCGAAGTGACAGTGTCAAGTCAGCGGACTAAGCTGTACTCATGTCACCTGGGAACTGATAACTGACGATAGGTATAATACCAACTAGTCAGTTCCCGACGAGTCCTGTCCAGTGTACCCGTAACCTAACGAGCACCCGCATACTATCTCAAGTACGACGTACTGACGGCTGTGGGACAGACCGTCTCCCACACTGGGATGAGAAGCGCATGCGCTGGTCTACTCCGGAGTATCGATGCCCTGTCTCGATAGTTCTGCGACCAGGGACCTGAATAAGGATGTGCTTATAGATTACCCAGCCCCCACTAGTATGACTGCCATCACAACGCTGGTAATCAAGCAAAGATCCTAAGGGCTCCACTAATGCGTATAAGTGATATACTGAAATAAACACAAGTACACATTGAAGTAGAAACAAACCAAGTAGCATACTACTATTTTGAGCAAGATTGTATATACAAGGTGAATATCCCAAGCATCCATTAAGTAATATACAAACTAGTATGATACAGTAATGGCCTCTAGGGCATATACACTAACAAAAACTTGTGAAGGAAACACACTCTACTACTTGGCAAGAGGTAGAGGATGAAGAAATAGGAAGTGGGTTCACTTTAGAATTGGATTTCTCACTCATTTTCACATTCCACCATTGTTGGTAGAAAGCTTTCTTCAAGGTTGAAGATGAAGAAGAAGAAGAAGATAATGATATGATAAGTTGTTTTTTAAAAAATGAAAAGAAAATGAAAACTTATCATAATGTAAACCATGGTCAAGTGTAGAGATTAAACTAGGGTTAGTGGGAATGGTTAGGGTTAAGGATGAGATAAAAATGGTTGACTTGATCAAAGCTTCAAGAAGCTTCAACATAAAAACAAAACAAGCCACCATCCTTAAAACTTTCCAAAATGAATATATAAATAAATAAATAGATAATAAGAGAATAAACAAAACCCTAACCACTCTCACAACCATGGTTTAATCTTCATACAAATCCAAGTTAACATGTATCATCAAACATGACACAAACAAGTGCACAAAAGTATATCGCATATACAATGCGCACATCCGAGTGAGAAAATCCATCTTAAGTGAACCGATACTAGTTAACGCAAAGTAATATATCAAATATATAATTATGCATTAAATCATTAAATCAACACTTGATTTAACGATCCGGTCATATCGCATATAACCGACTAGTATCCAATGTATCGGCTTATCGAATCAACCCTCGATTCGATAACTAGGTTATATCGCATATAACCATTCGACACATTCATCGCGAGAATGAAATACGGTATCACATACACGCATTATTCTCGGTCCCGCACATATCTCATATGCGCTCCTATTTCGTTTTGCTTGAGCCAGGAAACCTCTGTGTAGGACTCTAAAGACTCGTCAATACGCCGGCAGCAGGTGATGATCATATCAAACACCCACAAACCGCAAGCGGTCTGCTAAACGTAACGGCCACCCGGGTATTGAGCGATCAGAAGATCGACGAGCAAGCCCGCTCACACTCCAGTGAATCCAACTAGTAACACTACCGTACAGTCCGGTCTGATCGTCTGATATGTCGCATATCTCGCCTAGGGGTGGTAAACGTCAGACCCCAATAGCTCGATAAGTCGTGTCGATATGAGGTCTATAACAATTCGAGAAACTACTGGTAACACTTACCAGTAAATCTCAGCAACCCTGGCCAGGGATTTCCTGTTATAGCCAATCGAACACAGCGCAACATCAACTCCCTATACCGGGAGAGACGAATCCCCTCCTATCGCTCATTGCCTCCATGTGACTCGGGACTGTACCCAAAAACCACCATTTTGCACGCCCTCTTGGACGTGGTAAGATGGAAATCAAAGCACAGTGGGAACCACACAAGACTCTATGACGATCTCGGGTCAACAGACTACTCTGTACCAGTGTCACCAGAGAACTGCCATCTGACGTGAGGTATAATACCATCTGGGAGTTCTCGGCGAGTCCGTCCAGTGTACCCAGTCTCTACTGAGCACCCGTATATCATCTCTGATGTCAAACACCAATGGATATGGGATCATCCATCGCCCATCTGTATGGGTCGAGAAGGTACACGCTAGTCTACTCTGGTATATCGATGCCCCGTCTTGATACACCCACGACTAGGGACTTTGAAGGATGTACTTATGGACTACCATGTCCCCACTAGTATGATCCACATCATAGTCCAGGTAGTCAAGTACAGATCCTAAGGGCTTTACCAACATGTAACAGGGAGACAATCAGTGTACACGTTAAGGTAAAGATTAACCAGATAGCATACTATCATGTCGAGCAAGAAAGTCCTCCCTATATATGTCCCAGCATCCACTACAATATACATCCTATGTATAGTAATGGCCTTTAGGGCATACATATAACTAACAATCTCCCACTTGCACTAGGGCCATCTGATAGCAGTGGTTGCAGTATCTCATACTCAACCATCCCATAAAAGTCTCTCTCTGGGAACAGGCCTTTGTGAGTGGATCCGCTGTGTTGTCCTCTGAGTCTACTCTCCTAACCTCGATCTCCCTGGAGATCAACCATCTCCATGATCAGGTGACACTGCCTTAGAATATGTCTGGATCACTGATGGGACCGACGTTCCTTGGCATAAGCCACAACTCTATTGTCTCACAATGGTTGGAACGTAGTTCATCTCATGAACCAATATACACCCAAACAGCCTCTTTGGTAGCGTCTAAAGTAGCGATGTATCCAACCTTTATCGTCTAGTATGTCACGGTATCTAGCTTGGAACTCTTCCAACATACCGTCCCTTTGCTTAGGGTAAAGACAATGCCTGTGACTGACATTCAGTCGTCTTTATCACCCTGGAACACTTCCAGTGATTCTCCCCAGGGTCGGTTGATACCTTCTCACTACAGCTAGTGAGTATCCTAACATCCATTTAGATCTATCTCATAGATCCAAAACTTAGGATTTAGGTGGTATCGTTTTGATCCTATATGGAGAATCATTGTGATAAGCGGAGATTGATCGAGCGTAGCATAGGAAACTCCTTCCCTATCAAGAGTATGTCATCCACGTACTCTACGAGGATCGTCACCATACTCCCTACTACCTTCTTGTTTATACAAGGTTCATCTACCATTTTGATGATGTCAACTTCTTTGACTAATCCATCAAAACAGATGTTCCAACTCCGCGATGCCTGCTTTATCCTATAAAGCATCTTGCACACGTTTCCGCTGCTCCCACTGTCTACGAGGCCCTCTGGCTGTGTACTTATAGACTCACTTTTCTAAAATATCATTTAGAAAAGCAGTCATGACACCCAACCGCCAGATATCGTAGTCATGGTATGTAGCCGTGGCAAGTAGGATCTGAATGGACTTAAGCATAGTCACTGGAAAAGGTTTCATCATCATCCACGCCTGGTCGATGACGAAAACCCTTAACAAGTCTAGCTTTGAAAGTCTCAACTTTTCCATGTACACCAAGTAATCTTCTCAAGATATACTTGCTCCTGATGGGGATTTAACCCTTCAGATATAGCAACCAAAGTCCATACTTTGTTGGTGTATAAGGATTCCATCTCAGATCGATAAACATCCAGCCATTCTTACAGAGTCTCACTCTTGATGGCCAGCTCGAAACTAGTTGGGTCATCATCTCATGATGCAATCCTTGCTCCCACTGTCATAGAGAAACCGAAGTATCTCTCAGGTGGGTGAGGAACCCTACTAGATCGGCGGAGAGGCTGAGCTTCGTTGGTTTCTACTGAATCCTCTGGTTGTACCAAATCATCTGCTGTAGTTCGTATAGCTGGAACACTTCCAGTTCTACATAACAGACCTTGCCTCGAGCTTGTCCGGATTTTTCCTTTTAGACATAGGCCGGACAATCCCAAATCTTAACTGGCTTAAGACATGGGCTCTTCCCATAGCATATCACATATGAAGCGGTAGTCAACTGATTTGATTGGAACCCTATTCAATAGGTATGCAGCTTCTTAAGTGCACAACTCCCTAAAAGGAAATAGGTAACTCAGTAATACTCATCATAGAGCACACCATATCATATAGGGTGTGATTGCTCCGCCCCGATATACCATCGTGTTATGGTGTATTCGGAGGAGTAATGCCGAGAGAGAATCTCATTCTCCTTTAGAATAGTCCAGGATTTCCGTGCTCAAGTATTCTCCTCCTTGATCACATCAAAGGACATAATACTTATACCCGTATTTTGGTTCTCTACTTCTCGCTTATATTCTATGAATATCTCAAAAGGTTCGGACTCATGTTTCAACAGGAACATATGTCTGAATCTTGAGAGATTATCAGAGAATGTAATGAAGTACAAAGAACCGGTCTTGGTATATGTAGACTGGGGACCTACATACATCAACATGTATCATCCCAAGAGTTCACTAACTCTTTCTCTGTTTCCAGTAAACGGAGCTATAGTCATCTTATCTTTGAGACATGACTGGCAAGTTTCAGAAGATGTAAATTCAAACTGATTTAAATATACATCTAAATGTAACTTCAGCCAGTCGGGTCGCATTGATCTGACCTAGTCTACAATACCTCAAGAAGGATTCGTTCATTTCTGAACTCTTCCTCTTGTGTGTGTTCTGTATACTAAGAACTGTAATTTGATTTAGAACATCAATGCTTTTAGATAACGTGCCTGAACCGATCAACTTTTGATATAGGAAATGTTCAAAACATTATCCAACAATACAGAATTTTATCATTTCTTTGCTAATAAAGAGATTGATATGATTTTGTATATCAGGTTCGGTATCTAATAACATTCGTTCAGAATCAATGTATTGGTAATACAGGGTGATAGTGACCGACAGACTTGGCTGCAACTCTTGCCCCGTTTTCTGCCTCATGAAACTTATCACCCGTTCTCAGTTTTTCTACCCTTTTGTAGCCCTATGTAACAGATTACATATCTGGGATCCGGATCCGGTATCATATACCAAGGATTTGGAGGATACTGAGAAACAGTTCTGTATAATGAACATACCCGAAGATGATGCATCAGCATGCACTCTCTTCGTTTGGGCGGCACGGGAAATCTGGTATTCCCCAATTTCCTGCTCTGTCTTATAACAATTATAAGTTGGAGCGGGACCAACGTTCCCCAGCTCAGTATAACAAGCGGGTTCGGTCAATAATCCGTATTATTATCTTGATTAAGGCGTGATATGGTCGCTACCTGGAGAGAGAGAGAAGAAAACACTCAGCGTGCGCTCTTGCAAGAATAGATTGGTTATTATTTTATCTAATCAGGATGGCTCCCACTGTTTTTTATCAAATCTTCCTTCAAACCCTAAAAGGAAAGACTAGCCGGGATTAATTATACACTACAAGTTCGCCAATCTTTCAGCCAGGCCAGTGTCGGTACTTTGAGGGAGGTCCCCCGTGCTTTCGCACGAACCTAATTAATGTAAACCTCGTTTTCCCAGAGGCGTAACCTCGTTGACACCTTTCTAGACACCTACTTGATCGGCTAATTGTAATGTATAAAACTCTCCCAGGAGTAACACTTACTCGCAGCGGGTATCGGGATCCAACTATCTCATAGAAGGTATGCAATATCATTGCAAATCTCAACACTTGAAATTCCCGATAATATTTTGCCCCCAGCACCCTATGACCTTGACGGAGGTCAACAAACCATAGGCTACTAGTCAAGTTCAACCCGTCATTTCTTGATCGAATTAAACCCACCCGCATGACCCTTGACGGAGGTCAACAAGGCCGCACGACTACCCTAACTCAATCTGCATCATATGCATAAACAGATAAATACTAGTTAGCTACCGCACACTACGCCTTGACGGAGGTCAACAAACGTAGCACGAATACTAAATAGGACTTATCTGAAATGACGGAGGGCTACGACAGGTTTTTCTGAAAACCTATTGCGTAATGAACTTGATATCGTTGTAGAATCAAATGTTTTTAAAATGGAGTGTTTTTGAGGCTTTTCTAGTTTTGCTAAAGGAGTCACTCCCGGTGAAGGGATCGTCGGTCCTTTCCTCGTCGAATGAGGTGCGGGATATATCATATATATCACTGTGCAAAGCAAAAACTCTTAAAAGCAATCAAAAGACAAACCGAGTGTGTAGCATCTGTCAGTTATTGCTAAAGGAGTCACTCCCGGTGAAGGGATCTCGGTCCTTTCCTTATCGAATAAGGTGCAGGATATATCACATATACCGCTGTGCAAAGCAAGAACTGTAGCTACCTGTTTTATTTTGAAATTCGATTCTACAACATCTTAGGTTTCTTTTATTTCATTAATCTCATTAATGAAGTCCCATCATTTAAGTTACCTAAACATCACAGATAAATACGACGTACACTTATGCCATCCGCATTCGCCTCGATATCCCCTCGTGCACCGTTAGGTTAGGTAACTAACGGCAGAGCGGGGCAGGGCTAGCGCGGGTGTAAAACATAAGTAACGCCTATATAATATATCATATATACTATATACTGTATCTATCACAGAACATCATATGATCACATCACAGATATCGCAGCAGAAGAATCATATGAAATATTGGATATACTAGGACGTCCGTGTTTTCAATACGAGCCAGTATAAAACACGGATTCCACGGTCGTGATGAATAGCCAAACCCACACCCCTAGACCCCTACGAGAGCGGCAAGCAACCCTACCAATTCTGGAGTTAGGAGACCCGGACTCGACTCCTCGAGTTGGTCTCCCACTGGACTCCAGAACCCGGTTACTTGTGCCTTCCTCCTTGGGTCTATCCTAGTGCGGAAAAGTAAATAATATACAAACGGTGACAACTTTCGCAACTTGGAAGCGCCCCAATAAAAGAATGTTACATACAAGTTTTTACATGAATGAAAATGAAAAACACTCATCTCACATAAAAACCTCCGGCTATTCAAACACGACGATCCAATATAACATATCCAGCAACACATAACATCACATGTCATCAACGTAAGTAAATATGCGCATCCCAATTGTCGTTGACATATAGCAACGAAACCGGCGATATCACATATTACACTTACAGTCACAGAAAAGAAAGTGTAAAACTACAACAGTTGGAATCCGCAACCACCTCAGACATCGCATGCCTGACCAAATGAATTACTTAGACATCACATGCCTAACAATTATAAACCCCGCATTTTAGTCTCATTATCGAAAACTCTTTTCAATATCAAGTCGGGTAATTCAACAAGATTCCCGACATCCTGATCGAATACTCGTCGCAAACTTTAGTAGGCGGCCGCACCCCCGATACCGTCGACGAAGTGCACCAAGGCGGAACACCGCTACCGCGAGCACCCGGACGGATGCTTTCGGCAACGAAGTTCTCCTACAGTCACTTGGTCGGGGCTATGGGGTGTAGCTGTCTATTAAGTTTACCCGGCGAGTATCCGCGTACGCTACGTGATTGCGACGGACTTTTGATCACATCAAAATTCCGTGGCAACCGATCAAGTGAGACTAAACTGCTATGTTTATAACATTCATTCAGTTATCTCATAACTTATTGTGAATTCCAATTATTGTATCCCATTCCGGATAAATAGAAAATGTCAAACTTTCCGATCGAACAATCGAACACCCAAGTTTTCCCGATACAGCTCAACACATGAAATAAGTCTAACAACATTCCGTTCGTGCCTCAGTACCAACGGTCCAGCCGTAGAAGGGTCAAGCCAACGCCTCACATGTGGCACGCCGTACTGCCCCAAACTCGAAGGTTCAAAGGGCAGTTCAAGACGGTCACATAATCGAGTTAAGGTTTGTTGTCTTCTAGAGGGTCCATCAAGTTACTTGCACTACTTAGAACGTCGTTAAACTACGGAAAAATCCAACACTTGGAAATTTCCCGACAGGGGAAAAATTGGGTATTTATATCCGGTCGAACTTTTTAACATATTCTAAAATTTATCCGGAAAGCCACATAGACAAAATTTGACAATCCGATCGAAACACCGAGTCCCCAAAACAACCCCAGAAAATTCAACTGTTGAATAAAATTTAAAAATTCCCATAAAATCCAGCATCAGAAAAGAGGAGTTACTGTGCAAAGATAACAGTGATATAGGACCGTACGGCCGCGGAACCGCCGGATGAGCCTTGCTCATACCGCGAACCGCGGTGGAATAGTGGAATTGGGCCCACGAATTTCACAGCAACTCTTAGATATTCCTGCTGAATTTTTTAGCAATTTTTAATTTAGGAAAATCCCAGAATTTGGAAAAAGTCCAGAGAGCTATTTTGGGAATGGGTTTTCGGTTCGTCCGGCTTTCAAACTCCGTCTAGACTTCGCCTAAGGCTCTAGCTAGGCTCTGATACCAGTGAAAGGTTCCTAGGCACCCTATAGAGGTCTCACAAGGCATCAACCATGCCAATTTAAAAATTTACGGTGCCGAGAAACCCTAAACTACGGATCGTTGGCTAAAGTTTAGGCGAAACTAGAGACTAGTTAACAACTTAACTATAAAGAATACGGAAATACAACCTTTGTAGATCCGGTTCTCCACCTCCATAGCTCCGCAACGAAGTATCCTCACTGTCCAAATCGAAATCCGGGCTCTTGCGTCGGCTTCATCGGAGAAGAAGCGGGCTAGGTCATCGACGACGTGCCGAAGATGATCTACGTCGAAGCATCGCTAAATCAAGCTCCACCTTCACCAAGCCATGAAAACTTATGAAGGAAACACACTCTACTACTTGGCAAGAGGTAGAGGATGAAGAAATAGGAAGTGGGTTCACTTTAGAATTGGATTTCTCACTCATTTTCACATTCCACCATTGTTGGTAGAAAGCTTTCTTCAAGGTTGAAGATGAAGAAGAAGAAGATAATGATATGATAAGTTGTTTTTAAAAAAATGAAAAGAAAATGAAAACTTATCATAATGTAAACCATGGTCAAGTGTAGAGATTAAACTAGGGTTAGTGGGAATGGTTAGGGTTAAGGATGAGATAAGAATGGTTGACTTGATCAAAGCTTCAAGAAGCTTCAACATAAAAACAAAACAAGCCACCATCCTTAAAACTTTCCAAAATGAATATATAAATAAATAAATAGATAATAAGAGAATAAACAAAACCCTAACCACTCTCACAACCATGGTTTAATCTTCACACAAATCCAAGTTAACATGTATCATCAAACATGACACAAACAAGTGCACAAAAGTATATCGCATATACAATGCGCACATCCGAGTGAGAAAATCCATCTTAAGTGAACCGATACTAGTTAACGCAAAGTAATATATCAAATATATAATTATGCATTAAATCATTAAATCAACACTTGATTTAACGATCCGGTCATATCGCATATAACCGACTAGTATCCAATGTATCGGCTTATCGAATCAACCCTCGATTCGATAACTAGGTTATATCGCATATAACCATTCGACACATTCATCGCGAGAATGAAATACGGTATCACATACACGCATTATTCTCGGTCCCGCACATATCTCATATGCGCTCCTATTTCGTTTTGCTTGAGCCAGGAAACCTCTGTGTAGGACTCTAAAGACTCGTCAATACGCCGGCAGTAGGTGATGATCATATCAAACACCCACAAGCCGCAAGCGGTCTGCTAAACGTAATGGCCACCCGGGTATTGAGCGATCAGAAGATCGACGAGCAAGCCCGCTCACACTCCAGTGAATCCAACCAGTAACACTACCGTACAGTCCGGTCTGATCGTCTGATATGTCGCATATCTCGCCTAGGGGTGGTAAACGTCAGACCCCAATAGCTCGATAAGTCGTGTCGATATGAGGTCTATAACAATTCGAGAAACTACTGGTAACACTTACCAGTAAATCTCAGCAACCCTGGCCAGGGATTTCCTGTTATAGCCAATCGAACACAGCGCAACATCAACTCCCTATACCGGGAGAGACGAATCCCCTCCTATCGCTCATTGCCTCCATGTGACTCGGGACTGTACCCAAAAACCACCGTTTTGCACGCCCTCTTGGACGTGGTAAGATGGAAATCAAAGCACAGTGGGAACCACACAAGACTCTATGATAATCTCGGGTCAACAGACTACTCTGTACCAGTGTCACCAGAGAACTGCCATCTGACGTGAGGTATAATACCATCTGGGAGTTCTCGGCGAGTCCGTCCAGTGTACCCAGTCTCTACTGAGCACCGTATATCATCTCTGATGTCAAACACCAATGGATATGGGATCATCCATCGCCCATCTGTATGGGTCGAGAAGGTACACGCTAGTCTACTCTGGTATATCGATGCCCCGTCTCGATATACCCACGACTAGGGACTTTGAAGGATGTACTTATGGACTACCATGTCCCCACTAGTATGATCCACATCATAGTCCAGGTAGTCAAGTACAGATCCTAAGGGCTTTACCAACATGTAACAGGGAGACAATCAGTGTACACGTTAAGGTAAAGATTAACCAGATAGCATACTATCATGTCGAGCAAGAAAGTCCTCCCTATATATGTCCCAGCATCCACTACAATATACATCCTATGTATAGTAATGGCCTCTAGGGCATACATATAACTAACAATTGGTTATTCTTGAGAATTGAAGCATTGTTTAGCGTGCGGACGAAGGGTATTCACATGCCGTCCAGACGAAGTTAAAGGATTCGAACGATTATCAGAAAACCCATTTTCCCAAGTTTAAAGTATTCGGAAGAACATGCAGGTATTTTGATGGACCCTCTAAAAGAATGAAACCCTAACTCGACATAATGACCACGAGAACGCCCTTGAACCTTAGGGTTTACGGCAGTTCCGCGGTGCCATTAGTGAGGCTTGGGTTTGCCCTTCTACGGCTGGACCATCGATGCTGGGGTATGTACCGGATATTTTTAAGCTGTACTTGAGTGTTGAGCTCTCGGGGAATTATGGTATTTTTATGGATCGATCGAAAAGTTTAATTTAGTACGGATATCAGGTGAAGGGATCGACTACGTGAGAGACTCTAGATATGAGTATTGCCGTGGGTAGCGCAGTCAGCACAGCTACGAAGAGACGAGTTCGAAGCAATCGACATCAGAGGAAAGAGGCGCACATTGACGATAGTGTTTACGATTGTGATTTGGTGATTTGAATTTCATATTTTCGTTGATTGGATTTTGGTATTTTGAGAACTTTGTTCTACGATTGGCATTTCTTATGTATACCTTCATTACATTCTATTCGTGTTTCATATATCAATTGTATTGATGTTGTTTAGTACACATCCAGTACACTCGATTTGGTTTTATACATTTTGAGATCTTTGATTTGATTTCGTGCATATTGGTTACACATGATTTTGACATATGCTTCGACCTAGTTTTTATGCATTTTCGTACTGTGATTTCGATTTTGATATTCGGTATATGATTTCGTGCACCATGTGCATCTGATTGAGATTCTTGCGCACACTTGACGCACTTGATGCGATTTTGTGCACACTAGATGCACTAAATCGGGGTTTTGTGCAGATTAGATGCACCTGATATTGAGTCGTGCACGCCCGTTGCACTTGACAGATGTTTTTGGTGCACACCTGTTGCACTTAATTTTGTTTTTGTGTGTATTTATGTTATCTTTATTTGGTTTCGATTTCAGTGCGCACCGGACGCACATGATATTTTTATGATGTGATTGGGATTGATTTTAGTTTGAGCAGTATGTTTTTATAATCATTACTATTTGATTCAGTAACCAGGCGGGACGTGTATGTTAAATAAAAGATATATATATATATATATAGCTATTTTTTTAAATAAACGTCCGCTCCTTATGTCGTGACATGTGCATCACATGGCGATTTTCAAAAAAGGATTCTTGCGTGCTTCTTTATCCAGATATTTGGACGATTTTACTATGATGCGCACTATATATAAGTTGCAGTTCTGATGTATATTATGTTGGTTTTCGTATTGGGTTTTGATATTTTATTTTCGCCATAACTCCGATGATTGCGTTATGCTTGACGGAGTTGATTTTAGTTATGTATTGATGATTTCGGAGCCCCGACGATTTAAGTGTTTTAGCTGAATGTTTTAGTAATTGGGGGGAGTTTTAATTTAAATTCGGGGACCGAATTTCTTAAAGGGGGGAAGATTGTAACGTTTTAAAAATAATTAAATAAATAATTAAATAAACAAAATCGTTAAAGTGAATTTTCTGATTTTCGGCAAAATTAGCGGTCTTTTCCGTAAAATGTCAAAATAGGTATTTTTCATTATAGACCTAATTATACAAAATTTAGATAAGATATTACTATAAATTGGTCACTAAAATGTCACTTAAAATTTTCTAGTTAATTAAAAAAAATTCCTTAATTAATTATTTTTAATATTATTTTAAGCTTTTAAAAATACATTTAATTAGTGGTAAATACAAATTTAATTGGGTAAATTACATAATTAGGAACCATTATAAACTAAAGTTAAGTGTAACAAAATTTTTAGCAAAACATTTCAAGTTTAATAGTTTATGGTAAAAGGGGTTTGAAAAATGGAAAGAAAAAGGGGTTTTTTTGAAAAGTTTTGATGTAACATGCATTAATTGACCTTAGATGATATTTTCTTATGGAAATTTCCACACAATTCTCTCATTTCATCCCCTCCCATAACTTGGCAGAGCCACCCTCCAACAGCCCCCATTTTCCCCTCATTTTCTTTCTTCAAAAATTCATGAAAAAGTGCACAAAATCCACCGAAATCAACAAATTTCTTCACAAATTCAAACCATAATCCTATTCCACCTCTTTCCAAAACCTAAATTGTTTAAAACAAGGTGAAAGGAGGCATCTTTCAAGGTCAAGTGCAAGCTAGGGTTCAACTTGTAAGGTATAAATCCTAATCTAGTTGTTAATTGTAGTTTAAATTGCTAGATTAAAAAGTTTTAGTGTGTTATTTGGTTATAAATTCTTGTTTATGAAATTCTAGAATTAGGGTTGTGATCTAATTAGGGTTTTCATTTGTGGGTATTGGTCTAAATTTGTAGTTTAACATATTAGGAAATGTCAAACCTAATCTAGTAGCAAAATTGATAGTTGTTGAATTTTAATTGTTTTAATTAGGTTCTTGTTACAAACTAGATTTCTACAAAACATAAAAATATGTTAGATAAAATTATAATTAGGGTTTTTATTATTAGATTGTGGTATTAGTGTGTAGATTAACATGTTAAATGAGCGTGAAACATAAACTAGTTGCAATCGCTAGCTTTCACTTTAAAAATTGTCATAATATTGCTATTTTGTTTAACTAGCTTTTGAAAATATATTTAAAATAAGGGATTAAAAATAAAGTTAGGGTTTTAGAACATCCTTAAGATTTCAAGGAGTTGTTTAACGATTTAAAATATGCAAAATCAAGTTTGGAAGTGAAATTGTGGAATTTTTCTTTAAAATACCAAAATCTGGTAAGTTTACAAACTAGAATTTCAATTTAATACAATTTAGGGTGTTAAAAATATAGTAATAGTTTATATAATCTAGTTATGCTATTTAATGATTATTATGACCATTAGTTTAATTTAAACATCGAGTTTTGAAGTAAAACGGTAAATTGGCGTTTTCAGGTTTTTACGAAATCGGACGATTTGATCGATTGTAGGGTTTCGATGAATTAAATCATGTTTTATATTATAAGTAATGAGTGTTAAAACTATGAGTTGTTTGTTGGTGTTTTATCTCGATCAATCGGCGTTTGTATGCCGATATCGAGCGATATTTGGTTCTTTTGCATGAGCGGGTCATAGGTTTTAACCTATGCGCGTTTCGTGCGTCATTTCAGTTCTGTCCGTGATTCAGTTTACGATATTATATGTGTTTGCATATAGGTACCCCTCACGTGGATTTCGGACGATGAAAAAGAGGATGGCGACACCGTCTTCGGCAGACATGGACTAGGTAAGTAGATGTATATCTACGGGGGAAGTCGGGTGGATGGCGTTTAGCACCCCCGTAAACGTAGAATAGGTATATTACTTATTGTCATTAGGAAGCCAGACGTGACCTTAGAATTTCGGTGAGTAGGACCCTAGTAATGACCTTAGGTTGGACTAGATTGATTTAGAAAGAGCTTACCCGAGGATGAATATCTTGGAGGAGATTCGTACGTTTCAGGTAGATACACACACACGCACACACAGAACTCAATGTGGTGTATACGTGTATGTATATATATATATAGGACTAGGTGTAGGCATATATATATACACAACACGTATATGTGATACAAGGATGTGATATGATACACGGGGATGAAACAATATAACTGGGCTTGATGCCATGATTCTTAGCTATACGGTCGTGTTATGATGTAGCGGATCATTAAAAAATGAGATAATGAATAGGTATACATAAATAAAAATGGGTGGTGATGATATTGAGGTACATGTGACTCTAAAATAGAATCCGGACCGTAACCTGTGCCTGAAATTACGATATGATATAAGTGTGACTTAATCACAATATGATATATGTGACATGACATTTCTGAGGATAAATTAATGATGTATAATTATGCTGACAATGATATATGATTGATGTATGCGATTACAGTATAGCACCTTGATCATGACATGTGTTGATGATGATATTATACGAATGATGAGACACGTAGGTGATACTTGACCCGTACCACGATATTGGGATGTCGTACGATAGATTTTACCATACGAGGCATAGATGTGATGATTGATCCGCACTCTTGTTTCGAGGAAACCGTACTACGTACGTGACGCTATTGAGGCTGGATCGCCGACTATTAGAGATATGGACTCAGATTTTAGGTGTACCCTTATTTCTTATCGACTAGTTCTTAGGTTTAGTTCTTTAGGAGGTTAGATGGACACTAGTTAGGCTCAAGACATATAGTTGTAGTTATACTTGTATATCAAATAAGTGGTTATTGCACATCTTTCTTTACATTTATACTGTAATCATAATGTGCATGTTCATACATATGTTTCTATAGTCAGAATCAAACTCTGCCTGTTAGGACACTAGCACCATTACCGATGATGCGCATATTCCACACACACTTATTTGCCGGCTCACACACATCATCATCGTTAATTGCTATGTCACGTACATTTTAGAATGTATTATCTTTTATTGATAGAATCAGCTAGAGACTTGATCAATATAATATTATGATTATTCTCAGATGTTAGTCTAGACATTGCATTTATTACACAGACATGTCATGCATTCACATTTGCAGTATTGTGGGGATTATGCTGATACTTATCATTTGCTTACTCATGATATTGGGATTTTGGATTTCTATGAGATTTCTGGATTTTTGGGGAAAACCGCAAGAATATATTTATAAAAACTTCTCTCTCTCATCTTCTCTTTTTAAAATATAAGTTGCGGTTTTCTCGTGATATATGTATCGTCCACCATGAGATTTCATGTTTTTTGTTGGATTTCGAGACCCGATTCGAGGAGTGGCTGAACCGTCTCGGGTACATGGTGGGCCCGGTATGGTACCCCGGGGCAAGAAGATCGAGTTGTAGACGATGAGCCTGGCAGGGGAAGGCTACCTACCGGTGATGTCTGGCGCGGCGGGTATCCGGAGGATACCGACCGTTGTCGTGAGATTTGATGATATGGGCCGATCCAGACTGACGGAGCCCGAGATATTGAGACTATGAGGTATTTAGACTTGAGATTTACATGTTTTGTGTCGATACTTGACACGGATTTCCATGGATTTCATCGATGATATTCAGATTTCTATACAAATTACCATGATAAAAGTTAAAGATTTCTTATACAGATATATCTAGATTTCAGGACTGATTGTTTTACATTCTTGGTGCATGCATACTCATTCACATGACATATTATTATTTGAGGCACTGACACGAGCACGGAGTATTTACACTTACACGTAGTTTATTACCCTGTCTTTACTTGATGACTAGTAGTATATTAGTATATTATATGACCTAGGACAACGTCATGCATTCGATTTCTTTTCGTAGATGTCTTCTACTCACGAGTTGGCAACTCACCCCCGTTGTGCCAAATTTTATTACAGGTTTGATGTACAGGTTTTCTTGGCAGCTTGCTGTCACATCATTTCATTCAGGGTGATTTGCACGGTAGGTTGGTTCACTTGTATCTGGACCGCTGTTGTACTTTTAATTATTTCATTTGTATCTAGTAAGCTCCATAAACCAAACTTGTTTTTATTTGATAGTTTACTAGACCATTTATTTATTTCGACCTTAGAGACGCGTGTATTATTCTGATCTGGTGGTTTTGTTTTCTTTTGAGTTTTGAGCCTCACCCTTTGGCGTTGTATACTATTATGCAGTGGTGTGGTTGTTTCCGCCTGTTGGCGTTGAGCTAGCTCCCGTTTGGGGATGCTTTTTATTGTTTGTATGTATTTATTCTTGTTTGTACCCGTTTGGGGCCAGTTTTTACAAAGGAGACTCTGCCGAAATTTTTGAGAAAAATTGGATGTTGTTTTTAAACTTGTTTTCTTCATGTTTTCCTTTACTTCTTCTTCTTTTATGGTTTAGATTTCTGGGCTTCGGTTTACTTAGGTTACGTTGCGCCTCTAGACGCTTCGTAATCTAAGTGTCGGTCACATTCCGTACTTTCGGGTCGTGACATATGGCTATTTGTATCTTGATTCGAATATGGGTATTTATATGAATACAGTATTTGTATTTTGATATAAATACGGGTGTATGTGTATTTAGTACATATACGGATGTATGTATGTATGTATTCATATTCATACATATCTTATATTTTCTTTTGGAAGCTTGGTTGTCACGACCCGAATGTGTGGAATGTGACTGGCACTTAAATCACGTAACGTCTAGAGGCGTAACGTAATCTAAGCGAAAGCCCAGAAATCTAAACCGTTTAATGAAATGAAGTAAAGAAATACTTGTTTAAAAAGGTGATTTTAATAAAATAAAGTCACATTAAACATTTTTAAAGCGTCAAGTTTTCCCGAAAATTTCGGCAGAGTTTCCTATTGGATATGCACTTCAAACTGCAGCGCATCTATTGAATCAAGTTCCATCCAAATCCGTGCCTAAGACTCCGTATGAAATATGGAGTGGTAAGAGTTTGTATCTTAAACGTATTAAGATTTGGGGTTGCCCAGCTTATGTCAAAAAGTAGAACCCAGACAAACTTGAGGCACGGGCAGTTTTATGTAAGTTTGTGGGATACCCAAAAGATTCAAGTGGGTATCTATTCTACCATGCAGAGGAACAGAAGATAATTGTTTCCAGGAATGCCACATTTTTGGAAAAAGAATTTCTTGTTAAAAATATTAGTGGCAGCACGGTAGAACTGGATGAAATTCCAGAAACACGAACTTTGACTAAAGATTTGGAGGAACCGCTAGATTCAGTTACACCCAACGAACCTCAGCCACTCCGCAAATCTGGTAGGATTTCTCATCCACCCGAGAGATACTACGGTTTTCTCATAGACGGGGATCGAGAGGATTGCATCTTGGAAGAAGATGACCCTACCAGTTTCAGGCAGGCCATTATCAGTAGGAACTCTGATAAGTGGCAGGAAGCAATGCAATCCGAAATGGAGTCCATGTACGCCAATAAAGTGTGGACCTTGGATATTGCTCCACCTGGGGTAAAACCCGTTGGATGCAAATGGATCTACAAAAGGAAACTTGGTGTAGATGGGCAGGTGGAAACCTATAAGGCTAGACTCGTTGCAAAAGGTTTTCGTCAAAGACCTGGTTTGGACTATGACGAAACTTTTTCTCCAGTGGCTATGCTCAAATCCATTCGGATCCTACTTGCCATTGCTGCCTTCCATGACTATGAAATCTGGCAGATGGACGTTAAAACGGCTTTTCTAAATGGCCGTTTGGAAGAGTGTGTTTACATAGATCAGCCAGAAGGTTTCGTAGACAGTGGGAGCAGCGGGAAGGTGTGCAAGTTGCTTAAATCCATTTATGGATTAATGCAGGCATCGCGGAGCTGGAACATCTGTTTTGATGAGGCAATCAAGGAATTTGATTTCATCAAGAACGAAGATGAACCTTGTGTCTATAAGAAGATTGTAGGATGAACTGTCGTGTTCCTAGTCTTGTACGTGGACGACATTCTTTTGATAGGAAATGACATTCCTATGCTACAATCGGTCAAGCTATTTTTGTCACAACGGTTCTCCATGAAGGACCTGGGTGATGCCTCGTACATTCTGGGGATCAAGATCTACAGAGATAGATCTAAGAGACTACTGGGACTTTCGCAGTCCAGGTACATAGAGACCGTACTAAAGAGATTTAGTATGGAGGATTCCAAGCGCGGTAACATACCCGCATTGCACGGAATTACCCTCTCCAAGAAGATGTCTCATAAGACTGACGAGGAGAGGGTTCGCATGAGCACTATACCCTACGCTTCGGCGGTAGGATCTATAATGTATGCGATGCTATGTACAAGACCAGATGTAGCTTACGCACTGAGCGTGGTGAGCCGGTATCAGTCAGACCCAGGTGAGGACCACTGGACGGCAGTGAAGAACATTCTCAAGTACCTGAGAAGCACTAAGGAGATGTTCCTGGATTCCGGTAATGGAGACCTCAGGATCGAGTCCTTTACCGATTCAAGCTTCCAGAGTGACAAAGATGACAGCAAGTCTGTCTCGGGTTTTATGTTTACCCTCAACGGAGGGGCGGTATGTTGGAGGAGTTCCAAACAGGATACCGTCGCAGACTCGACGATGGAGGCTGAATACATTGCTGCAAGCGATGCCGCAAAAGAGGCGGTCCGGATGAAGAAGTTCATTAGTGAACTTCAGGTGGTTCCATCCATTGTTGACCCAATACCTTTGTATTGCGATAACAATGGGGCTATAGCTTTAGCGAAGGAACCAAGGTCCCATCAGAAATCCAGACACATCTTAAGGCGGTATCACCTGATCAGGGAAATCATTGATCGCCAGGAGATCGAGGTACGGAGAGTGGACACAAAAGACAACACGGCGGATCCATTCACGAAGGCCTTACCCCAGACTCAGTTCGAGCGGTTGATCGAGATGATAGGCCTTCGATACGCCAGTACATGGCCTTAGTGCAAGTGGGAGATTGTTAGTGTATATGCCCTAGAGGCCATTACTGTATCATACTAGTTTGTATATTACTTAATAGAAGCTTGGGATATTCACCTTGTATTGACATTCTTGCTCAAAATAGTAGTATGCTACTTGGTTTGTTTCTGCTTTAATGTGTGCATGTGTTTCTTTTGACATATCGCCTATACACATTGGTAGAGCCCTTAGGATCTTAGCTTGATTACCGGCGTTGTGATGGCGATCACACTCGTGGGGGCTGGGTAATCCACAAGCACATCCTTATACAGGTCCCTAGTCGTAGGACTATCAAGACAGGGCATCGATACTCCGGAGTAGACTAGTGTATGCGCTTCTCATCCCAGCAGGGGAGACGGTCTGTCCCACAGCCGTCAGTACGTCGTACTTGAGATAGTATGCGGGTGCTCGTTAGATTACGAGTACACTGGACAGGACTCGTCGGGAACTGTTGGTTGGTATTATACCTATCGTCAGTTAACAGTTCCCAAGTGACATGAGTACAGCTTAGTCCGCTAACTTGACACTGTCACTTCGCCTCGAGTGTGTTCCCACTGTTCTTTGATTACTACCCTACCACGGCTCTACTGAGTCGTGCAAACAGGTAGTAGTTGGGTGCAGTCCCGAAACACTCGGAGGCAGTGACGGTCAGACAGGATTCGTCCCTCCCGGTATTGGGGGTTAATATCGTGCTGTGTCTAGGAGAGCCATTACACAAAGTCCCTGGCCAGGGCTAGCGAGATATACTGGTAGGTTTCCAGTGATATCTCAGGGTGTTCTGGGCTACACTCCGGAATGACTTGTACCGCTATTAGGGAACTGACGTTTACCACCCCCCTAGGCCCGCCATGCGATATTCTCAAACGAACAGACCGGACTGTACGGAGATTGTCATATACAGGCTCAGAAGGAGTTCAGATGGGTTTCACCTCGTCAGTCTTCTTATCGGCATCTACCTGGGGGGCCGTTACGCACAGCTAGTGCCGCTTGCGGTCTGTGGTTAAACCCACTGCCAGCGTAGTGTCGAGTCTTTAGAGTCCCACACAGAGGGTTATTCGCTTTTGGGCGAAACTGAGTAGAGGTCGCATGGTTTTGCGACAGGGTTCGTTCACATCCGCGCACTTGTGCACGTTTGGTGTCCGGACAGTCATTACTAGCGAGCTCTGTTTTGAGCCGGATCCTAGTATATGTTTTAGGGTTAGTTTTTATCTCATTGTATTCATGTTCCTCGGAACACGAATGCGGGTGTGTATGCACAATTGATTGAGACGGAGGAAGATGATTTTCATTAGGGTTTCGGAACAGGTGTGTATGCATAGTTGACGGTTGTCTTTTTCCAAACCCTAATGGATATGTGAAATATCAATTAATAATATTAATTAAATGAAATTGTGTCATGGTTAGGGTTGTTGACTTGTTGACCAAGGTTGACTAGTTGACCATGTTTGAAACATTGACCATCATCATTACTTTTCAAGATGCTCTTTGATCTTTGCAAAAAACATTTAATGTGAAATGATAATGGTCTCATCAAACCAACCATCAACTTTTTCATTTGATTAAAATTATTAATTAGATTAATTCACATATATTGTTATGGTTGTATAAAGCTATCTCATTCTCTCATAACCATTCTCTCTCATCCTTTCTTCTTCCTCCTCCTCTAGTTCAAGGAGAAACATTCTCATGAGTTAAGAAGCATCTCTTTGGAGATAAAACACCCAAAGCCACTCTTTACTCATCCTAAGGTTGAAGGTCTAGCAAGCTGGAGACTTTAGTTTTCTCAAAGTTCGAGAAAGGAGCTCAAGGTAGAAACTCTCAGGTGGATCCATCTTCGACAAGAGAAGGCGACTAAGAAAGCACCATCCGACCACTACAAAGAGTCCAAGAAGAAAGAGTTCAAGTTGAGGTATAACCCCAAACTGAGTAGATAACTCTCTTGTTAGTTGCTAGTGTGTAGTTTAGCCAAGATCCGTATTTTACGGTCCATGTTACCTAGTCAAGAAAAATTTTCGTTTTACCGTTTCCGCAACCCCGAAAGAACCGGGAGAGGTAACGTGACAAATACTAGATACAAAATAAATATACATGGTGGAAACAAAAGAATATCCTCCCAAAAACCCACCTATGCACAAGTCCTCGAGTCGAAGCAATTGGAAGCAGAAGAAGAAGAAGTATACCCGCCGCTACTATGCTGACGGGTCGGTCCTGCAAAACACTGTGGTACAACAGAGATGGGTTGACAACTCATGAGTAGAAAGTAACATCTAATAAGGCTATCACAAGCATCCATGCAAATGCGTCGCAACCTGTGTATACCATAATGATGCTATGCACTAAAATGAATGCAACATGAATGAATGATCAAGCACGAAATCTAGTTATATATCTGGTATAAGAAAAATCTGTGTTCTTATTTTAGTAAAACTTTTGTATAATAAATCTGGGGTATCATCAAATGAAATCGACAAAAAACCGTCTTAATATCGACACCATATATATGTTAAATCTCGGTAGTCATCTCTCATATCGGCCCTCAAATCTGTCAAATCACACAACTCCGGTCGGTATCCTCCGGATGACCGCAGGGTCGAAAATCACCGGTAGGTAGTGCTCCTCTACGAGGCTCAACTTCTCGCTATAAGGCCTTCTTGCCCCAGGGTACCTTACCGGGTCCACCATGTACCCGCAGACGGCGTCTCTCTTCTCGAATCAGGTATATGTACATATGTGGCTCAAGAACCGAGAAATATCATGGTGGACGCCACACACATCATATCACGAGAAAACCGCATTTTATATTTGAAATCTTTATAAGTTTATGAAATTCCTTTGCGGTTTTCCCCAAATCCAAAAATCTCATGAATACGGAAATCTCCAAGAAAGTCACAATATATGAATATGTAGGTAACTATGAATGTCCATGATACCAACATGATGCAATGCGATGTATGACTAGAAGACTATATATAAATGATGATGCAATGAAGCATATGACTAGAAAACTACATATCATACATGATGCAAATGCACAAATACCGATTATTAAGCAAGTTCTGAAGTATATCGTGACATAGAAATTACCAATGGCGGGTGTGTTCACATAAAATGGTGCACATGTGGTATAAACCATTGGTAATAGTGCAAGTGTCCAAGATTATAATATAAATGTGCATGATGATGCAAAAACTACATGAAAATGACATACGCATATGAACACAAGAATTATAACTAAGTCCTAACTATCGGGCGCTTTACGCCATCCAAGTGATTTCCCCGTAGATGTGTACATCTACTCACCGGAATGCCTCGGCTAGTCGAATCCGATCACGACCTTGCCTTTCCTTGCTGCGTCCGACGTCTCCGCGACCGATCCTATAATCGCACAAATAATACATATGAGGCTAAACATTTAAATAGACGCGAACACAAAATGATACGAAGCAACCAACACGCACTAGCTAGACGCGCGTGCACTTGGTGCACAAAACACGCGTAACATCGCCACGAACCACAATTAGGGGTTGCTATGCGTAGCAACACCAAACCTAGAGTCTAAACGTTCGAATTGCACAAGACATCACACTAACTAATTTAGGAAAAAGGTTGTAGATCAAACAGAACCTAAAACTTAACTAAAGCCTTTCTTTTAAAAAACCTAGTTAGCAACCTTATGGTATTTTAGTGCAACACAAGGTGGATTAGTAAGTCTAGTAGCCACTAATCACACTTAAATGTCCTAATTAAGTCATACAAATATTAAATAAATTTAACCCTCACTTAAACACACTAATCATGCAATTAATCTACAAAAACACCTAATTAAAACAATTAAAAGCAAGATTAGCAAAGTAACATTTAGATTAGATTTATACCTCAAAATGGTTTAGGAAGAGATCCAAATTTGCTAGCCAAAATGAAGAGTTGAATCACAGAACCTTGCTTAGATTTGAAAAAATAGAATTTTGTGATGATTTTAGATAGGAATTTGTGTTGATCTGAAGATGTTGTAATGAGGTAGTGAAGTTTTAGCAAAGAAAAAGAAAAAGGAGATGAGGAAATGGGCTGCAGTTTTGGGGAAGGGAGGGGGGAGAGAGTGTGAGTTCAAGTCACACACACACCATACCTCATAAACAATACACCATACCTCTTTTCTTTTCTCATTTTATTTTATTATAGTTTTTATTTTTCTCATTATCTTAACCATACAAAAAAACAAAACCAGAACCATCTTGATTACCATTTTTTTTTAAAAGAACATGTTACAATTTATGTTTAGTTGTGTCATGGTGCACTAACATTATTAACCTATAATAATTTGTAATTGACACTAATTTAGTGTGTATGTGCAAGTTTAAAATAATATTTATTAATTAACAATTAAGGAAAATAATTAAGTAAACTAGCAATTAAATAAGTAACTAATTAAATACCAATATATAAGCAATTACATAACTAAAATATGTATATTTATGTTTATGTGGAAAAATAATCATAACTAGCTTTTACGGAAAACACGAGTTGCACTACTAATTATCATACAATTAACCTAAACGATTTTTTAAAACGTTACAATCTTCCCCCCCTTAAAAAAATTCGGCCTCCGAATTTAAAAATCTAGCTACGCGTACCATCGAAAAATGGAGAAACTTCTTCCGCATCTCGTCCTCGGCTTCCCAGGTGACCTCTTCACTGTTCGGGCCACGCCAAAGAACCTTTACGGACGGTATGACCTTCGACCTCAGTTTCTTCACCTGCCGATCTATAATGACTACCGGCTGCTCGGTAAAAGAAAGATCGCGCTCCAGCTGGATCGTCTAATGCTGAATCGGGTGAGAGGGGTCTTGAAGATACTTGCGGAGTATCGATACAAGAAACACAGGGTGAATATCTGGGAAGTTGGGTGGAAGTGCCAAACGATAAGCAACTGCACCGACTCGCTCGAGAATCTCGAAGGGACCCACGTATCTGGGACTAAGCTTCCCTTTCTTCCTGAACCTCATCATGCCCTTCATCGGTGAAACCCGCAAGAAAACATGATCATCCACGGTGAACTTAAGTCTGCGACGATGTCTATCAGCATAAGATTTCTGCCTGCTCTGGGCCGCTCTCATCCTGTCCCGAATCAACTGGATCTTTTCTGTCGTCTCCTACACAAGCTGCGGTCCCAAAATACTGCTCTCACCGAGCTCTATCCAACCAACTGGTGATCGACATCTCCTCCCATACAATGCCTCGAAGGGTGCTATCTGGATCGTCTCCTGGAAGCTGTTATTGTAAGAGAACTCTATCAAGGGAAAGTGACGATCCCAACTGCCACCAAAATCTAGAACGCAAGCTCAGAGCATATCCTCAAGAGTCTGTATGGTCTGCTCTGACTGACCGTCGGTCTGCGGATAGAAAGCTATACTGAAACTCAATCGCGTGCCCAAAGCCTCCTGAAGTTTCTGCCATAGTCAGCTGGTGAAATGGGTGCCTCTGTCAGATACAATGCAAGTCGGAACGCCGTGTAGTCGCACAATCTCATCAACATATATCTGATCGTACTAAGAGAATCCGGAAGTGGTCTTGACTGGAAGAAAGTGAGCCACTTTCGTCAATCGGTATACGATCATCCAAATAGAGTCATATCCTCGGCTGGTCCTAGGTAGACCCACGATGAAATCCATAGAGATATGTTCCCATTTCCACTCCGGAATGGGGAAAGGCTATAACTCTCCTGCCGGCCTCTGATGCTCGGCCTTGACTTGCTGGCAAGTTAGGCATCTCGAAACAAAATCTGTGACATCTTTCTTCATCCTTTCCCACCAGTAGACATCTCTCAAGTCGTGATACATCTTGGTGGAACCCGGATGAACACTGTAAGCTGACCGATGTGCCTCCTCTAACATCTCGCGTCTCAGTCCCTCGGAATCTGGTACACACAGTCGAGTCCCAAATCGTAGCACTCCCTGATTATCGATCACAAACTCTGAATCTCTACCCTGTCGAACCTGCTCCATGATCTCTAACAAACGAGCATCACCGGACTGTGCCTCACGGATACGATCAAGTAACTATGGACGGGCGCGGACATGAGCAAGCTATCCTCCGGTCGAAGTAAACTCAAACTGTACTCGGCTGTCACATAGGATCTGCCAATCTGTGGAAGACTGTCTCTGAACTGCACTCAAATAAGACAAGCTACCTCCGTGCCTCCGACTCAAAGCATCTGCCACATTTTCCTTGCCCGGATAATAAAAAATCTCCCAGTCATTGTCCTTCACAAGCTCCATCCAACGGCGCTTTTTCAAATTCAGATCCCGTTGCTGGAAGATGTACTTTAAGCTCTTGTGGTCTGTAAATATCTGGCACAACTCGATGTATAAGTAA
Source organism: Agapanthus africanus (assembly GCA_030015575.1). Taxonomy (NCBI): domain Eukaryota; kingdom Viridiplantae; phylum Streptophyta; class Magnoliopsida; order Asparagales; family Amaryllidaceae; genus Agapanthus; species Agapanthus africanus. The sequence continues at coordinate 265,726,098 of CM057341.1, forward strand.
TGCCTCTAAATCTTAAGTGCAAAGACCACCGCGGACATCTCTAAGTTATGAGTGGGATAGTTCTGCTCATGCTTTTTCAACTGCCGAGAAGAGTAGGTGACGACCCTACCGTGCTGCATTAACACACAGCCTAAACTCACTCAAGAAGCATCGCAATAGACAACAAAGCCGCATGAACCTGAAGGCAAGGATAAAATTGGCGCAGTCGTCAAACGAATCTTCAACTGCTGAAAACTCTGCTCGCATGCCTCGGTCAAAAAAAAAGGAACTCCCTTCTAGGTCAACTCGGTCAACTGTGCAGCGATACAAGAAAAATCCTGAACAAAGCATCGGTAGTAGCCGGCCAAACCCAAGAAGCTACGAACCTCCATCACTGATACAGGTCTGGGCCAGTATTGAACAGCCTCGATCTTCTTCAGGTCTACAGGTATGCCATCTCTCGTAACTACGTGACCTAAGAAATCGATGTTGCCAAGCCAGAAGGCGCACTTGGAGAATTTAGCGAATAGCTGGTGCTCCCTCAAAGTCTGCAATGTAATCCTCAAATGCTATTCATGCTCCTCTCGACTCTGGGATTATACTAGGATATCGTCAATGAACACGATGATGAACTGGTCAAAAAACGGCCTGAACATGCGGTTCATCAAATCCATGAATATAGCTAGAGCATTGGTGAGTCCGAACGACATCACCAAAAACTCATAATGCCCATAACGTGTGCGAAAAGCAGTCTTCGGAATGTCATCCTTCCGAACCCGCAATTGATGATAACCCGACCGCAAGTCAATCTTCGAGAAATGTCCCGCACCCTGGAACTGATCAAACAAATCGTCAATGCGAGGTAGGGGATATCTATTCCGCACAGTAACTCGATTCAATTGACGATAATCGATGCACAATCGCATACTGTCGTCCTTCTTCTTGACGAACAGGACAGAAGCTCCCCAAGGCAACACACTCGGACGAATGAGCCCTTTATCCAGCAAATCTTGCAACCGATCCTTCAGCTCTCTAAGATCCGCTGGGGCCATCCGATAAGGCGGTATAGAAATAGGCCCCGTGCCAGGGATCAAGTCAATGCAGAACTCGATATCGCGCTCTGGCGGCAATCCAGGTAACTCGTCAGGAAAGAGATCGGAAAACTCGCTCACAATCGGAACCTGGTCTAGCGGGACATCTACGGCTCCAGTATCACGTATATACGCTAAGAATCCCTGACATCCTTTCCTTAAGAGCCGACTAGCATGAAGGGAAGAAATCAGACTAGGGCGGGTGGTACTACGGTCTCCTTGAACAACAAGAACTGGCTCACCCGGAAAACTAAATCTTACTGCCTTCTCACGGCAGTCCATGGACACATAACATGTGGCTAACCAGTCCATGCCCAGAAGAACATCGAAATCTAGCATATCGAGAAGAATCAAATCAATAGAAGAATCCCTATCTCCGATACGAACAAAACACGATCGAAATACATGTCGAGAGAAAAAAGACTCGCCTACGGGAGTAATAACAACTAACGGCTGATCAAGCAAAGACGACTCTCGGCCCAACCTCGGTACAAAGTGTGTAGATACATAAGAATGCGTAGAACCTGGGTCGAATAATACACGCACGTCAAAGGAACACACTGGAAAAGTACCTGTCACCACTGCATTCGATGCCTGCGCACCTGAGGTGTCAAAGCGAAAACTCGGGCCTATCCTCTGCTGGTACCCGGCTGTCCTCGGCCTCTGCCGCCTCGTCCTCTCTGAACCGGACCGCCACGACCACGGCCACTCAGGGCATCTATCTGGCATGGAACAACAACAGGTGTAGGAGGTAAAGCGCTCGGAGGAAGGGGTGAAGGTGGTAAGGTCACATATGGAACTATCGCCTCACCCTGGCGCCTCATGAGACAATGTCTGATACGATACTGCGGACTCCCATATCGGAAACAACCTGGCGACGGCTGCTGTCTCGATAAGTATGAGCTGAATAACTGGCCTCGCATCATGCCTCGACCACCACCACGGCCTCTGCCTATCATATCTCTACACAAAAGCACTGGAGCTGATATACCTGTACGAATCCTCTTCAGCACTATAGCCTCAGAAATATGCTACTCAACTAATATAGCTGCGTCTATCGCTACAGCGTAGGTATCAAAGTGCCGGGCACCGATAGAAAGAAACAGCTGTGTGTCAAGACCCCATACGAATCTCTTTATGCGTTTCTTTTCAGTGTCCACCAGGTAAGGAGCATATCTGGACAGCTGAGTAAACTGAATGTCGTACTCAGACATGGTCATCCCAGGAGTCTTGCGCAAAGACTCAAAACTACAGGCTCAAGCATCCCGGACTCTCTCAGGAAGGAAACGAGCGAGAAACACCGCTGTGAACTCATCGCAGGTCATAGAAGGTAGACCTGCAGCTCGACCTCTCTCAACTGACTCGCACCACTTCTGAGCAAGACCCTCCAGACGAAAGCTCATAAGCTCAACCGATCTCTCATCGGAACACCTCAGTGAACGGCAAATCCTGGCCATCCTATCAAAGAATGTCTGTGGATCCTCCGTTGCATCTGTGCCGGTAAAAACTGGAGGCTTCAGCCTCATAAACTCCTGTAATGATACGAGGATAGTCACGGCAGCAGCAAGAACAGCTGTCTTGGCAGCAGGTACTATCACAGTCCCTGTAGTAGGAGAAACAATATTGAATCTCGGTGCTCGGCTGGCCTCAACTAGGGATCCAACCATCTGGTGCAAATCCTGAATGCTCGCCTCCAGCCTAACTATCCTGCTTGGAGAAAAGGGATCAGTCTGTCCATGAGGGGTAGGCGTACCGCCCTGGTCGGTCCTCGTCTCAGACAAGCCCGCTCTAATCTCATCTCTAGTGGCAGCCCTCTGGGCCCTCATAGTCTTCAGCGGCATAGTGACTAGAGCAAGAAACAGGATTTGATGAGAATATTGCAATAGAATCAAAAGATATATAGAATCAAGGAAGGATGTACAAGCAATTATATACCCTAAGGTCACTTAGGCGGAGTATCATATCGTGAGTATGCCGCGGAACATACACATGCCATGTCACTCTGCTTAAGTCACCTACTCCATCATACCAAGGGTCATCCTACACTCAGAAAGGTAAAACCTAACGCTTTGATACCAACTTTGTCACGACTCGAATGTGTGGAACGTGACTGGCACTTAAATCAAGCAACGTCTGGAGGCGTAACGTAATCTAAGTAAGCCAAAGCCCAGAAATCTAAACCTTTTAATGAAATGGAGTGAAGAAATACTTGTTTAAAAAGGTGATTTTAATAAAATAAAGTCACATTAAACATTTTAAAAGTATCAAGTTTTCCCAAAAATTTCGGCAAAGTTTCTTTTGTAAAAACTGGCCCCAAATAGGTACAAAACAAGAATATGTATAAACAATGAAATAAGGCATCCCCAAGGGGGAGCTAGCTCTTCGCTGAATGGCGGAACACAACCACATGCAAGATACATCATAATAGTGTGAAATAAGCATATAAAAGCAAGAAATAAGAAAGAACCAAGTCGGCTCACATTGAGCTCGACACCGGAGAACAAAATATACAAATCTCACTGTACAGTCATTAGGTCACATATACACATGGTCGATGGAGTGTACTAGATACAAAATAAATATACATGGTGGAAACAAAAGAATATCCTCCCAAAAACCCAACTATGCACAAGTCCTCGAGTCGAACCAAAAGGAATCAGAAGAAGAAGAAGAAGAAGTATGCCCGCCGCTACTATGCAGACGGGTCGGTCCAGCAAGATACTGTGGCACAACGAGGATGAGTTACCAACTCTTGAGTAGAAAGTAACATCTAATAAGGCTATCACAAGTATGCATGCAAATGCGTCGCAACCTGTGTATACCACAATGATGCTATGCACTAATATGAAGGCAACATGAATGAATGATCAAGCACGAAATCTAGTTATATATCTGGTATAAGAAAAATCTGTGTTCTTATCTTAGTAAAACTTTTATATAATAAAACTGGGTATGAAATCGACAGAAAACCATCTCAATATCGACACCATATATATATATGCAAATCACGGTAGCCGTCTCTCAGATCGGCTCTCAAATTTGTCAAATCACACGACTCCGGTTGGTATCCTCCGAATGGCCGCTGGGTCAAAAATCACTGGTAGGTAGTGCTCCCCTTCCAGGCTTAACTTCTCGCTATAAGGCTTTCTTGCCCCAGGGTACCTTACCGGGTCCACCATGTACTCGCAGACGGCGTCTCTCTCATCGAATCGAGTATATGTACATACGTGGCTCAAGAACCGAGAAATCTCATGGTGGACGCCACACACATCATATCACGAGAAAACTGCACTTTATATTTGAAATCTTTAAAAGTTTATGAAATTCTTTTATGGTTTTCTCTAAATCCAGAAATCTCATGGATACGGAAATCTCCAAGAAAGTCACAATATATGAATATGTGGGTAACTATGAATGTCCATAATATCAACATGATGCAATACGATGTATGACTAGAAGACTATATATAAATGATGATGCAATGAAGCATATGACTAGAAAACTACATATCATACATGATGCAAATGCACAGATACCGATTATTAAGCAAGTTCTGAAGTGTATCGTGACATAGAAATTACCAATGGCGTGTGTGTTCACATAAAATAGTGCGCATGCGGCATAAACCATTGGTAATAGTGCAAGTGTCCTAGGTTATAATATCAATGTGCATGATGATGCAAAAACTACATGAAAATGACATACGTATATGAACAGAATAATTGTAACTAAGTTATAACTATCGGGCGCTTTACATCATCCAAGTGATTTCCCCGTAGATGTGTACATCTACTCACCGGAACGCCTTGGCTAGTCGAATCCGATCACTGCCTTGTCTTTCCTTGCCGCGTCCGACATCTCCGCGACCGATCCTATAATCGCACAAATAATACATATGATGCTAAACATTTAAATAGACGTGAACACAAAACGATACGAAGCAACCAATGCACACTAGCTAGACGCGCGTGCACTTGGTGCACAAAACGTGTGTAACATCGCCACAAACTACAACTAGGGGTTGTTATGCATAGCAATACCAAACCTAGAGTCTAAATGTTCGAATCGCACAAGATATCACATTAACTAATTTAGGGAAATTGTTGTAGATCAACCACAACCTAAAACTTAACTAAAGACTTTCTTTTAAAAAACCTAGTTAGCAACCTTATGGTATTTTAGTGCACCACTAGGTAGATTAGTAAGTCTAGTAGCCACTAATCACACTTAAATATCCTAATTAAGCCATACAAATATTAACTAAATTTAACCCTCACTTAAACACGCTAATCATGCAATTAATTTACAAAAACACCTAATTAAAACTATTAAAAGCAAGATTAACAAAGTAACATTTAGATTAGATTTATACCTCAAAATGGTTTAGAAAAAGATCCAAACTTGTTAGCCAAAATGAAGACTTGAATCAAAGAATCTTGCTTAGATTTGAAAAAATAGAATTTTGTGATGATTTTAGATTGGAATTTGTGTTGATTTGAGGAGGTTGTGATGAGGTAATGAAGTTTTAGCAAAGAAAAAGAGAAAGGAGATGAGGAAGGGGGCTGCGGTTTTGGTGAGGGGAGGGGGAAAGAGAGTGTGAGTTCAAGTCACACACACACACCATACCTCATAAACAATGCACCATACCTCTTTTATTTTCTCATTTTATTTTATTATAGTTTTTATTTTTCTCTTTATCTTAACCATACAAAAAAACAAAACTAGAACCATCTTGATTACTATTTTTTTTTAAAAGAACATGTTACAATTTATGTTTAGTTGTGTCATGGTGCACTAACATGTATTAACCTATATTAATTTGTAATTAACACTAATTTAGTATGTATGTGCAAGTTTAAAATAATATTTATTAATTAACAATCAAAGAAAATAATTAAGTAAACTAGCAATTAAATAAGTAACTAATTAAATACCTATACATAAGCAATTACATAACTAAAATATGTATATTTATGTCTATGTGGAAAAATAATCATAACTAGGTTATACGGAAAACACGAGTTGTACTACTAATTATCATACAATTAACCTAAACGATTTTTTAAAACGTTACAATCTTCCCGGCTTAAAGAAATTCGGTCTCCGAATTTAAAAATCTAGCTACGCGTACCTTCGAAAAGATGGGGAAACTTCTTCCGCATCTCATCCTCTGCTTTCCAGGTGACCTCTTCGCTGTTCGGGCCATGCCAAAGAACCTTTATGGACGGTATGACCTTGGACCTCAGTTTCTTCACCTGCCGATCTAGAATGACTACCAGCTGCTCGATGAACGAATGATCGCACTCCAGCTGGATCGTTGGTTGCTGAATCGCATGAGAGGGGTCATGAAGGTATTTGCAGAGCATCGATACATGAAACACAGGGTGAACATCCGGGAAGCAGGATGGAAGAGCCAAACGATAAGCAACTGCACCGACTCGCTCGAGAATCTCGAAGGGACCCACGTATCTAGGACTAAGCTTCCCTCTCTTCCCGAACCTCATCACACCCTTCATCGGCGAAACCCACAAGAAAACATGATCACTCACGGCGAACTCAAGTCTGCGACGACGTCTATCAGCATAAGATTTCTGCCTGCTCTGGGCCGCTCTCATCCTGTCCCGAATCAACTGGATCTTTTCTGTCGTCTCCTGCATAAGCTGCAGTCCCAAAATACTGCTCTCACCGAGCTCTGTTCAACCAACTGATGATCGACATCTCCTCCCATACAATACCCCGAAGGGTGCCATCTGGATCGTCTTCTGGAAGCTGTTATTGTAGGAGAACTCTATCAAGGGCAAGTGACGATCCCAACTGCCACCGAAATCTAGAACGCAAGCTCGGAGCATATCCTCGAAAGTCTGTATGGTCTCTAACTGACCGTCGGTCTGCGGATGGAAAGCTGTACTGAAACTCAATCGGGTGCCTAAAGCCTCCTGATGTTTCTGTAATAGTCGGCCGATTTACTGGGTGCCTCTGTCGGACACAATGCAAGTCCGAACGCCATGCAGTCGGACAATCTTATCAACATATATCTGAGCATACTGAGCAAATCCGAAAGCGGTATTCACTGGAAGAAAGTGAGCCACTTTCGTCAATCGGTCTACGGTCACCCAAATAGAGTCATATCCTCGGCTGGTCCTAGGTAGACCCATGATGAAATCCATAGAGATATGTTCCCATTTCCACTCTAAAATGGGCAAAGGCTATAACTCTCCTGCCGGCCTCTGATGTTCGGCCTTGACTTGCTGGCAAGTCAGACATCTCGAGAAAAAATCTGTGACATATCTCTTCATCTCTTCCCAACAGTAGACATCTCTCAAGTCATGATACATCTTGGTGGAACCCGGATGAATATTGTAAGCTGACTGATGCACCTCCTCTAAGATCTCGCATCTCAGTCCCTCAGAATCTTGCACACATAGTCGAGTCCCAAATCGTAACACTCCCTGATCATCGATCATAAACTCTGAATCTCTACCCTGTCGAACATGCTCCATGATCTCTGACAAACAAGCATCACCGGACTATGCCTCACAGATACGTTCAAGTAACTATGGACAGGCGCGGACCTGTCCTCCGATCGAAGTAAACTCAAACTGTACTCGGCTGTCACATAGAATTTGCCAATCTGTGGAAGACTGTCTCTGAACTGTGCTCAAATAAGACAAGCTACCTCCGGGCCTCCGACTCTAAGCATCTACCATGACATTTGCCTTGCCCGGATGATAAAGAATCTCGCAGTCATACTCCTTCACAAGCTCCATCCAATGGTGCTGTCTCAAATTCAGATCCCGTTGTTGGAAGATGTACTTTAAGCTCTTGTGGTCCGTAAATATCTGGCACGACTCGCCGTATAAGTAATGCCTCCAAATCTTAAGTGCAAAGACCACCGCGGACATCTCTAAGTCATGAGTGGGAAGTTCTGCTCATACTTCTTCAACTGCCGAGAAGCATAGGAAACGACCCTACCGTGCTGCATCAACACACAGCCTATACTCACTCGAGAAGCATCGCAATAAACAAAAAAGCCATCAAACCTGAAGGCAAGGATAAAACTGGTGCAGTCGTCAAACGAGTCTTCAACTGCTGAAAACTCTGCTCGCATGCCTCGGTCCAATAAAAAAGAACTCCCTTCCGGGTCAACCCGGTCAACGGTGCAGCGATATGAGAAAAATCCAGAACAAAGCGTCGGGAGTTGCCAACCAAACCTAAGAAGCTGCGAACCTCCATCACTGATACAGGTCTGGGCCAGTGCTGAACGGCCTCGATTATCTTTGGGTCCACACGTATGCCATCTCTCGTAACCATGTGACCTAAGAAATCGACGATGCCAAGCCAGAAGGCGCACTTGGAGAATTTAGCGAACAGCTGGTGCTCCCTCAAAGTCTGCAACGTAATCCTCAAATGTTGCTTATGCTCCTCTCGACTCCGAGAGTATACTAGGATATCGTCAATAAACACGATGATGAACTGGTCATGAAACGGCCTGAAGATGCGGTTCATCAAATCTATGAATGCAGCTGGGGCATTGGTGAGTCCGAACGACATCACCAAAAACTCATAATGCCCGTAACGTGTGCGAAAAACAGTCTTCGGAATGTCATCCTTCCGAACCCGCAATTGATGATAACCCGACTGCAAGTCAATCTTCGAGAAATGCCCCGCACCCTAGAGCTAATCAAACAAATCGTTAATGCGAGGTAGGGGATATCTATTCCGCACAGTAACTCGATTCAATTGACGATAATTGATGCACAATCGCATACTTCCGTCCTTCTTCTTGACGAACAGGGCAGGAGCTCCCCAAGGTGACACACTCGGACGAATGAGCCCTTTATCCAGCGAATCTTGCTACTGATCCTTTAGCTCTCTAAGCTCCGCCGGGGCCATCCGATAAGGCGGTATAGAAATAGGCCCCGTGCCGGGGATCAAGTCAATGCAGAACTCGATATCGCTTTGGCGACAATCCAGATAACTCGTCAGGAAAGAAAACGGAAAACTCGCTCAAATTCGGAACCTGGTATCTAGCCCCCTAAACTCCTAGTATATTATGATTGGTTTTGTAGTTTTTTTTGGAATCGATCGCTAGGTTTAGTTGCCTCATGCTTGCTTGAAAATTTTTGTTTGATATTCGTTTCTACGTTAGCTGCGAGCACTAGGGAACCCTTCATCTAGCGTGTCCGCCTAATCACAGAAGACCCCTCCTTTTCTCCTACGTCTACCAGGAACGAGCTTGCAAGCCGTTCGTTTTTCTTCGAAGATGATCCACGCGATTGAAGTCGATCCAAGCTATAGCTCCACTCTATATGACTAGTGAAGCAACTCACAAACTAAGCTTGATAGAAATAATGTGAAAGTGATGTAGAGATGATCACAATCTATTATATTTATCTTTCCCTCCTTTAATCTCAATATATGAGAGGGGGAAGTGAAAGAGGAGCCAAGAGAGGAGAAAGAATGAGAAGAAGAAAATGAAAGCTTGGAGAGAGAAATGAACCATGCCACAATAGTTTTAGAAAATGAATTTCCAAATAAAAAGTATGATCATTCCTCTCACCCACGCCTATATCCATACCAATCATACCCCTCACCCTCCACCTCATTTCTATATTTTCTAAATAAAGAAAATATCAAATGAGGTGCCCTCTTTCTAGAAGTGTATTTATATATAAATATAAAACACACTCCCCTGTATATACATCATATACATACTAGTATTCATATTAAAATACGAGTACCAAAGAGAGAGAAATATAAATGAATATAATACTAGAATATATATATATATATATATAGAGAGAGAGAGAGAGAGAATAATGGAGGAAAGAGGCCATAGGAGATAATTTCCTTCTACGGCGTTGAAAAAATACAACCTCCGTCATTTTTTCCGACGATCGGCACCCATCATCATCATCGTTATCATTTAAGATGCGCACACACCAAATTTCATGTGATTCCACCATTTTTTCACCGTTGAATTAGCAATGTAAAAAGTTCTATTGTTGGTAAACCATTAATTTTGCACCAACTAAATCAACGGTGAAAAAATGGTATAATCATATGAAATTTGGTGTATCCACATCTTAGATAATAAAGATGGAGGTGATGTATGCCAATCGTCGAAAAAAATCATAGAGGGTGCATTTTTCCGACGCCATAGAAGAAAATTCCCTCCTATGTCATCTTTCCTCCATTAACCTCATATATATATATATATATATATATATATATATATATATATATATATGTATGTATATGTATGTATGTATGTATGTATATTGTTAAATCAATACTTGATTTAATAATCCGGCTAGTATTATCAACCATCCGATTAAAACTCGTGTATCCGGTACATGTATTTAATCAGACCCCTGAACGTATCAATATACGGCCTCTGCATCATTTCTCCTGAACCGGAAAAACCCTCTGTGTGGAACTCTAAAGACTCGACAATACGCTGGCAGTAGGTTACTGGAAAGAATCCATAATCATAAGCACGTCAGTGGCACCAGCTGTATGTAATGACTACCCATGTATCTATTAAAAGGAAGGTCGACAAACAAGCTCATCCGTATCCCTACTGAGCCTATAAGTGACAATAACCGTACAGTCTGGTCTCTTCGTCTGAGAGTGTCGCATATCGGGTCTAGGAGGTGGATAACATCAGACCCTTAATAATCTGATAAGTCGTGCCGATGTTAGGCTTAATACCATCCGAGAAACTACTGATCTCACTATCAGTAAATCCCATCTGGCCTGGCCAAGGTCTTATGGTGTTGACCAACCGTACACAGTGCGACATCGACTCCCATTACTGGGAGAGATGAATCCCTTCTATCACTCACTGCTTCCAAGTGCTTCGGGATTGTACCCAACTAAAACCTATTTGCACGACTCTTTAAAACCGTGGTAGGGTAGCAATCTAAGTACAGTAGGAACACACTCGAGACAGATGACGATATCAGGTCCACAGACTACCCTGTACTCATGTTACTAGAAAACTGTTATCTGACGATAAGTATAATATCATTTAACACTTCTCGACGAGTCCGTCCAGTGTAACTCATTCTCCAATGAGTACCTGAATACAATCTTTGGTTCCATACACCAACGAATGTAGGACCGGGCATCGCCCCTTTCGGGGACAAGAAACGAATGCAATAGTCTACTCTGGTATATCGATGCCCGGTTTCGATACTCCTACGATTACGGACATTTAAGGATGTGCTTATGGACTACCCAACCCCCACATGTATGATAGCCATCATAATCCTGGTAGTCAAGCAAGGATCCTACGGGATTTATCAATATGTATTAGCATACGTAATAACCAGTAAAACATATTCACATGATAAGATAAAATCAAACCAAATAACATACTATCATATCGAGCAAGACTGTTCTGTACATACATATCCCCAATATCCAATGCAATAATTGCCTCTAAGGCATATATATCCAACAGCTGTGAACGTTCACAGCCCCATTAACCGCATTAATTATAATGGAGAGTAAAGGAGGATGGAGAACGCAGTCTGCAGCGGTGGGTGTTGGGGATTTTTATAGTCTCCAAATTTAACCGCAAATATACAGCTTATCGCAGTCGTATTTGAGGATCGTTCCTACATAAAGGTGTGTTAACTACTTTTAAACTAAGTTAAAGTTAAGTTGTTATTAAATGCAAATAAAAGTGGGTTTTTTTATGAGAGAGAAAGTTCTAGGGTTTTTGTATTGCATATCTTTCTATGGTTGGTTTAAAAGATACTACTTCTTTTCTTTATCTATTTCTAATATGTTTTCTATTACTTAATATAAAAGCATAGGTTATATTAAATTAATTAAAAATAGCCTATCAATTATGAAAGATCATTTAGAAACTATATTAAAACCTTAGTTCTAGATAATTAAGAATGACCTAGATTGAATTTTTAATTAATAGTAATAGGTAGTTGATCTAAAATGTCATGTTGATTAACCTACAACTCTTTAACTATCTAGGTTGAATTTATTTTAATAAAAACCATATCTTTTACCGTCCCTAATTAGGGTTCTAGTTTTTCAAATCTTCATTATCCTAATTAGTTTTTAGGTGTATCATCAATCCCTAGATCTAATTCAAAGCGTCAATTATCCCTATAAGATCTAGTTTATATGATGAAAACTATAAGAAAGGAATTATATCAAAAGCAATTCATGATGAAGTAAAAAAAAATAAGATCATAAACACATCCAACCATAGAATGAAAGACAATATAAAATCCTTAAAAAATAATTAGTTACTCATAAAAAGGAAATTATAAATTTTATTCATTATAAAACTTACAATTACTCTTGATCTCTCCCACTTTTGCAATCCCTAATTTTTTAAGCCTATAGAAGAGATATATCAAACCCTAAGGCTATCCAGATACTTATATAGGGCTAAGAAAGTTTGGAGAACAAGTAATAAAAAATATAAGAGAATCAACTTGTTAACAATTATGAAAATCTAATCAATGGGAATCTAATTGCTCTGTTGGATATTGTTGTGTGCCTTCAGAATCTTCGAAAGACGAATCCTACATCTCATATTAATCTATATGGAAAGCCGATCGTGCCCATAAAAAATCTCATCGAATGGCCCAAAATCCACCGTTGATCCGCCGCTAATTGACTTGATTCGCCGCCGAATTTTGGCTTCATGGCTCCATATTTTTTCTATGGTTTTATCATCAATTTAGATGATTTTTGAACTCATAAAATCTTGAATACCTCGCGGTCTTTCTGTAATTGTGTGGATTTCCGAATTGTTCCTAAATTTGGTATATAATTAGACAGGTTGATTTGTTGCTTTTGATTTGATTTGGTGTCTCCAACTGATTTGTTATTGTGATGATTGATTCACCTCTATTTATTGCAACCTTTGTTGATTTGTAATGATATTGCCAAATTTGTTCCAAATTTGCAAATTATTCTTTTGATTTTCTGAATAACTCCCTTAAGTCTCCATTGTACGCAAGTAATCCTCATTTTAGCACAATTTTACGTTTTCTTGCATCCAAGCACTGTTATCTATAATAATTCTTAAAAAATACCCGGAACAACATAATATATGACAATAAAATGATAAATGAGTTATAAAAATGTGTAATAAATTACACCTATCAAAGGCCCCCATACTTATCTTTTGCTAGTTCTCGAGCAAATCTAGGATTCCAAACTCTACTAAACTAAATTAACAATTTAACTAAATTCTACTCCAACTCCTACTCCTACAAAAGAATATAAAGGAAATAAAAGTAAGAAAATAAAAACTATATACAAAGATAGGAATAGCTTCAAGAAGCTTTAAGCAAAGAACAAAGAAAGCCACCATTTTCTCTTTATCATTTTCTTTTGCCAAAATAAATAAATATAAGAAAAATACGAAAAACAAGAGTTTAAACCTCACTAGATTTTCAGTCGTCATGAACCATACCTTAATAGATTTTGATCTGTGCCGAAAATTACTTTCTCATCATTCTTCCAATCTTTCCTACCTATCTTGCTTCCAAACATGATCATATACCTCTACGTGTGTGTAAAATCATCCTTACCCTCGGAGAATTTAATTCAAGATCGCATACTCTTTCCCTTAGCTCCCTATTACTTTTTCATTGATGATTATATTGATATGTTTGTTCCTACATTTTTCATGCAACCGTCAATACTTCGTGCAGCACTAACCAAACGATTACCGAATATGATCACTTATTGGGCGTAAATAGCAGTATCCTAATCTTACAATACGTAAGGCACAATAAATGATCCCAAACCAGTTGGTGTAAGTCACTAGGTGATGAATCGCTCTCGCTAAAATTTTTTATGTTGCCTTGATAATTGTAAGGCAATGTTCATTTTTTTGGAATATTAATAATTTTTTCGTACTAGGGCATTACAGATAAGAACATGACAGGTCTCTTCTACTATCCCAACCTTAAAGATGTGTGCATGTGCATATAGTAGGGTATCAACGTTCAAATGTTTGGACTCAAAAATAGGCTCCACTTATATCTTCCCAAACCTGATAACCCATTCATGATACTAGCCTTTTGGGAACAGGCTCATGACAACTTATTATTAGATCCATTTAACCTTCTCTTTTCTCTTTTTTCTTAAAATCTAGTTCTCTCATTTATATACATTTTTCACTTTTTATTTCTATTTTCAAAATTTTCTAATTATTATTTTTTTCAAAGAAAAGTAGTTTTTATTTTCCAAAGAAAAGTAGAAGAAAAAATTTGTACAAAACCAGCTCCTCCCCCCCCCCCCCCGCCCCCACACTTAAATCAAATAATATTCTCATTGTGTTAGAGCACATACTTTGTTACATCCGCATAATTGTGCTTACCTTTTCCGAAATCTTTCCGGTTTTAAATTCTCAATTCCTACAAAAGAATATATGAGTGTGTATTATGCTACCCAAACTAACTTGGGTTTATGGAGGTTAGTTTTGGGGACCCATTTCAAATTTGCATATAAAGATTTATTTCTTTTCAACTCACAAGAATATACAAAATGACCATGTGCACCACAATAGTGACAAGTGTGATTAGATATACTCATGGAACTAAATTTATGTTCAGAATAATGGTTAACAAATTTAGATGAAGGGCATTTTTGAATCTTTGAAGTTTTAATATTAGCATCTCTTTTATTTAAAAATTCCTTCCTTTTATTTATTAAAGGAATCATTTCCTATCTTTTTGAAAACTTAGCAAAAGAACCTGTTAAATCATTATTTTGTTTCTTGAGGGAAGCAATTTCTGCGATCGAACTTTTCTTGAGAAATATAAAACAGTTTTAAAGAATCAATTTCTGTTTTAAAAGATGATACCAAATTTTCATGATCGTTTCTCAAAATATCACATGAGAAAATTAAATTTTCATTTTCAATGTTTAAAGCATCAATAGTTTTTTTATTGAATATTAATTTTTGAAAAAAAACTCAATTTTCTCCTTTTCGAATTTATCGATTTGTTCCAAAAAATCATTTTTCTATTTTTCTAATATATCAATTAAAACATCATTTCTCAAAACTTCTTGTAAACTAGTAGAAGATTTTAAAATATCAATTTCACTAGTAAAACTTCAATCAAACTATTATTTTCTTCTCTCAAAGAATTGCAAGATAAAATCAACTTCTCTTTTTTGCTTTTCAAAGATTCATTCAATGAAACCAATTCATTTTTCTCCTTTTCTAACAAAAAAATTTATTTTCAAGGAAACTGTCTCGACACATTACCATACTAAGTTCATTATGAAGATTAGGAGAAGTATCAATAAGTTGATCATGTGTACCATCAAATGAAGAATCGCAGTTCTTAAAATCAAATAAACACTCATCATCATCACTTGTTTTCTTGTTAGACAATTCAAATAAAGTGTTGATGTCACGTGGTAAATCATAAGAATCTTCCTAGATTGAAAATATTTATATCAGCTGTCATGTTTCCAAATGAAATTTTCATTGAACCATTGCCATAGTTAATCGAACCGGTAGCGGTAGCTAGGAATGGTCGTCCTAAAATTACCGGAATTTGATTTTTTGGGTTAGAGACAGGTTATGTTTCTAAAATGATGAAATCCATAAGGAATATAAATTTACCTACTTTGATTAACACATCCTTAATCTCTCCCTTTGGCTTCTTAATGGAACGATCTGCCAATTGTAAAGTGACTTTTGTTGGTTCAAACTCACCTATCCCTAACTGTTCATACACCGAAAAGGGAAGAAGGTTTACACTAGCGTCTAGGTCTGTTAATAACCTTACCTTCGATAATGCATGAAATTATAGGATAGTCGGGGTCCTTATAATTTATGGATAATGCATTACGTAGGACGCCACTAACATTACCTGCTAGAAAAACTCTCTTAGGCACATGTGTTTAGCTTTTTTTAGTGCAAAGGTTTTTAAGAAATTTAGCATAGGATGGAATTTAGTCAATTACATCTAGTAGAGTAATGTTGACCTTGACTTGTTTAAATGTCTCCATCATCTTCGCTACTTTAGCATCATACTTCTTAGCCTTTAAACGTTTTGGATATGGTGCTCTAAGCTCAAGAAGAATATCTATAGAAGATGGATGGAATGTGGATATGGGTGTAGGAATGGATGCCAGCTGTATAGGAATATCAGGAGTTTGTTGCTCCTCATCAGCCGATATCTCAACAGAATTATCAGGCATCCTAACCTGGTTATCAACCTATTTTCCCGACCTCAAAGTGGTTATATCATTTATTTGAGCGGGATTTGTACGTGTATCTTTTGGATTTGTTACAGGTTGGCTAGGTAAGGTGCCCATCTCACGTCCTCCTAATACTGCAACTAGCTGGCCAATTTGATTTTCAATATTTTCCAGCCGCTTTTCAACCTTATTAAGTCAGTATTCTCGTCCTCATATCCTTGTTGTGGGTTGGGTTGGGTTGGGTTGGATGGAGGACCTTGTCTTATATTTTGTAATTGTTGGCTAGTGTTGCTTTTATTCCAATGTAAATTAGGATGTTTCCTCCATCCTTGGTTATAAGTTTGAGAATAAGAATTATTATCATTATTTTAATAAACAACATTGGTGGTCTCTTGCCTTTGAGGACCTCCTAGAAAGGGACAATCTTCAGAAAGGTGGAAAGAGTCTTGACAGTTTAGGCAAAGAGAGGATTTTCTAACTTGTTGGACAGGGACGGTTGTAGTTAATACCTTTTCTATTGATTTTCTTATTACTGCTAGCTCAGCTTGCATTCCTATAGTAGTTTCAACTGTATGTAACCCTCTCTTAGATGTGGTCGAACCTCTCTAACTAGTACTCTCCCATTGCATGGTTTTATCAGATAAATCTTCTAGAAAATTCCATACGTCATCTTCCTTTTTCATCATAAACTCGCCTTGATACATCGACTCCATCATAAGTTTAGACTATGTACCATCATCCACTATCTGGCATAATCCCTACTTGGCTATATTGTGATGTGGGTATTTAATGAGAAGGTCTTTGAAACGTTCAAAATATTTCCAAAAGATTGCCCCTATTTTTGTGAAAATGTCCTAATTTCATTTCTGAATTTTGCGGTTTTAAAATGCAGGTTGAATTTTTTAATGAAAGGTTTAGTAAACCCCTTCCATGTGCGAATAGTGTTGGCCGACACACTGTAAAATCAATGCTTGGTTTTATCAGTGAAAGCAAATGGTATCAGTTTAAGTTTTACATCTTGATTTAACTGCTCAATTTGAACAATTGGCATAAGTCCTCAAATTCCCTTATAAAGACATAGGCATCTTCTGATTTCAGGCCATGAAATTTGGGAAGTGGGTTTATGAGAACAGGTTTAATTTCATAGTCATCGGCAACAATCGGTAAGACTACGCAAGATGGCAGTGATGTGCGGACAGGATAGCATCTATCATGTAGGGTAGGTGCAGCGAGGACGATCTCAGCCATAGTATCTATAAAATCAAGACAAATCAAACGGTTTGTTTCGTCTCGACCCCACACATGTATACACCGTACGCAAAATATTTTTTTAAGGCTTTTTTATATGAAAAAACTACGATGCAAAAACTAAACTAGAGATTCTAGCAAATCACAATCGAAGATGCGCAAAAAACCTAGATCTAAGGTTACCTAGGTCAAGTTACTAGATCCTCTCCTAACTGCCAAGAGACAAATTGCAAAATAGATCCTCTAATAGCTCTTTAACAATCTTGAAATCTGATCAGTGCCAGTTTAGTAGGAGGGTTCCGCTATACGAATTACCGAAATAGCGGGTCTTAATTAAATAACTACAACTAGTCACAAGTCACTAGACATCTCAAGATTGAATCGGATAACCGTTAGATTACCAACAATCTCTTTTTGTCCTATTGAGCACGATATGACCTTAAAGGGTCGAAATCTAGATATTTTTTAATTTAATGTAGATTAATATGGATACTCAGTTGTGATTTGTGGGGCCTATGAAGGGTGGTGAAATCCCCACCTAACCTAGATTTGGATTGTTGACTCTTAGAATCTTTTTAAATATGCAATACAATTTAAAACAATCTAAAATCTAAACTATATTTTTATTTTTATGGCGCAAAGGATCCTGCAAAAATCTGTTAATTGGAATAAAATCGAGATTTTGGGAAGAACGAGATCTTACCTAAATTTGCCTCCTATTCGTCTCGATCTTCTCTTCCGGTAAATTCATCTCGATTTCTAAAATTTTAAACAGAATTTTACTGAATCAAATTCACTAAAGGAAACCTACAACTAAAATCTAAAACTTAAATTTAAATGTAATTAAACTGCACCTCCCCGGCAACGGCGCCAAAAACTTAATGGGGATTTTTATAGTTTCCAAATTTAACCGCAAATATACAGCTTATCACAGTCGTACTTGAGAATCGTTCTCACAGAGAGGTGTGTTAACTATTTTTAAACTAAGTTAAAATTGAGTTGTTTTTAAATGCAAATAAAAATGGGGTTTTTTTATGAGAAAGAAAGTTCTAAGGTTTTTGTATTGCTTATCTTTCTATGGTTGGTTTAAAAGATACAATTTCTTTTTTAAATCTATTTCTAATATGTTTTATATTACTTAATATAAAAGTATAGATTATATTAAATTAATTAAAAATAGCCTATGAATTATAAAAGATCATTTCGAAACTATATTAAAAACTTAGTTCTAGATAATTAAGAATGACTTAGGTTGAATTTTTGATTAATACTAATAGGTAGCTTATCTAAACTATCATGTTGATTAACCTAGAACTCTTTAACTATCTAGGTTAAATTTATCTTAATAAAAACCATATCTTTTACCGTCCCTAATTAGGGTTCTAGTTTGTCAAATTTTCATTATCCTAACTAGTTTTTAGGCGTATCATCAATCCCTAAATCTAATTCAAAACGTCAATTATCCCTATAACATCTAGTTTATATGATGAAAACTACAAGAAAAGAATTATATCGAAAGCAATTCATGATGAAGTAAAAGAAAAGAAGATCATAAAATACATCCAACCATAGAATGATAGACAATACGAAACCATAGAAAAACAATTAGTTACTCACCGAAAGGAAATTATAAACTTTATCCATCATAAAAACATACAATTACTCTTGATCTCTCTCCCTTTTGCAAACCCTAATTTTTGAAGTCTATGAAAGAGATATATTAAACCCTAAGGCTATACATGTCTTTATATAGGGCTAAGCAAGTTTGGAGAACAAGTAATAAAAGATACAAGAGAATCAACTTGTTAATAACTATGAAAATCTAATCAATGAGAATCTAATTGCTCTGTTGGATACTGTTTCATGCCTTCAGAATCTACGAAAGACGAAACTCTACATCTTATATTAATCTATGTGGAAAGACGATCGTGCCCATAAAAAATTTCATCGAACGGCCCAAAACCAACCGCTGATCTGCCGCTAATTGACTTAATTCACCGCTGAATTTTGGCTTTGTAACTCCATATTTTTCTGTAGTTTTATCGTCAATTTAGATGCTCATAAAATCTTGAATATCTCGTTGTATTTCTGTAGTTGCGTGGATCTCCGAATTGTTCTCAAATTTGGTATATAATTAGATATGTTGATTTGTTGCTTTTGATTTGATTTGATATCTCCAACTGATTTGTTGTTATGATGATTGATTTATCTCTATTTGTTACAATTTTTGCTGATTTGTAATGATATTCCCAAATTTGTTCCAAATTTGTAAATTATTCTTTTGATTTTATGAATAACTCCCTTAAGTCTCCATTGTACGCACGTAATTCTCATTTTAGCACAATTTTTCGTCTTTTTTCATCCCAGTCCAGTTATCTATAATAATTCACAAAAAATACCTGGAACATCTTAATATATGACAATAAAATAATAAATGGATTAGAAAAATATGCAATAAATTACACCTATCAATGGGTGGAGGGGATTGCTATGGTGAAGGAGGGCCGCAGCGAAGGTGATGAAAAAGCTAAGGATATGGTATAGTTTGACTAGCGCAGCATAAGAAATGATGGTGGAGGTTGAAGGAAGGGCAAAGCTGGGGACCCGGATGGTGAGGTCGATGACTGGGGGAGGGGGATCAATGGCGGGGTGAAGGGAAAGACGGATGTGGAGAGGGAAGAGTGATTTGGAGATGGTGGTGGAGGAAGATGAAATATAGGTTTTGGGTTAGGAATTTGGATGTTGGATGAACCAAAAAGAAAAAGCTAGGAAGGAAGGAGTGGGAGGAGGAGGAAGTGGGTAAGATGGTGGCCAAAAAGAGGAAGCCAGCGCTGACATTGTCAGCGGCAATAGTGGCACGTAGATGTGAGAGGAGGATTATAATTAGTGTTAGGAAAGAGAAGAGAGCGTTAATTTTAGGTTTTTAAAGTTTCATGTTGATGCGGCAACTTAAATAACATAACAGTGATAAGCCACCAATATCCGAAATCAATTTCTCTAGATTCCATATATATTTGATAGTTTTCTATCACGGGTTCAAAGTTGTTGGTAGATTTTTTATATAAAAGCCTTATTTTTATCCTCGTCTATGTACACAGAGAAAAAAGAACAAGATTCGCCAGATTACATTAGAATATCTATCATCACTAGTAATGTCCTCATGCTTGCACATATATATAAGTTAGATAATGTGAGAAAGGATTTGAAGATATTATTAAATTGTTTTCTAATATAGCAAGGATATTTCTGTACAAGTTTAATAAATTCAAAGAGTTTGAATTACAAGTTTAAATGTTATTTTCTTGAACATTTATGGCAATCTTCCTTGTGGCGTGCCATTTTGAGAATCAAAATAGAATTTCTATTGACACTATTCCTATTTAATTTTTTAAAGTTAGATTAATATTTTCTAGATGGAGCGGATCTAGACAAAGAGATCCATGAAATAGCTGGAATGGAAGGATTTGTACGACTTATCTCCCAAGCTTGATGAGGAATGCAAAAGCCACTGATTATGACCGCGGCATACAATTAGCAAATATTTTCAGTGGTAACTTGACTCAAGCCAGAGCTCTCATTCTAAACACATTTGAGGAGGTAGAATTTCAGTGCCTTCTTATATCCGCTCTTTGTGTCCGATAACGTACACTCTTGGACCTCTTCATGTTCTCTGTCAGAATATTGCAAACCCTAATTTTTCTTCTAATAATCCAAGCTTGTGGCAAGAGGATGAACATCGCTTAAAATGGCATGATTCTTTGCAACATAAATCAGTGGTTTATATCTGCTTCAGAAGCAGCCTCATTATGTCACAGGAGGAGCTTCTTGAGTTATGGCATGGCCTCGTTAATGTTGGCTAGCATTTCTTATGGGTGATGCGGCATGATTTGATTCAAGGTTGCGGGGATCAGGAAGATAATAATCCCCTCAAAGCTAGAGGAAGCTACGAGAAAAAGGGATGCTTGGTAGGTGGGCACCACAACGGGGGTGTAGCCCATCCCGCCAGGATGCTTCTTTACACAAAATGGATGGAACTCAACTACGGAAAGCATAAAGACAAGCGTTCCAATGATCTGCCATCCTTTTCTCGTAGATCAGCCCATAAACAGCAGGTATGTGAGCGAGGCATGGAAGATTGGAGTGGGTATGAAAGACATGTGTGGAAGTGATATTGTGGATAGGATGATCAGAGAAGTGATGGAAGGGGAGAAGGCCGACCAGTTTCGAAGATCGATAAATGATTTGGCAAAGTTAGCATATAAAAGTGTAGAAAAAGGAGGTGCTTCCTATAACAATTTGCAAAATTTAATTGAACATATCAAATCATTGAGTTCAGTAACAACTGATTCAAGGAAATTCAAACGATCGAATGAACACCAAAGCCTACACTCGATCATTGTCCTTGAAAATGATGGAGGTGATATGTGTTATGGGCTGGCCCTAATATAGATTTCAAGGGCTATATAAAAAATTTCCCCATCTTGGCCTGTGGATTAAGAAAGTACACAGGTTTGAGTTCTTTAATTTATGTAGAAAGTTTTGTTTCTCTTATGATGGTTTAATTGTCATATATGCTACCATGTACTACAACTAAATAATTTCAACATAGTTTATCTCCATACATACCATTTCTTAAATGAAAATTTGAACCATAACTCATTTTAAAGAAATATGTTAATAAAAGTAAAGTCTAAGTACATCAAAACCGATAAGGCTGATACAAGCAAACAACAAATTACGGAGGAAAAATTGGAAATCATTTCGATCTGATAGACTAATACAGCTGCATGCATTTCTTGACTCATATTTTATCTCATCAAAATGAAGCATGACCACAACATACAGAGCAAGATATCCATGATTGGTGGCTGCAAGTCCATAAATCCAAACAACCCACTTATGACTATCAAACAAAACTCTTGCAACAACACTAAACTATCATCACCAGTTTCACCACATCACTGTCACAAACATAAATAATAAAACCTAAAAGTGAGAAAAAAAGGATACAAAGTGCCGAGTCTCTTGAACTACACCAATAATTGAGGAAGTGGTTCACCAAACTCTGGAACCAATCTGATCTGCCTTGTTGACCTTTAATTGGACGCCAAACAAATCTTGTCCAGTATACTGCTAGATGAGAATCCTAAGATCTTTCTTTAGCTTTTAATAAATGCTAAAAGTTGTTATATTTATACATCAAACCATGCTGGGTTAATTGCTTAATAATACCACAATGTTTCACATTTATTGCATAATAATACCGGAATGTTTTTTCCCTGCATTTAAATACCATAATGTTTTAAATTCCATCGCGGTGTTAACATCAGAGACAAAATGACTAAAATACCTCTAGTTATTTTGGATTTAAAAAAGAAAAAAAACTAACCCTAAATCTAATGACCTGGCCTAACCCTAACTTTCATCCTGATTAGCTAACCTTAACATTAATTACCCAACACAAACCATATCCATGGATACCAGCTCCACCACCGTCAACTCCGCCCTATCATCTTCGCCGCAACATCACAGCCTCCACCCTATGGACACCTCCACAGTCGTCATCTCTGCCGCATCATCTTCGCCGCAGCATCACCACCACCTCCGCTCCATCACCTCCGCTGCCGCATCACCACCTTCACCTCCCTCCATAGCCATCTCAGCCTCCACCTCGCCCCATGGCCGTCGCCCCTCCGCCCCAATGCCCGCCATCAACCTTTATCGCTGCCCCCCATCGCCACCGCTGCCACCTCTACCTCTGTCCCTTCGCCATCGTTTCCTCCCCCCATCACTCCCATAGACACCACTTCCTCCATGTTTGCCCCCTTCGCCATCAGTCTCCTCCCATCACTCCATGGTCACCGCCTCTTCCATCCCCGCCCCAATCGCCACCATCAACCTCCACCTCTGCCCCCATTGCCACCTCCACCACTTACGTCCTCTTGCTGTCGCCTCCTTCCCATCACTCTCATGGCCTCCTCCTCCTCCTCCTCCTTCGCCACCCATCACCACCACCGTTCACTCCACGGCTACCATCAATCTCCACCTCGTCTCCATAACCACCATTATCATCACCTCTTCCCCATCGTTTCCAAGGCCGCCACCTCCACCTCCATCACATCGTATCGTCGCCACCTTCCTGCGTGGCCACATCCATCCCCATCTCCCTCTGCCATCGACGTGCCGGAAACTAGCACTTCTAGGATCTCAATAAAGCTAGAGAAAGAAGACAAATTAGAGTTAAGCTAGGGTTAGGTTTTTTTTTCCTTCTTTTGTCTTTTTTAAATTTAAAGCGGAGAAGGGTAAAATTGTCCAAACTGCAAATGGAGCTAAACATTAATGTGGAATCTAAGTGCTAAAAAATAAATATTGTGATATTATTCTGCAGAACATGTGAAACATTTTGGTATTATTAAGCAATTTACCTAGGAGTAAGACTTAAACCCAAACCTCCCGTGGGTTAGCAAAATATTCTTTACCAGTTTTCTGTAGTGGCACAAGAATCGTAAATTTAGAGAACAACAGTCATTACAAGGAGGAAATGCCTTGTGTAAAGCTGGGAAAATCCTTCTGACAAGTATAAGCCTGATTTACTTAATCTAGTAAGTGTAAATATTGTGTAGTGCCCCGTTGAGAAATGTAAATGAGAAAAAAATTGTAACTTAGATGATACAGTAGTCTTCTTGCATAAAATTTCCTTGAAATGTCATCGTATATTCCGTTCTCTAGTACGTATATCAAATCCTAGATACATTTAGATGATACAGTAGTCTTCTTGGAGCCGGGCCCTCACTGTGCAGTACAAAACTCAAGACCAATATGTGTCAGGAAAAATCTATTATGCAAGGGCTTGAATGGTGCAAGCCCTTGTATAACTTTTGGATGGGCTCCCCCCATATGTAACGGGAGCCCATCTAAGGGTTCTAGAGGGGCTTGCATAGTGCAAGCCCTTCTAGAGTAGATTTTTTGTGTGCACCTGGAGTTCTTGGTAGCCCTCTGACAACCTTTTATACCAAAATCATATAATTTCATTATTTCATAAGCAATGAATACATGTCATGGTTGCTTCAGGAATATTTCCCCCTTGAGAGTCTTCTAGTAGTTGGTAGCATGAGTATACTACAAATAAATGCGACTAAAATGTGAATCTGCTGCATACTCACTTTATACGACTGCCACTAGAAAAGACTCCATTCACTGAAGTAATGATAAGAATGAATGGTTATACCACGGCATCAACTATCTTCCTACATCTTTATTTTATTCTTGGAAATATCAAGGGGATATGTTGAATTGGAAGAAGAAGAAAGGACCTCTTTTCGGTCAATGAGAACATTTATCATATTTATGTCATAATCTATCCTAAGAGTAGAGTAGAAAACCATAATGTCGGCTTTGCTGGAGTAGAGTGGGATTAATCCTTTATTGTCATGTAATTCATATCATCTTGATGGTGTCGGTCGTGGGATGGAGTTTTCCATCGGAGTAGAGTGTGAATTCATCGCCAGTGATGATTCATTTCCGGCCGACACTAGTATCCTAAAATTGTGAAGTTGGTTGAGGTGGTATAGTGTGGATGCATGCATTTAGGGTTCAACTTAAGAGAGGAGCAAGTTAAGGCTTGAATGTTCATGCAAGGCTTGCACAATGCAAAACCCTGTACACCGACTCCCTGTATACACTACTACAATCTAGGGCTACCCCTACGGTAAGGACCGTAAGAGAAAAGCACTGCCTCTACGGTTGTCACCGTAGGAGTAAAATATCAACCGCAGATCGAAATGGTATAGGAGCAACTATTTATCCCTACAGATGTAACTTTTCCCCTACAAGGAAAATCGTAGGGAAACTGTACCTACGGTTTCCAATGTAGGTATAGTTATTTTTTTAAATTTATTAAAAAAATAGTAACATCTTGCCTCTACGAATTAACACCTAGGGACCAAAGTTCATTCTTTTTTAGTTTTTTTTAAAAAATAGTTGTCATCGTACAGATTCCATCGTAGGTGCACAATATCAGGTTTTTTCAGATATTATGCCCCTACGAGTTGACCCGTAGAGGCATATAGTTGCTCCTATTGTGGCAACCGTAGGGACAAAAAATATAATTTTTTAAAAAAAATACTTTCTCCATTTTTTCCCGTCCTATATATATATATATATATATATATATATATATCGTATACCTGAATATTAGAAATATTAATATTAATCAATAATATTACATGCGTAATATATAACTGAATAAACAAATATAATACAAAATCAATCTAAAATCAGGATCATAATCAACATATACAACAACTGAGCTCCAAAATATACAATATGTATCAAATAAAGTACAGCCATCCAACAAAAATAAAAATATATAAATAAATCACTACTGCCTTGGTCCAAGTGCGCCACCTTGAAATTTTTGGGAAATCTGATGCATCTGCTCCTCGGTGCAGTCCTAAGACGACAAAAGCTTAAGTACTGAAGCTGCAAGAGTAGGAGTGGCATGTAGAGCCAGAGCCAAAGGAGTGTCCTGTGCAGAAGAAGCTGAATGAGTGGCCTGCTGTCACGACCCGAAAATGACACGTGACCGGCGTCTGAATCACATAAAGTCTATAGGACCCTACCGTAACCCAAGTAAGCAAAAAGTAGGAATCTAAACCATTTGTAAAAGAAATAGTGGAGGTGAAGTTTTGAAAAAGGTTTAATAAAATAAAATCAAGTTTATTTTGAAAGTGTTATCGTTTTAAAAGTGTAAATAAAGTTTGACTGAAAACATTTCCATCGTTTAAAAATCGGGCAGCAGCTCCTTTGTAAATTTTGAAGAAAACCCTGTACAATACATATATATAAATAAGCATCCCATATGGGAGCTAGCTCACGTCCAACGGAGGAGACATGACCATGCAATAATATACGATGCCTATGGCGAAGATTAACAATCAGAAAACCATAAACATAATATAATCAATATCAGGTCGACTCCACCCGAGTATGACATCCAAAACAATTTACATCTAGGTTTCATGTATAGCTTACCGATATACAAGTGGTTGATGGACACACACACATACACACACAAAAGGCGGTTACGATGCAACGCATAATCCATCTAGCAAAAGCAATCACCCGATGAAAAGAGATGTGCCGGCAAGCCGCTACTACTCCAAACGGTCGGTCTTGCAAGAAACTAAGGCACAACAGGGGTGAGTTGCCAACTCATGAGTAGAAAAATATCGCAAAATAGAAATCGTATGAATAACGACCTACCTAGATGTTATAACATATAATATGACATAATATGTGATAATATAGTTATATACAGCAATATTAATATCAGCGCATCTTAACGGATCGCGCTATCATGGAAATACACCATCCATAACATCATCATCATCAAATGAGTGTCCATCTTCGACACTCAAAATCTTAATCTCGTCATCAAATGAGTGTTCATCATCGACACTCGAAATCTCAATCTCGTGAGGCGCTGTCCCCGGACTAGCTCTCATCTCTATCTCATCATAATACACCGGTCGGTACTCCGAATATCCGCCGTGTTCCAAATAATCACCAGTATCGATCAATCTCGCCAAGCTCCTCGTATCTATCCTCACAGACTTCCTGCTCCTGGGTTATCGTACTAGGTCCTCCATGTATTCTGAAATCGGTTTTCTGCCCCCTTCCTCGATTTCGGATATTTATCAATCATAAATATCATGAAAACTCATGGTGGACGTATCATCAATTCAAGAGAAAACCACATATTCAAACATACGCCAGTTTTATAAATCACACCGCGCCTTCTCAAATCCATGGAAAACATCAATTTCTGAAGAACACAATCCATAATTCATTTTTGCCACAGTTGGCAACAATCATATACGAACATCCATGACGATGGTATTCGTATATCGAAGTCATAATAAGTATCATGCATATTAGCATGATTAACTAAAACACGAATAAGCATGGCAGTTTTTATAGTGTCATGGCAATACTAATAATTTGTAGTATAACATACACGTTTATGATCGTGCAACATTGAAATCATTAGTAGTTGTGCAAGTGTTCTATCAAGTGTGTTCGTACAAGAATATCTTTCAATTCCCATCGAAACATCAATATCATAATCATCAACAATGCATCATATATTTTCCTTCAGTTGACGATTAAATACATGGATATATCAATCAATCACATTCATATAACGACATCAACATGGATATAATTAGAACACTATTGAGCATGGCAATTCTACAGTGTTATGGCAGTACCAATGATGTGTTTGTGTAGCATGTAAGTCTGTGATTGTGCCACATGGAAATCATTGGCAGTTGTTTAGTTTTCTATAAGGTGTTCATACAAGCGTGGTATCGTAAACTAAGTATACGAAGTATCTGAGAATGAATAATATAAACACATCGTAACTTAATAAAATAATCGAAGCGCGAACATATAACGAGTAAATTAAACATAACGTAAACAAGTGTTGTAATAGGAATAATGCTTACGAATAATTACAATTATGTAGTTTAAAATAGAACGAAACGTTGTTTGGAAAGGAGGAGGCTGCTATGTTTTTAAAATAGATATTCATTTGAAATTAGCAGCACATCCTCGACATTAAGGTTTAAAAGTTGGAAATGAAACTTTAATTTAAAATGAATATAATCTAGCATTTCATAATTTCCCAATCGGGATAAATAAAAAGATTCCCCGAGTCGAATAAACATAGGCCGCATTTAGCAATCTATCCACATCACATCTAGTACGGAATCTCCCTATACGATGTCAATCAATCATTCAACCACTATTAGTACGGACCACTAGTCACGTACGCAAATACATATAGCTTATATAGTACGGACGTCTAGTCGCGTACGACATATACAGTAATCATAAACACACACACACAGTCTATAATTCATAACCAGTATGCTATATATAGTTATGAATTATAAACTAAGTGTGTGTGTGTGTGTGTGTATGTCTATATGTCTATATATATATATGTAGGGTTGCTAGGCACACGCACAAGGGTCTACGAGGCATCAACCATGCCCGATTTAAAATTTAGCCGTGCCGAACAACCCAAAGCCGGATCTTTAAACTAGAGCTTAGGAGAAAACAAGCATGTTAAACACTTTAATACTAAGTGAGAGGGATTGCAACCTTTGTAGATCCGGTCCTTCACTTCTTAAGCTCCATGTTGAGGTCCCTTCGCTGCGATCATCATATTCCGGACTCTCGAGAGGCTCCACGAAGAGAAAGATGCAGTCTTGCTTTCGATCTTCGATAACATAGATGATCTACCTTGAAGTTTAATTAACACAAGCTAACACTTACTAAATGAAGTGAACACCTTCATCTAAAGGGCAAGGATAGATGAGGATGATGAAGTAGGATTTTTGAAGTCATTTGTTTTCTTATTCTCACTCATTTATCATCACTTGGAAAAAGCAAGAAAGCTTTTTTTTCCATGAAAGAAAAAGAAAGAAGAAGATGAATAATAATTAGAATTCTTTTGTGATAAATAATGAAAAGATAAATATGATGAATAATGCAACCATGATCAACTAAACCCTTGTAGAGATTTAACTAGGGTTAGGGTTTGGGTTAGGTTAAAGGTGAGTCACTTGAAAATATCTTTTTCATGACAAAATAAAAACCTTCTAGAAACTTCTAGAAAACATTAACCCAAATCAAACCCTAATCTTGTTTAATCTCCACTAATCATGTTGCATTAGTTATCATATCATGTTACAATATTATATATCAGATATATAATATTTATTGTAACAAAATAAAATAATACATTTAACATATATCGCATATATATCAATGTATTACCGGAGTGAGAAAAAGAATCTTTTAGTGAGCGAATATTAGTTAATATAATTTAATATATCATATATATTATTATACATTAAATTATCGAATCAACATTTGATCCGACAATCCGGCTATATCACATATAACTGACTAATATTTATCCGTACCGATTCATCGAATCAACACTTGATCCGATGACCCGGCTGATATCAAATATCGCGAGAATAGAATACGGTATCTCATATCGCATTATCCTCGGTCCCACACATATCACATATATGCTCCTACTCCGTTTTGCCTGAGCCAAGAAATCTCTGTGTAGGACTCTAAAGAATTGTCAATACGCCGGCAGTAGGTGATGATCATATCAAACACCCACAAGCTGCAAGCGGTCAGCTAAACGTAACAGCCACCCAGGTATTGAGCGCTCAGAAGATCAACAAGTAAGCCTGTACATTCTCCTGTGAATCCAATCAGTAACACTCTCGTACAGTCCGGTCTCGTCGTCCGATATGTCGCATATCTCGCCTAGGGGTGGTAAACGTCAGACCACAGTAGCTCGATAAGTCGTATCGATTTGAGGTCTATAACAGTTCGAGAAACTACTGATAACACTTACCAGTAAATCTCGGCAACCCTAGCCAGGGATTTCCAGTTATAGCCAATCGAACACAGCACAACATCAACTCCCTATACCGGGAGAGACGAATCCCCTCCTATCGCTCATTGCCTCCATGTGATTCGGGACTATACCCAAAAGCCACCTTTTTGCACGCCCTCTTCGACGTGGTATGATGGAAATCAAAGCACAGTGGGAATCACACAAGACTCTATGACGATCTCGGGTCAACAGACTACTCTGTACCACTGTCACCGGAGAACTGCCATCTGACGTGAGGTATAATACCATCTGGGAGTTCTCGGCGAGTCCGTCCAGTGTACCCAGTCTCCACTGAGCACCCGTACACCATCCTTGATGTTAAACACCGATGGATATGGGATCATCCATCGCCCATCATATGGGTCAAGATGCGTATACGCTAGTCTACTCTGGTGTATCGATGCCCTGTCTCGATACACCCTCGACTAGGAACAGTTATAGGATGTACTCGTCGACTACGGTGGCCCCACTAGTATGATCTCATCATAGTCCCAGTAGTCGAGCACATATCCTAAGGGCTTTATCAACATGTAACATAGAGACAATCAGAGTACATGTTAAGATAAAGTACAACCAGATAGCATATTATCATGTCGAGCAAGAAAGTCCTCCTTATATATGTCCAAGCATCCATTATAATATATATCATATGCACAGTAATGGCCTCTAGGGCATACATATAACTAACAATCTCCCACTTGCACTAGGGCCATCTGTTGTGGTATCACATACCCAACAATTAGCTGTGGTTAAAGTATCTCATACTCAACCATCCCATAAAAGTCTCTACTGGGAAAAAGGCCTTTGTGAGTGGATCCGCGCTGTCGTCCTCTGTGTCTACTCTCCTAACCTCGATCTCCCTGGAGATCAACCATCTCCATGATCAGGTGATACTGTCTAAGAATTATATCTGGATTTCTGATAGGACGGGGGGTTCCTTGGCAAAAGCCACAACTCCATTGTCACATAATGGTAGGAACGAAGTTCATCTCATGAACTTATATATATATCCAGACTGCCTCTTTGGTAGCATCCTTGGTAACGATGTATCTTGCCTTTAATCGTCTAGTTAGTTACGGTATCTAGCTTGGAACTCTTCCAACATACCGTCCCTCCATTGAGGGTAAAGACAATGCCTGCGACTGACATTCAGTCGTCCTTATCACCCTGAAACCTTTCCAGTGATTCTCCCCAGGATCGATTGATACCATCTCACTACAACTAGTGAGTATCCTAACATCCAATTAGATCTATCTCATAGATCCAAAACCCAGGATTTAGGAGGTATCATTTTGATCCTATATGGAGAATCCTTGTGATAAGCGGAGATTGACCGAGCGTAGCATAGGAAACTTCTTCCCTATCAAGAGTATGTCATCCACGTACTCTACGAGGATCACCACCATACTCCCTACTGCCTTTTTGTATATACAAGGTTCATCTACCATTTTGATGAAGTCAAACTCTTTGACTACCACATCAAAACAGATGTTCCAACTCCGCGATGCCTTCTTTATCCTATAAAGCATCTTGCGCACGTTTCCGTTGCTCCCACTGTCTACGAAGCCCTCTGGCTGTATACTTATAGACGCTCTCTTCTAAAACATCATTTAGAAAAGCTGTCATGACACCCAACCACCAGATATCGTAGTCATGGTATGTAGCCGTGGCAAGTAGGATCTGGATGGACTTAAGCATAGCTTTGAAAGTCTTAACTTTTCCATGTACACCAAGTGATCTTCTCAAGATATACTTGCTCCTGGGGAGACACGAGTCAAAGCAATCGGTCCTAATTGTAGGAGGTGGAGGGGCTCTATGAGCGTAAAGGGAAAGCGAAATGTAGGCGCGCTTCTTTGGGGTCCATTACAATTCTACCGCGGTCTCCGGTCTCCCTTTTTGGGCTCAACTCCTCGCTTTACGTTAGCGGACCCATAGGTCGGGCCGGGGCTCCGGATTTAACCCTTCAGATAAAACAACCAAAGTCCATATTTTGTTGGTGTATAAGGATTCCATCTCAGATCACTAAGCATCCAGCCATTCTTACAGAGTCTCACTCCTGATGGCCTGTTCGAAACTAGTTGGGTCATCATCTCATGATGCAATCCTCGCTCCCACTGTCATAGAGAAACCGAAGTGTCTCTCAGGTGGGTGAGGAACCCTACTAAATCGGCGGAGAGGCTGAGGTTCGTTGGAAACTATTGAATCCACATTCAATAGGTATGCAGCTTCTCAAGTGCACAACTCCCAAAAGAAAATAAGAAACTCAGTAGTACTTATCATAGAGCACACCATATCACATAGGGTGCTATTGCTCCGCCCCGATATACCATCGTGCTATGGTGTATACGGAGGAGTAAAGCTGAGAGAGAATATCATTTTCCTTTAGAATAGTCCAGGAATTCCGTGCTCTAGTATTCTCCTCCTTGATCTCATCAAAGGACATAATACTTATATCCGTTTTTGGTTCTCTACTTCTAACTTATATTCTGTGAATATCTCAAAAGGTTCAGACTTGTGTTTCAACAGGAACATATGTCTGAATCTTTAGAGATCATCAGAGAATGTAATGAAGTACAAAGAACCGGTCTTGGCATGTGTAGACAGGGGACTTTCATACATCAGCATGTATCAATCCCAAGAGTTCACTAACTCTTTCTCTGTTTCCAATAAACAGAGCTGTGGTCATCTTATCTCTGTGACATGACCGGCAAGTTTCACAAGATGTAAATTCAAACTAATTTAAATATGCATCTATATGTAACTTCAGCTAGTCGGGTCACATTGATATGACCTAGTCTACAATGCCTCAAGAAGGATTTGTTCATTTCTGAACTCTTCCTCTTGTGTGTGTTTTGAATACTAAGAACTGTAGTTTGATTTAGAATGTCAATACTTTTAGATAACGTGCCTGAACCGATCAACTCTTGATATAGGAAATGTTCAAAACATTATCCAACAATACAAAATTATATCCTTCTTTACTAATAAAGAAAAAGATATGATGTTGTATATCAGGTTCGGTATCTAATAACATTCGTTCAGAACAATGTATTCTGGTAATACAGGGTGATAGTGACCAACAGACTTGGCTGCAACACTTGCACCGTTTCTATCTCATGAAACTTATCACCCGTTCTCAGTTCTCTACTTATCTGTAGCCCATGTAACAGATTACATATGCGGGATCCTGATCGGGTATCTCATACCCAGGACGTAAAGGATACTGAGAAACAGTTCTATGTAAAGAACACACCCGAAGATGATGCATCAACATGCACTTTCTTCGTTTGGGCGACACGGGAATTCTGGTAATCCCTTATTTCCTGCTCTGTTTTATAACAATTATAAGTTGGAGCGGGACCAACGTTCCCCAGCTCAGTATAACAAGCGGGTTCGGTCAATACATCCGTATTATTATCTTGATTAAGGCGTGATATGGTCGCTACCTGGAGAGAGAGAGAAGAAAACACTCAGCGTGCACTTTTACAAGATTAGATTGGTTATCAATTTATCTAATCAGGATGTCTCCCACTGTTTTAGTCAAATCTTCTTTCAAACCCTAAAAGGAAAGTCTAGCCGGGATTAATTACATTCTACAAGTTCGCCAATTTTTCAGCCAGGCCAGTGCCGGTACTTTGAGGGAGGTTCCCCGTGCTTTCGCACGGACCTAATTAAAGTAAACCTCATTTTCCCATGGGCGTAACCCCGTTGACACCTTTCTAGACACCTACTTGATCGGCTAATTGTAATGTGTAAAAATCTCCCAGGAGTAACTCTTACTCACAGCGGGTATTGGGATCCAACTATCTCATAGAAGGTATGCAATCTCATTGCAAATTTCAACACTTGAAATTCCCAAAAATATTTTACCCCTAGCACTTATGACCTTAACTAAGGTCAACATATCATAAGCACTAGTCAAGTTCTACCCATCATTTCATGATTAATCAGACCCACCCTACATGACCCTCAACTATGGTCGACATAATCACATGAATGTCCTAACTAATCGCATCATATGCTGTGTAGGAAGACATCACTTAGCTACTGTACACTACGCCTCAACTAAAGTCGACATACGCAGCACGAATACTAAGTACTCTACTTCTTAAAATGACGGAGGGTTACGACAGGTTTTTAAGAAAACCTTTTTGCGTAATGAACTTGATATCGTTGTAGAATCGAGTGATTTTAATGGAGTGTTTTTTAGGCTTTTCTAGTTTTGCTAAAGGGGTCACTCCCGGTGAAGGGATCGTCGGCCCTTTCCTCATCGAATAAGGTGCAGGGTATATCATATATACCACTATGCAAAGCAAGAACTATAGAAGCAATCAAAAGACAAACCGAGTTTGTAGCATCTGCTATTTTCACTAAAGAGGTCACTCCCGGTGAAGGGATCTCGGCTCTTTCCTTATCGAATAAGGTGCTGGATGTTCTACAAGGAACACCGCTATGCAAAGCAAGAACTAGAGCTACCAGTTTTTAAAAAAGTTTCTACAATATCTTTAGGTTTCTTTTTATTTTCATTAATCTCATTAATGAAGTCCCATTTTATTATGCTTTACAAGTATCACATTTGAAACGAAATCTGCAATATAACATATATCTCATATATATAATATAAACATTCGTCTCAGACAGTAATATGATCTCATCACAGAACACTGCAGCAGAAGAACATATATGAAATATTGGATATACTAGGACGTCCGTGTTTTAATACGAGCCTGTATAAAACAAGGATTCCACGGTCGCGAAGAATAGCCAAACCCACATCCCTAGACCCCTACGAGAGCGGCAAGCAACACTGCCAATTCTAGGGTTAGAAGACCCGGTCTCGACTCCTCGAGATGGTCTCCCACTGGACCCTAGAACCCGGTTACTTCTGCTCCCCGCCTTGGGTCTACCTAATGCGGAAAAGTAAATAATATACAATGGTGACATCATCCTCAGCCCGGAAGTGCCCCAATAAAAGAATATTACATACAAATGAATTTTACATGAATGAAATAGAAAAAACTCTCATCTCACATAAAACCCTCGGCTATTCAGAACGCGACGATCCAATATAACATATCAAGCAACACATAATATCTCATATCATCAACGTAAGCCAGTATGCGTATCCCGATTGTCGTTGATGTATAGCAACGAAGCCGGCAATACACCACATACTACGCTTACGGTCACAGAAAAGAAAGTGTAAAACTACAACAGTTGGAATCCGCAACCTCCTTAAACATCGCATGCCTAACCAAATGAATTTCTTAGATATCGCATGCCTAACAATTATAAACCCCGCATTTTAGTCTCATTATCGAAAACTCTTTTCGATATCAAGTCGGACAATTCAACAAGATTCCCGACATTCTGATCGAATGCTCGTCGCAAACTTTAGTAGACGGCCGCACCCCCGATACCATCGACGAAGTGCACTAAGGCGGAACACCGCTGCCGCGAGCACCCGAAGGGATGCTTTTGGCGACGGGGTCCTCCTACAGTCACTTGGTCGGGGCTTAGGGGCATGGCTGTCTATTAAGTTTACCCGGTGAGTATCCGCGTACGCTACGTGATTGCGACGGACTTTTGATCACATCAAAATTCCATGGCAACCGATCATCAGAGACTAAACTGCTATGTTTATAATATTCAAATTAGTTATCTCATAACTACCTGTGGATTCCAAATATTGTATAACATTCCAGATAAATAGACAATATTAAACTTTCCGATCGAATAATCAAACACCCAAGTTTTCCCAATAGTTCTCAACACTTGAAATTAGTTTTAAAATATCCATCACATGCCACAGTACCAATGGTCCAGCCGTAGAAGGGTCAAGCCAACGCCTCACATGTGGCACGCCGTACTGCCGCAAACCCTAAGGTTTAGAGGCAGTTCAAGACGGTCAAATAATCGGGTTAAGGTTTGTTGTCTTCTAGAGGGTCCACCGCGTTACTTGCACGACTTAGAACGTTCTCAAACTACGGAAAAATTCAACACTTGGAAATTTTCCGGGTCGGGAAAAAGTGAGTTATTGATATCCGGTCGAACTTTTTAACAGTTTCTAAAAATTATCCGGACAAACTAAACAAAGTTAAATTATCCGATCGAATCAACGAGTCCCTAATACAACCCTAGAAAACTCAACACTTAAGTGGAATTAAAAAATTCCCACAAAAAAATGACAAGAAAGGACCTAAGAATAAATATATGAAGTTCCAGAGACTAATTCAAAATTTTGGCCGTGGAATCGCCGCCAAACCCTTGGTCTGGCCGCGGTTCCGCGGTCAAATCAGCGCATTACAGGTCCGTACTTCACAGTAATTTTTAGTTTTTCCTGCTTAATTTTCTGAGCATTTTTAATTCATAAAAAATCACATTTTTGAAAAATATCCAGAGAGGGGTTCAAATTAGGGTTTCGGTGTTCGATCGGACTTTAAACTTCGTCTAAACTTCGCCTAAAGCTCTAACTTGGCTCTGATACCACTGTAGGGTTGCTAGGCACACGCACAAGGGTCTACGAGGCATCTACCATGCCCGATTTAAAATTTAGCCGTGCCGAACAACCCAAAGCCGGATCTTTAAACTAGAGTTTAGGCGAAAACAAGCATGTTAAACACTTTAACATTAAGTGAGAGGGATTACAACCTTTGTAGATCCGGTCCTTCACTTCTTAAGCTCCATGTTGAGGTCCCTTCGCTGGGATCATCGTGTTCCGGACTCTCGAGAGGCTCCACGAAGAGAAAGATGCAGTCTTACTTCCGATCTTCGATAACATAGATGATCTACCTTGAAGTTTCATTAACACAAGCTAACACTTACTAAGTGAACACCCTCATCTAAAGGGCAAGGATAGATGAGGATGATGAAGTAGGATTTTTGCTCTCATTTGTTTTCTTATTCTCACTCATTTATCATCACTTGGAAAAAGCTAGAAAGCTTTTTTTCCATGAAAGAAAAAGGAAGAAGAAGATGAATAATAATTAGAATTCTTTTGTGATGAATAATGAAAAGATAAATATGATGAATAATGCAACCAGGTCAACTAAACCCTTGTAGAGATTTAACTAGGGCTAGGGTTTGGGTTAGGTTAAAAGTGAGTCACTTGAAAATATCTTTTTCATGACAAAATAAAAACCTTCTAGAAACTTCTAGAAAACATTAACCCAAATCAAACCCTAATCTTGTTTAATCTTCACTAATCATGTTGCATTAGTTATCATATCATGTTACAATATTATATATCACATATATAATATTTATTGTGACAAAATAAAATAATACATTTAACATATATCGCATATATATCAATGTATTACCGGAGTGAGAAAAAGAATCTTTTAGTGAGCGAATATTAGTTAATATAATGTAATATATCATATATATTATTATACATTAAATTATCGAATCAACACTTGATCCGACAATCCGGCTATATCGCATATAACCGACTAATATTTATCCGTACCGATTCATCGAATCAACACTTAATCCGATGACCCGGCTGATATCAAATATCGCGAGAATAGAATACGGTATCTCATATCGCATTATCCTCGGTCCCGCACATATCATATATGTGCTCCTACTCCGTTTTGCCTGAGCCAAGAAATTTCTGTGTAGGACCCTAAAGAATCGTCAATACGCCGGCAGTAGGTAATGATCATATCAAACACCCACAAGCTGCAAGCGGTCAGCTAAACGTAACAGCCACCCAGGTAATGAGCACTCAGAAGATCAACAAGTAAGCCTGTACATTCTCCTGTGAATCCAATCAGTAACACTCCCGTACAGTCCGGTCTCGTCGTCTGATATGTCGCATATCTCGCCTAGGGGTGGTAAACGTCAGACCCCGGTAGCTCGATAAGTCGTATCGATTTGAGGTCTATAACAGTTCGAGAAACTACTGATAACACTCACCAGTAAATCTCGGCAACCCTGGCTAGGGATTTCCAGTTATAGCCAATCGAACACAGCACAACATCAACTCCCTATACCAGGAGAGACGAATCCCCTCCTATCGCTCATTGCCTCCATGTGATTCGGGACTGTACCCAAAAGCCACTTTTTTGCACGCACTCGTCGACGTGGTATGATGGAAATCAAAGCACAGTGGGAATCACACAATACTCTATGACGATCTCGGGTCAACAGACTACTCTGTACCAGTGTCACCGGAGAACTGCCATCTGATGTGAGGTATAAAACCATCTGGGAGTTCTCGGCGAGTCCGTCCAGTGTACCCAGTCTCCACTGAGCACCCGTACACCATCCTTGATGTTAAACACCGATGGATATGGGATCATCCATTATATGGGTCAAGATGCGTATACGCTAGTCTACTTTGGTGTATCGATGCCCTGTCTCGATACACCCTCGACTAGGAACAGTTATAGGATGTACCCGTCGACTATCGTGGCCCCACTAGTATGATCTCATCATAGTCCCAGTAGTCGAGTACATATCCTAAGGGCTTTATCAACATGTAACATAGAGACAATCAGAGTACATGTTAAGATAAAGTACAACCAGATAGCATACTATCATGTCGAGCAAGAAAGTCCTCCCTATATATGTCCAAGCATCCATTATAATATACATCATATGCACAGTAATGGCCTCTAGGGCATACATATAACTAACAATATATATATACTACTAGTTATGAATTATAGACTAAGTATACGACTTACAAACTATAAACTAATTTATAACTATAGACTAAATATACGGGTTAAGTATATACGTTTTCTAACATAACATTATAGGCTAAGTATATGAGATGCGAACTATAAAAGAATACTAAGTG
This sequence comes from Agapanthus africanus, assembly GCA_030015575.1. NCBI lineage: Eukaryota > Viridiplantae > Streptophyta > Magnoliopsida > Asparagales > Amaryllidaceae > Agapanthus > Agapanthus africanus. Next base: position 265,764,928 of record CM057341.1, read on the forward strand.
TTCTAACGTGACATTATACGCTAAGCGTATAGGTTACGTATCTATACCAGCTAAATGTTCTCTAGAATTAGTTTCGGGCATGATATACTTCATCCATCCGACTTTCTCCATAAATATAAATCTACTCACTGAAGTGTGTCCTGCTCTATTTGAAGCCGACGACCATCTTTCCTTTCATTGATGCCTTAGAAATCGCCGGAATCATCCCTAAACATATAGAGATCAGCCAAGAAGGACAGAAAAAACATCAAACCAAAATATCAAATTAGCCACCAAAAAATGCACGGCAAACGTCTGGCCTTACACAAGGAAAACGTCTGGCCTCAAAACAAAATCCAAACAGGGACTTACAACCAGACGTATGAAGGACTCTCAGACGTCTGAAGAACAAAACCAATCCATTCAGGAACTTTCAAGCAGACGTTTGGAAGACTCCTAAACTTCTGAAGAGCAAAGTGGAAGACGTCTGTTGCTTGTTTCCAGACATCTGACCCACAAAATCCAACAAAAATATATATCAGGCAGACGTTTGAATCTTGTGAGCCCAGACGTCTTCACAAGAAAACTGTAGAAACGAAATTTCTGAAAATTGGTTAACTTTAAAAATCTAAATTCTTATATCAAAATACCCCATACTTCCCAAAATAAAGTGTAATCACCAAGTAAACCATAATAGGTCCATCGAAACTAGTGGATCACTTTAAAAGCAAAGTTGAAAGTGTTTTAACCAATTAAAATACCATTTTATGTAGAAAAATATATTTTTCCATGGCTAACACTTTAAAAACTGAATGAAACTTGCTGAAAATGGGATCTTTACCAAATTTAGTAGATAAAAGAGGAGATCCAAGCTTTTGATTGGCCACTTGAAGAACTTGAGGGTGTTGTGGCTCCACTTGAAGGCTTGGAACGCTCTAGTTTGAAGAACTAGGCAAAAGGGTGGTTTTGATGAAGAGGAGATAGGGTTTTGGAGTTGGGTTATGAGAGTTTCGGAGTTGGGAGATAGTTTTAGGAGAGATGGTATTTTTAGGATGAGGAGGAAATGAAAGGATGAGTGACAAAAGGAACGAGAGAATGAGAGGATAAGGAGAGAGGGTGTGAGTATTTGCATATGGGCTCTCTCTTTCCCCAAATAATTTAGCAAATATCACAAAATTCCCATATCTTTTCAATGTACATGCCATTCCAAATAAATACTTTATTTCCCAAATTCCAAAACTAAAGTTATATAATTATACCAATTTATGGAAACCTAATTGCACGCTTTTGGTGTGTCGTGCATTTGAAGTTCTAAACTTAACCGCAACCAGGATGGTGTCGATTTGCAACTAGCCGGGATAAGTACGGGTCGATCCACAGGGAGACGAAGCGTTTTACGTTCTTGTTTTCACGAGTTAATTCGCGTGGGCGGAAAGTTCGTATCTATCCTATGTGTATATATGCACAAGTAAAATTTGTTAGGAATAGATAGATTAGTGTAAATTAGGGAATTCCGTACTCAATCTTTTGAGCCGAACTTAACCATTGAAGCTAAAGCAATCGGCAACAACGTTGATTAGAGTATTAAGCACGGTATTAGTGAAATCCGGCTTATTGACCCTTGTCTATTGATTTAGAGAGGTTTTATCGATCAAAAATATTTACCGCAATCAAGAACGGCGTCGCATGAAGCTAGCCGGTGAATACGGGTCGGTCCACAGGGATGTTGTAAATCTCCTTTAAGTTCTTACGAGTTAATTCCAAATGATGTTTGGTCTTATAAATAAACCTAAAAATTGAAGTTGTATGATACTAGAATTAGAAACTTGCTAGGATTAGGTTTAGGTTTAGGGAAAATTTGGTAAACAAAGATCTACATCTCTTTCCATTGCCTTTAATTAAATATATCATATTAGTGTTATGGTAAATTTTAACAAAGGGGATTAGGATGATTGGGAAGATTGATTCTCCCTCTAGATCCTTGTCTTTCCTTTCTTAATCTTTACCCTAACCTCCATGGAAAACCTTAAAATCCAGGCCTTTATACTACGGAATCACCGTTACCTCGAGGGTAGAGTGCCGTAGGGAGCGGAATAAGAAGGTATGCATGGAGTTCTAATGTTCATAAAAGATTGGCAACGAAAAGAGATGAGAGATCTTCATCTCTCAAATCCTTCCCTATTCCTAACCCTAACAAGCGAGGAAACTACTCGCTCATTGAGGGGATGAAGAAAGACATGATTTTATTAAAGAGAAGAAACATCTATTGCAAGTTAATAAAATTCTAAACTAAATTAAACTAAGGCAAGAAAATAATTTACCGAGGGCAGATATGAAAAACTATAACTAGGGCAAGAAAAATAATCTACTTACGATTGATGCGCTCTAACTTCAAGAAAACTGAATTTTATTCATGAATAGAGGCATAAGAAAATACAAGGCTTTGGGTTCTACTTATAGGACATAGAAAACCTAGGTTTACAATTGCTCCGCATGTCTAAAATTACAAATATACCCCCAGGAAATCTTTCCATAGCCGTCTCAACATTATGGTAAAATTTTCTGCGCATGAGGGCTTCATACGGCCGCGGAACCGCGGCAATGGCGCGCTTGGGCCGCGGTTCCGCGGCCCATTAGTGAGGTCAACTGTTGGGTTTTTCTGGGCTGCTTTAGGTTTCTCTGGACTTTTTATTTCTTCAGTTATTTTTCCATTTGGGCTTCTACAGTGATTCCAGATCTTCAGTGAACACTTGTACCGATCTTTTAACCGTTTGCTTTGACAGTTTGGACCTTGCGTTGCCTTGTTGACTGTGAATTATTCTTCGTTTAGGCTTGACTAAGATCCTCCTATTTGTTGGTCAAAAATCCTTCTTTTGTGTCGTCTTTTGTGTTTTTCACTGTTTTTGCTCCCAGAACCTGTAACCTGTAACATGTAGCAGATATGGGTCAAAAGCACCTGTTTTTATTCTTAAATGCATAAGAATGGGGAATACAAAATGCAATATTATGTTATGAACAAATACCCCCAAACTTATCTTTTGCTCGTCCTCGAGCAAACTTATTATTTTATTCTCAAAAAAAATCTAACCCGGCCGCACTTTCGTAGGGAAACGCGATTGCACTGAGCACGTGCAACAAGCCGTTAAACCTCTAGGTGTCCCTAGTAGGAGGAGTGTTGTCTCCTGAGGGTTTTCAGCGGAGTACACCCACAAAATCCTATCAATTCGGCTGTTCGACTTTTGTTTTCTAATTAGGTTTTCTAACAAGGAATTCTATTATCGTCGACCCGCAAATTATCCACCCATATTCTTCACACTTCCTCATCATTTAACTTAAGATTATATATGTTCTGTAGAATTACTTAGCTTTCGGCATTTCTTAAGTTTTCCTTCTAAAATTCCATCTCCACTTAGGAATTTCTATCAACTTTACTAAAGATACAAGTTTTATTCTTCATTCCTTTCTCTCATCTAAACTCCAATCACATACCCCCACGTGTGTGTAAATATCACCCCTACACTTGGAAATTCAAATCAAGCAATCATACTCTCGTCCATTGTCCAAAGCACTTATTAGTTGGTGAATTTTTACTTGAATTTCGCTTACACATCCTTCATGCGACCGTTAATACTTCTTGAGGTACCAACAACCGATTACAAGATGCGTTAGCACTTTAAAGCGTACTTCCTAGTTTTGCAACACCCAAGGCTTTTAGCAGTGACTCCCAAACCAGTTGGTCTAAGGCACTAGGTGATGAGCACCCTCGCTAAATATTTTTCTATTTTTACAGCCTTATGTAATCACAAAAACCAGTGTCCATTTTTTCCTTTATTCACTTTTTTTTCTTCTATTTTCATTGTACTACGGACTATAGACAAGAGCATTTCAAGGTCTCCTCTACTATTCCAAGTTTCAAGGTGCGTGTTTGTGCATTTTGTAGGGTATACGTTTTCAGAATCTAGACTTAAACTAGGAATTATTTTTCAAACTTATACTCCAATAAAAGTTTTAATACTTTTCCTTCGTTTCGACTTAGCCCAAGAAGTGAACCCAAAATTTGCCTATTTTTAAATAATCTACAAAGACATATACTTTCTACCGCTAAATTCTAAGGAAGGTTATTTTTAGGGTTTTTAATTTGCTAAGTCTAAGATCTAGTTGTTTCTAGTCAGTTAACCTATTTATCAAACTCAAGTCAATTAACCAGAATTGAATACATTAATTTTTTTAATTTTTGAAATTTTTCAATTTTTATGGGTTTTTTTTTCATTTTGTAATTTTTTTTATTTTTCAAATTTTTCAAATTTTTATGATTTTTTATATAAAGATGCAATGCAGAAATGTACATATGAATGCAAAGGAAAAACTTACCGAACATACCCCCAAACTTAAAATGGACAGTGTCCTCACTGTCATGCTGCACCAAGTGGGTTGAAAAGTCGGCGAGTTCATGCTTACTATTATATTTACATATTATACACACCCCCAAACTTATTTGAAATAAAGTTTTGAAAAAAAAAATTGATTGGAAGTTCGGGGGTGAAAGTGGAGGAAAATCAATCAGTGTAAATCGGCTCCTGTAAAAACAGGAGCTCCTCCGAATGGTCCGCTGAGAAGAATGGTTTCAATCGATGTCCATTTACTTTGAATAGAGTACCGTCTTCTGGATTCTCAAGATCAACCGCACCGTACGGATAAACGGTGCGGACTACAAAAGGTCCTCTCCACCTAGAACAGAGCTTGCCGGGGTGATAATGTAACCGAGTATCATAGAGTAAAACCTGTTGACCGGGTTTAAATGTCTTTCGCAAAAGGTTTTTATCATGGAACACCTTAGCTCGGTTCTTAGCAATCACGGTATTATCATATGCCTCGTCCCGCAGCTCTTCTAGTTCATTTAACTGCAGCTTTCGGTTGCTGCCCGCATCTCCTAAAGATAGATTCAGCTTTTTGATGGCCCAAAATGCCTTGTTCTCAATTTCTACTAGGAGGTGGCAAGCCTTCCCGTAAACAAGCCGGTATGGAGACATGCCAAGATCGGTTTTGTATGCAGTACGGAAAGCCCATAGTGCATCGATCAATTTTAGTGACCAATCTTTACGGTTTTTAGAAACCGTTTTCTCCAAGATTTGCTTAATTTGCCTGTTCGAGACCTCGGCTTGCCCACATGTTTGGGGGTGGTATGGCGTTGACAGCTTATGGGTGATAGAATATTTGCGCATTAAGGACTCAAAAGTCCTATTGCAAAAGTGAGAACCATTATCACTTATTATCGCGCGAGGGTGCCCAAATCGAGAAAAGATGTGTTCTTTAAGAAATCGAACGACAACCTTGTTGTCATTCGTTCGACTAGGCACAGCCTCGACCCATTTTGAAACATAGTCAACAGCCAAAAGAATATACACATTTCCAAAAGAGTTAGGAAATGGTCCCATGAAGTCTATACCCCAAACATCAAAAATGTCTACAACCAAAATTGGTTGAAGCGGCATTTCGTTTCTCCGCGATATCCAGCCCAAGTGTTGGCACCGGGAGCAAGTCTTGCAGTATTCGTATGCATCCTTGAAGAGTCGTGGCCAATAGAAACCACACTGCAAAACTTTCTCGGCTGTCTTCTTTGGGCCAAAGTGCCCGCCACATGCTTGATCGTGGCAAAAAGACAACACACTCTTAACCTCATTTTCCGGTACGCACCGACGAATGATTTGGTCGGAACAGTATTTAAAAAGATAAGGTTCATCCCAGTAAAAATGCTTTACTTGGGAAAAGAAGCGAAGTTTATCTTGTTTCGACCAATCGTTAGGTATCAAGCCGGTGGCTAAGTAGTTTACAATATCGGCGAACCATGGTTCGCAAGAAACGGTCAAGAGTTGCTCATCGGGAAAAACATCAGTGATTGGAAGTTCAAGTGTAGGCGAAGAAGGAAGTCGTGAAAGGTGATCGGCCACTACGTTTTCACATCCTTTTTTGTCCTTTATGACAAGGTCAAATTCTTGTAGCAAAAGGATCCAACGAATTAGCCTCGATTTAGCATCCTTCTTCGCAAAAAGGTGGCGAAGAGCTGAATGGTCCGTGTATACTATAACCGGTGAGCCGATTAAATAAGGCCGAAAATTTTCAAGTGCAAACACAACCGCTAAAAATTCTTTTTCTGTAGTTGTGTAGTTTAGTTGGGCCTCATTTAGTGTTCGGCTAGCGCAGTAAATTACATGCGGCATCTTGTTAATGTGCTGTCTAAGAACAACACCAATGGAAAAATCTGATGCATCGCACATAATTTCAAAAGGGTGCGTCCAGTCTGGAGATGAAAGAATGGGCGCAGAAATGAGAGAGTGTTTCAAAGACTCGAACGCTTCCATGCAAGTTGAGTCGAAAACAAAAGTAGTGTCCTTGGCCAATAAGAGAGTCAAGGGTCTAGCAATCTTGCTAAAGTCCTTGATGAACCGTCTATAAAAACCGGCATGGCCAAGGAAAGCTCGGATATCTTTGACGCATTTAGGAGGGGGAAGATTAGAAATGACTTCAATTTTAGCTCTATCAACCTCTATGCCATTTTGCGAGATGACATGTCCTAAGACAATGCCTTCTCGTACCATAAAGTGGCATTTCTCCCAATTCAAAGTTAGGTTCTTCTCCCTACAGCGGGTAAGAACCGCGTCAAGATGTCGTAAACACTCGTCGAAGGAGTCACCAAAAATGGAGAAATCATCCATAAAGATTTCCAAAAACTTCTCCACCATGTCAGAAAAGATCCCCATCATACACCGCTGAAATGTAGCGGGTGCATTGCATAACCCAAAGGGCATGCCACGATAAGCAAAAGTGCCAAAGGGACAAGTAAATGTGGTCTTGTCTTGATCCTCTTTGGCTATGGGGACTTGGTTATAACCGGAATAGCCATCTAAAAAGCAGTAGAACTCGTGCCCCGCCAATCGTTCTAGCATTTGGTCAATGAAAGGTAAAGGAAAGTGGTCCTTCCTTGTCGCGGCATTGAGTTTTCGGTAGTCGATGCAAACTCGCCACCCTGTTTGGGTGCGAGTAGGAATTAACTCATTTACCTCATTGGTAATGACCGTGATGCCCGATTTCTTTGGCACGACATGAATGGGGCTAACCCATTGGCTATCCGAGATAGGGTAAATGATACCGCTATCAAGACATTTAACAATCTCCTTCTTGACCGCCTCTTTCATAATGGGGTTGAGGCGTCTTTGTGGATCCCTTACCGGCTTGGCATCATCCATCAAGTGTATATGATGTTCAACTATGAGGGGACTAATCCCCTTGATGTCCTCCATAGACCAGCCGAAAGCTTGCCGATTATTGTGTAAGGCCGTTAAAAGAGCCTTCTCTTGCTCAAGAGTTAGAGAGGCCGATATGATAACTGGTAAGGTCTCATTCTCACCTAGATAAACATATTTTAGGTGCGACGGCAAAAGCTTTAGTTCGAGTTTAGGTGGTGAAACAATAGATGGTAACAATGGAGTAACTGTTTCAAACTCGAAGGATTCCATCAAAGGTTCAAATCGAGTGTACGCTACCGAGTCGGATGGTTCAACTAACTCATTCGAAAAAGCAAAAGACTCAAACTCGGGTGGAGAGTCTTCAAGATTGTCAACAAAGGTGAAACACTCATAATCTTTGTCCATTGTGAAAGCTGTGTCGGATTCTAGGAGGAACGCACTAGTGGCGTCAACATTGCTGTGATCAAACATAAAATTTTCGAACTCACATTCCTCCTCCGCGATCTCATTGATCGAGAAAACATCAAGTACGCTAGAATTAGGCTCGCAAGGCTGACTTCCTAACTTGAAAATATTGAGTTCAACTGTCATATTGCCAAAAGATAGATTCATTGAACCGTTACGACAGTTGATTACCGCGTTAGAAGTCGCGAGGAATGGTCGACTAAGTATCACCGGAATTTGATTTCGGGGGTTAGCGACAGGTTGTGTATCCATAACAATAAAGTCAACGGGAAAAATGAAATCCCCTACTCTAATTAACACATCCTCCAACTCTCCCCTAGGGTGGGTGATTGATCGGTCGGCCATTTGGAGAGTGCAATGAGTGGGCTTAAGCTCTCCAACGCCTAATTGTTCGTACACCGAATAAGGTAGCAAATTGACACTAGCACCAAGATCTAATAGTGCTCTATTGATGGTCTTGTTCCCAATTGTGATCGAAATAGTAGGACAACCGGGGTCCTTGTGCTTTGGGGGTAAAGAATTGACAAGAGCATCACTAACAGAACTAGCCACGAAAACTTTCTTTGGTACTTGTGACTTCCTCTTTTTGGTGCATAAGTCCTTTAAGATTTTTGCATATGAAGGAACTTGTTGAATTGCATCCAAAAGAGGGATATTTATGCTAACCTGTTTGAACAACTCTACAATCTTCTCCATCTGTGGAGTTGGTTTATTGGATCTCAACCGATTTGGAAAAAGGAACATTTTGAAAAGTCGTCGAGTCCAATTTTTGCGGATCAGATTGTTGAGTTGGAACGTAACCCCGTATAGATGTGTTCGTGTTGTGAGAAGAGGGTCCGTTCGAGTTAGAAGGAGTAGAGCTGTTGGAAGGGTGGAGAATAGGCTCTAACGAAGAAGAAGAAGAAGAAGAAGAAGAAGAAGAAGGTGAAGAAGATGAAGAAGGACCACCGGCAGGGGTGTCATGGTTAATACCTACATTGTTATGCAACACTTTTCCGGATCTCAACGTGGTCACCGCATTTACGTTATGATTCTGTTCATATGCAACATGTGCGTGACCGGGATTTGGAAGTGGTTGAGACGGAAGCTTTCCTTTCTCTCGCTCTTTCAACGCAGCATTGAGTTGTGCAATTTGTGCCTCAATAGATTTGATGCTTTGATCGTGTGAGGCACTGTTTTGCACCAAAGATTGAATAGAAGTCTTTAATCTTGCTGTAGATTGTGTAGATTGCTTTAGGAAAGCCTCTAGACTTCTTTCGAGCGAGCAAACCTTGTCATTATTAGGTTGAACAAAATTGTTTGGTGGATAAGAATTGGTAGGCACAAAATTGTTCACTTGATTAGGGTAAGGTTGCTGTTGGAAAGGTTGTTGAAATTGAGTTTGTGGAGGTGCTTGTTGTTGTGGAGGAGGAGGCCTTTGAAAATTGTTATTTCCTTGGAATTGTTGATTTTGGTTCCAAGCGAAATTTGGGTGGCTCTTCCATCCCGGATTGTATGTTGAAGAATATGGATCGTTTCTTTGTCGTTGCTGAAAGGCAGCATTGACTTGATCCTGTCCTTGAGTAGATGCGGATTAAGGACATTCTTCTGTGAGATGTGATGGATCCGAACAACAAGCACAAACAGTTCATGGAAGCACAACAGGGGCAGGAGAAGGTGCTGAGATTTTGGTCTCAAGCGCTTCTAGCTTTTTCGTAAGAGCGGCCATCTCGGCCTTCATAGCAATCGACATCTCTACTTGATGTATGCCTGCCCTAGGTTGACCAATAGAAGAAGATGATGATGTGGTCTTGGTGCTCTCCCACTGAATTGTTTGTTCACTAAGATCCTCAAGAAACTGCCACGCTTCCTCACTAGACTTGGATAGAAAGTGACCTTGACAAATGGTTTCTAGCAAGTGCTTCGTTGCCGGGTTCAATCCCTCGTATAATGTTTGGCAAAGTTGCCAACTTTCAATCCCATGGTGAGGGCATTGAACGAGTAGGTCTTTGAATCTTTCAAAACATTTCCAAAATGGTTCGGAAGGAAGCTATGAAAATTGTATAATCTCATTACGGATTTTAGCAGTTTTGTGATGAGGATAGAACTTTTTAAGAAAAGCTTTCACAAACTCGTCACAATTTCTAATTGAATGTGATGCGGTGCTGTATAGCCACTTCTCGGCTAGGTCACATAAGGTGAAAGGAATGACCCTTAGCCTTATAGCGTCATCACTTAATTGGGTAGTTTTCATCATGGCGCAAACGTTTTGGAATTTGTTGATAAAGATATATGCATCTTCGGATTCCAAACCATGAAACTTAGGCAGCATATTGATGAAGTGGGGTTTAATCTCAAAATTGTCCCCATTAGCCGGTGGGAGGGAATGACAAGTAGGAAGGGCGATGCGGACGGGGTAGAAAAGATCCTGGAGCGCGACTCGTGCGGGCGCTTCAACAGGCTGGTGATTCGGGTTATTCGCACCTAACGGAGGTGGAATCATTCCCGTCGGTAAGGTGTTGTTAGGATCGTATCCCGACATACCTTCGAAAGAAGAATGTGATGGTAAAAGTGAAGAAGTGGACAGGATTTCGACTTCGGAGTCGAAAGGTTCGTCGGTCGGTACCAACGAAACACGGACTAATCGGGTGCTAGGGTCCCTAGTCCAACTGGACATACACTAAAATGGTTAGTGTAGTCGAAAGATGAAAGACAGAATGTGGAGGTAAGAAAACGTCAATGAGAAGAAGTGGTGTAAGTGAGTGCAAAGATTCTTTAGCGACAAGTTACAAGTTTTGAAAAGATTTTTTTCCTTTTTTTCTTTTTAAGTGAGCTTTTTCAAAAAGATTTTTGAAAAGAGACTTGTGACACAAATGTAATTAACCACACATGCACAATCAGGCCTAGATCTAGGTCACCTAGGTCAGCTAGACAGCTCCTAACTGTTCCAAAGGGCTAGAGATAGGACCTCAAACCGCCTCTTCACCGCCAATTACGGCCAGGTAAGTGCCATGTAAGTGGGAAGGAACCACGCTGTGGGCCTAATTAAAAACCACTAGCCTTGACACACTTGCCTAGGCAACGCAAAGTCAGGTTAGGATAAACGGCCGATGCCTATACTAGTCCTCTGTCCTATTGAGCGCGACGTCCTTAGGGCTGAGTCTAATATTTTTTAATTAAGAGCGGTCAATGCAAATGCTTTAAGTGATTTCTGGGGTCCTGGGAAGGGTGATGAAATCCCCACCCAATCTGAATTGGTCAATAGCCCCTTAAAGCCGGATTAAAGTATGCAAAGCAGTAAATCACTTGCAATCAATTTGCTATTTAGCGCGGCGCAAAGAATCCTGCAGAAAATCAATTATTGGAAGGGCGAAGAAGATTTTTAGCGCAAAGAATCCTGCAGAAGATTTGACAAAAGATATATGGGGATTTGCAGAGAAGAAGGAAAAAAATCAAACCATGCAAATTTCAGGCAGAGAAGAGGTTAAAGGGCCGCGAAACTGCGGTTTTGACCATGTATTTGCCGCGGAAACGCGGCTCTTTGGGGACTTTAGGTCTCCAAATTTCTTCAGCTGCCCTGTACTTTCAATCTCCTCCTGTTTTGATGTACTCTTTTCTGATTTGCCTTCTGTATTGTTTCAGATTCGTCAAACCTGCAAAGATTCACAAAGAAAACCTTTCAAACAATAAAAGATGATAGAATTTTTATATTTTTGATTTTTTTTTCTTCAGATTTTTATGATTTTTTGAATTTTATATTAACCCGAAATTACAAAAAGAAAAATTTTACGCCATCCCCGGCAACGGCGCCATTTGATTTAGAGAGGTTTTATCGATCAAAAATATTTAACGCAATCAAGAACGGCGTCGTATGAAGCTAGCCGGTGAATACGGGTCGGTCCACAGGGATGTTGTAAATCTCCTTTAAGTTCTTACGAGTTAATTCCAAATGATGTTTGGTCTTATAAATAAACCTAAAAATTGAAGTTGTATGATACTAGGATTAGAAACTTGCTAGGATTAGGTTTAGGAAAAATTTGGTAAACAAAGATCTACATCTCTTTCCATTGCCTTTAATTAAATATATCATATTAGTGTTATGGTAAATTTTAACAAAGGGGATTAGGATGATTTGGAAGATTGATTCTCCCTCTAGATCCTTGTCCTTCCTTTCTTAATCTTTACCCTAAGCTCCATGGAAAACCTTAAAATCCGGGCCTTTATACTACGGAATCACCGTTACCTCGAGAGTAGAGTGCCGTAGGGAGCGGAATAAGAAGGTATGCATGGAGTTCTAATGTTCATAAAAGATTGGCAACGAAAAGAGATGAGAGATCTTCATCTCTCAAATCCTTCCCTATTCCTAACCCTAACAAGCGAGGAAACTACTCGCTCATTGAGGGGATGAAGAAAGACATGATTTTATTAAAGAGAAGAAACATCTATTGCAAATTAATAAAATTCTAAACTAAATTAAACTAAAGCAAGAAAATAATTTACCTAGGGCAGATATGAAAAACTATAACTAGGGCAAGAAAAATAATCTACTTATGATTGATGCGCTCTAACTTCAACAAAACTGAATTTTATTCATGAATAGAGGGATAAGAAAATACAAGACTTTGGGTTCTATTTATAAGACATAGAAACCCTAGGTTTACAATTGCCCCGCATGTCTAAAATTACAAATATACCCCCAGGAAATCTTTCCATAGCCGTCTCAACATTGTGGTAAAATTTTCTGCGCATGAGGGCTTCATACGGCCGCGGAACCGCGGCAATGGCGCGCTTGGGCCGCGGTTCCGCGGCCCATTAGTGAGGTCAGCTGTTGGGTTTTTCTGGGCTGCTTTAGGTTTCTCTGGACTTTTTATTTCTTCAGTTATTTTTCCATTTGGGCTTCTACAGTGATTCAAGATCTTCAGTGAACACTTGTACCGATCTTTTAACCGTTTGCCTTGACAATTTGGACCTTGCGTTGCCTTGTTGACTTTGAATTATTCTTCATTTAGGCTTGACTAAGATCCTCCTATTTATTGGTCAAAAATCCTTCTTTTATGTCGTCTTTTGTGTTTTCACTGTTTTTGCTCCCAGAACCTGTAACCTGTAACATATAGCAGACATGGGTCAAAAGAACCTGTTTTTATTCTTAAATGCATAAGAATGGGGAATACAAAATGCAATATTATGTTATGAACATCTGTCCGTTCTTATCTCTTGCTTTCGCCTCCGGCCAAATCGAACGCAACTGGTCGCAGTTATGAATCACCGATATTTTGGTAGGGTAAGGTGCCTAATGGAGCGTTTGCGTAAGCTTTGGACGGAGTTTCAAATGGAAAATACGGGAAAAGGAAATGGGAAACGAAAAACCTAACTTACAATATCGTATTCTTTTCCCAACAACACATATTCACAACAATTCATAATAATAAACCAAAAAGAGCACAAGAAAAGATAAAGAGAAAAGAGAAGACAACATTACAAGAAAGTAAATTGCAAATAAGTAAAGCATGTAATTAAAGAGAAAGTAATAAAAAGAGCAAGAATAAAAAGAGCAAAAAAGTAATACTAAAAACCATAGAACACAATACAAGCCATGGATTCAATAACCTAATCTTAAACTTGCAAGCTCAATTAAGAGATTGCAAGATCAAGAAGAGGCAAAGAACTCATGTGAAATGAAGACAAAGAAGAAAGCTTTATTAATCTTGAAGTAATGATATAACCCCTTGAGATCAATAACCAAAACTTAAACTTGCAAGCTCAATCAAGATGTTACAAGATCAAGTTAAGGCAAAGAGCTCAAGGGGTTAGCCATGTACAAAAGAACAAAAGAAAACAAAAGCGTTAAAGTGTAAAATGAAAGACAAAATTGGACCCCTTGACCCCTTGTTCACTGGCCTGCTTTTATAGGCTCAAAAATTGAATAAACAAACAATAAAAATATGATGACAAGGCAGCAAGGGAGGGACCACAGAAGACTGGGTCCCATTGGGCACTGCAGGGCCGGCCAGCTCGGCCAAGATAGGAAAGTGCTCGGCCAAAATCCGAGGTCTTGGGTTCGTATTTATTGTGATGGCTTGTGTTTTCCCCGATATCACTTTGGTGCTGCTAGTTTTCTTTAATTTGACCCAGTCTGCACTCTTGGATTTGGAGGGAAACTTGATGCAACACATCACATCATATCTTTATGCATTAACTACCCATCATCACTTCTTATACCCACTTGTGCCATGATTTATGGCAGCCCCATCATGGTCCATGTGCCAAAGAGCATGTGTGCACTTGCATTGTGTTGGACCAAAATATTATGCACACACTTTATTTTCAAAATCTCTTTGGATATCGGTCGGTTTCTAGTTCCGGTTGCAGTGTCGACTCACAAATGATATATCCATGATTTTAAATGTATTTCTAGTATTTTATCACGGATACATGTAATCTGTATTACTGAGCAGACACTGGTTTATAGTACCGATATATAATAAAATAGATAAAGAATGAGCGATATTAAAATGCAATATTCTGGTATGAACAAATACTCCCAAACTTATCTTTTGCTCGTCCCGAGAAAAAAAAAATCCTAGCCTCACTTTCGCAGGAAATGCGATTGCACTGAGCTCGTGCAACAAGCCGTTAAACCTCTAGGTGTCCCTAGTAGGAGGAGTGTTGTCTCCTAAGGGTTTTCAGCGGATTACACCCACAAAATCCCGTCAAGCTGGTTTCCTAAGTTAATATCAATTCTACTCCTACAGTTTAGTATCTACGTTAGAAATTCTATCATCCTAAGTTAGAAATATCCAACCCTTATATTTCACGCCTTCTTTTATTCAACCCTAGATCCTATACGTTTTACAGTTTAGAAAGATCTCGACATCTCTTAAGTTTTCCTTCTAAAGTGCGGTCTCATATCAGGGATTTTTATCAACTTTAATGAAAACATAAGTCTTATTTTTTATTTCTATCTTTCATCCAATCATCGATCGTATACCCCTACGTGTGTGTATAATTTCACCCCTACACTTTTCCCTTGTCTTCATTCACTTTTGAGCTCATCATCCGTCAATTCAAGGTATAGTACCCTTACCCTAATACCTAATACTACTTCTTTTCTTTAATGATGGACGGTGTTGCTCACACACCTTTCATGCGACTTGTAACAACTCCAATTTTAGTGTATAAAAATTTGTTTAAAAATTAATGTATACTTGGGGTATTTGCATTTACTGTGATTACTATAAGTAATTGTTTTGCTTTTTAATAGCAAGAACGAACTTGTAGCTCACTGGTAAGACTTTACACTGCTGAACCAAAGCAACAGAGTTCAAATCCCATACCCCACATTATTTTTTAATATTATTTTCTTTTAAACTTTTAGAAGTCTAAGGGTCTACACGTGCATAACTCGTAAAAACCCCACTACACAAATAAAAAAAATTGTCCCAAGGGGTAGATGATACGACGAGGAACCCAAGGCACACCGGAATCGGCCGAATCGGCCGGCGACTCGGCCTGCCGCCGCCGGCCGGACTCGGCCGGACCGCCGATCCTCCAACACAAAAGTTGTGTCTCTTGACCTTCCCAGTATCCCTGTATACTTTAAATATCCTACACAGTAATAGAGCCCCTTTAAAACCCTATTTACTCCATTTTTAATACATTTTTAATACAATTTTTAATTCAACCTTTCACCTACTCTAACCCTAGCCTTACCCTATAAATACCACCCCTAGACACACACCCCCTTACTCACAATTCTGTCCAAACTCTCAAGAAATTCCTCTAGAAATTTTAGTGTCCAATTGAAGTTAGCAAAGGGGCAAAATATCGGCAATCTTCTGACGACGACTCTAGGAGCTTCCGGTGACGAAACGACGCACCGGCGCCTCCTACTGTTTCCTCTTCCTCATCCCTAACCTACAAACCCATAAGTCCCACCTCCTTCTTCTCTATACTTTTCTAAAAACATGTATTTCTAAAAGCCGACGGAATCGGGGTTAATCCGATGTTCGATTCGGTTCTTCCTAAAATCTCACTTTTTCTTAAATACAATCATACTAAACCATTACATGTTGACTATTAAACATTAACAAGTCATATTGAACAAGTTCCATATCAAAAGGATTTCTATTTAAATTTTTATCGTACTTTTTCACTATAATACCATGTAGTTTCATTTCGACATTTAAAACATCACAATTTTGCTATATCTTTAAATAGATCACCAGGTAATGACCTACCTCCTCACAACACTCATATTCAACATAGCACAATACCTTTCGGGAACATAGAATACGGGCAAACGAAACTTTACATATAAATACCACTAATTATTAAAACCGTTTTCTATAAGAATTCGTATTTTTATAAATCTTTGCAAAGCGCCGCTACAACCCATTTTGGGGAACACGACTGGGATGGTGCGGATTATCACACATCCCTGGGCTTAGTAGTGCGAGATGCAGACCTTCGCAAGGAGCATTCGGTCTCGAAAGATTTAAAATATAAATATCTTAAGAAAATGAGATTTCTAGAAATATAATATATATTAAAATTATTTTTATATAAATATATATATATATATATTAAAATTATTTATATATATATATATATATATATATATATGTATGTATGTATGTATGTATGTATGTATGTATGTATGTATCATTAAAATATCTATTTTTGTGGTAATATAAATATTCCAACTTTTCCTAAAATCACAAGAATCGCCTTACATTAAAATACAATGAATTCCATACAAGTTCAATATTACAATTAAATACCCTATATTATAAAATTAGGTTATTTTTATTAGAAATATCACAAAAATAAAATCTACATCTATGACAACTCTAAAGACGATAATTAAATACTTGGGGTATATTTTGAAAATTATACAAAAGTATTTTTATATAAAAACCCTTCAAGTTCTATAAACTACCTTAAGGACCCTAGTAAATATAGGTTTAAATGAGACTAATCTCTTGAGCCTCAGAGAGCCGGAGAAGTGGGTGCTTGCCTATTTAAGGTAGACAACTTAACAAACGGTGTTATCAACACGGTAATCGTTTTTGAAAAAGACACAAATTCTGCCGTCCATGTGCAGCGGTTACTGATAACATCAAAACCAAATTCAGGACTTCAATTTCCTTTCTAATTATTCTGACTCAGACTAAATCACATTATAATAATCTGACATGAATATGATTCAAGTACAAACTACAATTCAACATGAATCCATATATTCAATATATTCAATCTATATTGACTGAACCAAACCATGGATATACTATCATTTACATGATTCTCCAGTTAAATCCATTTACTGATATCATGGTTTTGGCAAGTCATCCAATTGAACAATCTATATTACAAGACAATACAAGTTGCAATACAATACAAACAATACAATACTTCACGGGGTTTAAGGGGTAGATTGGTACGGAAAGTGTTAGAAGTGGCACGAGACTGCAAGATTAAGACACCTAACCTATATTCTGTTACTGTTGAACCGTGCCATAACGGTTCCTTATACTTCCATTTGCCCTAGTCTCTAGCATATAGAGACTCCTCTCGTATACACTTACGTCCTTCTGTACGAAGCTACAAACAACAACGTTAACACTATTTACAACTTTAAAAGTTATACTCTCTCTTTTACTCTCTGTCGGTTATCCTTCTCCTTTATCTTTGGGACTTACCGAGTGATTGTTCGCTGACGACATTCCTTCTCTTTCTTCTTTAGAATGTTGTTAAGTGATCTGGACACCCGGGAGATCGAGCCTACTAGTGAGGACTTGGATCAGCTTGCCTACGACCCAGAGCTCTAGCTTCATTGTACACATTTTTATTTCTGTACTTTTCATTTCTGTTATGCCACTGTTTAGGCATTGCTTTGTTTCAGATTTATTTACTTTTCCATGCATTGTACAAAAGAATGTGAATAAATAAAGTTGTTGTTTTATTATATCTTGTCTCTTTTGCATTTATATTTATATTGCTTAGATACGCTTAGCGTATTTACTTCATAGTAAATACATAGCTGCCAGTCGTGCCCTCTGCCCGTACACCGGGAAGCGGGGCGTGACATGACTATAAATACTTCTTGAGGCACTAACAGCCGATTACTAAATGTGTGGGATTAAAGCGTAAATAGCAGTTTCCGGATCTTGACTTTATTTATTTATTTATTTATTCTTTATTTTTCTTTTTCAAGACCGGATATATTTTTCAATATTCTCTTTTGGTGTTTAGCTTTAAATACTATTTTTTTTCTTTCATATTAGGTTTTTAGGCAAGAGTATTTCTAGGTATCCTCTACTATCCCAAGTTTCAAGGTGCGGGTATGTGCAGTTTGTAGGACTCAAGAATAAAAACTATTTTCAGACTTATCTTTCAATAAAGCTTCAATACTTTCCCTTTATCTTAACTTAACTCAAGAACTGAACTCAAGATTACCTACTTCTATAACAAAATCTGCAAGGACGTATACTTACCAAGGTTAAACAGAAGGAGGGTTATTTTTAAGGTTTTCAATTCCTAAACCTAAGATTTAGTTATTTCTAACGTATCAACTAAACTTTCGGAATAAAAGTCTAAGTTACCCTATTAGCTAACTTGACGACAAAGTTTTTTCATTTTTTGGAAATTTTTTCGATTTTATGGGTTTTTAAATAAGAATGCAAATGCAGAATATACAAATGAATGCGGAGGTAGAAAGCTTACCGAGTACACCCCTAAACTTAAACTTGACAGTGCCCTCACTATTAGGCTATACCAAGAGGGTCAAAATTGTCGGCGCTTCCTAAAAGAAATATATACAAAGCAAACCAAAAATATATACACCAAAAAGGTTCCCCCGAAACTTAAGTGAAACAGTGTTTCCACTGTTTAAGCGGTGAAGTTCAGGATTAGGGGGAAAGAGAATAGTATCAATCTATACAAGGCCTTACACAGGCCAAAAGTTAGCACCGACCATTCAAAAATTTTATCGCTATAATCTGCAGGTTGGTGAAAGAATACGGTGAGAAAAGAAATGGAGAATACGCGAGACCGTATGGGGATAAAAGTGGTATACGGTCCCGGTATATGAGAAGAAGAATGGCGGAAGGGAAAAAGAAATGGTGTGCGAACTTGAGGGTGAAAATGGAGTGAATAAATTAGCACAATTTGTGATGACCGATGTGTAACAAGCGATTGTACTAATCTATTAACCCATTAAGAAATGGGGCCAAATCCCTCAAGATTCGTGAGAAAACATGGGTAATCCGAACTTGGTAAACCAAACACAGGAAATGAAAGTGATACGGTATTTTGTAAGGTCGGAACGATGGAAAGGATAGAGGTGAGTGATTGAGGAAGGGTCAAAATTAAAGGTTCAGGAGGGTGTACACAGTCAATGAAAGAGATAGGATGAATTGAATGATCCGACTCATCAACTAAAACTAGTTCATCCTCAAAGCTATCCTCAAAAGTCTCCTTAAAATTCAGCTTATCCATGCAATTATCATCAAAATCGAGACGCATATGGAGTTCGGGAAAAACAGTTAATGACTCGGGATGATGAATTGGAGAGAAAAACTCATCCAAATCTGCGGGTTCATCATCCAAAATATCCCCAGCGTCGATATCTTTAATCAAGTGAAAATCAATATTCTCAGACACCTCATCAAAAGCATGGATTTAAATCAATTCGTGTTCTAAAATGGAGGTGTAGAGGTCAAAAGGTTTGAGATTGGTTTCACTTAGAATGGACCCTTCACAATCGGGTAAATCAAACACTATAAAGTCGCATAACTCATTAAACATTCTATCTTTAATTGGTAAATCATTTAGGATGCTTGATAGACATTCAAAACTGGAGTTGTGGGATTCAATTAGGGATGGGTAGGTTTGATTTGGAAGGGTGTACAGCTCATTCTCACCACTCAACTTCTCAACCTGTCCTACCGTCTCATTATACATTGGAAAATGTGTAGCTAGTTGGAAACTAGCTACCGGGTCACTAGGTTGTATGAGGGCGGTCATGGACGCATTCAAATCCATCATCTGTTGGCATGAAACTACCCGAAATGCTTCCAATGACTGTTCAAGATTAGACATGGGCTGTGAAGGAGTTTCAGGAAACGATTCAAAGTTGTTTGGATACGTGAAACTCCCAGATGACGGTTCAGAAGCATTGTCTAGGGAAGGTGTAAAAGTCGGGTAGGATGGATAGGAATTGAATGGTTGGACATGGTTAACATCAACGTTATGATATGAAGGTGAATGGAATTGTTGATCAAAAGAATTGGAAGTGGTGAAAGGAGTGAAAGATCGGCTACGGGATTGTTCAATTCTGTCGGCAATAGATATAGGTCTTGGAGTTACAAAAAGACTCTCAAAAGGAGTATCAACGTAAGAAAGTGGGGTAGGTTGAAATTGTTGATACAAAGTGGGTTGTGGAATCCAGTTGTTCGTCCTAGATGCGTCTATCCGATCTTTCAAAGAAATTCTGGGCATAGATAGATCGTTCGAAGTTTGACCAAAGCAAGAACCGTAAGAAGTAATGTTTGGTTGTGGATACCAAAGTTCGGTAAGAGTTTTCCGAGGTGGGGTACCCATGATATGAAGAAAGGAAGGAAAGAAAAGGAAAAAGAATATGGATTTTTTTTATATTTTTATTTTATTTAAGTTAGTTATCAACAAAAGTATGAAATACACAAAAAGAATCTTAACAAAAACAATCACAACACAAAAATACCACACATCTAATCGGTCTAGGGTTTACCTAGGTCAACTAGAGCTGCTCCAGAACTTGATTGTTGAAGTAAAACTGTGTCGAGAAGTGGGCTCAAGATATACTGATCACGAGGCCAGGTAAGTGCAGAGATAAGGGGAGGTTTTCCGACGCTTTCGCAAGGGTCCTTAATTAAATAACTCTATCTCTTTTGGCGGTTTCGCCGTAAACACTTTCCTAGACACCCCAGGAATGATATACCGTCAAGCGGTGTTCTAAACACAGTTAACTTTTTCTAGTGAGCACGAAATCCTTAAGGCTTAAAGTCTAGTTTCTTTTAAAAATTTGTGTGGGTATACGTTATGCTCAATTCATGATTTGTGGGCCACGGAAAAGGTGATGAAATCCTTTACCGTATGTTGTGGGGTTTGCTTGCCCTTAAGTCCATATTTAATGGATGCAATGCGTAATTCAATAAAAATTATTCAAAGAATCAAACAATCGTTTTTTATGTTAAGCACAGCACTGCAACAAATACGGGTTAGTCAATTTTGGCGTTTGCTAGCGAACTTGCAAAGAATCCTGCAAAGATAATATAGTGGATGCGTCGGATTTGAGAAGAAGGTGTTCGTAAAGTACGTACCGATAAGTTTTTGGGTTAAGAAACCCTCGTTGAAGTTAAATCCAAATAGCTTGGAATGTTCGCTTGCGCGGGTCAAACTATCCGAATCTTTAGCACTATATTTCGTAATCACCTTAGCTTAGAATGTACACTTTGCTCCCCACAATCGCAGTTCGCAAATCCGTAAAAATCTACAAATGTCGGAAAACGGATATTAGTGCGAAAAAATGATACGGATGCCCAAATACCTGCACACCAAAAATTATAAAAAACAAGCAATAAAAATGTGACACAAACAGAACACTGGAGCAAAAGACAAAATTTTGGAGCATATGGGGGATCTTGGGCCGGCGAGCTCGGATGAGGATGGAATGTCGCCGGTTCTGTCTTGGAGATGGGGCTCCAAACTTCTTCTGCAGTCACAGTGCTCCACTAGTGCCTCACTGGTATTGTTTATCTTTTCTGTTTAGTTACAGAGTGGTTGCAGGTATAAAATCCAGAGAACAAAAATTGGTTAGATGTGTTAATTTTTATTTTGGTTTTCGTTTTTTTTTTCGAAATTTTTAGTTTGTTTTGAAAATAGGGTTAGTTGTATAAATGAGATGTACAATGATTAACCCGAAATAATAAGAATTAAATGTTACCGTCTCCCCCGGCAACGGCGCCATTTGATTGCACGCTTTTGGTGTGTCGTGTGTTTGAAGTTCTAAAGTTAACCGCAATCAGGACGGTGTCGCTTTGCAGCTAGCCGCGATGAGTACGGGTCGATCTATAGGGAGACGGAGCGTTTTACGTTCTTATTTTCACGAGTTAATGCGCGTGGGTAGAAAGTTCGTATCTATTCAATGTGTATATATGCACAATTAAAGTTTGTTAGGAATAGATAGATTAGTATAAGCTAGGGAATTCCGTACTCAATCTTTTGAGCCGAACTTAACCATTGAAGCTAGAGCAATCGGCAACAATGTGGATTAGGGTATTTAAGCACGGTATTAGTGAAATCCGGCTTATTGACCCTTGTTTGTTCGTTCTTATCTCTTGCTTTCGCCTTCGGCCAAACCGAACGCAACCGGTCGCAGTTAGGAATCACCGATATCTTGGTAGGGTAGGATGCCTAACGGAGCGCTTGCGTAAGGTTTGGGCAGAGTTTCAAATGGAAAATACGGGAAAAGGAAATGGGAAACGAAAATCCCTAACTTACAATATCGTATTCTTTTCCTAACAACACATATTCACAACAATTCATACCAACAAACCAAAAAGAGAAAAAGAAAAGATAAAGAGAAAAGAGAAGATAACATTACAAGAAAGCAAATTGCATGGAAAGTAAATTGCAAGTAAGTAAAGCATGTAATTAAAGAGCAAGTAATGAAAAGAGCAAGAATAAAAAGTGCAAGAAAGTAATACTAAGAACCATAGAACACAATACAAGCCATGGATTCAATAACCTAATCTTAAACTTGCAAGCTCAATTAAGAGATTGCAAGATCAAGAAGAGGCAAAGAACTCATGTGAAATGAAGACCAAGAAGAAAGCTTTATTAATCTTGAAGTAATGATACAACCCCTTGATATCAATAACCAAAGCTTAAACTTGTAAGCTCAATTAAGATATTGCAAGATCAAGTTAAGGCAAAGAGCTCAAGGGATTAGCTATGTACAAGAGAACAAAAGAAAACAAAAGAGTTGAAGTGTAAAATGAAAGACAAAATTGGACCCCTTGACCCCTTGTTCACTGGCCTGCTTTTATAGGCTCAAAATTGAATAAACAAACAATAAAAATATGATGACAAGGGAGCAAGGGAGGGACCACAGAAGACTGGGGCCCACTGGGCACTGCAGGGCCGGCCAGCTCGGCCAAGATGGGAAAGTGCTCGGCCAAAATCCGAGGTCTTGGGCTCGTATTTATTGTGATGGCTTGTGTTGTCCCCAATATCACTTTGGTACAGCTAGTTTTCTTTAATTTGACCCGGTCTGCACTCTTGGATTTGGAGGGAAACTTGATGCAACACATCACATCATATCTTTATGCATTAACTACCCATCACTTCTCATGCCCACTTGTGCCATGATTTATGGCAGCCCCATCATGGTCCATATGCCAAAGAGCATGTGTGCACTTGCATTGTGTTGGACTAAAATATTGTGCACACACTTTATTTGCAAAATCTCTTTGGATATCGGTCGGTTTCCAAATCCGGTTGCAGTGTCAACTCATAAATGATATATCCATGATTTTAAATGTATTTCCAGTATTTTGTCAAATACCTGTAATCTGTATTACTGAGCAGACACTGGTTTATTGTTCCGATATATAACAAAATAGATAAAGAATGAGCAGTATTAAAATGCAATATTCTGATATGAACAAATACCCCCAAACTTATCTTTTGCTCGTCCCAAGCAAAACAAAATCCTAGCCTCACTTTCGCAGGGAACGCGATTGCACTGAGCTCGTGCAACAAGCCGTTAAAGCTCTGGGTGTCCCTAGTAGGAGGAGTGTTGTCTTCTGGGGGTTTTCAGCGGATTACACCCACAAAATCCCATCAAGCTGGTTTCCTAAGTTAACATCGATTCTACTCCAACAGTTTAGTATCTACGTTAGAAATTTTATCATCCTAAGTTAGAAATATCCAACCCTTATGTTTCACGCCTTCTTTTATTCAACCCCAGATCCTATACGTTTTACAGTTTAGAAAGATCTTGGCATCTCTTGAGTTTTCCTTCTAAAGCGCGGTCTTAAATCAGGGATTTTTATCATCTTTACGGAAACATAAGTCTTATTCTTTATTTCTATCTTTCCTCCAATTATCGATCGTATACCCCTACGTGTGTGTATAATTTCACCTCTACTCTTCAGAATTCAATTCAAGGTATAGTACCCTTGCCCTAATACCTAATACTACTTCTTTTCATTAATGATGGATGGTGTTGCTCACACACCTTTCATGCGACTATTAATGCTTCTTGAGGCACTAACAGCCGATTACTGAATGTGTGGACTTAAAGCGTAAATAGCGGTTTCCGGGTCTTGACTTTATTTATTTATTTATTCTTTATTTTTCTTTTTCAAGACCGGATATATTTTTCAATATGCTCTTTTGGTGTTTAGCTTTAAATACAATTTTTTCTTTCATACTAGGTTTTCAGGCAAGAGTATTTCTAGGTATCCTCTACTATCCCAAGTTTCAAGGTGCGTGTATGTGCAGTTTGTAGGGTATATACTTTCTAAATTTGGACTCAAGAATAGAAACTATTTTTCAGATTTATCCTTCAATAAAACTTCAATACTTTCCTTTCATCCTGACTTAACTCAAGAACTAAACTCAAGATTACCTACTTCTATAAAAAAAGCTGTAAGGACGTATAATTACCAAGGTTAAACAAAAAGAGGGTTATTTTTAGGGTTTTCAATTCCTAAGCCTTGGATTTAGTTATTTCTAACGTATCAACTAAACTTTCGGAATAAAAATCTAAGTTACCCTATTAGCTAATTTGACGACAAAGTTTTTATATTTTTTGGAAAAAATTTCGATTTTTATGGGTTTTTAAATAAGAATGCAAATGCAGAATATACAAATGAATGCGAAGGTAGAAAACTTACCTAGCACACCCCCAAACTTAAACTTGACAGTGCCCTCACTGTTAGGTTACACCAAGAGGGTCAAAATTGTCGGCGCCCCCAAAAAGAAATATATACAAAGCAAACCAAAAATATATACACCAAAAATGTTCCCCCTAAACTTAAGTGAAACAGTGTTTCCACTGTTTAAGCGGTGAAGTTCAGGATTAGGGGGAAAGAGAACAGTATCAATTTATACAAGGCCTTACACAGGCCAAAAGTTAGCACCAACCATTCAAAAATTTTATCGCTATAATATGCAGATTGGTGAAAGAATACGGTGAGGAAAGAAATGGAGAATACGCGAGACCGTATGGGGATAGAAGTGGTATATGGTCCCGGTATATGAGAAGAAGAATGGCGGAAGGGAAAAAGAAATGGTGTGCGAACTTGAGGGTGAAAATGGAGTGAATAAATTAGCACAATTTGTGATGACCGATGTGTAACAAGCGATTGTACTAATCTATTAACCCATTGAGAAATGGGGCCAAATCCCTCAAGATTCTTGAGAAAACATGGGTAATCCGAACTTGGTAACCCAGACACAGGAAATGAAAGTGATACGGTGTTTTGTAAGGTCGGAACGATGGAAAGGATAGAGGGGAGTGATTGAGGAAGGGTCAAAATTAAAGGTTCAGGAGGGTGTACACGGTTAATGAAAGAGATAGGATGAATTGGAAGATCCGACTCATCAACTAAAACTGGTTCATCCTAAAAGCTATCCTTAAAAGTCTCCTTAAAATTCAGCTTATCCATGCAGTTATCATCAAAATCCAGACGCATATGGAGTTCGGAAAAAGCAGTTAATGACTCGGGATGATGAATTGGAGAGAAAAACTAATCCAAATATGTGGGTTCATCATCCAAAATATCCCCAGCGTCGATATCTTTAATCAAGTGAAAATCAATATTCTCAGACACCTCATCAAAAGCATGGATTTCAATCAATTCAGGTTCTAAGATGGAGGTGTAGAGGTCAAAAGGTTTGGGATTGGTTTCACTTAGAATGGACCCTTCACAATCGGGTAAATCAAACACTACAAAGTCGTACAACTCATTAAACATTCTATCTTTAATTGGTAAATTATTTAGGATACTTGATAGACATTTAAAACCGGAGTTGTGGGATTCAATTTGAGACTGGTAGGTTTGATTTGGAATGGTGTACGGCTCATTCTCACCACTCAACTTCTCAACCTGTCCTACCGTCTCATCATACATTGGAAAATGTAGAGCTAGTTGGAAACTAGTTACCGGGTCACTAGGTTGTATGAGGACAGTCATGGACGCATTCAAATCCATCATCTGTTGGCATGACGCTACCTGCAATGCTTCCAATGACTGTTCAAGACTGGACATGGGCTGTGAAGGAGTTTCAGTAAACGATTTAAAGTTGTTTGGATACGTGAAACTCCCAAATGGCGGTTCAGAAGCAATGTCTAGGGAAGGTGTAAAAGTCGGGTAGGATGGATAGGAATTGAATGGTTGGACAGGGTTAAGATCAACGTTATGATAAGAAGGTGAATGGAATTGTTGATCAAAAGAATTGGAAGTGGTGAAAGGAGTGAAAGATCGGCTATGGGATTGTTCAATTCTGTCGGCAATAGATATATGTCTTGGAGTTACAACAACACTCTCAAAAGGGGTATCAACGTAAGAAGGTGGGGTAGGTTGAAATGGTTGATACAAAGTGGGTTGCAGAGTCCAGTTGTTCGTCCTAGACGCGTCTATCTGATCTTTCAAAGAAATTCTGGGTATGGATGGATCGTTCGAAGTTTGACCAAAGCAAGAACCGTAAGAAGTAATGTTTGGTTGTGGATACCAAAGTTAGGCAAGAGTTTTCTGAGGTGAGGTACCCATGATATGAAGAAAGGAAGGAAAGAAAAGGAAAAAGAATGTGGACTTTTTTTATATTTTTATTTTATTTAAGTTAGTTATCAACAAAAGAATGAAATACACAAAAAAGAATATGGACAAAAACAATCAGGACACAAAAATACCACACACCTAATCGGTCTTGAGTTCACCTAGGTCAACTAGACCTGCTCCAGAACTTGATTGTTGAAGTAAAACTATGTCGAGAAGCGGGCTCAAGATATACTGATCACGAGGCCAGGTAAGTGCAGAGATAAGGGGAGCTTTTCCGACGCTTTCGCGAGGGTCCTTAATTAAATAACCCTTTCTCTTTTAGCGGTTTCACCGTGAACACTTTCCTAGACACCCCGGGAACGATATACCGTTAAGCGGTGTTCTAAATACAGTTAACTTCTTCTAGTGAGCGTGAAGTCCTTAAGCCTTAAAGTCTAGTTTCTTTTAAAAATTTGTGTGGGTATACGTGAAGGGTTCTGGCAGCGCCCCGGCCATCGAAACACGGCCAAAATGCGGAACAAAAATTTCTAAAACCGGCGCTCGTTACCCGAAACCCGGATCGACCTTAAACCCTAAACTAGCAAGCTAAACTAAGAGTTAGAATCGTTATACCGAGTTGATCCGTGTCCTTCGGTCTTCATTCCAAGCTCCTAGCGGTTCCTTGATTTGGTTTGGTCGTCGGTCTTCCTCTATCTCCGATGATCCACCCGAGGGATGTAATTCCGGCTCTAGCTCCACGATATGATGCTTATGGAGCAACTAGGGTCTCTAGGATGCTACCCTAGAGAGCCTAGGATGTAGTGTGAATGTTTCTTAGTGTTAGCTATCTCAAAAACTTGAAGGTGGAAGTAAAAGAAAGAAAGCTAGAGGAAGGTGAAGCTCATGGTGAATGAGGAGCTCAAGAAAGAAAAACAATGAACAAAACCTTCATGCTTCAAAAATGAACTCTTTTTTGAAAAAGAAATTAGCACCTTTTGTTTTGTTAAAAGCCTTTTTCCAATTTTAAATTCCTCCCATGCTTAAATAGTGAACACAAATGAATTAACAATTCATTTGTGTGCACTATTGCAAGCATTGTTGTCACCATACCTCCTCATGCAATTTCCATCTCATTTACCATTTCAATAAAATGGTCAAATCAAGAAATGAGGTGGCACCTTCTAGAATGTTATTCGATAAAAAATACGGATTGCATTCAACTGTAAATACATACCTGTATCCGTACCGAAATACGAATACCCAAAGAGATAAAATAACACCAAGAATATAATACTAGAATATACGCATCGAAATACATATACGTAAATTATTAAATCAATACCTGATTTAATAATCCGGCTCAAAACCGAGCCGGCTAGTATTATCAACTGTCCAATCGAAAACCTGAGTACAATGTACATCAATCGATCGGAACCCTGCACGTATCCAATACGGCTACTACATCATTTCGCCAGAACCAGGGAAACCCTCTGTGTGGGACTTTTAAGACTCGTCAATACGCTGGCAGTGGGTTTAACCATAAGCATGTCAGCGGCACTAGCTGTACGTAACGGCTACCCAGGTATTGAGCGAAAGGAAGGCCGACGAGCAAACTCATGCAGAACCCCTACTAAGCCTGACAGTGACAATATTCGTACAGTCCGGTCTGTTCGTCTAAGAGTATCGCGTATCGAGTCTAGGGGGTGGATAAAGTCAAATCCTCAACAACGCGATATTTAGCGTTGGTATGAAACCCATCACCACCTGAGAAACTATCGATCCTGGATCGATAATTCTCGTCCACCGTGGCCACGGATTTATGGTGATGGCCATCCGTACACAACGCGACATCAACCCCCAATACCGGGGGAGACGAATCCCCGACGATCCGATCACTGCCTCCATGTGGCTCGGGACTGTACCCAACTAAAACCTATTTGCATGACTCCTTTGAGCCGTGGTAGGGTAGTAATCAAAGCACGGTGGAAACTCATACGAGACAAATGACGATCTCAGGTCGACAGACTAATCTGTACACATGTCACCTGGGAACTGCTATCTGACAATAGGTATAATACCAACTAGCAGGTTCCCGGCGAGTCCGTCCAGTGTACTCATAACCCAATGAGCACCTGTATACTATCTTAGGTGAACAAACTAACACCAATGGCTTGTGAGACCTGGCCACCGCTCCTCGTCGGGGTCTCGATCAGTATACACTAGTCTACACTGGAGTATCGATACCCGGTCTCGATACTCCTATGACTAGGGACATTTAAGGATGTGCTTATAGACCCCAGCTCCCACATATATGATCGCCATCATAATGCTGGCAATCAAGCAAGAATCCTATGGGCTCTATCAATATGTACATGATGATAAAGACAAACCAGATAGCATACTATCATCTTGAGTAAGACTGCTTTATCGATATAGGTCCTCACTCAATCATCATAATCACAAGTCCGCGACTATGATAATTGCCTTGAGGGCACTATAGCCAACAATCTTCCACTTGCACTTAAGGCCAATTATTGCGATGTCGCATACTCATAGCCCGTGTGATACCGAACACCCAACTTCTCTACTAATCAGTTTCGCAAAGCCCGTTTGCGAAAATGATTGCGTTCGAGAAATAGACTCAGTGAGTGGATCCGCTCCAATGTTTCTTTCTGTATCTCTTTGTATCTCAACTTCGTGGAGAAAACTATCTCCCGAAATGAGCAATACATGTCTTAGAATTTGTCTGGATATCTGATGGGACCCGGTTCACAAACGAACTCCAAATCCAGCAAACCTCCTAGACTGTATCGTCCACTGAATTTAATCAGTATCCTGCGCCATGCCTTCCCTCAGTATTCGCTTGGACCACCTGTCCAACATACTGTCCCTCAAAAGAGGGAAAACTATAACTCTGACAGTCACTCTGTCATCCAGGTCACCTTGGAAGCCTGAAATGATAACCGTCTCCTGAAGGAGGCTGTCGTTATCATATCCCTAGAACATCCATTTATGTTCAATAACTGCTTCCCAATGTTTCTCCAGGATTAGATATGTTTATTGCAACTAGTGCAAAAACCAACATCTGGTCTGGTACTTGACATTTCATGATTAACTGAATTGCCTAAGCAAGCAATATGCTGATCATGCAAATCCCTCTCCCCTTTAGTCTGTAAGACACCTTTAGAGAGGTTGACTCCATCACCTGCAGGTTCACCACCATGCCAGGAGTCGTCCATTCTAAAATATCTTTAGAATAATGTCAAAGTACCCATATTGGGATACTTCCCAAATCCAGATCTAAAACCATAGATCTAGTAACCAGAAAACTTTATATTATATCCATATCCTATGTGGAGAGACAACATTGTGATAACCACAGTATAACCGATCGCAGTATAGGAATATCTCTTCCTATCAGGTGCATGTCATCCCAATACCTGGACATCACTCCCTACTACCTTCTTACCAGATCCATCTCCCATTCTGATGAAGTCAAGACCTATGACTGTCACATCAAAAATAGATGATCTATTTCCGCTATACCGGCTTTAGTCTATAAATAGACATAAGCTACTTGCCTACTATGCTTCCGCTGCTCCCACTGACTACAACAACCCTCTGGCCGAGTTATATACACGTGCACTTCTAAAGCTAGTTTAGAACGACGCTATACTCATCCTCCTGCCGGGTCTTATAGTTTAGAATAGCAGCAATAGCAAGTCTGGGTAAACAAGAACCTCCCTATCACTGTCTCTGAGAAGATCGAAGTACCTCTCGGGTGCCTGAGGTTACCCACCAAATCTGCGGAGTGGCTAATGGAACATCAAATCCAATTGAATCCTTAGGTTTTATTAACTTTCCAGTAATTATTTGTGGTTCTGGAATAACTTCCAGTTCTACCATACTCCCACTTCTGTTTTCTGAAAAAATCCATTTTATTAAAACTGTGGCGAGTCAAGAACAATATAAATATTGATCTTTCTGATGGTAGAAAGTTAACCCTCATCAAAGCCCGGGATAACCCACAAACAGCCATTACTGAAACGTGCCTTGAGTTTATCCGGATTCTGGTTTTAAGCATCAGCCGGACAACTCCCTATATCTTAACA
This sequence comes from Agapanthus africanus, assembly GCA_030015575.1. Taxonomy (NCBI): domain Eukaryota; kingdom Viridiplantae; phylum Streptophyta; class Magnoliopsida; order Asparagales; family Amaryllidaceae; genus Agapanthus; species Agapanthus africanus. Next base: position 265,795,513 of record CM057341.1, read on the forward strand.
TCGTCAAGATATAAATTGATTCTATATATCTGATATAGAAACAAAAGCGCTAATTTAATCAGAACCAGATTCAAAATCATGCAGCATTCTCCAGTGCATATCAACCAAATGGAAAGAGGACAATCAGTATTACTCATCTAGGAGTGCATCCATATATGAGTAACCCGAAAGAGAAGCAAGTTCTCAAAACCATTACTATGAGCGGAATACCAAACATAAGTATCTACATCTTCGACTTCATCGAAGAATCCTGATACTTCCAACAAATGGTTCTCTACTTTATTCTTATACCTATAACTTCTCAATATCTGGACTTTGCATTTCAACGAAATGCTTGTCCATAACTGGAGAAGTCACAAGTAAACAGAATATAGTATGAGTACCAACCCCATTGTCCTAACAGACACTGGACAACATACAATACTTTGTATAAGTCCCCTGAGTCCAATAACTTAAACTCTGTGCGTCGTAGGTTGAAAAACTGTACTTTGGTTAAGAAGAGTTACACCACTGTTGAATGCACCTTACCTAATCACCAACTGATATAGGTAAATGTCATAGACACAATATCAAAAAGTTATATCTCACTTTATAAAATAAATGTACAGATATATCAGTTTGAAATTGGTGCATAACAACGGATATTCAAAACCAAATATTTGCCATCCGGCAAAATCCAGATGATTTCCTTAAATATCACCAATTACAACGAATTCCGATATAATGAGGATCTAATCACCCAATTCCCAATATCTTACTCCCACTCACCATCCGTAATAACATGCAGATGTGAGAAACTGATATGGTAAATACATACCCTGGAGTTAGATTCCAATTGGAAAACAGTTTTCAATTAAGATCATACAGTGAAACTGAAACATGAAAATGTTTCAAAAGGGGTTAACTGGTATTCCTAGTAACGCCTCTTCCATTATCCTGAATCATGACAGTAACCATATACTTACCTGCCCTCACTCCAATCCCTTTATTATGTCTTTACTTATTACCTCCTGTACACCTTCTTTAGGCTAATTGGTTTTTTTCTTTCCTTACCCTTCGGCACCAGCCTAAGGTTTGGAAGAAGACTATCCAATAAGTGTAATAGGTGTACTCTCCTAATCCTAGGAGCCCCCGCAACTTGAGAGAAGGTAATGGGAAAAGACATCTGAATAATCCTATTCTATTTCTCCTGAACCAGAATCCATCCTCGAAAAAATTCCTTCGAGTTCGTATGTAACTATACGATGGATTTATCCAATGGAAGTGGATATCCATAGTGATACGGAGTGTTCTAGAGAAAAGCAAAGTGAATGTAAGAGTGGCAGGGGTATACACGGTCTTTGTCATAAATGATGGTGATTGCAATTTCCTTTGCCATTATTCTAATCCCTTGTCTTTACTTATTACCTTCTGTACACCACAGTTAAGCTTGTTGGTTTTCTTCCTTCCTTACCGTTCGGCACCTGCCTATAGTCTGGAGGAAGACTATCCAATAAACTCAATAGGTGTACCCTCTCCTAATCCTAGGAGCCCTCACAACCTAAGAGAAGGTAAAGAAAAAAGACAACCGAATAATCCTATTCAATCTCTCCAGAACCAGAATCCATCCTCGAAAAAGTTCCTTCGAGTTCGTATGTAACTATACGATGGATTTATCTAATGGAAGTGGATGTTCGTGGTGATACGAGGTGTTCTGGAGAAAAGCAAAGGTGATATAGAAGTGGCAATGATATATGCGACACCTTGACATTCTAAAAGTTAAAGTGTTTTAAGAAGGTTCGGTTAACTTGGTTTCATAAGTTTTAGTCAAAAGTCGGGTCATAGTCGCAGCCAGAGAGAGAGAGAGAAGAAACACTCAGTATGCACTCTAACCTAGATTAGAATGGTTAATCATTTTATCTAATCAGGATGGCTCCCACTGTTTCCTCGAATTCTCCTCCAAACCCAAAAGGAGAATTAGTCGGAATCACCCGAGGAGTAATCCTACTCATCAGTGGGAATCGGGATCCAACTATCACCGCATGATAACCTGATGGAAGCCACTCAAGTCACCACACTCCAGAAGGCATGCGCAAGCCTGGCAAGTTTCCTGTATGTTTGAAACTCCCGATATGATTTTTACCCCAAGCGGTTTATGACCTTGACTTTGGCCAACAAATCATAACCCGCAAGTCAAGTTCTACCCGTCATTGTCCTGATTGATTTAGACCCACCCGCACACACCCATGATTTTGGCCAACAAAATGGTACGACTATCCTAAACCAATGCATATCCATGCAACGGACAAGCAACACACAGCTACCGCACACGATGCCTTGACTTTGGCCAACAAACACTGCACGAATACTATGCGCTACTTATCCGAAATGACGGAGGGCTACGGCTGGTTTTTGGCGAAAAACCTTTAACATAATGAACTTGATATCGTTGAAGGAATCCAAGTGGTTTTACAAATATATAGTGGCGAAAACTTTTGCTAAAGAGGTCACTCCCGGTGAAGGGATCTCGGCTCTTTCCCCGTAGAATGAGGTGCAGGATATTCCAAACTGAATACCACGATGCAAAACAAAAGAATCGACTATAGTGAAGTTATTACATTGACGCAAACTTTTACTCAAGGGGTCACTCCCGATGAAGGGATCTCGGCCCTTGCCTCGTCGAATGAGGTGCTGGATATTCATAACCGAATACCACTGTGCAAAGCAAAAGAGAACTTCTGTAATGTCAGTTTTTAAAAACTTGGTTCCAATAACATCATATATATAGGTTTGTTTTATCCTTGCATTGATAAGAATCTATACAGTCCCATCAATTAATCACACCAGAAAAGAACGAAAATAAAATGTATGTATATGCAATCCGCTTTCGCCACTGGGCCCCGTCATCACCCGTTAGGTTAGTTAACTAACGACAGAGCGGGGACTGGGCTAGCGCGGATGCAAAACATATACAACATCTACTAGTATATATAAATATATATATAACATTCGTCCCAGGCATGATATAAAGCAACATTACAGAAATATCACAGAAGTAACACAGAATGGTGGATAATCTGGAGCCCCGAGTTTCACTTGGGCCGTAAGTGAGACCCGACGTTCCCTGTCGTGTGGATAGCATGTGCAATGAAACCTAGACCCCTACGAGCGCGGCAAGTTACCCGCTAAAACCAGAAGTGAGGCAACCCCCTTCAACAACGTGAATGGGCCACCCGGCACTTCTCGGAATCTGGTAACTTGAGCGCCCCTCCGTGAGTCACCTATACCCCCTACAAGTGCGGCGAATAGCCCACCAATTCTAGAGTAAGGTCCCCTCCGTACTAACGCCATGAGATGTGGACCCGTTGGCCTCTAGAATCCGGCTATTCTTGCACCCCACCGCGGGTTAATCCTAGTACAGAAAAGAAAATAATATACAAGGGTGACATCGACCTCAGCCCGGTCGTGCCCTAAAAGAATAATATACAAACTGGCACTGACGGCAGTCCACATGTCGGACGCTCGTCCCGCAATATCAAATGTACAAATGAAATAAACTGTACTAACATTGCACCACTGGCTATCCATCATGACGATCCAACCAACATCACAGCACAACACAGAACATCAACGTGAATGTCACGTTCGCAAATCCGTCTAAAAGATATATAGCAATTAGACGAGTTTACCGATCAAGTGACATTCACGGTCGCAGATAGAAATGTATGTACTGTTAAACGCACACTTAAAATATCGATCGACTAAATTCCAATTTGGCCCCAATACCAAAAACAACACTTCACTGAAACCTGGGCCAAGACAGTATACGTCGAAAATCAAAATTCTAAGTCACCGAGCTACAGAGAAAATTTGGAAGCTCGTCGCCGCTAAATGGCCGTGGAACTGCCGCCAAAAAGGGGTAAGTGCGGCGGTTCCGCGGCGAGTTGGAGGCTTCAGGAGCTAAAAATTTTTATGCAGCCTTAAAATTGCCTGCACGGATTTTTAAGCCGCTGGAAAATATTTTTTGAACACTTTTGAAAATCGACAGCAAACACAAAAATGAAATCGTGATTTTGGAAATTTCCGTCGATCGATCTTTTAAGCACGTTTAAACAAACTAGTAAGGGGTTTAAAGGGTGGCTCTGATAACATGAAGGGTTCCGGCAGCGCCCCGGCCATCGAAACGCGGCCAAAATGCGGAACAAAATTTTTTAAAACCGGCGCTACCGTTACCTCAAACCTGGATCGACCTTAAACCCTAAACTAGCAAGCTAAACTAAGAGTTGGAATCATTATACTGAGTTGATCCGTGTCCTTCGGTCTTCATTCCAAGCTCCTAGCGGTTCCTTGATGTGGTTTGGTCGCCGGTCTTTCTCCATCTCTGATGATCCACCCGAGGGATGTAATTCCGGCTCTTGCTCCACGATATGATGCTTATGGAGCAACTAGGGTCTCTAGGATGCTACCCTAGAGAGCCTATAATATAGTGTGAATGTTTCTTAGTGTTAGCTATCTCAAAAACTTGAAGGTGGAAGTAAAAGAAAGAAAGCTAGAGGAAGGTGAAGCTCATGGTGAATGAGGAGCTCAAGAAGGAAAAACAATGAACAAAACCTTCATGCTTCAAAAATGAACTCTTTTTTTAAAAAGAAATTAGCACCTTTTGTTTTGTTAAAAGCCTTTTTCCAATTTTAAATTCCTCCCATACTTGAATAGTGAACACAAATGAATTAACAATTCATTTGTGTGCACTATTGCAAGCATGGTTGTCACCATACCTCCTCATGCAATTTCCACCTCATTTACCATTTTAATAAAATGGTCAAATCAAGAAATGAGGTGGCACCTTCTAGAATGTTATCCGGTAAAAAATACAGATTGCATTCAACTGTAAATACATACCTGTATCCGTACCGAAATACGAATACCCAAAGAGATAAAATAACGCCAAGAATATAATACTAGAATATACGCATCGAAATACATATACATAAATTATTAAATCAATACCTGATTTAATAATCCGGCTCAAAACCGAGTCGGCGAGTATTATCAACTATCCAATCGAAAACCCGAGTACAATGTACATCAATCGATCGGAACCCTGCACGTATCCAATACGACTACTACATCATTTCACCAGAACCAGGGAAACCCTCTGTGTGGGACTCTAAAGACTCGTCAATACGCTGGTAGTGGGTTTAACCACAAGCACGTCAGCGACACTAGCTATACGTAACGGCTATCCAGGTATTGAGTGAAAGGGAGGCCGACGAGCAAACTCATGCAGAACCCCTACTGAGCCTGACCGTGACAATATCCGTACAGTTCGGTCTGTTCGTTTAAGAGTATCGCATATCGAGTCTAGGGGGTGGATAAAGTCAGACCCCCAACAACGCGATATTTAGTGTAAGTATGAAACTCATCACCACCTGAGAAACTATCGATCCTGGATCGATAATTCTCGTTCACCGTGGCCACAGATTTATGGTGATGGCTATCCATACACAACGCGCCATCAACCCCCAAGACCGGGGGAGATGAATCCCTGACGATCCGATCACTGCCTCCATGTGGCTCGGGACTGTACCCAACTAAAACCTGTTTGCACGACTTCTTTAAGCCGTGGTAGGGTAGTAATCAAAGCACAGTAGGAACTCACATGAGACAAATGACGATCTCAGGTCGACAGACTAACCTGTACACATATCACCTGGGAACTGCTATCTGACAATAGGTATAATACCAACTAGCAGGTTCCCGGCGAGTCCGTCCAGTGTACTCATAACCCAATGAGAACCTGTATACTATCTTAGGTGAACAAACTAACACCAATGGCTTGTGAGACCTGGCCACCGCCCCTTGTCGGGGTCTCGATCAGTATACACTAGTCTACACTGGAGTATCGATACCCGGTCTCGATACTCCTACGACTAGGGACATTTAAGGATGTGCTTATAGACCCCAGCTCCCATATATATGATCGCCATCATAATGCTGGCAGTCAAGCAAGAATCCTATGGACTCTATCAACATGTACATGATGATAAAGACAAACCAGATAGCATACTATCATCTTGAGTAAGACTGCTTTATCGGTATAGGTCCTTACTCAATCATCATAATCACAAGTCTGCGACTATGATAATTGCCTTGAGGGCACTATAGCCAACAATACGTTATGCTCAATTCTTGATTTGTGGGCCACGGAAAAGGTGATGAAATCCTTTACCGTATGTTGTCGGGTTTGCTTGCCCTTAAGTCTATATTTAATGGATGCAATGCGTAATTTAATAAAAATTATTCAAAGAATCAAACAATCGTTTTTATGTTAAGCATAGCACTGCAACAAATACGGGTTAGTCAATTTTTGCGTTTGCTAGCGAACTTGCAAAGAATCCTGCAAAGATATTATAGTGGATGCGTCGGATTTGAGAAGAAGGTGTTCGTAAAGTACGTACCGATAAGTTTTCGGGTTAAGAAACGCTCGTTGAAGTTAAATCCGAATAGCTTGGAATGTTCGCTTGCGCGGGTCAAACTACCCGGAACTTTGACACTGTACTTTGTCTTAGCTTAGAATGTACACTTTGCTCCCCACGATCGCAATTCGCAAATCCATAAAAATATATAAATGTCGGAAAACGGATATTAGTGCGAAAAAGCGATACAGATGCCCAAATACCTGCACACCAAACAAGCAATAAGAATGTGACACAAATAGAACAATGGAGCAAAAGACAAAATTTTGGAGCAAATAGGGGATCTTGGGCCGGCGAGCTCGGATGAGGATGGAATGTCGCCGGTTCTGTCTTGGAGTTGGGGCTCCAAACTTCTTCTACAGTCACAGTGCAACACTAGTTCCTCACTGGTATTGTTTATCTTTTCTGTTTAGTTACAGAGTGGTTGCAGGTATAAAATCCAGAGAACAAAAATTGGTTAGATGTGTTAATTTTTATTTTGGTTTTTTTTTTTTTAAATTTTAGTTTGTTTTCAAAATAGGGTTAGTTGTATAAATGAGATGTACAATGATTAATCCGAAATAACAAGAATTAAAACGTTACCGTCTCCCCGGCAATGGCGCCATTTGATTGCACGCTTTTGGCGTGTCGTGTATTTGAAGTTCTAAAGTTAACCGTAATCAGGACGGTGTCGCTTTGCTGCTAGTCGCGATGAGTACGGGTCGATCCACAGGGAGACGAAGCATTTTACGTTCTTGTTTTCACGAGTTAATGCGTGTTGGCGGAAAGTTCATATCTATCCTATGTGTATATATGCACAAGTAAAGTTTGTTAGGAATAGATAGATTGGTGTAAGCTAGAGAATTCCGTACTCAATCCTTTGAGCCGAACTTAACCATTGAAGCTAGAGCAATCGGCAACAACGTGGATTAGGGTATTTAAGCAAGGTATTAGTGAAATCCGGCTTATTGACCCTTGTCTGTCCGTTCTTGTCTCTTGCTTTCGCCTCCGACCAAACCAAACGCAACCGGTCGCGGTTAGGAATCATTGATACCTTGGTAGAGTATGGTGCCTAACGGTGCTCTTGTGTAAGGTTTGGGCGGAGTTTCAAATGGAAAATACAAGAAAAGAAAATGGGAAACGAAAATCCCTAACTTACAATATCGTATTCTTTTCCTAACAATACATATTCACAACAATTCATAACAACAAACAAAAAGAGCAAAAGAAATATAAAGAGAAAAGAGAAGACAACATTACAAGAAAGTAAATTGCGTGGAAAGTAAATTGCAAGTAAGTAAAGCATGTAATTAAAGAGAAATAATGAAAAGAGCAAGAATAAAAGGAGCAAGAAAGTAATACTAAGAACCATAGAACACAATACAAACCATGGATTCAATAACCTAATCTTAAACTTGCAAGCTCAATTAAGAGGTTGCAAGATCAAGAAGAGGCAAAGAACTCATGTGAAATGAAGACAAAGAAGAAAGTTTTATTAATCTTGAAGTAATGATACAACCCCTTGATATCAATAACCAAAACTTAAACTTGCAAACTCAATTAAGATATTGCAAGATCAAGTTAAGGCAAAGAGCTCAAGGGGTTAGCTATGTACAAGAGAACAAAAGAAAACAAAAGATTTGAAGTGTAAAATGAAAGACAAAATTGGACCCCTTGACCCCTTGTTCGCTGGCCTGCTTTTATAGGCTCAAAAATTGAATAAACAAACAATAAAAATATGATGACAAGGCTGCAAGGGAGGGACCACAGAAGACTGGGGCCCATTAGGCACTGCAGGGCCGGCCAGCTCGGCCAAGATGGGAAAGTGCTCGGCCAAAATCCGAGGTCTTAGGCTCGTATTTATTGTGATGGCTTGTGTTGTCCCCAATCTCTCTTTGGTTCTGCTAGTTTTCTTTAATTTGACCCGATCCGCACTCTTGGATTTGGAGGGAAACTTGATGCAACACATCACATCATATCTATATGCATTAACTATCCATCACTTCTCATGCCCACTTGTGCCATGATTTATGGCAGTCCCATCATGGTCCATGTGCCAAAGAGCATGTGTGCACTTGTATTGTGTTGGACCAAAATATTGTGCATACACTTTATTTGCAAAATCTCTTTGGATATCAGTCGGTTTTCAGTTCTGGTTGCAGTGTCGACTCATAAATGATATATCCGTGATTTTAAATGTATTTCCAATTTTTTGTCATGGATACCTGTAATCTGTATTACTGAGCAGACACTGGTTTATAGTACCGATATATAACAAAATAGATAAAGAATGAGCAATATTAAAATGCAATATTCTGATATGAACAAAACCCAAATCCATACTTATTACTATCTCCGTAAAACTCATAATAATATTAGTTAAATTCTAAAATAATATTAATAATTTTCAAAATGTTACACCTGTAGAGCCACTACCGAAGGAGTGGTCTGTCTAATCTGTAAAGTTTTTAAGTTTGTGTAATAAAAGAATAAAGAACGGTGTACTAGATTCAATCTATATGTCTTGTTGTGAAATTCTAAGTCTTCAAATTAAGTATTTTGAATTGAAATGATATGTTATTAATTTATAGAATTCGTGTTGGATTCATATCAATATCGGATTCTTGCGAATCCACAAATCCTACTTGTATCCGTATTTGAATCCGTGCTATATTATTTAGAACTATAAAGATATAAGTATACACAAACAGAATTAACATACGTACCATCATCTCCTTCAACTCCTCGACTTGGGAGTTCAGTGTGGCCATCTGCTTTTCCAGACGTCGCTCGCAGGAGGTAGCAGAAGTAACCGCTGGAGAGGAGGAAAACCTCAGTTGGGCCCTGCTGGGACATCCGTGCTATATTGATTAGAACTATAATGATATAAGTTTGCATCAAACCCCCCCCCTAAATTTCACCCCTGTCATTTTTACATCCAAAGTGACATTCTGCAATTGTTTAAAAAAAATTAAAACGCTTTTGAAATTCGAACGGAAAAGGGCTTAAACTAGGAAATCAGAATCGGAAAATTGTCGATCGAAACTAAAATGTTGCATAAGGTATTCCTAGTGTTTGGTTGGCTCTGATACCACTGTAAGGACGGACGCACCCCGCGCGTACGCACAGTGGAAGCGGAAACGGACGGAAAACAAAAATTCCGTAGGAGCGCGATCGACCATACGCCAAAATTGTCCAAACCGTCACGCCCTGCTTCCCGGTGTATGGTAAGGAGATGTGACTGGCCCACTACGCATTTACTTAGAAGCAAACACGCTAAGCGTAAATAAGCAATATAATGAAATACACAAGAAAAATGACAAGAGATATAATTGAACAGCAAATTTTATTTATTAAACATTTCTTTACAATACAACTGGAAAGTAAAATACAATACTGAAAAGCGAAGACTAAACAATAGCATGAACTGAAAGTAAAGTAAGTATAAGTATAGCCTAATGGTCGTGCTGCTCAGTGGTCTGCTACAAGTGCTCTTGGCTAGTCTCGAACTCCTCAGAGTCGGGTCCTCCTGACAACATTCCAAAGAAAGAAGAGAAATAGGAATGTCTTCAGCGAACAGTCGCTCGGTCAGTCCCAAAGAGATAGAAATAGAATAGAAAAATAAGAGAATGTAACTGGTATAATGGTTCATTGTTATGCTAGTGCAGTTGTTTGTAGCTTGGTACAGAATATGCCAATGTATACGAGAGGAGTCCAACTTACACCGTGGACTATGGTAACCCGTAGTACTAGGCTCCGTCGATAAAACCATGGAACAACGGCAATGGATGTATAGTTACGCCTTTTAATGACTATTTCGTGCCACTTTTAACGCATTTCGTGCCAGTCTACCCTTTTAAAACCCCGTAATGTATTATGTATTGATTGTATATTATTTTGTTTAATAGATGTACGACTTGCCAAAACCATGATATCAGTAGTTCATGTAAATGGAAATGATATAGCAAATAGTCATGTAGACCAGTCAAATGTATATCCATGGTTCGGTCAAATCATGTTCATGTTGATATAGATTGAATTCTGGTATAAATGGATTCATATTGAATTGGATTTATACTTGAATTGTATTCAAGTATGGATCGATTGATTTCAGATTAGACTGAGACTCTGTCTGAGTCAGATACTTTAAAACGAATTGAAGTCCCGAATTAATTTTGGAGTTATCGGTAACTGCTGTACATGGACGGCAAGATTTGTGTTTTTTTCCAAGACAATTACCGTATTGATAACACCGTTTTTAGGTTGTCTACCTTAGATAGGCAAGCACCCATATTCTCCGGCTCCCTGAGACTCAAGAGAACCGGTCCCGCTTAAACCTATATTTACTGAGGTCCTTATTGTAAATTAATATAACTTGAGGGGGTTTTATGAAAAATAGTTTTGATATATTTTCAAAATACACCTAAAGTATTTAATTATCGTCTTTAGGGTTTTCATAGTTGTAATTTTTATAAAAATGAAATATTCTAGTGGATATAAACCTAACTTTGAATAGTATATGGTATTTTCTTATAATTTGACTTGTATTGAATGTGATGGTATTTTCATGATCTTTTATGATTCTTTTCTTTTGATTAGAAAATATGGAATATATATTATATTTAAAATAGATATTTTGATAATATATATATAATTATTAAAAAATAGAATTTATTTATTAATAGAAATCACGTTTTCTTAGAAATTGTAATAAAATTCCATCGAGATCGAATGCTCCGTGAGGAGGTCTGCATCTCGCTCTACTAGTCCCAAGGGCGTGCGATAACAAGCACCATTTCGATCCGGTTCCCCAAAATGGGTTGTAGAGGCTTATTTGCAAGGAATTAATTATAACAATTTAAAGAATACGGGTTTTGATAGTTTAAGGTATTTTAATGTAAATTGTGTTTTGTCCCACAAAAATTGTTACAAAAGCCATCGTTCTATGTCAAGTTGTGTGTTGTGATGAGATAGGTCATTACCTCATGCAATTTCTAAAGGTATTATTGTTGGCTATAGTGCCATCAAGGCAATTATCATAGTCGCAAGCAGGTGATTATGATGATTGAGGAAGGACCTATACCGGTAGAACGGTCTTACCCGAGATGATAGTATACTATATGGTTTGTCTTTATCATCATGTACAACATTGGGTGACATTTCAGATCATTATTACATATTGATAGAGCCCATAGGATTCTTGCTTGACTACCAGCATTATGATGGCGATCATATACGTAGGAGCTGGGTGGTCTATAGGCTCATCCTTAAATGTCCCTAGTCGATGGAGTTTCAAGACTGGGCATGGATACTCCAGAGTAGACTAGTGTATACTGATCGAGACCCCGATAAGAGGCGGTGGCTGGTCTCACAAGCCATTTGTGTCAGTTTGTTCACCTAAGATAGTATACAAGTGCTCATTGGGTTATAAGTACACCGGACGGGCTCGCCGGGAACTTGCTAGTTGGCATTATACCTACTGTCAGATAGAAATTCCCAGGTGACATGAGTAGAAGTTATTCTATCGACCTGAGATCGTCATTTATCTCGTGTGAGTTCCCACTGTGCTTTGATTACTACCCTACCACAGCTTAAAGAAGTCATGCAAATAGGTTTTAGTTGGGTACAGTCCTGAGCCACATGGAGGCAGTGAGCGAATCGTCAGGAGGTTCGTCTCTCCCGGTATTGGGGGTTGATGTCGCGTTGTGCACAAGTGGCCATCACCAGAAATCCTTGGCCAAGATAGTCGAGAATTACTGATCTAGGATCTGTAGTTTCTCAGGTGGTGATGGGCTTCATACCGACACGAAATGTCGCGTTATTAGGGGTCTGACTTTATCCACGCCCCTAAACTCGATATGCGATACTCATAGACGAACGGACCGGACTGTACAGATATTTTCACTATCAGGCTCAGTAGGTGTTTCAGTATGAGTTTGCTCGTCGGCCTCCCTTTCGCTCAATACCTGGGTAGCCGTTATATACAGCTAGTGCCGCTAACGTACTTGTGGTTAAACCCACTGCCACCAAAACAAACAAAAACACACACGACACGAAGTGAACTTCCGGAGAAGGAGAAAGTGGTTATCATGATGCTGTAACGTAATTAACTGCAGGGGCTTATGCCTGCAGGGAAGAGCGTCCTTACAATTAAAAACCTCTCGCAAAACGAGGGGGAATCTAATGAAGTCACGCTACAACGGCCGCATCCATCCAAACCTCCGATATACGGTGCCATAAATCAACTTGGCATCTTCGGAGAGGAGGACAGATAAATCCAAATAGCATCTGCTCCCAAATTCAGGCCAGACGTCCCAACTTCTCGGTCCGTCTTCCGGCGGTGAACAGATTCTGGCATGCCCAGTGGTACCTCTTCCTCTTTCCACTCCATACTTCGTGTGTCGTGTTCGCGAAAAAAATTGCGGTTTGCTATGGTTGCCTTTGGATTCGAGGTACTAAGATTTGGTGTCTTGTTCCTGTGCAGAAAGAAGAAGTGAACATCAATGGCTTCCAAATGCACAAACTGCAAGTGCAACTCCTGCTCCGCCCCAACTAGAGGAGTAATATACGGGCCCAATGCGGCCTCCATCTTTTCAATGTCGATGGGGCAGGTGACTCAAGCCACCACTGGATTGTTCTTCGGGACCATGCTCCCGCCAGCAAGCTTCAGCGCCTCAGTGCCACCACAGGAAGATCCCAAGAAGTCGGTCTTTGGTCGACTTGCAACCACCACGACCCCTCTCTACGAGCCATCCAAGTCTGCCAACTCAGTCTTCAACAGGCTGGGTCAATGCTCAAGTGAGCCCGCAAAAAGGCTCGCGATACCTGAAGGGGCTATCCCAAAATGGATAGTCCTTTCAACTCCTGCTGCAGGTGAAGTCGTCAAAAGTGCTTCCTCTACTAGGAAGTCGGCTTTCGAAAGATTGGTCGTTCCCTCTCAACGGACGTCAGTCTTCGACAGGCTGGCACCAACAGTAGCCCCTTATCAAAGCCGAAGGAATGATGGAGCCGCTTCCACAACTGAGGTAGTCCCGTCTGCAAGACACGCTCGACGTCACCACTGGCATCAAGTGAAGAAAGACGGGGGCAAATCCCCTTCTGGATTTACTCCACGAGCTCTAATGGTGGAAGTTGACGCTGCTGTTCCAACCGGGAACAACTTTGATATGCTTAGGAGGGTGCGAAAGAACTCTCCAACCGCGGTGCTGAAGAAATCTCCCCCGCCTGCTGAAAACATAATGCAGGCAAAGCCGGAGCAGCCCCCTCAACGGCTCTCCCAAATCTCCAGGTTCTGGCGAAAAATCCAAGATTCTGTGATCAACAAGAACTACTCTCGTCAGCCGAAGAATTTAAAGGTTCGACAAGAGGAAAACTATCCCTCTGCCATACAGTGAGGGACGTCTTCAATATAGGAGCCTGATACAATGGCTCCTTCAACTTCAACCTCCCACAAAAGGAAAAGGTCGGAGAAAATCCCACTGCCCGCGGCAAATTCCAAAGGCGACGGATCCAAACGCCCTAAGTCTGGGGGCATGATAGTGCACACGGTTTACATGGCTTCCGAGAAGGAGAAAAGTCGTACTTCCGTGGGTCATTGGCCGCAAACTCGGTCGTTGAAAAAAGCTCAGGAGCAACAACAAAAGCTCCAGGAAATGCTGATAAAAAATGTCAGCACTCACCGGGCAGAAAGAAAACCTGGAATCGGCATTTGAACAACGCCAGGAGCAGGAGACCGATACAGAGTTCCTGCGAAGGGTGCTAGAAAGAAAAGACAAGGAGGCCGCGGAACAAGCTGCTAATATAAAGCAGATAGTGCTTTTGTTCCAAGATATGGTTGGAATGATGATCCAGTCATAACCTCCAGCTGAAGATCCACCGATAATCGTCGATGATGACAGAGGGGAAATATCAAACCCTCTTCCGGCTCTATCAACAGCTAAAAAGGTAACAATCTCCAAGGATGCTCTCGATGACTAAATAGCTCAACAAATATTAGCTCATCAAGCTAGTGAAGCGGCTGGCCAAACTGTCAAAACTGGGTGACCGTATCTGGGCTGGTATGACCAAATCAAGTACCCACCGGGATATATGATCTCCAAGTTTCATGTGTACAAAGGGACAGGCAATCCGCATCAGCATGTCGCTCAGTTCAAAGCTCTATGCGGCAACATAGGAGGTGACGACAAACTGCTACTTCGCCAGTTTATCGGTAGCCTGTCGGAGACGGCATTCGAATGGTACTCGGAGGTCCTAAATGACTCCGTCAAAACATTCACTAAGATGGAACTGCTATTCACACAGCGGTTCGCCATCGCAAGCGAGCGCACCCCGAGCACGCCATTAATGAATGCCAGGGTGAAGTCAGGAGAAACCTGGGTCTAATATGTGATCCGGTGGCAGAACCTATGGTCGAAATGCAAACAACGCATCGAAGAATCTCCTGCCGTGGGTATGTTCATCAGGACACTAGATCCTCAAACAACGGTGTCCCAGTTCATGACGTTCTTCAAGCCGACCGCATTCTAGGCTCTGATCGTCAAACTGACCCAAATGGACTAGATGGGCCACGGTCCTTCCCTCTCAAAAATGGACCCTCGAAATGCCAAGGGTAAAAGGAAAGCGGCCTTTGTTGCCAATACTCAACAACAACAAAATGACCCGAAACCGGTTGCTCGCCAAAACAATGCACGTCCACGCTTATCCCTGGAAGAAAGGCTAGGACGCGCCTACTCGTTTCCCCATGACAAGATAAGGAGACTGTTTGAGCCAGCAGTGCGCAACAAACTTATCACATGCCGGACCCACGATGTCCACCGCAACCTGGTGATGTCAATAATCCCAACTACTGCTCCTATCACAGAATGGTAAGCCACCCAATTGAAGATTGCTACATCTTCAAAATTTGGGTCGAGGACCAGTATCAATGGAGGAAATTCATGCTTTCTGAGAACTGTAAGGAGAACCCACCACAGAAGCACGCTCCTAAAAAGGTGGATACGCTAGGGGCATCATGCTCGCTCATAGAAGAAGCTCCATGGGAAGTTGTCCTTTCAGCTAAAACTAAAAGAATGCTGAAGGATCTCCAGGCATGTCCGGCAATCGGGTGGAAGAGCCCGCTTGAACTGGAAATCATCGAAGGGATGCTGAAACTGCGTCCCATACCGAAAACTGTCAACAAAGGACAAGATCCCCAAGTCGAACATTCAAAGTTTTCGAAGAAAAAAAAGAAGACCAAGAAGCCTGTGCAACCTGCCGAGTATGACGACAAACGCACAGACATACAAAGTACATCGATGCACTGGAGGAGTATAACCAGAAGGCACGGACACCGATCATGCTCGAAGAGTTCCTCAAGCATAGTCTTAAGAACGAAGAGAGTGACAACGATGACGAAAATAACTCATCAGAAGAAACCAAAGACTATGTAGCAAGTTGCCACATGGTCACCCATTTGTCGTCAAATGGCGAAGAAGCTCCTTCGGCGTCAGAAAACAACGCAGAGGAGCTGGAGGCAGGATCGGCGCCAAAATCCCCGGAAACATTAGAAGACCTAATCGATAGGTTGTTAAATGAATCCTTTCGAAAAAGAAAAGTTGACCGAGAACGCGAAACAGACATATACATAAAAGCTAAGCGTCGGCGTCAGGATGAAGAAGCCGCGGTAAGGATGAGTCATAAAATACTCCAACCAAGCCAAAGCACACCTGCCACAAACAAGAGCAGGATCAAAGAAGAGAAGCAGTTCGCCAAAGCCACGTCAATGGGAATGAAGCTGCCCCCTCTCGTAGAAAACACTCCTGGGGTCATGTGCCTCGACGGAGTGGATATACATCCAAACTACTGCCTATATCATCGAAAGGTTACCCACCACCGAGGAATGCAGTGCCTTCAAGAAGTGGTGGTAAGGATACGTTGCCCATCAACAACACTTCAAGAGGATGAAATGCGAAGCTCGTCGACAGCAAATAAGTTCGACAAGTGCACATAAGAAAACAACTGGCAACTGTCATATGGTTGATACCAGTCGGAAAAGAGAAAAACTCTAAGTTCTTACCTTCGGGAGCGATTCTGAAGAAGAAATGACTCTAGGCCCTCTCTTTAAGAACTCCACCTCTAAAAAAAGAGGAGGAGAAGAACTGTGAGAACATTCAGCTGCGTAAGCGCACGCTGTCTGAGAAGAACCTCGAACCTGGAAATAAAGGTTTGAGTAAAAGAGACAAAGGAAAAGAAAAAGTCCCTGGGGAGATCACCCTTGATGATGGAGTCGTTAAGGAGCTCGCTGCCAAGGACCCACCTAGGAAAAATAAGGTGGATTACAATATCCTAGCGCATCTGAGAAAAATGCCTTCACAACTAAGCATACTGGATGTTCTCCTCCTGTCTAAAGAAGCACGAGATTCTTTGATTAAGGCATTGCAAGATCCTGATCAATTCCATGCTTCTAAGCTGAAGAAAGGATGAAGGAAGAACTAGCAGAGGCTCACACAGCTGACATCACATTCAACGATGATGATCTCCTCCTCGGAATGTGCGAGCATAACCGCCCATTTTACGTCACTGGGTACTTTCACGGTATCAAGATAGGCAAAATACTTGTTGACAATGGGTCTTCTATCAACCTCCTCAATATGAAGGTGCTGAAGAAGATTTGCATGAACGTTCAGCATCTAGCCTGAGATAAAATTACCATCTCTGGTTTTGATTCACAATCATCACGGATGCTCTGGGCGATAATACTGACGTTACGTTTCGGGCTACTCGTCACTGACATCAAATTTCACGTCATTGACGCCAAGACTTGCTACAACGCTCTGCTCGGCAGGCCTTGGTTACATGAGAACAACGTCATCCCTTCTACACAACACCAGTGTATGAAGTATTTCAAAGACGGCCTTGAGTACACCGTTATGGGGGAGCTAAATCCATTCTCTGTAAACGAAGTCTGAAAATATGAAGATGGAAAGTACTTCCTACCAGACTTCAAAGATACGGAAAGATGTCATAAGCCGGAGGATACACGGAAGTCCGTTGTCACCATCCCGATCTTTGGGCGTGACACCGAGGAAGATGAGGAAATAGTCTACTCAGGGCAACCCCAATGCAACAGGCCCGGACCATCTACTCCTATTTTGGTCTTTGGCAGTGACTCTGAGGACGAGGCCAACGCCGTGTTCTCCACTCGTCTGTCAGCACAAACCATTACTGGAGCTGATCAGAGTTTACAGATCACCATGGTTCCGCCACGACATTACAAAGAAATTGATGCGCTTGATACATACAGCGTACAAAAGCTGCAGACTTTCTACATCCCTCCCAGGCGAAGAGGTGAAAAGGCGATCCTCTTCTATCAATCTATGGAGACCAAAGTGGAGAAAGAAGTCTAGTATGGTGCTGAGCTTGAGCTTAACAGGATTCAACCAATCCGTTTGCGCAGATATTACACAGAGGGATTGAAAAGGCTATTAAAATGCCAAGGCGTTTCCTTCAAACAAACCGTTCGACAAGCCCAGTTCTACAAAAAGATCTGGGATGTTCCCGGGACTCAGCGAAAGATGCCTAACGGAAGGATGGAGATGACTGGGCTTGGATACATTCGTTCAAATAAACGGAAGCAATTCCACAACTGTCGCGCCATAAATAACTCCGGTGGAGAAAGGAATGCTTTTCCAGATAGCTGTGACGTTGAAACGAAGTAAAATCCCGCTATAAGAACGTCAAGTCTGTCGTTCGAAGAGCAAGTGGACAAGCTAATAAGAGAAGCCGATCAAAAGGTTCGTGATGATCACAACTGTGAAATGGCTATTTATGAAAAGTCCAGGACGCAACGTCTCAATCAGCAATCTGCGGAAAGAGAAGATTACGATGCCCTTCACCCTCAGCTCGCTGTACGTTCTCGCGACAAGAGAAAAGCCCGAAACACGGGCAAAAACAAAGTGAAGAACGAGAATGACGTTCGGAAACAGCGAAGCAGATCCAAGAAGCCACACAATCAAGAAAAAGTTAGCTGGAATCCGTCTTTTATGAAGAAGATGTGACGGGAATATTCTTTCCCTCAAGACAAGACAAGGAAAATATTCAACCTTGTCATGAAGCATCAAATGATGATGCTCCTGGAGTCTCGGTACCCCAAACAAATAAATGAGGTCCATCATCCGGATTATTGCTCCTATCATCGAGCAATAGGACATCCTCTTGAAGATTGCTTCACCTTTAAAGACCGAGTCGAAGACCAATATCAACAGGGCAGATTCGCTTTATCCGACAGCTAGAAGGTGACCCCACCGTAAAAACATGAGCCAATGAGAACCTATATCATGAAGGTGGGACCAGCTCAACACCAATAATGGAAGCGAACTCGTATTTGCCACATGATAACACTCTCAAAGGAGGGAGAGCATGAGAATATGGATGACCTTTTTAAGTGCTTCGCAAATGAGGATGAGGAGGAGGTGATCTCAGAGTTTCCACCGGCACCAAAAGAGTTGGAAGATGGGATACATACTACGGCGGAAAACCTAAGAAAAATTGACCTAGAGATGGAAAATGAACCGAGGCCCACGTTCGTCAGTGAGCTGTTGTCTAAAAAACAAGTGGCCACACTAAAGGATGTGCTTATGCAATATAAAGACTGCTTCGTATGGAACTATTCCAAGATGCCGGGACTAGATCCAAAAATAGCGGTGCATAAACCGGATATATCGTCGGACGTCAAGCCAGTCAAACAAGCGCCAAGAAGAATGCGGCTCGAACTCGAGATGAGTATCAACGCCGAAGTCAAGAAACTAATTGACTTCGGTTTCATAGAAGAAGTTCAATAGCCCGACTGGATTGCCAACATTGTTCAGTAATGAAGAAAAATGGGACGGTGCGCATCTGCGTAGACTTTCAGGACCTCAATAAAACTTGCCCAAAGGATGACTTCTCAGTACCAGTTACCGAGCTGATGATAGATAACACGTCTACCCATGAGGTCTTCTCCTTCATGGATAGATCTTCAGAGCATAACCAAATAAAAATTCATCCTGAAGACCAAAAGCATACCGCCTTCTAGACTCTGTTGGGTATATTCTGCTACACGGTAATGCCTTTCGGTCTGAAGAACGCTGGCGCTACCTATCAGAGGGCCATGACGAAGATCTTCGATGACCTCATACACGAGATTATCGAATACTATATTTACGACCTTGTGGTGAAAAGAAAATCGTATGAGGAACACTAGGAACATTTGAACATAGTGTTCCAACGGCTTCAGAAATACAATCTGAAGATGAATTCTTTAAAATGTGCGTTTGGAGTCTCTTCAGGCAAATTCCTAAGATTCATCATACGACACTGAGGCATCGAAATAGACCCATCAAAGATCAAAGCGATTACGGAAATGCCCATGCTAAGAACTCTCAAACAACCGCGGTCTCTCTAAGGAAAGCTCGCGTATATCCGGCGGTTCATTGCCAACCTCTCCGGAAAATACCGCCCCTACAGTCATCTAATGAAGAAGGGGACCCCATTCATTTGAAATCAAAAATGCCAGAATGCACTAGACAAGATTAAACAGTACCTGCAAAATCCACCAGTATTGACCGCCCCGGTTAGAGGAAGGCCCCTCATCCTATATACAATGGCCCTTGAAGGTACTCTGGGTGTGCTATGGGCATAGGAGAATGACCAAGGAAAGGATAGAGCTCTGTACTATTTGGGTCGAGTTCTCCTGGGGGAAGAAAACAACTACTCCCCCATCGAAAAGCATTGACTGATGCTGATCTTCGTGATAACAAAGCTCAGACAGTACGCTTTGGCACATGAGGTCCATCTCATATCAAAGGTGGATCCTCTAAAATATTTGATGTCATGGGCCATACTAACAGGAAGGCTTTCCAAATGGGCCCTCCTCCTGATGGAATTCTCGATAACGTATCGACGTCTCAAAACAGTGAAGGGCTAGGCCATCCCCGACTTTCTCGCTGAGCATCCAATACCCACCGACTCCCCCTTAAATTGTGAGTTACCGGATGAACATGCGTTCGACGCAAAGGAAGAAGACAATGATGCCCGATGGGAACTCTACTAGATGGAGCATCTTCCATGAAAAGGCGGAAGCATGATACCCCCATAATCAAGCTAGGGTAGGTCTCATCTTCATGACTCCGCAAGGAGGAATACTGCGTTACGCCTTTTTCCTGACGAAGCCAAGGACTAACAACGAAACTGAATAAGAAGGTTTGATAACAGGTCTTGAGATCGATGTTGACATGGGAATCAAAGACCTCCTCATATATGGAGACTCCCAGCTCATTATCAGCCAAGTAAATGGAGACAATCAGACATGCAAGCCAGAACTGATTAGGTATAGTGAAAGAGTGCAGCAACTACTGACATAAATCCCCTCCTACAGCATACCGCGTGCGGAAAACAGGAAAGCGGATGCGTTGTCTAGATTAGCTAAAGAATTGGCCGACGAAGACCTCAATGACGTAAAGATCATCGTGCAAAGCCGCCGGATTCTCGCGCCAGCAGGGATACCTTTGGAGGATTTAACATAATTGTCTGAAGAAAAGAAACGACCAAACAAGCATTCCTCCAAATAGAAGACGAAGAAAAGATCAAGGATTGGAGGGAAGTCTTCATAGACTACTTCGAATCCCATCGAACGCTCGAAAACGCGTTGTCAAGACATCAGCTCATGAAACGGGCTCTGTCTTTCACTTTCGTCAATGATACTCTATACAAAAGATTGCTTGACGGTTTGTGGCTAAGGTGCTTGGGGCCAGAAGAAGCAAGGAGAGTCGTTCAAGAAACTCACGATGAACTCTGTGGTTCTCATCAAGACGGGCTAAAGATGAAGCTGAAGATCAAAAGGATGGGTTATTATTAGCCCACAATGATTCAGGACTGTCTCAAATATACGGAGCAGTGTCACTCGAGCTAAATTCACGGGGACTTCATCCACCAACATCCAAATCCGCTACATCCAACGGTAGCTAGCTGGCCGTTCGAAATGTGGGGAACTGATATAATCGGCCCTATTCAGCGAGCATCATCGAAAGGACATTGGTTCATACTGGTAACGACCGACTACTTTTCTAAGTAGGCAGAAGCAGTACCACTAAGGGAGGTGAAGACGGAGAATATTCTCCATTTCTTCAAGACACATGTCATCTACCGGTTCGGCACTCCGTGACGGATAATTGACCAGCTTATAGAAGCCATAAAATCAGCTGCTTCGCAGAACAGTATAAAATAGACTGGAGATACTCTTCCGTCTATAATCCCCGAGCTAACGGTCTAGCTGAAGCTTTCAATAAGATCTTGACCAAGATTATATAGAAAACAGTGTCCAGAATCAAAAAAGATTAGCACGAAAGGATGCACGAAGCTCTTTGCGCATACTGGACGGCA
Organism: Agapanthus africanus; assembly: GCA_030015575.1. Taxonomy (NCBI): domain Eukaryota; kingdom Viridiplantae; phylum Streptophyta; class Magnoliopsida; order Asparagales; family Amaryllidaceae; genus Agapanthus; species Agapanthus africanus. Next base: position 265,817,343 of record CM057341.1, read on the forward strand.
TTCAAAACAGCCATGAATACGACCCCATACGTATTGGTATTCGACACGGAAGCAGTCCTTCCTTTGGAAATAGAACTCCCTCCTCTCCGAGTAGCGGTTCAATATGAGCTAACAGATGACGAAAATGCTCATCTCCGGCTTGAGGAGCTCGATGCCCTCAACGAAACCCGCCTTAAAGAGCAGCAAAATCTGGAGGCTTATAAGGCAAGGATGACGCGGTTATATGAAAGACTAACCAGGCCGAGAACATTTTGCCAAGGTGAACTCGTGCTAGTCGTCAAAAGACCTATGATCCCCAATCGTGGAAAATGGGGGAAATTCGAGCCGAACTATGAGGGCCTGTAAATCATAGACAAGGTCTACCAGGGTGGGGCCTACCTACACATGGATATACATGATGAAAGACCCTTCCGATCAATAAATAGTCGATTCCTCAAAGATACTACGCCTAACGGGTTATGATTCAGGTCAATGATAGATGATGACGCCTATGTCTGCTCGCTATCTTCCTGAGTTAAAACCCTGAAAGTAGTATCCAGAAGATCTGTTGCCTCGAAAATGGTAACAGTGGACCACTACGTACTTAAACTGGCCAAGGACCAAGATGTCCTTAAACTAAAACTTCGGACCGAGATGTCCTTAAACTAAAAATTCACCTCAAACATGGCGATAATGGACCCAGAAGTCCTTAAACTAGAAATTATTTGCCTGAAACATGGCGATAACGGACCGAGATGTCCCTAAACTAGCATGTCGCCTCCAAAACGGTGATATGCTTCCTTGAGATCTACATTGCAATCGAAGCCCCAACGGCGAAGACTGCAACTCAAGTCCTACTGGCTACACAGCTACTCCAGCGGTGAAGTCACCCCTAAGTCCCAATGGCAAACAGATGGGTCAAGAAAAAGGTATGTCCACAAGCAAATGAGCATGGATGAAAACCCGAAAGGGCGCTGTGAGTAAAAATAGCAGGGCTACCGACAAGCTTGTGAAAACCCGAAAGGGTGCAATCTCATTAAAATAAAAAAATGGTGTGTCCACAAGGAAAATGGGCACGGATGAAAATCCGATAGGGCGCCGTGAGTAAAAACAGCAGGACTGCCGACGAGTTTGTGAAAACCCGAATAGGGCGCAAACTCGTAAAATAAAAAAAATTCATATGCGCTTGCAAGGTCCTCTTGATCTTGTGAGGAGAAAATACCTACGTGAGATCCTTATTATTCACAAAAGAGCAACACACTTAGGAATCCTCATGATTCCTAAGGAGAAATTACACTTACGGGATCCTCACGACTTGTAAGGAGAATTCCCCTTGTGAGACCCTCACGGCTCATAAGATTCAAAAGCCTTAAACTACAGAGATCTGAACCTGTTCTTAAGCCGTCACATCCCCCAAATTACCCTACAAGCGGTCCAATATTGACTCTTGTATACAATCCACGGGCATGAATAAATACTCCCCCACCAAGTTCCTCCAATGGTGAGAAATGTTCCTATATGGTGAACGGCACTTGTAAGTCCTATCGACTTATAAGGAGAAAACACTCTCGTAAGATCCTTACAACTTGCAAAAGAGAATACCACTTAGGAGTCCTCACGACTTCTAAGGAGAATCTACACCTACGAGATCCTCATGACTCGTAGGGAGAAATAATTTTGTGAGACCCTTATGGCTCATAGAGTAAAGCCTTAGTCGACAGGATCCTAACCCTGTTTACTAAACCATCTTTGTTCAAATCGACAAAGGTAAATGATGATTCGCTCCTGGCAACATTCCAGTTGTAGCGATACTGATGCCTAAACAGGTGTCAAACTCTAAGTCTTTTCACGGCAAATAATGATTCTCTCCTGGCAACATTCCAGTCGTAGCGATGCTGATACCAAGGTTGGTATCAGATCCCAAACTTGCAATAAAAACAGCAGCGAGTAGTAAACAAAAATATGCACATGGAATAGCCGATATGTTTGGGCAACTCGCAATAAAAAGCAGCGAGTAAAAAAATAAAAGAAAATAGCCGAAATGTTTGGGCAACTCGCAATAAAAAGCAGGGAGTAAAAAAATAATAATAGCCGAAATGATTGGGCACCGCGAAAATAGCCGAAATGATTGGGCAATCGCAACTTTTGCGATATGAAAAGCTAAAAAGATAGAGTATCGCGGAAATCAAAAATAAAATAAAATAAAAGGAAATTTTCTTTGCCCTGCACGTGAGTCTACACCGAGCCCTGTATACAATCCATGGGCACAAATGAAAAAGGGAACCTGTTTTCTCACCAGGCTCCATCAAAGGGAGAGCCAAATCTTGATGTCATTATTTACAGCCTAGAGATCAGCCTGATGTTCCTTCTTAGTGCAGACGCAACGTCAACAAAGGCCCAAAGGTCGAAACAAAATGGAACCATGGCAAATTCCTAGCTCCAAGTCTTGACGTTTCATATACAACCTAAAAACAATCCCGACATACCTTCTCATTCCGACAGGATGCAGACACGACGTCAACAATGGCCCAAAGGTCGAAACAAAACAGAGCCACGGCAAACTCCTAGCTCTAAGTCTTGATGGTTCATATACAACCTAAATACTCCTCCGGTGTACCTTCTCATTCTATCAGAGGGTGCAGATGCGACGTCAACAAAGGCTCCAATGAGCAAAATCAAAAAGGAGTGACGACAAAATTCCAGCTCCAGCTCGACATTCTTCTCATTACAGCAGACGCAATGTCAAGAAAGGCTCTAAATAGCCAAATCAAGATAGAGTGATGGCAAAATCCCAGCTCCAGCTCGACATTCTTCTTGTTATTGCAGACGCAATGCCAACAAAGGCTCCAAATAGCCAAATCAAGATGGAGCAACGAAAAACTCCTAGCTCCAAGTCTTAACGGTTCATATGCAACCTAAAGACTATCTCGGCATTCCCTCTCATTCCATCAGGGTGCAGATGCGACATCGACAAAAGCTCCGACGAGCCAAATCAAATTGGAGCAAAGGCATATTCTTAGCTCCGGACTTCAACTGCAATATATAAAGCATAGAAGTCCCATAGATGTCTACCCTATTTCAGCAAAGTAACGGCACGGCATCGCCAAATCACATTGAAGCAACGGCATATTCCTAGCTTCAGGGTATCGACGGAAAGTCATATAAATTCTAAGAGACTATCAGAGATCATCCCACACCAGCGCGGAGTGGTTATGACTCATCGGGGCTCCAAACTGAGCCTAACCTCAAATAAAAAGCGACATGGCAAATTCCTAACTCTTATTCTTCCGACGGTCATATAGCCAAAGGAGATTACCCGAAGGGATTAGAGACACGACAGTCGCGAGGTGTTCATCACTGAAAACTGTATTTTAATACCGCTCATTCATTATCTATTTTGTTATATATCGGTACCATTAACCAGTGTTTGCTCAGTAATACAGATTACAGGTGTTCGTGATAAAATACTGGAAACACTCAAAATCACGAATATAACGTTTGGGAGCCGACACTGCAAACAGAATAGAAAACCGATCGATATCCAATAAGTTCTTTTGCAAACAACAAAGTGTACACAAATTTTGGTCCAACACAATGCAAGTGAACACTAGACAATGATGGGGGCTGCCTGGGCACAACAACATGTGAAAAATGGGCACAAGTGAGTGTGATGTGCAATAAATGCTAAAAGAGGTGATGTGATTTAAAGCATCATGATTTCCCTCCAAAAGCTACTAAGCAACCCATGTTATTATCAAGAAATCAAACAATTCCAGTAGACTTGTGGAGTGCACACAACATCACAAAACCAAGACGAGACCCATTAGCCAACACAAAACCAGCGACATCTTCAGAATGACTGGCGGTGCCGGGCCCACCAAAGAGAAATGGCTTCATCTTTTGTCTGTTCACTCATGGTTGTCCCATCTTCCTATTTTTATTATTTGTTTATTTTGATTTTGAGCCTATAAATACCAGGTCATGGGCAAGGGGAGTGGATACTTTTTTCTTTAGTTTTAGTCTAGAACAATTGTAATTTGTCTTTCCTTTGAACTCTTGAGCTCTTGCCCCTTTGTCTTGACCTTGCAACTTTTTCATTGAACTTGCAAGCTTAAAATTTAGGTTCTTGAATTCAAGATTAGTTGTATCTTACTTGAAAATCAATAAAAAGTTCTCATTGTTCATTTGATGTGTCTTGCTTTCTACAAACTTCAAACTTGTGAAATCTTTACCTTGCTTTGATTTTGCAACCTCTTAAGTGAGCTTGCAACCTTAAAATTTGGTATTTTGATTTCATATTGGTACGGGCTTAAGAATATTTGAAGATATTCGCACGTTGAATTTATCGGTTCTTAACTTTCTTTAGTTTTCTTGCAATTTTTTATATGCCTTACTCTTTTCTTTCTTTTTAGTTTTGGTATTGTAAATATGTGTGAGTAATTGATTTACATTTTAAGGGTAAAATATGATTAGTTTGTGTTAGGAGATGTGTTTTCTAAAACCTTAAAAATCTTAATTTTGTAATTGAAAGTTCGACCAAACGACTCGCAAGTCCGCTCCGTTGGCACCCTATCCTACCAAGATAGTTGTGAATCCTAATCGTGACCGGTTGCGAGTAGTTTGCCAAAAACTAAGGTCAAGAGACAACAACGGAAGGACAAGTGACAAGAAATACGGATTTAGTACCGTTCTCTGCCGAAAACAGGGACGAGACCGCATAGGTTCGTCTTGCCTGAATTTCGAGGGCAGATGCTATTTGGTGCTATCCATCCACCTCTCCGAAGATACCAAGTTGATTTATGGTATCGTGTATCGAAGGTTTAGACGGATGCGGCCGATGTAGCATACTTCGTCAGATTCCCCCTCGTTGAGGGTTTTTTGATTATGGGGACGCTCTTCCCTGCAGGCGCAACCCTCTGCAGTTAATTACGCTACCGCATCGCGGTAACCACTTTCTCCTTCTCCAGATGGTCACTTCGTGTCGTGGCTATTTGTTTTGTTTTTGGTTACCCGTGGATTGTATACGGAGACTAATTTATGTTGTCGCCCGTAGGGCGTGGATTGGTCCAAATCCGTATTTTTCTTCGACTTGGGTTTGGGGTTGGGTTTAAGGATACGTTAGTCTCATTTGAGACTAAGATCAACTTAAACGTTAGCTAAGGATACGTTAGTCTAATTTTAGACTAAGATCAACTTAACGGGATCGTTTAGATCCAACAAGAGATCATTTGGGATCTGTTGTTTAGTTTAGGGACATTGCGGTCGATAATTAGTTTAAGGACATTACAGTCCAAGGTTAAGGACATCATAGTCCAAAGGCTTAAGAACCCCACGGTCCGAGGTTAAGGACATCATAGTCCATGGGCTTAAGGACCCCACAGTCCGAGGTTAAGGACATCATAGTCCATGGGTTTAAAGACCCCATAGTCCAAGGTTAAGGACATCATAGTCTATGGGTTTAAGGATTCCACAGTTCATGGAATGTTTGGTTGTCGGGACCCGTTACCTCTCTGACGACGTTGAAGGATTACAATGAAAAATATCAGAGGAGTGAAGAGATGCACCCTTGAACCAATATTGGTTGGGATCTGTAGTCCAATTTGGGACTAAGATCAAGGATTTATGAGCATATAGGCTCAATTAATCTGAATGAGGGTTTTGTGGCCACTTTGGGATCGGTCCATTCAGTTAAAATGTTAAACATTTGACAATGCTGAGCATTGCTTTGAATTATGACAATATTTTTGTCGTTTATTGAATGCTGAGCATTCATCATACCTCTGGGCTTTACTTATAGAACAATTTATGTTCTTTCAACGCACACGTGAGGAGTGCTTGGCGCTTTGCGCCGGTCTATGAGCGCAGTGCGCTATATTTGGAGCGCTGAGGCGCTGCAGCGCTTTGCGCTAAATGTGGAGCGCTGAGGCGTTTCGGTTAAGTAGCGCACACGTGAGGAGCACGTGGCGCGCTTGGCGCTGAGCGCCAGTTTATGTGTGCAGTGCGCTATATTTGGAGCGCTAAGGCTCTTTAAAATTAAGAGCACCAAGGCTCTTCTGTTAAGTGGCGCACACGTGAGGAGCACGTGGTGCGCTTGGCGCTTTGCGCCAGTCTTGAGCGCAGAGCACTTCTTTAAATTTGGAGCGCTAAGGCTTCTTTTAGATTAAGAGCGGTAAGGCTCTACAGTGCTTTGCGCTAAATGTGGAGCGCTAAAGCTCTTTTAAATTAGGAGCGCCAAGGCTCTTCTTTTATGCAACTTAGATCAGTTTGCGCCCTGAGAATTAAATTCTCTTTTTATAAGAGACTTTGTCTCAAGGTTCTAAGAACAAAGTTCTTATTTTATAGGAGATGTTTCAATCTCTTATTTTGGTGAAAGGTTTTGCCTTTATGGATCTGTGATCCTAAGAGAACTGAATTATTCTCCCTCTTATAATGAGATACTATAATCTCTTTGTGAAAGACTTTAGTCTTATAGATCTATGATCTGTGAGAAGAATTTATATTCTTCTTCTTATTTTTTTATGATGAGATCCTTTGATCTCTTTGTGAAAGACCTTGGTCTTATAGATCTATGATCTGTGAGAAAGAAGTGAATTCTTCTTTTTAATATGAGATGATTTCATCTCTCTGTTTATTTTTACCTTGAAGAAAATATTCTTCTTCTACTGAGAGCTTGGCTCTTCTTTCTGAGATTTCTCAAAGTTTGTGGGGGGTTCCTCTATATGTTTCTGTATCTCAGAGACTGGAAGTCTTAGGGCCTTTATATAGGGCGAGCTGATTTGTTCAATCAGTTAAGGAGATCTTTCCTCCAATTGATTAGGGGATTTTCCCATCGTTGGATCTTTGATCTAAGGGCTTCTGATTTACAGAAAGCAATTTTCTTGTTTTTAACAAGATTTGGAAATCTTTCCCCATACAGAATTTATTCTGTATTTTGGTGATTTTTAATCACCTTTGGATCATTGATCCAACGGTGCTCTGATTTACAGAGCACAATCTTTTTGTTTGGAAAGATTTTGAGGAATCTCTCCTTAACAGAATTTTATTTTGATTAATTGATGATTTATCATCTTTATTAGATCTTTGATCTGACGGTGGGGAGCTTTTAATTCCAGCGCTAGTGCACCCGTGCTTTGCACGTGGTGCGCTGCTTAGAGTGCAGCGCATTTAGCGCTAGCGCACCCGTGCTTTGCACGTGGTGCGCTGCTTAGAGTGCAGCGCATTTAGCGCTATCGCACACGTGCTTTGCACGTGGTGCACTGCTTATAGCGCAGAGCTCTTAGCGCTAGCGCACCCGTGCTTTGCACATGGTGCGCTACTTAGAGTGCAGCGCACTTGGCACTGCTATGAAGCGTTGCCTCATTTTAAAATTTGAAATTTGAACAAAGCTTTGCTCTTATTGGGGGAAACAAATGCCCCCTACCGTTGCGCTCATGTGGCCCGCATGTAAGTGCAGCGGTGGCAGCACCTGCGCCCTTAGATCAACTCAGAAGCTGAAACGTTATGTTAGTGCCTATAAATAGGACCCTTGGCCCTTAGGATGATTTCTGTTCATCTTCATTTTTGTCTTCTGAGAATTTTTATTCTCTTTCAGAGTATAGCTCTTCATTTTAAGAACCTTCAAGAGTCAAAACTCTGCTAAATATTTGGTAAGATTTGAACTTTATCAATAGAGCTTTGCTCTTCCTCAGATCATAGATCTCAAAATGTTTGTAGGGTTTTACCCATTAACAAAGTTTTGCTCTTCATAGATTTTAGATCTAAAGAAAACCCTTTTTGGGTTTCATTAACAGAGCTTTGCTCTCAGAGATCTAAAGAGATCTTTCTTGGGGTTTCTTAACCCATTAGCAGAGCTTTGCTCTCTTGAATAATGGAGATTTGTTAATCTCTTATGAAGAACTCTTAAGAGTTTGTTCATGGATCTTGAAGATCATGAAATTTTATTTTAAGTTTTCTGATGAGTAATTCCATCATTTTTACAGAGCAAGACACTTGAGGAGTTCTCTTTGGGGAATTTTTAATTCCCCTCATAATTGCCTTTGATAGGTGTCATTTCTGTCTGCAGAGTATTGCTCTCGAGGAGTTTAACTCCTTGGCCCGAGGAAACCTTTCATTAAATGTGAAATCCTTTTTAGGATTCCTTCCTTAATTGCACAGAATTAATTTCATTGAGTGATTTAATTAGTACTTATTTCCTCCTCGGGGATATCATGAGTTGTTTAAATCTCGTGTCTGTTTTTAATAAGGATTTTCTCGATCAGTCTGTCCACAAACTCCTGCTGATTTTCTTTTTCAGATGTTATGGACGCTCATATGTATGATCTCGATGAAATTATTTCTTACGGAGACATTAGCGCAGTCGGTCATTCTCAAAACCAGGAATTCACAAACACCCAGTATGCTGAAATTATGGGTCGCTTTGATGCATACAATGGTCGAATGCTTCATCGCCGTTCCACTCTCTTGAAACTTATTGTGGGAGCGATCTGGGGAGCACTTCCTCTATTTTACGCCAGCATGCCGCTTAAGGCATTGGATGATGCTGAAGATAAGGTCCACTCGGTGTATCTGATAGGCTTAATCTCAAAGAAAAGGCGAGACAATCTTGTTGATATCCTGCATCAAGCTTTTCAGCAGGCGGCGATACTCGCTGCCTATCGAAGGGTAGAGGACATCAGTGGGGATCCTGACGCTTGTGATCGTGAAAGGATGCACACGAAGATGGTCCGAGAGGCTCGAAAATTTTTGGATGGCCTCACTTTTGAATTTCTCAATCCATGTCCTGGATTTGATGTCTTGCCTTTATAAACATTTTAATGACATTTTTGTTTACTGTTTTCATCAATGTAGGAATTTTCTAAATTATGAATAGCAAGCTTTTCCATTTCCATGTATTTATTTTATGCATTAAACCTTTTCGCACATGCACGAATGAGTACGCTTTGAACGCTTAACTGAATGCGAATCAGATGTTCTCCTTACTGTCGCTTTCTTCTCTTTGCTGTGTCGTTGCCATGTGATTTTAGCAAGTGTGGCCTGTAAATAGTAAGTGACGGTCCATCTTGGACTCTTTGTAGGGTAACGATGACTTAGGAAACAGGTTCAGGTCTGCTGCCTAATACTTTCCAATTTTATGAGCCGTGAGGGTCTCATAAAGAATTTTCTCCCTACAGGTCGAGAGGATCCCGTAGGTGTGTTTTCTCCTTAGGAATCGTGAGGATTCCTAAGTGTGTTTTCCCTTGTGAGTCGTAAGAATCTCCCGAGAGAATTTTCTCCCTTACAAGTCGAGAGGACTTGTAAGTGGTTGTTTCCTTTTTTGTCGATGTTTGACTTAGGAGAGTGTGGCCTATAGAAAATCTACCTTGACCTCTCTGCGAGGCAATGATAGCTTGGGAGACAGGGTTAGGATCTGCCACCTAAGACTTTTTAACTTTATGAGCCGTGAGGGTCTCATAAAGACTTTCCTTCCTACGAGTCGAGAGGATTTCGCAGGTGTGGTTTCTCCTTAGGAATCGTGAGGATTCCTAAGTGTGTCTTCTCTTGAGAGTCGTAAGGATCTCCTAAGAGAATTTTCTTCCTTACAAGTCGAGAGGGCTTGTAAGTGGTTGATGAGTTGACTTGCTCCTGAATCAAAGAATTGCTTTGACGGGAAAGTCAAGGGTTGACTTTATCCGCATTTCACAGAGTCAGGGTTGACCTTTTCCGCATTTCACGGGGTCAGGGGGTTGACTTTATCCGAATTTCACGGAGTCGGGATTTGCTCTGGACGCTTACCACAGGGTCAGGATTGACATTAGCCATGTTCCACGGAACCATGATTTGCTCTGGACGCTTCCCACGGGGTCAGGATTGACATTAGTCGTGTTTTATGGGACCAGGATTTGCTCCGGGCACTTCCCACGGGGTCAGGATTGAAATTAGTCGTGTTCCACGGGACCAGGATTTGATCTGGGCGCTTCCCACGTGGTCAGGATTGACATTAGCTGTGTTCTACGGGACCAGGATTTGATCTGGGCACTTCCCACGGGGTCAGGATTGACATTAGCCGTGTTCCACGAGACCAGGATTTGCTCTGGGCGCTTCCCACGGGGTCAGAATTGACATTAGCTGTGTTCCACGGGACCAGGATTTGCTCTGGGCGCTTCCCACAGGGTCAGGATTGACATTAGCCGTGATCCACGGGACCAGGATTTGCTCTGGACGCTTCCCACGGGGTCAGGATTGACATTAGCCGTGTTCCACGGGACCAGGATTTGCTCTGGGCGCTTCCCATAGGGTTAGGATTGATATTAGCCGTATTCTACGGGACCAGAATTTGCTCTGGGCGCTTCCCACGGGGTCAGAATTGACATTAGCCGTGTTCCACAGGACCAGGATTTGCTCTGGGCACTTCCCACGGGGTTAGGATTGACATTAGCCGTGTTCCACGGGACCAGGATTTGCTTTGGGCGCTTCATACGGGGTCAGGATTGACATTAGCCATGTTCCACGGGACCAGGATTTGCTCTGGGCGCTTCCCACGGGGTCAGGATTGACATTAGCCGTGTTCCACGGGACCAGGATTTATTTTGTACACCTCCTATGGGGTCATAATTGACATTAGCCGTGTTCCACTAGACCAGGATTTGCTCTGGACACTTTCCACGGGGTTAGGATTGACATTAGTCGTGTTCCACGGGACCAGGATTTGCTCTGGGCACTTCCCACAGGGTCAGGATTGACATTAGCCGTGTTCCACGGGACCAAGATTTGCTCTGGGCGCTTCCCACGGGGTCAGGATTGACATTAGCCGTGTTCCACGGGACCAGGAGGGGTTGACTCTCGGTTGTCTGTGCATCATCGAGTCATGCAACTGGGAACTTTGCCGTGGCTCCGATTTGCTGATGTTGCGTCTGCTGTAATGAGACGAATGTTGAGATGATCTCCAGGCTGTCTGTGAACCGTCGAGATTTGGCTTCTTTTTCTGATGGAGCCTGGTGGGAAGGTATGGTTCCCTCTTTGTTTGTGCCCCTGGATTATATACAGGGATCGATGTGATCTCACCTGTAGGGCAAAAAGTTTCATTTCATTTCATTTTTTTATTTCTTTCCGCGATACTCTATCATTTCATCTTTTTATATCGTGAAGGTCGTGATTGCCCAATCATTTCGGTTATTTTTCGCAGTGCCCAATCATTTCGGCTATTTTTTTTACTTACTTGCTGCTTTTTATTGCGAGTTGCCAAACCATTTCGGCTATTTCGTATGCATATATTTTACTTGCTGATTTTGTTGCAAGTTGCCCCATCATTTCGGCTATTTCATATGCATTTGTGGATTGCTGGCTTTTCGCTGCGAATTTAGGATTTGATACCGATTTAGGCATCAGCATCGCTACAACTGGGATATTACCAGGAGCGAATCATCATTTACCTCTGTCGATGTCGAACAAAGGCGGCTTAGCGAACAGGGTTAGGATCCATCGACTAAGGCTTTTAACTTCATGAGCCGTAAGGGTCTCATGAAGGTATTTCTCCCTACGAGTCGTGAGGATCTCGTAAGTGCATTTTCTCCTTAGGAATCATGAGGATTCCTAAGTGTGCGTTCTCTTATAAGTCGTAAGGATCTTACAAGAGTGTTTTCTCCTTATAAGTCGAGAGAACTTATAAGGGCTGTCCACTGTGCAAACATATCCCTAGTCGCGGGTGGGACTTTGTTAGGGAAATATTTATTCACGCCCATGGATTGTATATAAGGGTCAGCATTGAACCGCTTGTAGGGCAAAATCAGGATGTATGACTGCTTAAGAATAGGTTCAGATCCCTGTAGGTTAAGGCTTTTGAATCTTATGAGCCGTGAGGGTCTCATAAGAGGGTTCTCCTTACGAGTTGTGAGGATCTCGCAAGTGTAATTTCTCCTTAGGAATCGTGGGGATCCCTAAGTGTGTTTCTCCTTTGTGAGTCGTAAGGATCTCACGCAGGTGGTTTCTCCTTACAGGGTCGAGAGGACCTTGCAAGTGTCTTTTAATGAGATTGCGCCCTTTCGGGTTTTCACAAAACTCGCCGGTAGTCCTACTGTTTTTACTCACGGAGCCATTTCGGGTTTTCATCCGTGCCCATTTCGCTTATAGACGTAACGTATTTTTTTTGACATCAGCCTTGGGATGCTGTGATCAGTAGTAGTTTATAGACGTCTCGGTCAACAGCCGGTTTTAGGACATAGTGGTCCATCGTTAGTTTAAGGATGTTTCGGTCCGTTTGCTGGCTACTACTTATAGAGTTTTGGGCTTAGGAAGATATCGAATGGACATAGGCGTCATCATCTATCGTTGACCTAGGCCATGACTCGTCGGGCGTAGTATTTTTTCAGGAAGCGACCGTTTATTGGCCTGAAAGGTCTTTCACCATGCATGTCCACGAGTAGATAGGCTCCACCCTGGTAAACTTTTTCTATGATGTACGGGCCTTCATAGTTTGGCTCGAATTTCTTCCGTTTGGCACGATTGGGGATCATAGGTCTCTTGACCACTAGCACGAGTTCGCCTTGGCGAAATGTTCTCGGCCTTGTCAATCTTTCGTATGAGGACGTCATCTTTGCTTTATAAGCCTCCACGCTTTGTTGCGCCATGAGCCGGGTTTCATCAAGGGCGTCAAGCTCCTCAAGCCGAAGGTGTGCATTTTCTTCGTCTGTTAGTTTGCTTTGAACCGCCACTCGTAGAGAGGGTAACTCTATCTCGAGGGGGAGTACCGCTTCTGTGCCGAATACCAATGTATACGGCGTTGTGTTTGTGGCCGTTTTGAACGTAGTTCGATACGCCCAGAGAGCTTCATGCAGTCTCTCGTCCTGTCCTTCTTATTTTTGGACACCGTCTTCTTCACGATCTTTGTCAAGGTCTTGTTGAAAGTCTCAGCTAGACCGTTAGCTCGGGGATTATAGACTGAAGAGTATCTCCAGTCTATGTTATGCTGTTGTGCGAAGCGGCTGATCTTGTAGCTTCTGTAGGCTGGTCCGTTATCGGAGATAATCTGTCGTGAAGTGCCGAACCGATAAATGACGTGTGTCTTGAAGAAATGGAGGATATTCTTCGTCTTCACTTCTCTTAACAGCACTGCTTCTGCCCACTTGGAGAAGTAATCAGTTGTCGTGAGAATAAACCGATGTCCTCTGGACGACGCTGGTTCGATGGGCCCGATTATATCAGTTCCCCATATTTCGAAAGGCCAGCTAGCCACCGTTGGATGTAGCGGATTTGGATGCTGGTGAATAAAATCCCCGTGAATCTGGCACGAGTGGCATCGCTTCGTATATTCGAGGCAGTCTCGGATCATCGTGGGCCAATAGTAGCCCATCCTTTTGATCTTCAATTTCATATTCGGCCCGGCTTGGTGAGAACTGCAGAGTCCGTCGTGAGTTTCTTGGACGACTCTCTTTGCTTCTTCTGGCCCCAGGCATCTTAGCCATAGAGAGTTGAACGATCTTATTGTACAGAGTATCATTGACTAAGGGGAAAGACAGAGCTCGTTTCATGAGCTGATGTCTTGATGATGCATCTTCATGCGTTCGACGGGATTTGAAGTAGTCTATAAAGACTTCTCTCCAATCCTTAACCTTTTCCTGGTCTTTTATTTGTAGGGCCGTTTCCTCAGTTGCTCCCTTTTCTTCAGAATATTCCGGAGATATTTCTTCCCGTGCAAGAACCCAACGGCTTTGCACAATGATCCTCACATCATCGGGGTTTTCGTCAGCCAGTTCTTTAGCGAGTTTGGCTAATACATCCACCTTGCTATTTTCCGCGCGCGGTATGCTTTCCACGGCGTAGGAAGGGATTTGAGTCAGCAGTTGCTGCACTCTCTCACCGTACTTTACCAACTCTGGTTTGCACGTTTGATAGTCGTCTTTTACTTGACTAACGACCAACTGGGAGTCTCCGTATATGAGAAAGTATTCAATTCCCATATCGACAGCGATCTTAAGACCTGCTATCAAAGCTTCATATTCGGCTTCGTTATTTGTCCTCGGCTCTGTCAAGGAAAAGGCAAAGCGCATTATCCCTCCTTATGGTGTCACGAAGATGAGGCCTACCCCTGATTTCATTACGAGGGTGCTGTGTTTTCGCTTTTTCATGGAAGATGCTGCGTCAAAGTAGAGTTCCCAACGGGTATCATTCTCTCTTCTCTCCCCGTCGATCATGTCAAACGCTGCTCGTCAGGCAATTCACAGTTCAAAGGAGAGTCGGCAGGTATCGGATGCTCAACGAGGAAATCGGCGATGGCCTGGCCTTTCACTGCCTTGAGGGGTCGGTATATCACCAAGAATTCCATTAAGAGTAGGGCCTATTTAGTGAGCTGTCCCGTCAATATGGCCTTTGACATCAAATATTTGAGAGGATCCACCTTTGATATGAGATGGACCTCATGTGCCAACGCATAGTGTCTGAGCTTCGTTATCGCGAAGATCAACGCCAGGCAGTGTTTTTCGATGGGGGAGTAATTTTTTTCTTGCTCCAGGAGAACTCGACTTAAATAGTAAAGGGCCCTCTCCTTCCCTTGGTCGTTTTCTTATACCCATAATGCGCCTAGAGAACCCTCAAGGGCGGTTGTATACAGAATGAGAGGCTTTCCCTTGACCGGAGCGGTTAGCACCGGAGGATTTTGCAAGTATTACTTGATTTCGTCGAGTGCGCTTTGGCATTTGCAATCCCAGACGAAAGGGGTTCCTTTCTTCATCAGGTGACTGTAGGGGCGGTATTTGCCAGAGAGATTGGCTATAAATCGCCGGATATACGTGAGCTTTCCTTAGAGAGACCGCAGTTGCTTAAGATTCCTCGGCCGAGGCATTTCCATGATCGCCTTGATCTTCGACGGGTCTATCTCGATCCCTCGATGTCGGACGACGAATCATAGGAACTTGCCTGAGGAAACTCCGAACGCGCATTTGAGAGGAATCATCTTCAAGTTGTATTTCCGATGGCGCTGAAACACGATCTTCAGATGCTCTAAATGTTCCTCGTATGATTTGCTTTTAACTATGATGTCGTCAATATAGCATTCGACGATTTCATGTATGAGGTCATCGAAAATCTTAGTCATGCCCCTCTGATAGGTGGCACCGGCGTTCTTTAGACCGAAAGGCATCACCTTGTAGCAGAATATGCCCAAAAGGGTCCGGAAAGCGGTATGCTTCTAGTATTCGGGATGCATCTTTATCTTATTATACCCTGATGATCCGTCCATGAAGGAGAAGACTTCGTGAGTGGACGTATTATCTATCATCAGCTCGGTGATTGGTACTGGAAAGTCGTCCTTCAGACAAGCTTTGTTGAGATCCCGGAAGTCTACGCATATGCGCACCATCCCATTTTTCTTCATCACTGGGACAATGTTGGCAATCCAATCAGGATACTGAACCTCTTGGATAAAGCCGGAGTCGATTAGCTTCTTGACCTCGGCGTTGATGCCCATCTCAAGATCGAACCGCATCCTTCTCAGCGCTTGTTTGACTGGCTTGACGTCCGTAGATATCGCCAATTTGTGCACAGCGATCTCTGGATCGAGTCCCGGCATCTCTGAATAGTTTCATGCGAAGCAGTCTTTATACTGCATGAGCACGTCTTTTAGCATGACTACCCTTTCTTGAGACAACAGCTCACTGACGAATATCGGCTGTGGGTCGCTTGCCGTCCCCAAGTCAATTTTCTTGAGGTTATCTGCAGTAGTATGTATCCCATCTTCCAGCTCTTTTGGTGCCGGTGGAAACTCTGAGATCACCTCGTCATCATTGTTTTCGAAGCACCAGGGGAGGTCAACTATATTCTCGGGTTCTTCTTCTGACAGCGTTATCACGTGACAGGTACGAGATCGCTTCCAAGACCAATGTTGGTCTGGTTCTACTCCCGCCGCATACGTGGCTTTCGGTTCATGCTTCTGTGGTAGGGTTACCTTCCAACTGCTGGATAGAGCGAACCTGCCTTGCTGATACTGGTCTTCGACCCAGTTCTTAAAGGTGAAGCAGTCTTCGAGAGGATGTCCTATTGTCGATGATAAGAGCAATAGTCTGGGTAAGAGACCTTGTCTGCTTGCTCGGGGTGTTTGGACTCCGGGAGCGTCATCATCTGATGTTTTATGACAAGATCGAATATCTTCTTTATCTTATCTTGGGGAAAAGAATACGCTCGACCCATCTTCTTTATAAGAGACGGATCCCGGCTACTCATTTCTGCTTCGCGTGGCTTTTTGGACCCGCTACACTGCTGTCGAACTTGTTTTCCGTTCATCAGTTTATTTTTGCCTCCGCATCGAGTCTTCTTTATGATGGGCTAGCAACGAAGGGCATCGTCGTTCTTTGTAGATTGCTGAAGGAGGCGCTGCATCCTGGTTTTCTCGTAAATAGCCATTTCACGATTATGGTCGTCTCGAACCTTTTGACCCGCTTCCCTTATAAGTTTGTCCATCTGTTCTTTGAATGACGGACTTGGCATTTTCAAGGTGGGACCTCGTTTTGCTTCAGGGTTAGCATCTTCCCACAGAGCATCTCCTTCTTCATCGAAGTCATGTATGACGTAGCAGCCATGGAATCCCCGTTTCTTGGATTGAACATATCTAAGCCCGCTCATTCCATTCTCCCATTGGGCAATTTCTGCTGAGTTCCGGGGACGTTCCAGATCCTGTTGTAAAACTGGGCTTGTTGAGCAGTCTGTTTGAAAGGTACGCCTTGGCATCTCAACAGTCTTTTTAATCCTTCTGTGTAGTATCTGGGTAGACGGATGGGCTGGAGCCTGTCAAGCGTGGAATCGGCGCCATACCAGATTTCTTTCTCCACTTTGGTTTTTGCCGATCGATAATAGAGGATCTCCTTTTCATCTTTTCGCCTGGGAGGGACGTAGAACGTCTGCAGTTCTTGCACACTGTAGGCATCAAGTGTGTCGAGCTCTTTGTAGTGCTCTTGTGGGACCATGGCGATTTGAAAACTCCGATCATCGTCAGTGAAGGCTTGTATCGATGGTCGAACAGAAAATACGATATTGACCTCATCTTCGGAGCCGCTGCCGAAGACCAGAATAGGGGTGGATGGTCCCGGCTTGTTGCATTAGGGTGCCTTGAATAAATTATTTCTTCTTCTTCCTCGGTATCGCTCCCGAAGAACGGAATGGTGGTGATAGCTTTGTTCTTCGGTTTGTGACATCTTTCCGTGTCTTCGAAATCTGGTAAGAAATATTTCGCATCTTCGTACTTTCGGACTTCATTCACGGAGAATGAGTTCAACTCCCCCGTCACGGAATACTCGAGACCATCCTTGAAATACTTCATACACTGATACTGTGTAGAAGGGATGATGTTGTACTCGTGTAACCAAGGCCTGCCGAGCAAAGCGTTGTAGCAATTCTTCGCGTCAATGACGTGGAACTTGATGTCGGTGACCAGTAACCCAAAGCATAACGTCAGAATCACAGACCTGAGCGTCCTTGATGACTGGGAGTCAAACCCGGAGATAGTGATCTTATCCCGAGCGAGGTGTTGAACGCTCATGCAGATTTCCTTCAACACTCTTACATTGAGGAGGTTAACGGAGGACCCATTATCAACCAGGATTTTTCCTATCTTGATATCATGACAGTATCCGGAGACATAAAGGGGGCGGTTATGTTCGCACGTCCCGAGGAGGAGATCTTCATCTTTTCTTCGGTGAGGAAAGCTTGGAACTGCTCGGGCACTTGTAGTGCCTTGATCAAAGAATCTCTCGCCTCTTTAGATAGCAGAAGGGCGTCGAGAATGCTTAGCTATGAGGGTATCTTCCTCATGTGTGCCAGAACGTTGTAATCCACCTTGTTTTTCTTGGGCAGGTCCTTGGCTGCCAGCTCTTCGACAACTCGATTATCGAGGGCGATATCCTCAGGGATCTTTTCTTTCCCCTTATCCTTTTTATTCGACCCCTTATTTATGGTTCCGAAATTCTTTTCAGGTAATGTGCGATTGCGCAGCTGAATGTTCTTGCAGCTCGTCGGTTCTTCCTCTTTTCCTGAGGTGGATTCTTTGAAGAGAGGGCTGAGAGTCATTTCTTCTTCAGAATCACTCACGAAGGTGAGAACTTGCGATCCCCTGCTATCAACCATGTGACAGTTGCCGGTAGCTCTTCCACGTTCGTCTGTCGCATTTTTTCGCTGTCGACGAGCTTCGCGCTTCATCCTCTTGAAGTGCTGCCTGTGAGCGACATACCCTTGCCACCAATTTTTGAAGGTGTTACATTCTTCAGTAGGGTGTGAGATCTTCTAATGATATAAGCAGAAGTTAGGATGTACATCCGCTTCACCGAGATGTATACCACCAGGAGAATTTCCTCTGAACGAGGGCAGCTTCATTCCCATCGATATGGCTTTGGCGAACCTTTTCCTTGTCTTGAATTTGCTTTTATTTACGGCGGATGTACTTTAATCTAGTGGGGGTGTTTCAACCCTTTAGTCCAGTCGCCGGCATTTGGCCTTTTCGAATATGGCCATCTCGTGCTCCCGATCAGCTTTGCTTTTCAAAAGAGCTTCGTTCAGGAATGCGTCAATCATTTCGTCTGATGGTCCCAGAAGTTCCGGCTTAGGATCTGCCCCTAGTTTCTCTGCGTCTAGAGCTTCTTCACTATTTATTAACGAGTGAAAGATCACATGGCAGCTTTCCACATAATCCTCAGGTTCATCCGCCGAGTCTTCTCCATTGTCATCATCTTCGTCCTCAAGGACGTGGCTGAGAAATTCTTGGAGTGTGACAGGGGTCCGCACCTTCTGGTTATATTCTTCCAGCGCGTCAATATGTTTTTGCAGGTCCGTGCGCTTGTTATCAGGCTTCACGGGCTTTTTGGTCTTTTTCTTCTTCTTCGAAGACTTTGATGGCTGGGTGTGGGAGTTTTGACTATCACCACCAATTTTTGGCGTCGGGTGCGGCTTCAGCATTCCCTTGATGATTTTGAGTTCCGGTGGACTTTTCCATTTAATCGCCGGACATGTTTGGAGATCCTTCAGCATTCTTTTTGTTTTGGCTGAAAGAGCAACCTCCCATGGAGCTTCTTCGACAAAAGAGCACGATGCCCCCGGTGGGTCCCCCTTTTTAAGAGCGTGCGGTTGAGTCGGGCTTACTTTCCAATTCTCGGACAGTGCGAATTTCCCTGTTGGTATTGGTCTTCAATCCAGCCTTTAAAGACGAAGCAATCTTCAATTGGATGGCCTATCGCTTGGTGATAGGGGCAATAATTGGGATTATTAGCCTCACCGGGTTGTAATGGGCGTTTTGGATTCGGCAAATTAATGAGCCTGTTGTGCACCGCTAGTTCAAACAATCTTCTAGTTTTATCCCGGGGAAACGAATAAGGACGCTTCATTTTCTCATTAAAGAATCGCCGTCTCTCGTCTAGGCGATCTGTTAGTTTTGGGCCACTGAGCTGCTGTTGTGCATTGGCGAAGAAGGTCTCTTTCCCTTTCCCTTTCTCATTCCGTGGCTCCGGCTTTGAAGAGGAAGGCATGTGGCCCATCTGGTCCATTTCGTCCAACTTGTCAATTAAGGCCTGGAAAGTAATTGTCTTGAAGAACATCATGAATTGTGAAATGGTCGCTTGAGGGTCAAGGGTCCTTACGAACATGCCTACCACAGGCGCTTCTTCAATGCGCTGCTCGCACTTCGACCATAGATTCCGCCACCGTATCGCATACTGGACCCAAGTTTCGTCTGGCTTCACCATGGCATTGATTAATGCTGTGATTGGGGTACGTTCGCTAGCGCTCACAAAACGCTGGGTGAATAGCAGCTCTATCTCTGCAAACGTCTTAATGGAGTCATTCGGGAGCTCGGAATACCGCTCGAATGTCGTCTCTAACAAGCTGCCAACGAATTGGCGAAGCAGTAGCTTATCGTCCCCTCCGGTGTTGCCGCACAGGGCCCTAAATTGAGCAACGTGCTGGTGTGGATTTCCCGTCCCCTTATATACGTGGAATTTAGAGATCATGTATCCCGGCGGGTACTTTATTTGGTCATACCAACCCGGATAGGGTCTTCCAGTTTTAATAATTTGCCCAGCCGCTTCATTCGCCTGATGAACTCGTATCTACTGAGCGATGTAATCATCCAGGATGACTTTAGAGATGGTCTTTTCTTTGGCTGCTGATAGAGCCGGCAGAGGATTTGATGTCTCTCCTATATCATCTTCAATTATTACTGGAGGGTCTTCGGCTGGAGGGTCCGGCTGGATCATCATTCCCACTATATCTTGGAATAGAAGGGCCATTTGTTTTATATTGGACGCTGTTCCGCGGCCTCTTTGTCCTTCTTCTCAAGCATTCTCCGAAGGAATCCAGCATTAGTTTCCTGCTCACGGCGCTGCTCCGAGAATGTCTCCGGGCTTGCTTTTGGTCCCGTAAGTGCGGCCATAGCTGTTAGCATTTCTTAGAGCTTTTGTTGTTGTTGCTCCTGAGCCTTGATCACTGATCGCGTAAGCGGTCGATGACCCGTGGAGATACATCTATCCTCTTTTCGGGATGCCATATAGACGGTATGCACCACCATACCCTCAGACTTAGGACGTTTGGGTACAGTGGTCTTGCGATTCGTTGCAGACTCCAGGATTTTCTCCAGCTTTCTCCTCTTGTGGGTGGTCGAAGTTGAGGGGGCCGTTGCAGTGGGCACCTAAGTAGCTGTCGCCTTCTATGGCTTGACAGGGTGGTCCTCTTCTTGCCCAACCTTTATCTTTTTCTGTCGGCGGGAGTAATTTGGATCAATTATCGAGTCTTGGACTTGACGCCAGACCTTATAAACTTTGGAGGACAGCCGCTGAGGGGGCTGCCCCGGCTTCGCCTTTGTGATCTTTTCAACAGCCGGAGAAGACTTTTTTAGCACGGCAGTTGGCGAATTCCTGCGCACCTTGTTAAGTAGTTCAAAGTTGTTCCCAGTTGGAACAGCGGTATCAATTTTCACCATTGGAGCTGGCGGAGTCAGTCCAGAAGGGGAATTGCCCCCAGCCTTCCTCACTCGGCGCCAGTGGCGACGTTGAGCATGTCGTGCAGCCGGGATCACCTCCGCTGTTGGATGAGCTTCTTTATGTCCCCTGCTTTGAGGAGAGACTGTTATTGGTGCTAGCCTGTCGTAGACTAACACCCGTTGAGAGGGGGTAGTCAGTCTTGCAAAGGCCGACTTTAGAATAGGGGAAACAGCCTTCATGACTTCACGTGGAGTAGGAGCTGAAACGGCCAGTCTTGTGAAGACCGACCCCTTAGCAGGAGAAGCCGCCTTGGGGACTTCAGGAGTAGGAATGGCTAACCACTTAGGAATAACACCTTCAGGAATTGCGGGCTTCTTTATGGGCCCATCTGAGCTTCGGCTCAACCTGTTAAAAACTGAGGTAGTGGACTTAGGCGACCCGTTGAGAGGGGCCGCAGTAGTTGCAAGCCGATCAAAGACCAACTTCTTGGGAGCTTCTTGCGATGGTACAGGGGCGTTGAAGCTCGTTGGCAGGAGCATGGTCCCGAAGAACAATCCAGTGGTGGCCTGAGTCACCTGTTCCACCGGCATAGCGAAGATGGAGGCCGCTTGGGGCCCGTAAGTCACTCCTCCGGACGGGACAGAGCGAGAGTTGAAGTTGCAGTTAGTGCAGTTTGAAGACATTGATCTTCTGTTTTCTGCACGGAGCAAGACACCAAATCTTAATACCGTGAATCCAGGGGCAACCATGTCAAACCGCGATTCGTTCGCGAACACGACACACGAAGTGTGGAGTGGAAAGAGAAAGAGGTCCCACCGGGCGTGCCAGAATCTGTTCTCCACCGAAAATGGGGATGAGACCGCATAGGTTTGTCTTGCCTGAATTTCGAGGGCAGATGCTATTTGGTGGTATCCGTCCACCTCTCCGAAGATGCCAAGTTGATTTATAGCACCGGATATCGAAGGTTTAGACGAATGCGGCCGATGTAGCAGACTTCGTAAGATTTCCCCTCGTTGAGGGGTTTTTGATTGTGGGGACGCTCTTCCCTGCAGGCGCAAGTCCCTGCAGTTAATTACGCTACCGCATCGCGGTAACCACTTTCTCCTTCTCCAGATGGTCACTTCGTGTCGTTGGTGTTTGTTTTGTTTTTGGTTGCCCGTGGATTGTATACGAAGACTAATTTATGTTGTCGTCCGTAGGGCGTGGATTAGTCCATATCCGTATTTTTCTTAGATTTGGGTTTGGGGTTGGGTTTAAGGATACGTTAGTCTCATTTGAGACTAAGATCAACTTAAACGTTAGCTAAGGATACGTTAGTCTAATTTTAGACTAAGATCAACTTAACGGGATCGTTTAGATCCAACAAGAGAGCATTTGGGCTCTGTTGTTTAGTTTAGGGACATTGCGATCGATAATTAGTTTAAAGACATTATGGTCCAAGGTTAAGGACATCATAATCTATTGGCTTAAGGACCCCACAGTCCGAGGTTAAGGACATCATAGTCCATGGGTTTAAGGACCCCACAGTCCAAGATTAAGGACATCATAGTCCATGAGTTTAAGAACCCCATAGTCCGTGGAATGTTTGGTTGTCGGGATCCATGACCTCTCTAACGACGTTGAAGGATTAAAACGACAAATATCAAAAGAGTGAAGAGATGTACACTTGAACCAATATTGGTTAGGATCTGTAGTCCAATTTGGGACTAAGGTCAAGGATTTATGAGCATATGGGCTCAATTAATCTGAATGAGGGTTCTGTGGCCATTTTGGGCTTGGCCCATTCAGTTAAAATGTTAAACATTTGACAATGTTGAGCATTGCTTTGAATTCTGATAATATTTTTGTCTTTTATTGAATGCTGAGCATTCATCATAGCTCTGGGCTTTACTTATAGAACAATTTATGTTCTTTCAGCGCACACGTGAGAAGCACGTGGCGCGCTTGGTGCTTTGCGCCGGTCTATAAGCGCAGTGCGCTATATTTGGAGTGCTGAGGCGCTGCAGCGCTTTGCGCTAAATGTGGAGTGCTGAGGCGTTTCGGTTAAGTAGCGCACACGTGAGGAGCACATGGCGCGCTTGGCGCTGAGCGCCAGTTTATGAGCACAGTGCGCTATATTTGGAGCGCTAAGGCTCTTTAAAATTAAGAGCACCAAAGCTCTTCTTTTAAGTGGCGCACACGTGAGAAGCACGTGGTGCGCTTGGCGCTATGCTCCAGTCTTGAGCGCATAGCACTTCTTTAAATTTGGAGTGCTAAGACTTCTTTTAGATTAAGAGCGCTAAGGCTCTACAGCATTTTGCGCTAGATGTGGAGCGCTGAAGCTCTTTTAAATTAGGAGCGCCAAGGCTCTTCTTTTATGCAATATAGATCAGTTTGCGTCCTGAGAATTAAATTCTCTTTTTATAAGAGACTTTGTCTTAAGGTTCTAAGAACAAAGTTCTTATTTTGTACAAAAAACTAACTTTCTAACACATTTAACGGATAAAATACATTCTTTTTAAACCGACACAAGAACTAAACAAATGATGTTCTCTGGATTTGTGTTCTGCTAACACACTGTCTTTTAAAATGAAATTCAAAGTATAAAAATGGAATACTATTATCACATTGAGGAAACACACAAAATTTGAGCACCAAATTTTAGAAAACGACCGGCGAGAGCTTGAAGATTCCCGATGTCGCCGGCCCATTTGTGAGGTTTTGAAAATAATTTTTTTGTGTTGCCTCCAGTGTTCTGTTAGTGTTCTATTTTTATTGTTTGATTTTCTTAATTATTTGTGTTCAGAACTTTGGCTATCTATATCGCTTTCTAGCTCAAATATCTGTATTTTCCCGATATTTGCAAATTTGACGGATTGATGAGCAGCGATCGTGCGGAGAAAGGGGGTTTTCAAGTATAAGGTGATTGAACACTTAGTGCTAAAGAACCGGGTAGTTTGACCCGCGCAAGCATACCATTCAAACACTCGGAGGCAAAATCAATACGAGTTTCTTAAACTCGACTCTTTTGGTATGTCTTTTTCTAAAAACTTCCTCTTCTCAAATCCGACGCTCTATTATTCATAACTTTGCAGGATTCTTTGCAGCATCGCCGCAATATCCAAAGAAAAACTAACCGTATTTGTTGCAGCACCACATTTAAAGTAAAAGAAAAATTGATTGATTGTTTGATAACAAAACTTTGTTGATTTGCGCATTGCATAATTAATATGGAATTAAGGGGCTATAACACCAATTCAGATTGGGTGGGGATTTTATAACCCTTCCTAAGACCCCAGAAATCAATAATTGCATAAATGTCACCTCAAGCTTAATAAAAAATATCTAGACTCAGCCAACTAAGGACTTGTCTAGCTCAATAGGACAAAGAAAGATTGTGGGCATTCGGTCGTTTATCTAAACATGACTTTTGTGGTGCCTAGGCTAGACATGTGAGGAGGTAACTTTAAAAGGCCCGTCTCACAGTGATTCATGAGCGGAACCCTCTTTACCTCACGTGTGCTTACTTGGCCACAACTGGCTGTGAAGAGGCGATTTGAGGGTTATCTTACAATTTGTCACTTTGGAACAGTAGGAGCAGGTCTAGTGGACTTAGAGAACCCTAGTCTAGGTATTTATTGTGCATTTGTAACAGTGCATTTGTGATTGTGTTTGTTGAACTGTCGTTTCATTTTCACATTCTTGCGAAACAAACACAAATTCGCCATTTTTACCACCTTCACCCAATTTTTTCTCCACTTTCGCTTTCTTACCCTCACATTCTATGCTTTGACTACACTAAACTCGTTTAGTGTATGTCCGCTTGGACTAGGGACCCTAGTGCCCATTTAGTCTGCGTTTCGTTAGTCGCTACGAACTACATGATTGACACCGCAGTCGAAACTTTTTCCATGCCTCTTTCACCTTTACCCTTGCCGGTCAACTCCGACGTTGACTGTGATTCTGTCCATACTTCTTCACCTTCACTTTCACCAGACTCTTCTTTCGAGATGTCGAGATTTTCTCCTAACATCCCTTTACCTCCCCCGGGAATTATTCCACCTCCATTAGGTTTGAATAACCCGCGACCACCTCTTGTTGAAGCGCCACAGCGAATTGCGCTCCAAGATCGATTCTATCCTACCTACGCCGCACTCCCTACCTGTCTTTCACTTCCACCGGCCAATAGGGATAATTTTGAAATTAAGCCCCACTTCATCAACATGTTGCCCAAAATTCACGGGCTTGAATCCGAAGATGCCTATATCTTCATCAATAAATTCCAGAACGTTTGTGCGATGATGAAGACAACCCAACTGTCTGATGATGCTATACGACTATAAGTTATTCCTTTCACTTTGTGTGACCTTGCTAAAAAGTGCTTGTATAGTACCGCATCTCATTCGATAACCAGTTAGGATGAGTTTGTGAAAGCGTTTCTAAAAAAATCTACCCAAATCATATGACCGTACGGATTCGAAACGAGATATTCTTTGTATTAAATGACTTAGACGAACTGAATTAGAATTTAGAACTTCTTTGGAAATTGCATTGATTCATTTTCCACCTATCTCGGAAGAACAATGTTTTCCCAATTCACCGAGCTTCCAACCGAATCTTTTTGGAAGTGCTTTGACCGGTACAAGGACCTCCTTGTTCAGTGTCCTCATCACGGTATAGAGAAATGACAAATTTGCCAAACTTTATATGAGGGCCTGAATCCAGCAACTAAGCAGTTGCTGGAAACCGTTTGTCAAGGCCACTTCCTATCCAATTCTGATGAGGAGGCTTGGCAATTATTTGACGATCTTGCGGAGCAAACGCTGCAGTGGGAGAGCACCCGACCGAACACCATAACTTCTTCTTCTTCTTCAGGTCTCTTTAGGGTAGGAGTTCATCAACTCAACATCTCAATTGCAATGAAGGCTGAGATGGCTGCAATCACGCGGAAACTGGAAGCAATTGAGAGAAAATTCACATCTCCTTCTCCTACCCATGTTCTTCCCCCTCGTACCATTTGCGCTTGTTGTTTGGATCCATCTCATTTGACCGAAGAGTGTCCTTACAATCCACAATCTCAAAGACAGGATTAGGTTAATGCTGCATTTCAGTAAAGACCAAGAAACGATCCATACTCTTCTACATACAATCCCGGTTGGAGGAACCATCCTGACTTCGCCTGGAATTAGAACCAGCATCAATTCTAAGGCCACAACAACTTTCAGAGGCCTCCATCTCCTCAGCAACAAGCTCAACAACAATTTCAGCAGCCTTTCCAACCCTAACCTTTTCAGAATCCGATGAACAACTTTGCACCCTGCAACAAATCTTTTCCTCAAAACAATTTTGTTCTGTCAAACAACGATAAGGTTTCCACGCAAGAACGGAGTCTAAAGTCTTTTTTAAAGCAATCGACTCAATCCACCGCCAACATCCAGTCTTCTATTCAGTCTCTGGTGCAACACTCCGCTGCATACAGCCAAAGCATCAAGGCCATTGAAGTCCAGATTGCACAACTGAACGCGGATTTAAGCGAGCAAGAGAAAGGAAGGCTTCCATCTCAACCACTCTCAAATCCTGGTCACCCACATAATGTAAATGTTGCTCTTGAACAATAGAACCATAATGTGAGTGCCGTGACTACGTTGAGATCTGGAAGAATGCTGAACAAAAACATCGGCACACAAATTATTGATGACGACACCCTGGCCGTTTCTTCTACTTCTTCTTCTTCTTCTGAGCCTATTCTCCATTCTTCAAAAGGCTCTTCTTCTTCTTCAATCGCTGCTCCGAACAGATCCGCATCTCACTCCACTCAAACTCCAGTTTTAGGATCCGTTCCAACTCAATAATCTCCTCCACAAGTATTGGATTCAACCAATTTCAAAAATGTTCCATTTCCAAACCGTTTAAGGTCCAATAAACAAAATCCACAAATGGAGAAGATTCTGGAGTTGTTCAAACATGTTAACATCAACATTCCCCTCTTAGATGCAATCCAGCAAGTCTTGTCTTACATAAAAATCTTGAAAGACTTGTGCATTAAGAAGAGGAAAACTCAGGTACCAAAGAAAGTTTTCTTGGCTAGTAACGTGAGTGATGCTCTTACCCAAAATTTACCATAAAAACGGAATGACCCTGGCTTTCCTATGATTTCAATAACCATTGGGGATAAGAGCGTCAACCATGCTCTTTTGGATCTTGGGCCAGTGTTAACTTGCTTCCTTATTCTGTATATGAGCAACTGGGTGTAGGAGAACTGAAACCTACACATTATACTATTCAAATGGCCGACCGATCTATCACCCATCATAGGGGTGAGCTAGAGGATGTGTTAATAAAGGTTGGGAACTTCATATTCCCCGTTGACTTCATTGTTTTAGATACACAACATGTAGCTAACCCGCGGAATCAAATTCCGGTGATACTCGGTCGCCCATTCCTTGTAACCTCAAATGCTATGATCAATTGTCGAAATGGTTTGATGAACCTATCTTTTGGCAACATGACAATTGAACTCAACGTTTTTAGGTTAGGGAATCATCCATCTAAACCAAGTGCTCATATACTAGATGTTTGTTCCATCCAGGAGATCGCCCCAGAAGACTGTGAATTTGAGGAATTCTTATTTGATCATAGTAATCTTGACGCCGCTAGTGCGTTCCTCTTTGAAGCTGCTGCTGCTTCCGCTTCCAACAACGATTACGAGTGCTTCACATTTTCGAATGATCTTGGCTTGTCGCTGCCTGAGTTTGAATCTTTCAAATTTTCGGATGCGTTAGTTGAACCATCCGATTCGGTCGCATACACTCACTTTAAACCCCTGTTGGAATCTTTTGAGTTCGAGACATTTTCTCCAATCTTGTCTTCGGTCATTTCACCTCCTATGCTCGAACGCAAGTCTCTGCCATCTCACCTCAAGTATGCTTGCTTAGGTGAGAACGAGACCCTCCCAGTCACCATCTCAGCTTCTCTAGCTCTAGAGCAAGAGAAAGCCCTTCTGACGGTCTTGCAATCCAATCGGCAAGCATTCGGCTGGACGATCGCGGACATCAAGGGGATTAGTCCCCTGATCGTTGAACAAAACATTCACCTGATGGATGATACCAAACAATCCAGGGATCCACAGAGGCGATTAAATCTAGTCATGAGGAGGCTGTGAAAAAGGAGATCGTCAAATGTCTGGATAGTGGTATCATTTACCCTATTTCAGACAGCCAATGGGTCGGTCCTATACACGTTGTCCCTAAGAAGTCGGGCATTACGGTCAGCACAAACGAGGCGAATGAGTTGATCCCTACTCGCATCCAGACCGGGTGGTGAGTATGCATTGATTATTGAAAACTCAACGCCGCAACGCGGAAGGATCACTTTCCGCTGCCATTCATTGACCAAATGCTCGAAAGATTAGCTGGATATGAGTATTAGTATTTTCTGACGGTTACTCAAGCTACAACCAGATTCCCATCGCCGAGAAAGACCAGGACAATACCACTTTCACTTGTCCTTTCGGCACGTTCGCATATCGCCGTATGCCTTTTGGGCTATGCAATGCTTCCGCTACCTTCCAGTGGTGTATGATGGGAATTTTCTCTGATATGGTTGAGAAATTTTTGGAGATATTCATGGATGATTTCTCCATCTTTGGCGATTCTTTCGACAAGTGTCTGCAACAGCTTGACGCTATCCTTACCCAATGTAAGGATACAAATCTCACTTTAAACTGGGGAAAATGCCACTTCATGTTGTGCGAAGGTATTGTTCTAGGACATATCATTTCGCAGAATGGCATTAAGGTTGACAAAGCAAAGATTGATGTCATTTCCAACCTCCCTCCTTCCAAATGCGTCAGAGATATCCGATCCTTCCTTGGCTATGCCGGTTTTTACAGACGGTTTATCAAGGACCTTAGCAAGATTGCTAGACCCTTGACTCTTTTTCTGACCAAGGATACCACGTTCAACATCGACTCGGGCTGTTTGACTGCTTTCGAATCACTGAGAAGCTCACTCACCATTGCTCCCGTTCTTTCTTCACCCGACTGGACACATCTTTTCGAGATTACGTGCGATGCATCCGACTTTGCAATCGGTGCGGTCTTAGGATAGCACATCAATAAAATGCCGCACGTAATCTACTACGCGAGTCGGACCCTGAATGACGCCCAAATGAATTACACAATAACTGAGAAAGAGTTCTTAGTTGTTGTGTTTTCTTTAGAGAAATTCAGGCCCTATCTGATCGGCTCCCTAGTTATTGTCTACACCGATCATTCAGCTTTGCGACATCTTTTTGCAAAAAATGATGCAAAATCTCTATTAATACGTTGGATCCTCTTACTTCAAGAATTTGACCTTGTCATTAAGGAAAAAAGAGGATGTGAAAATGTAGTAGCCGATCATCTTTCACAACTTACTTCTTCGCCGACGCTCTCTCCCCCAATCAACAATACATTCCTTGATGAGCGACTCTTGACGGTATCTTGCGAACCGTGGTTTACAGATATTGTGAACTACTTGGCTACTAGACTCATACCTAACGATTAGTCGAGTCAGGACAGACTTAGATTCTTATCCGAGGTGAAACACTTTTACTGGGACGAGCCCTACCTGTTCAAGTACTGTCCAGACCAAATCATCCGCTGGTGTGTTCCGGAAAACGAATTTAAGAGTGTGTTGTCTTTTTGCCACGATCAAGCATGTGGCGGGCACTTTTGCCCAAGAAAGACGGCTGAGAAAGTCTTGCAGTGTGGTTTTTACTGGCCAAAATATTTCAAAGATGCACATGAATACTGCAAGACTTGCTCCCGGTGCCAACATTTAGGTCGGATTTCCAGGCGGAAGGAGATGCCACTCCAACCAATCTTGGTTGTTAAGAAGTTCGATATTTGGGGGATAAATTTCATGGGCCCGTTTCCCAACTCTTTTGGAAAACTGTACATTCTCTTGGTTGTTGATTATGTCTCTAAATGGGTCGAGACAGTACCGAGCCGGACTAATGACAATAAGGTTGTCATTAAATTCCTTACAGAAAACATCTTTTCCCGGTTCGGGCACCCTCGCACTATCATTAGCGACAATGGGACGCATTTCTGTAATAGGTCATTCGAGACCTTGATGCAGAAATACTCAATTAATCATAAACTATCCATGCCTTACCATCCCCAAACATGTGGGCAAGCCGAACTTTCAAATCGGCAGATCAAGCAGATTCTGGAGAAAACGGTTTCCAAGAACCGTAAAGATTGGTCTTTGAAATTAACCGATGCCCTTTGGGCATTTCGAACTGCATATAAGACAAATCTTGGCATATCTCCTTATCGGCTTGTGTACGGGAAGGCTTGCCACCTCCCTATAGAAATTGAACATCTTGCTATTTGGGCGATCAAAGAGCTGAATCTCAATCTTGAAGATGTGGGCAGCTATCGGAAGCTGCGGGCAGCTATCGGAAGCACTGCAACTGAATGAACTAAACAAGCTTTGGGATGAGACTTACGACAACGCGGTTGTTGGAAAGAAACGAACGAAGGTATTTTATGATAAACACGTTACGCGCAAAACCTCCACGCCTGGATAACATGTACTTCTTTATGACACCCGACTCCATTTCCATCCCGGTAAACTTCGATCTCCCTGGAAGGGGCCTTTTCTTGTGCGGTGTGTGTACACGCACGGCGCAGTGGATTTGAAGAATCCAAAGAACGGTTCATTTTTTAAAGTAAACAGACACAGAGTGAAACCGTTTCTTAGCGCAGAACCATCAAAAGAACTCCTGATATTGCAGGAGCCGGTTTACCCTGCATAATCTTCCTCTATTTACCACCAAATTTCGGTGATCCAGCCATAAACAATGGAAACACTGTTTCAAATAAGTTTGGGGGTATGTATATACTATTTTTGGTATATATATGTGGATACTCTTGTCTTGTGCATACCCTTTTTTTTCTTTTTGACGAGCAATCTTGTCTTGTGTTGCTCGGTCTTTGTTCATACAAAAAAAAGGAGAACCGCTGCTTTTGACCCTTCAACAATTTTTCCCTCTTGATGTACATTGACGGTGAGGGCACTGTCCAATTTAAGTTTGGGGGTGTGCTCGGTAAGCTTTCTCCCTTCGCATTCATTTGTATATTCTGCATTTGCATACATATTTAAAAACCCGTAAAAATCGAAAATAAATTACAAAAATATAAAAACTTTGTCGTCAAGTTAGCTAGTGGGAGAACTTAGATTCGATATTTCGACGGTTTTGTTTGATAAGATAGGAACAGCTAAATCCTATTTTTAGATTTTGAAAACCTGAAAGATAACCCTCTCTTGAGTTTAACTATAGCTAATATACGTCCTTATATCACACTACACGTGTCGTGAGTTTTCAAAATTAAATAAAAAGTCTAATAGGTCTAAAAACTTTTAAATTGATAAACTATTTTTTGAGGATCAAATAGGTTTGTTCTGAAATAAGTAATATCAAGAATAGTTTCGAAAGTGAAGTGGAAATGAAGGGATATTATAGATACCTTAATAGGAACTAATTCTGAAGAATAACCCATCTGAAACTTGATTGAAGTGATTACACACCTGATCCACTAAACACGTCTTTTATCCTAAAAATAATTGAACAACTGGTTATATCTCCGTTCGCATTAAATCATTAGGATTTTCCCGCTAAAATAGGCCTTTTGTTTTAGGACATAGGTAACTTGAGCAATTAAGTCGGCCGGGGTGTCTCTACACCTAATGCCCTAAAATCAACTGGCTTGGGAGCATTGGCCCAAAGCTCGATAAGAAGCCTAGAAAGTCCAAATTAAAACAAAGTCAAGCAAGTGTTCATTCCAAGTTAAAATTCCTAACGGTTCTTTGTGTAAGAATAATCTTGACAAAAGACGGGTTTTTATAAAAATATTTTTAATGGAGATATGAAGGTTTTATCCTATGAGAAAGACTATTGCACATTCATGAAGGTGTGTATGAAACGAAAACAAGTAAAAGGTGTAGTGAAAAATAAGGCCTGGTTTCCAATTAAGGAAGATAGAAATTCTGAATTTGAAACCTAAAGTGGAAAACGAAACTTGAAAAATACTTAACTCTTTATAAAATTTGTGTGATCCTTTTTTAAGTTTTTATCTGGGCTTTATTTTGTGATAAGATGACTTTAATCGATCCTTTTGAAACTAAACAACACTATTTGCACTGCACGTAAAGATGTATAAGATCTTCAGATTAAATAAAAAGTGAGGTGTGAAAAATAAGGGTTCGATACTTCTAAATTTAGGACAATAGATTTTCTAGCTTTGAAGCAAAACCTTAAGATTAGAATCATAGTTATTTCGCGAAACTAGCTTGATGGGATTTTATGGGTGAAATCCACTGAAAACCCTCAGGAGACAACACTCCTCCTACCAGGGACACCTAGAGGTTTAACAGCTTATTGCACAAGCTCAGTGTAACCGCGTTCCCTGTGAAAATGAGCTTAGGATTTTGTTTTGCTCGGGACGAGCAAATGATAAGCTTGGGGGTAATTGTTCATCACTGAAAACAGTATTTTAATACCGCTCATTCATTATCTATTTTGTTATATATTGGTACTATTAACCAGTGTCTGCTCAGTAATACAGATTACAGGTGTTCGTGATAAAATTCTGGAAACACACTCAAAATCAAGAATATAACGTTTGGGAGCCAACACTGCAAACAGAACAGAAAACCGATCGATATCCAATAAGTTCTTTTGCAAATAACAACAACTTGTGCAAAATGGGCACAAGTGAGTGTGATGTGCAATAAATGCTAAAAGAGGTGATGTGATTTAAAGCATCATGATTTTCATCCAAAAGCTACTAAGCAACCCATGTTGTTATCAAGAAATCAAACAATTCCAGTAGACTTGTGGAGTGCACACATCACAGAACCAAGACGAGACCCATTAGCCTACACAAAAACGGCGACATATTCAGAATTACCGGCGGCACCGGGCCCACCAAAGAGAAATTGTGGGGATGCTAGGCACTCTAACAAGGGTCTATAAGGCATCAACCATGTCCAATTTAAATTTTAGCCGTGCTGAACAACCCTAAACCAAAATCCTAGACTAGAGATTAGGGGAAACAAAGCATGTTAAACATTTTAACACTAAGTGAGAGGGATTACAACCTTTGTAGATCCTGTCCTTCACTTCTAAAGCTCCGTATTGAGCTCCCTTCGCTGCGATCATCGTGGATCCAGACTCTAGAGAGGCTCCACGAAGAGAATGATGCAAACTTGCTTCCGATCTTCGATAATAAAGATGATCTACCTTGAAATTTCATTAACACAAGCTCTCACTCACTAAATGAAGAATGGCTAGGATAAATTAGGATGATGAAGTAGGAATTTAGCTCCTTTTTTTTTCATTTACTCACTCATAATCATCATATGGCAAAAAGCTAGAAAGCTTTTTCCAAGGAAGAAGAAGAAGAAGAATATCCAATTCCATTTGTGATGAATAATGAAAAATGTAATTATAATAACTTATGCAACCATGATTGCTAAATGAAAAGGCTAACCAATGTAGAGAATTAACCAAGGGTGAAGGGTGTGGGTTGAGTTAACCATGAGTCACTAAAATATCAACCATAATATCTTAGCACAAAACAAAAGA
Organism: Agapanthus africanus; assembly: GCA_030015575.1. Lineage (NCBI taxonomy): Eukaryota > Viridiplantae > Streptophyta > Magnoliopsida > Asparagales > Amaryllidaceae > Agapanthus > Agapanthus africanus. The sequence goes on from CM057341.1 coordinate 265,850,861, forward strand.
AAACCTTCTAGAAGGTTCATGAATGGACTAACCCAATTCAAACCCTAACCTTGTTTAATCTCCACTAATCATGTTGCATTAGTTATCATAACTTGTTACAATATTATATATTACATATATAATATATTTTGTAACAAAATAAAATAATACAATTAACATATATCGCATATATATCAATGTATTACCCGAGTGAGAAAAAGAATCTTTTAGTGAGCTTATGTTAGTTAATGTAATTGAATATATCACATATATAATTATACATTGAATCATCGAATCAACATTAGATCCGACAATCCGGCTATATCGCATATAACCGACTAATATATCATTTACCGATTCATCGAATCAACACTTGATCTAATGACCCGGTTGATATCAAATATCGCGAGAATAGAATACGGTATCACATACACGTATTGTTCTCGGTCCCGCACATATCACATATGTGCTCCTACTCCGTTTTGCCTGAGCCAAGAAATCTCTATGTAGGACTCTAAAGAATCGTCAATACGCCGGCAGTAGGTGATGATCATATCAAACACCCACAAGCTGCAAGCGGTCAGCTAAACGTAACAGCCACCCAGGTATTAAGCGATCAGGAGATCAACAAGCAAGCCTGTACATTCTCCTGCGAATCCAATCAGTAACACTCCCGTACAGTCCGGTCTCGTCGTCTGATATGTCGCATATCTCGCCTAGGGGTGGTAAACGTTAGACCTCGGTAGCTTGATAAGTCGTGTCGATATAAGGTCTATAACAGTTCGAGAAACTACTGATAACACTTACCAGTAAATCTCAGCAACCCTGTCCAGGGATTTCCAGTTATAGCCAATCGAACACAACACAACATCAACTCCCTATACCGGGAGAGACGAATCCCCTCCTATCGCTCATTGCCTCCATGTGATTCGGGGCTATACCCAAAAGCCACCTTTTTGCATGCTCTCTTGGACGTGGTATGATAGAAATCAAAGCACAGTGGAATCACACAAGACTCTATGACGATCTCGGGTCTACAGACTAACCTGTACCAGTGTCACCAGAGAACTGCTATCTGACGTGAGGTATAATACCATCTGGGAGTTCTCAGTGAGTCCGTCCAATATACCCAGTCTCTACTGAGCACCCGTACACTATCCTTGATGTTAAACACAAATGGATATGGGATCATCCATCACCTATCATATGGGTCAAGATGTGTATATGCTAGTCTACTCTGGTGTATCGATGCCCTGTCTCGATATACCCTCGACTAGGAACAGTTATAGGATGTACTCGTCGACTACCGTGGCCTCACTAGTATGATCTCATCATAGTCCCATTAGTCGAGTACATATCCTAAGGGCTTTATCAAAATGTAACATAGAGACAATCAGAGTACATGTCAAGATAAAGTGTAACCAGATAGCGTACTATCATGTAGAGCAAGAAAGTCCTCCCTATAAATGTCCAAGCATCCACTACAATATACATCGTATGTACAGTAATGGCCTCTAGGACATACATATAACTAACAATCTCCCACTTGCACTAGGGCCATCTGTTGTGGTATCGCATACCCAACAATTAGCAGTGGTTGAAGTATCTCATACTCAACCATCCCATAAAAGTCTCTACTGGGAAAAAGGCCTTTGTGAGTGGATCCGCGCTGTTGTCCTCTGTGTCTACTCTCCTAACCTCGATCTCCATGGAGATCAACCATCTCCATGATCAGGTGATACTGCCTAAGAATTATATCTGGATTTCTGATGGACGGTAGTTCCTTGGCTAAAGCCACAACTCTATTGTCACACAATGGTAGGAACGAAGTTCATCTTATGAACTTATATATATCCAGACTGCCTCTTTGGTAGCATTTTTGGTAACGATGTATCTTACCTTTAATCTTCTAGTATGTCACGGTATCTAGCTTGGAACTCTTCCAACATACCGTCCCTCCACTGAGGGTAAAGACAATGCCTGCGTCTGACATTCAGTCGTCTTTATCACCCTGGAACCTTTCCAGTGATTCTTCCCAGGATCGATTGATACCATCTCACTACAACTAGTGAGTATTCTAACATCCAATTAGATCTATCTCATAGATCCAAAACCCAAGATTTAGGAGGTATCACTTTGATCCTATATGGAGAATCCTTGTGATAAGCGGAGATTGACCAAGCGTAGCATAGGAAACTCCTTCCCTATCAAGAGTATGTCATCCACGTACTTTACGAGGATCTTCACCATACTCCCTACTGCCTTTTTGTATATACAAGGTTCATCTACCATTTTGATGAAGTCAAACTCTTTAACTACCACATCAAAACAGACGTTCCAACTCCGCAATGCCTGCTTTATCACATAAAACATCTTGCACACGTTTCCACTGCTCCCACTGTTTACGAAGCCCTCTGGCTGTGTACTAATAGACGCTCTCTTCTAAAACATCATTTAGAAAAGCAGTCATGACACCCAACCACCAGATATCGTAGTCATGGTATGTAGCAGTGGCAAGTAGGATCTGGATGGACTTAAGCATAACTTTGAAAGTCTCAACTTTTCCATGTACACCAAGTAATCTTCTCAAGATATATTTGCTCCTGATGGGAATTTAACCCTTCAGATAAAGCAACCGAATTCCATACTTTGTTGGTGTATAAGGATTCCATCTCAGATCACTAAGCATCCAGCCATTCTTACAGAGTCTCACTCCTGATGGCCAGCTCGAAACTAGTTGGGTCATCATCTCATGATGCAATCCTGGCTCCCATTGTCATAGAGAAACCGAAGTATCTCTCAGATGGGTGAGGAACTCTACTAGATCAGCGGAGAGGCTGAGGTTCGTTGAAAACTATTGAATCCTTTGGTTCTACCAAATCATCTGCTGTAGTTTGTATAGCCGGAACTCCTTCCAGTTCTACCTCATGACCACTAATTTCTTCACAAGAAATTCCCTTTCACAAAGGTGGCATGTTGAGAAACAAAATATCCTTTGTTCCTCGGTTAGGTAGAAGATATTCCCTTGCGTCTGCTTGGGATATCCAACAAATTTCCACAGATCTGACTTTGCCTCGAGCTTGTCCGGATTTTGCTTTTTAGTCATAAGCCGGACAACCCCAAATCTTAACTTACTTAAGATATGGGCTCTTCCCTTTCCATATCACATATGAAGTGGTAGGCAACTGATTTGATTTGAACCCTATTCAATAGGTATACAGCTTCTCAAGTGCATAACTCCCAAAAGGAAATAGGAAACTCAGTAGTACTCATCATAGAGCACACCATATCACATAGGGTGCGATTGCTCCGCCCCGATACACAGACGCGCTGTGGTGTATACGAAGGAGTAATGCTGAGAGAGAATCTCATTCTCCTTTAGAATAGTCCAAGAATTCTGTGCTCAAGTATTCTCCTCCTTGATCTCATCAAAGGACATAATACTTATACCCGTTTTTGGTTCTCTACTTCTAACTTGTATTCTGTGAATATCTCAAAAGCTTCGGACTTGTGTTTCAACAGGAACATATGTCTGAATCTTGAGTGATCATCAGAGAATATAATGAAGTACAAAGAACCGGTCTTGGCATGTGTAGACAGGGGACCTTCATACATCAGCATGTATCAATCCCAAGAGTTCACTAACCCTTTCTCTGTTTCCAATAAACAGAGCTATGGTCATCTTATCTTTGTGACATGACCGGTAAGTTTCACAAGATGTAAATTCAAACTAATTTAAATATACATCTAAATGTAACTTAGCTAGTCGGGTCGCATTGATATGACCTAGTCTACAATGCCCCAAGAAGGTTTCGTTCATTTCTGAACTCTTCCTCTTGTGTGTGTTCTGTACACTAAGAACTGTAGTTTGATTTAGAACGTCAACGCTTTTAGATAACGTGCCTGAACCGATCAACTCTTGATATAGGAAATGTTCAAAACATTATCCAACAATACAAAATTATATCTTTCTTTACTAATAAAGAGACTGATATGATATTGTATATCAGGTTTGGTATCTAATAACATTCGTTTAGAATCAATGTATTTGCTAATACAGGGTGATAACTACAACAGACTTAGCTGCAACACTTGCACTGTTTTTATCTCATGAAATTTATCACCCGTTCTCAGTTCTCTACATATCTGTAGTCCATGTAACAAATTACATATGTGGGATCCTGATCCGGTATCAAATACCCAAGACGTAAAGGACATTGAGAAACAGTTCTCTGTAATGAACACACCTGAAGATGATGCATCAGCATGCACTTTCTTCGTATGGGCGGCACGGGAATTCTAGTAATCCCCTATATCCTGCTCTGTCGTATAACAATTATAAATTGGAGCGGGACCAACGTTCCCCAGCTCAATATAACAAGCGGGTTCGGTCAATACATCCGTATTATTATCTTGATTAAGGCGTGATATGGTCGCTACCTGGAGAGAGACAGAAGAAAACACTCAGCGTATGCTCTTGCAAGATTAGATTGGTTATCTAATATATCTAATCAGGATGTCTCCTAATGTTTTAGTCAAATCTTCCTTCAAAGCCTAAAAGGATAGACTAGCCGGGATTAATTACACGCTACAAGTTCGCCAATCTTTCAGCCAGACCAGTGCCGGTACTTTGAGGGAGGTTCCCCGCGCTTTCGCACGGACCTAATTAAAATAAACCCCGTTTTCCTAGGGGCGTAACCCCGTTGACACTTTTCTAGACACCTACTTTATCGGCTAAATGTAATGTGTAAAACTCTCCCAGGAGTAACTCTTACTCGCAGCGGGTATCGGGATCCATCTATCTCATAGAAAGTATGCAATCTCATTGCAAATTTCAACACTTGAAATTCCAAATAATATTTTACCCCTAGCAGCTATATGACCTTAACATAGTCAACAAATCATAAGTACTAGTTAAGTTCAACCCGTCATTTCCCGATTGAATTAAACCCACCCGCACGACCCTTAACATAGTCAACAAAGTCGCACGACTACCCTAATCCAATCGCATCATATGCTTATACAGAAAAGCACTAATCAGCTACTACACACTCCGCCTTAACATAGTCAACAAACGTAGCACGAATACTAACTAGTACTTATCTGAAATGACGGAGGGCTATGACAGGTTTTTAAGAAAACCTTTTGCGTAATGAACTTGATATCGTCGCAGAATCGAGTGATTTTAAATGGAGTGTTTTTTGAGGCTTTTCTAGTTTTGCTAAAGAGGTCACTCCCGGTGAAGGGATCGTCGGCTCTTTCCTCATCGAATAAGGTGCAGGATATTTCACAAATATCACTTTGCAAAGCAAAAACTATAGAAGCAATTAAAAGACAAACCGAGTTTGTAGCATCTGCAAGTTTCACTAAAGAGGTCACTCCCGGTGAAGGGATCTCGACTCTTTCCTTATCGAATAAGATGCTGGATGTTCTACAAGGAACAACGCTATGCAAAGCAAGAACTAGAGCTACCAGTTTTTAAATAAGTTTCTACAACATCTTTAGGTTTCTTTTATTTCATTAATCTCATTAATGAAGTCCCATTTTATTATGCTTCACAAGTATCACATTTGAAACGAAATCTGCAATATAACATATATCTCATATATAATATAAACATTCGTCTGAGGCAGTAATATGATCTCATCACAGAACATTGCAGCAGAAGAACATATATGAAATATTGGATATACTAGGACGTCCGTGTTTTAATACGAGCCTGTATAAAACATGGATTCCACGGTCGCGATGAATAGCCAAACCCACATCCCTAGACCCCTACGAGAGTGGCAAGTAACACTGCCAATTCTAGGGTTAGGAGACCCGGTCTCGACTCCTCGAGATGGTATCCCACTGTACCCTAGAACCCGGTTACTTGTGCCCCCCTCCTTGGGTCTACCTAATGCGGAAAAGTAAATAATATACAATGGTGACATCATCCTCAGCCCGGAAGTGCCCCAATAAAAGAATATTACATACAAATGAATTTTACATGAATGAAAACAAAACTCTCATCTCACATAAAACCCCCGGCTACTCAAACACGACGATCCAATATAACATATCACAGTAACACATAACATCTCATATCATCAACGTAAGTAAGTATGCATACACCGATTGTCGTTGATGTATAGCAACGAAAACCGGCGATACAACTACATACTACACTTACGGTCACAGAAAAGAAAGTGTAAAACTACAACAGTTGGAATCCCAAGCTCTTTAGACATCGCATGCCTAACCAAATGAATTCCTTAGACATCGCATGCTTAACAATTATAAACCCCGCATTTTAGTCTCATTATCTAAAACTCTTTTCAATATCAAGTCGGGCAATTCAACAAGATTCCCGATATTTTGATCGAATGCTCGTCGCAAACTTTAGCAAACGGCCGCACCCCCGGATACCGTCGACGAAGTGCACTAAGGCGGAACACCGCTGCCGCGAGCACCCGAACGGATGCTTTTGGCGACAGGGTTCTCCTACAGTCACTTGGTCGGGGCTATGGGCGTGGCTGTCTATTAAGTTTACCCGGCGAGTATCCGCGTACGCTACGTGATTGCGACGGACTTTTGATTACATCAAAATTCCGTAGCAACCGATCAATTGAGACTGAACTGCTAGATTTATAACATTCAAATTAGTTATCTCATAACTACATGTGGATTCCAAATATTGTATCACATTTCAGATAAATAGACAATGTTAAACTTTCCGATCGAATAATCAAACACCCAAGTTTTCCCAAATAGTTCTCAACACTTGATATTAGTTTAAAAACATCCATCACATGCCACAGTATCAATGGTCCAGCCGTAGAAGGGTCAAGCCAATGCCTCACATGTGGCATGCCGTACTGCCCCAAAGCCTAAGGTTTAGAGGCGGTTCAGACGGTCACATAATCGAGTTAAGGTTTGTTGTCTTCTAGAGGGTCCACCGTGTTACTTGCACGACTTAGAACGTTCTTAAACTACGGAAAAATCCAACACTTGAAAATTTTCCGGCAGGGAAAAAATGAGTTATTGATATCCGTTCGAACTTTTTAACAGTTTCTAAAATTATCCGGAAAAACTTAAACGAAGTTAAATTATCCGATCGAATCAACGAGTCCCCAATTCAACCCAGAAAACTCAACTCTTGAGTAAATATTAAAAATCCCCAGAAGCATCAGGAAGTACCTACGATTATTACTGTAGAAAAAACTAACATTAATTCGTCCGTACGGCCGCGGAACCGCCGCGCGACCCATGGTCCTGCCGCGGTTCCGCGGCGCTTTATATGAATTACTGTGTCGTTTTTTACAGTAGTCCATATATTTCCTTGCTGATTTTTTTGAGTATTTTTAATATGAAAAAAACAACATTTTTGAAAAATATCCAGAGAAGGGTATAAATCGGGGTTTCCGGGTTCGATCGGACTTTAAACTTCGTCTAGACTTCGTCTAAAGCTCTAGCTTGGCTCTGATACCACTGTAGGGATACTAGGCACTCTAACAAGGGTCTATAAGGCATCAACCATGCCCGATTTAAAATTTAGCCGTGCCGAACAACCCTAAACCAAGATCCTAGACTAGAGATTAGGCGAAACAAAGCATGTTAAATATTTTAACACTAAGTGAGAGGGATTACAACCTTTGTAGATCCTGTCCTTCACTTCTAAAACTCCGTGTTGAGGTCCCTTTACTGCGATCATCGTGCATTCGGAATCTAGAGAGGCTCCACGAAGAGAATGATGCAAACTTGCTTCCGATCTTCGATAACAAAGATGATCTACCTTGAAGTTTCATTAACACAAGCTCTCACTCACTAAATGAAGAATGGCTAGGATAGATTAGGATGATGAAGTAGGAATTTAGCTCTCTTTTGTTTTCATTTACTCATTCATAATCATCATATGGCAAAAAGCTAGAAAGCTTTTTCCAAGGAAGAAGAAGAAGAATATCCAATTCCATTTGTGATGAATAATGAAAAATGTAATTATAATAACTTAAGCAACCATGGTTGCTAAATGAAAAGGCTAACCAATATAGAGAATTAACCAAGGGTGAAGGGTTTGGGTTGAGTTAACCATGAGTCACTAAAATATCAACCATAATATCTTAGCACAAAACAAAAGAAAATCTTCTAGAAAGTTCATGAATGGACTAACCCAATTCAAACCCTAACCTTGTTTAATCTCCACTAATCATGTTGCATTAGTTATCATAACTTGTTACAATATTATATATCACATATATAATATATTTTGTAACAAAAGAAAACAATACAATTAACATATATCGCATATATATCAATGTATTACCCGAGTGAGAAAAAGAATCTTTTAGTGAGCTTATATTACTTAATGTAATTTAATATATCACATATATAATTATATATTAAATCATCGAATCAACACTTGATCCGACAATCCGGCTATATCGCATATAACCGACTAATATATCATTTACCGATTCATCGAATCAACACTTGATCCGATGACCCGGCTGATATCAAATATCGCGAGAATAGAATACGGTATCATATACACGTATTGTTCTCGGTCCCGCACATATCACATATGTGTTCCTACTCCGTTTTTCCTGAGCCAAGAAACCTCTGTGTAGGACTCTAAAGAATTGTCAATACGCCGGCAGTAGGTGATGATCATATCAAACACCCACAAGCTGCAAGCGGTCAGCTAAACATAACAGCCACCCAGGTATTAAGCGATCAGGAGATCAACAAGCAAGCCTGTACATTCTCCTGCGAATCCAATCAGTAACACTCCCGTACAGTCCGGTCTCGTCGTCTGATATGTCGCATATCTCGCCTAGGGGTGGTAAACGTTAGACCTCGGTAGCTTGATAAGTCGTGTCGATATGAGGTCTATAACAGTTCGAGAAACTACTGATAACACTTACCAATAAATCTCAGCAACCCTGGCCAGGGATTTCCAGTTATAGCCAATCGAACACAGCACGATATCAACTCCCTATACCGGGAGAGACGAATCCCCTCCTATCGCTCATTGCCTCCATGTGATTCGGGACTGTACCTAAAAGCCACCTTTTTGCACGCCCTCTTAGACGTGGTATGATGGAAATCAAAGCACAGTGGGAATCACACAAGACTCTATGACGATCTCGGGTCTACAGACTAACCTGTACCAGTGTCACCAGAGAACTGCCATCTGACGTGAGGTATAATACCATCCGGGAGTTTTCGGCGAGTCCGTCCAGTGTACCCAGTCTCTACTGAGCACCCGTACACCATCCTTGATGTCAAACACCAATGGATATGGGATCATCCATCGCCCATCATATGGGTCAAGATGCGTATACGCTAGTCTACTCTGGTGTATCGATGCCTTGTCTCGATACACCCTAGACTATGAACAGTTATAGGATGTACTCGTCGACTACCGTGGCCCCACTAGTATGATCTCATCATAGTCCCAGTAGTCGAGTACATATCCTAAGGGCTTTATCAACATGTAACATAGAGACAATCAGAGTACATGTTAAGATAAAGTGTAACCAGATAGCGTACTATCATGTCAAGCAAGAAAGTCCTTCCTATATATGTCCAAGCATCCACTACAATATACATCGTATGTACAGTAATGGCCTCTAGGGCATACATATAACTAACAGAAATGGCTTCATCTTTTGTCTGTTCACTCATTGTTGTCCCATCTTCCTGTTTTTATTATTTGCTTATTTTGATTTTGAGTCTATAAATACCAGGTCATAGGTAAGGGGAGTGGATACTTTTTTCTTTAGTTTTAGTCTAGAACAATTGTAATTTGTCTTTTCTTTGAACTCTTGAACTCTTTCCCCTTTGTCTTGACCTTGCAATTTCTTCATTGAATTTGCAAGCTTAAGATTTAGCTTCTTGAATTCAAGATTAGTTGTATCTTACTTGAAAATCAATAAAAAGTTCTCATTGTTCATTTGATGTGTCTTGCTTTCTACAAACTTCAAACTTGTGAAATCTTTGCATTGCTTTGAGTCTTGCAACCTCTTAAGTATGCTTGCAACCTTTAAGTTTGGTATTTTGATTTCACATTGGTACAGACTTAAGAACATTTGAAGATATTCGCACATTGAATTTATCGGTTCTTAACTTTCTTTACTTTTCTTGCAATTTTTGTTATGCCTTACTCTTTTCTTTCTTTTTAGTTTTGATATTGTAAATATGTGTGAGTAATTGATTTACTTGTAAGGGTAGAATATGGTTAGTTTGTGTTAGGAGATGTGTTTTTAAAACCTTAAAAATCTTAACTTCGTAATTGAAACTTCGACCAAACGACTCGCAACTCCGCTCCGTTAGGCGCCCTATCCTATCAAGATAGCTGTGAATCCTAATCGTGACCGATTGCGAGTAGTTTGCCGAAGACTAAGGTCAAGAGACAATAACGGAAGGACAAGGGACAAGAAATACGGATTTAGCACACAATTGCAAATACCGTGGTTCAAGTTCCATAATCTCCATTGTTGCTTATTTTCTTAGTGTCAATATCAGAATTAAGGTGTATAAGGAAGCGGCAAATATCATCCTAACACAAGCTAATCTAAAACTACTCCTAACAAGTCTTTTTATTAAACATATCATTGTTACGAAACTAAGTATAACAAACAACCCAAGTTATGGTATTAACTAGTTAAAACAAGCTAAAAAGCCTACCATCTCCCTGTGGATGACCCGTACTCATCGCGGCTCGCTACACGTGACACCGTCTTTGATTGCGGTAATTTCAAATTCTTTCTAAATATGACACGGTGAAAACATATCAATCACGGAGCTACTCGATCAACGGCTTAAAAACCGCATATCGAGGAATACATCAGCCAACGCGACGGTACCACAGACCAAATTCCTAGTACCACAAAACCTAACGAATCTCTGTCGCAAAGAGTATGGGTTACTACATATAACGTTAGGATAAATTTGCATGTAAATCTAAGGGAGGTAAACTAAACAAACTCCAAAATGATTCCATAAACTAAACAAACTCCGAAATGAGTACATAAACTAGAGACTCTAAAACGAGTGAATAAACTACAAACTCCGAAATGAGTACATAAACTAGAGACTCCGAAATGAGTTCACAAACTAGAAACTCTGAAATAAGTTCATAAACTAGAGACTCCGAAACGAGTGAATAAACTACAAGCTCCGAAATGAGTTCATTAACTAGAGACTCTGAAACGAGTGAATAAACTACAAGCTCCGAAATGAGTACGTAAACTAGAAACTCTGAAACGAGTGAATAAAATACAAACTTCGAAACGAGTAAATAAACTAATTAGCACCACATTAAGACACGGATAAGTGCATGCAAAAAATGTATATTCTTATTCATGAATCAAAGTATTTAAGAGATACAATTAATACAAAAAGGGGAATACAATTACAATTGTTAAGAAGGAGGGGCTTTTAACAAGTTGGCAACCCGCTCACGCGCTCCCTGCAGCTCCTCCTCGCATGCTTCTACTGCGGCCCCGTTATTGCAAGCATGATGAAATCTTCTCAGCCATTTCCTGCTTGGCAACTTCACAATCTTGCATGCCCCGCTCAGTAAAATCCAGCTTCTGCCTCAGCGCCAGCCCATCAGAAATACATTTTTGGAGGTTTTCGAAAATAACTTACAGCTGCGTGGCATTCACTTCAAACTGGGCGCGTAATTTGATGGATTCACCAGAAGCCGTATCATGCTCCATTCGCTTCAGGGTCAACTTTTGTTCAAAATATTGAATGAAATCGGTACTTTGCTTGATCCATGTGACCCGTTGATCCTTCAAGGTCAATAGCTCAGGAGCGAGACACTTGAGCTCGATCTTATGCAGACAAGCCTCGATCCTTTTACAATAGTCGACCCAAAAGCCGGCGAAATCTTCGCTGTGGAAGTTCACAAGCGTTGCCAACATAGGATTGACTTCATCAGCGAAATCCGCAGTAGAGGTGAGAGCTTCAGCATCAAGATCTTCAATAAATTCGCATAACATTCGCTTGCTAGTTGTCGCACCCCTGGAAGATTGACGCTTAGTAAAAGACCCCATAGGCATGGGAATGTGAGACTCAAAAGGAACCGAAGCCGGTGTATTCGCTGCAAAATAAATCACGCACAAATGAGGGTTAGATTTCAATTTGAAAAAATAAAGAAGATGACTGATGGACGAGATCTACCGTACCATCTGTTGAAGGCGGCATGACAGGGAGTACAGAGACTCGGCTATCCCTTCACTTCCTCCCTCGAGCCGTGGTGCTGTAGTCAATATGGGGAAAGCTTAGCAACAGAATGAAAAGAAGAAACACCAAGAAAAGATTATACTAACCAATGCTGGAAAGAGGAACGAATTCCGACCGGAAGGAAAAATGCGGGCTTAACACCTAGTGTAAGCGATCAAAGAGCACTCCTGCAGAATTGCAAAAATATATGTTCAATACAGGAAAATAGTATGTATACTGAAGCAAAGAAATGAGAAATCTTCCCCTTCCAGAGTTCGGAGAGACGCAGAAGAAAGGGGTGGAACCGTGGCAGTCAGAGCTATGACCGGCGGCAATTCTTCAGTCAATACAGCATTTGGGTCTACTGCACCTATACTCAGGATAAAGGAGATATCATTAGATGCCTAGTGGGATTAAAAACTCAAAGATAATAACTCAAGGAGTACCTGACAGAGTAGAAACTGAAACAGTGCCCTAAACGTCACCAGTTGTGACGGCTTCCTCGGTTGCCACTGGGAAAGTGGATTCAGCACCCCCACCTTCATCCCCTGAATCGGTAAGGGCAGTTGTAATGCTGGCATCCCCCATAGATATTAAGGATCCACAGGGAGAAGAAGCGACAGTCGGAGCGGTCTCAGATTCCAGAGAAAGGTTGGATACTTCAGGCTCTTTAGTCGCCGGCACTTTACCTGCCAGGCCACCACCAGAACCTGGACTGCTTTAAAACAAAAAAAAATGTGTCATGATTCGAAGAAAAGCGGTTACTAAGTTCTAATAAGGGACTGCGCGTTGTTATGCCTTGAAGCAACCGCTCGGCGTCTTCCCGAGCCGCATGCGCAACTCGTCTATGAGCAATAGACAAGTCAGAAGGGACATTCACCATGGGAATGACAGAAGGTCGAACTTCACTTGAACCTGCGCCCGTGGCCAAAACAGCCTGACGTTCCCTCGCAGCATGCTTTCTACGCTTCCTTTTAGCCTGGGCTGTATGAACTGACCTCCTTAAAACTTCTGACAGGAGGACGTCGTCATCCAAATCGAGCTCGGCTTTCGGATCCGCTGTGGCATCCTGTTAGTGTATATGCCCTAGAGGCCATTACTGTATCATACTGGTTTGTATATTACTTAATGGATGCTTGGGATATTCACCTTGTATATACAATCTTGCTCAAAATAGTAGTATGCTACTTGGTTTGTTTCTACTTCAATGTGTACTTGTGTTTATTTCAGTATATCACTTATACGCATTAGTGGAGCCCTTTGGATCTTTGCTTGATTACCAGCGTTGTGATGGCAGTCACACTAGTGGGGGCTGGGTAATCTATAAGCACATCCTTATTCAGGTCCCTGGTCGCAGGACTATCGAGACAGGGCATCGATACTCCGGAGTAGACCAGCGCATGCGCTTCTCATCCCAGTGTGGGAGACGGTCTGTCCCACAGCCGTCAGTACGTCGTACTTGAGATAGTATGCGGGTGCTCGTTAGGTTACGGGTACACTGGACAGGACTCGTCGGGAACTGACTAGTTGGTATTATACCTATCGTCAGTTATCAGTTCCCAGGTGACATGAGTACAGCTTAGTCCGCTGACTTGACACTGTCACTCCGCCTCGAGTGTGTTCCCACTGTACTTTGATCACTACCCTACCACGGCTCAAAGGAGTCGTGCAAACAGGTGGTGGTTGGGTGCAGTCCCGAAGCACTTGGAGGCAGTGACGGTTAGACAGGATTCGTCTCTCCCGGTATTGGGGGTTGACATCGCGCTGTGTCTAGGAGAGCCATTACACGAGTAGTCCCTGGCCAGGGCAAACGAGATATACTGGTAGGTTTCCAGTGTTATCTCAGGGTGTATTGGGCTTCACTCCGGCACGACTTGTACCGCTATTGGGGGACTGACGTTTTACCGCCCCCTAGGCCCGCCATGCGATGTATCAGACGAACAGACCGGACTGTATGGAGAATGTCACACTCAGGCTCAGTAGGAGTTCAGATGGGTTTCGCCTCGTCGGTCTTCTTGTCGGCATTACCTGGGGACCGTTACGCACAGCTAGTGCCGCTTGCGGTCTGTGGTTAAACCCACTGCCAGCGTAGTGTCGAGTCTTTAGAGTCCCACACAGAAAGCTTTTCGCCTTTAGGCAAAAGAGTAGAGGTCGCATGGTATTGCGACAGGTCGCATGGTTTTGCGACAGGGTTCGGTCACATCCGTGCACTTGTGCACGTACAGTGTCCGGACAGTTTACACTAGCGGGCTTTGGTTTAAGCCAGATCCTAGTGTACCTTATGGGATTGGATTTATCCAGTTTGCATTCGTGTTCCTCGGAACGCGGATGCGGGTGTGTATGCACAGTTGACAGGGAGGCAGAGGCAGCGGATTCTCATTAGGGTTGTTGACAGTTGACCGTTGACTTTTTGACTTTATGCTCAACCCTAATGAGAATATGATTTGTGATTAACTATTATATTAATTAAGTATTATGGTGATATGGTTGTTGACTTGTTGACTTTTGTTGACTTGTTGACTTTGGTGACTTGTTGACTTTTGTTGACTTGTTGACCGGTTGACTAGGCTTGACTAGTTGACCATCATGATGACCATGGTTATCATTTCATGCCAAAGACTTTTTTTCTTGCTTGCTTTTTTGAGTAAAATGAGTGCATGATATGATAACCTTATGGTTGCTTCTAACCATCACCAAAAGACTTTTTTGATATGATGAGTTATGATCACTTTGGATTATGAGAGGGTGAGAGAGAAAAGAGAGCCTCATTCTTTCTTGCTCATTCTCTCTCTTGTTCTTGAGCTCTCCCCTTGCTCTCACCCTCAACCTCTTGCTCCCTCTCTTGATCTATGGTTCTCTTGTCTCATGAGTTGAGAATCAAGAACCATAGATAAAATCCCATTCTATTTCCTCTCTACTCATTCTAGTTCACTAGGTTTAGCAAACCAAGTGAACTAGTTTCTTCAAAGACCGAAGAAGGAGCTAAAGGTTGGAGCTTTCAAGTGGATCTATCTTCGGCGTACGGAGACGACGAGAAGGAGCCATCGGACCACCACCGGAGCTTGAAGAGAAGGAGTTCAAGTTTAGGTATAACCATCTTCATCCGAGTAGCTAAATATCTTTAGCTTAGTTTGCTAGTTTTAGTTTAGGTAACGATCCCGACCATAAGTTAGTCCATGTTGCCTCTTGCAATAAAAATTCGTTTTTTATACCGTTTCCGCCTCCCCGTAAGAACCGGGGGTCGCAATATGGACTTACAGTGGTATCAGAGCCTAACTAAACTTAAACTAGCTTGGTAGTGAAGTGTAACGAAGTTCGGAACCGGAAAAATCCAAAAATCAAACTTTACAAAATCTGAGTTTCTGTTGAAATTTTTCCTGGTCAAAATGAAAAACTTTATACTCCTAAATTCGGCTCAGGGTTTTGTGTGAACACCCAAGAAAAACGATACAGTGATTCGCCTAAAGTGCCGCGCTTCCGCCGCGTGATCCTTCTTGGACGCCGCGGAACCGCCGCGACTTGTTTTCTTCTCTGCATCGTTTTTCGTGCAGTGTGTTTGTGTGTTGGTTTTGGGATTTTTAAAATATATTATATGTGCCCAGATTTTCCAGAAAAGAAATTTCCTTTTGGGGTCCTATAATTCCGTATTTTTTCCGAACTTCACTGCACTTTGACTATGATGGTTATATCTGTGATGTTTGCATGTATTGAACGTCGGCTAATCGCTATAAGTCGATTAGTCGGGGTTATACATGATCTGTAATGTGCTGGAATGTGTATATGAATGTGTTGGACTGTCGCGGGTGAATAGCCGGGGTGGATGTGAGATGAGCTTTTGTTTTTCTTTCATTCATTGTAAATGTAAATTGATGTAATAATATTATTTGTTTGGCCGCACAACCGGGTCGGGGTTGTAGCCGTCATTGTATAATTCTTTTTACTGTTTTTGCTCCTAGGATAGACCCATGGAGGGGTGCACAAACTACCGAGTACTTGGCGGGTAGTTTGCCGCACCCGTAGGGGTCTTGGGTGGGGTATTTGGCTATTCACCGCGACCGTGTTATCCGCTTTTCGTTTCAGGCTCGAAAGGATTGCGGATTGCTAGTATATCCAATGCATTCATCTGTGATCTGTAATGTCTATCATTGCTTACTATTTAGGCGTTGCTTATGTTTTACAGACGCGCTAGCCCAGCCCCCGCTCTGTCGTTAGTTAAGTAACCTAACGGGTAATGACGGGGCCCAGTGGCGAATGCGAATGGCATAAGCGTACGTCATATTTTGGTTGTTTTCTGCAATGGTAGGGTTAAATGATGGGACGCATTAAAAGAACTAATGCAAGAATATCACGCATTAAAAGAACTAATGCAAGATAATAAACCAAGTTAAAGTCGTTGGAACACTTTCGAAAAACCACTCGGTTCTTTTCAAAACAAACTTTTAAAATACGGAGTTTGAGCCACTCCATTTAAAAGCTATCTCGTTCCATCGACCATATCAAGTTCACTACGTTCACGGTTTTTGCCAAAACCATCCGTAGCCCTCCGTCGTTTCACATGAATAGTCAATAGTATTCAAGCTGTGTATGTTGGCCAAAGTCAAGGCACAGTGATTGGTAGCTATTGGGTGTTCATGTGTAGCATAGATAGATGCGTTGGTTTGGGACAGTCGTACTGCCATTTTGGCCAAAGTCAAGGGTAGGTACGGATGGATCCAAATTAACCTGGATAATGACGGGTAGAACTTGACATGTGACTTATGATATTTTGGCCAAAGTCAAGGTCATAAGAGCATGGGGCAAAAATCCACATCGGGAGTTTCATAAGTACTGAAACTTGCTAGATTTGCATACCATTTGGAGTGTGATGATTCTGGTAGGATTCCTTCAGTTTCGTCACGCAATGATATTTGGATCCCGATCCTACTGTGAGTATATGCTACTCCTCGGGAAATTTCTCACTTAACGATCAATGCTATAAACCTAGTAGGTGCCTAGAAAGGTGTTAGCGGGGCTACGCCCCCAGGGAAAAGAGGTTCTCTAATTAAGGAACTTCGCGAAAGCGTTGGAAAACCTCCCTCGAAGTACCGACACCGGCCTGGCTGAACGGTTAAGCAAGTATTGTACGGTGGGATTGATCCTGACTAATTCTTCATTTATGGTTTGAGGAGGGATTCGAGAAACAGTGGGAGCCATCCTGTTTAGACAAACTAAAAACCACTCTAAACTTGCAAGAGCATCATGCTGAGTGTTTCTTCTTCTCTCTCCTAATTGCAGCGACCAATCAACATGACTGGACTTAAGTTACTCCTAGATAAAAACAAACTGACAGGGCCAAACTACAAAGATTGGCTCAGGAATGTCAAGATAGCAATCACTTATGACAAGCTGGGGTATCTTCTTACCACCAAAGCTCCCCCTGTCCCTGGTCCAACTTCCAGCGTCGCGGATAAGGAAATCCGCAAGACTTGGGAGATTGATAGCGCGAAGGCCAAGTGCCTCCTGCTTGCCTCGATGGACAACGAACATCAGAGGAGGCATGAGAATATGGACATGGAGTCCATATTGCTCCATACAAAAGAACTGTATGGAGAGCAATCACGTATCGCAAGATACGAAGCGTCGAAAAAGTTATTTTCGACAAGAATGGCCGTCGGATCATCAGTAGCCGAGCATGTGCTAAAGATGATCGGCTTCATTGAGGAGCTCGCTGACCTAGGGATCACATTGGAGAGTGAGCTATATACGGATATAGTTCTCCAGTCCCTTCCTTCCACTTACGCCCAGTTTATACTGAACTTCAACCTACAAGAAAAAGAGGTTGAACTATCAGAGCTCCTCAACATGCTGAGGAGCGCAGAGGGCACCCTACAGAAAGGTAAGGAAACATCCACTTTGTTTGTAGGAGGATCATCTTCTTCTAGGTCCAAGGCGAAAGCCAAGGGAAAGAAGAAGAAGGCCCCCGCCAAACCAAGGGGCGGTGTTGGTAAAGTGGATACGAAGGGAAAAGGCAAAGCAACAAAGATAGCGGGGAAGCTTGTGGATAAGGAAGAATGCTTCTATTGTCATAAGAAAGGACACTGGAAGAATGATTGCAGGGCCTGGAAGGCCAGAACACAGGAATTGAAGCAGGTTGCAGCTTCAGCTTCAGGTGTGTATGTTATTGAAAACTGTCTTTCAATAAACTCTACTTCCTGGGTATTGGATACCGGATCAGGATCTCATATCTGTAATTCTTTGCAGGCGTTGAGAAACCGTAGTGTTTTGAAGGCAGGTGACATGACCCTCAAAGTTGCGAACGGAGCTAGCATGGATGCTAAAGCCGTGGGGGACTATCACCTGGGAATGTCAGATGGACATGTTTTGGTTTTGCGTAATTGCTTTTTTGTACCCAACGCAACTTGTAATATCATTTCTGTATCTTTAGTTTCTAAAGAAGGTTATGAATTTGCGTTTGTAAGTAATGTTGTAAACATTCACCTTAATCAAGTTTTGATTGGGTCAGGTACATTGAGTAATGGTATATACGTGTTAAACCAACCACAGATTTTCAACGTCCAGAATACACACAAAAGAAAGTCTCCAGAAATAAATCAGACTTTCTTATGGCATTGTAGATTGGGTCACATCAATGAGAGAAGGTTGACTAAGTTACATACAGAAGGATATTTGAATGCGTTCGAATATCAATCGTATGCCACTTGTCAATCTTGTCTCAAAGGAAAGATGACAAAGACTCCGTTTACTGGACAAGGAGTAAGAGCGAGCGAGCTCTTGGGACTCGTACACAGTGACGTGTGCGGTCCAATGTCTACACATGCCCGAAGCGGACATTCTTACTTCATTACTTTTACGGATGACTTCTCAAGGTACGGTTATGTCTTCTTAATGAAACATAAGTCCGAGGCCTTTGGAAAATTCCAGGAGTATAAGAATGAAGTAGAGAAACAGACCGGCAAAAGTATTAAGATTCTAAGATCGGATCGAGGTGGAGAATACTTAAGTGCCGAGTTCCTGGACTATTTAAAAGAGAACGGAATTCTCTCTCAGCTTACTCCTCCATACACCCCGCAACATAACGGTGTATCGGAGAGACGGAACCGCACCCTATTGGATATGGTGCGGTCCATGATGAGTAACGCTGAGTTACCGCGATCATTCTGGGGGTATGCGCTAGAATCAGCCGCATACCTTTTGAACCGAGTTCCCACTAAGACTGTGCCTACCACGCCATTTGAGATGTGGTGTGGGAAGAGACCCCATCTTAATCACATTAAGATATGGGGAAGTCCAGCTTTTGTCAAAAAGCAGCATACGGACAAGCTCGAGGCACGCTCAGTACTGTGCAAGTTTGTGGGATATCCAAAGAATTCCAAGGGATATTTCTTCTACTGTGAAGAGGAACAAAAAGTTCTTGTTTCTCGACATGCCCACTTTCTAGAACACCAGTTCATAGAAAAAGAAATAAGTGGGAGCGCAGTAGAACTGGAAGAAATTCCAGAACCACAGACTGTTACTGAAAGCTTGATGGAACCAGAGGGTTCAACAGAACAGGACATTCCTACGCCGCTCCGCAGGAGTAGTAGGCAGTCTCATCCGCCCGAGAGATACTACGGTTTTCTCATAGACGGGGATAGAGAGGATTGCATCATAGATTATGATGAGCCTACTAGCTTCCAGCAGGCCGTTCAGAGCGTTGACTCAGTGAAATGGCTGGATGCAATGCGGACCGAAATGGAGTCCATGTACACCAACAAGGTATGGACGTTGGACATTGCTCCAGACGGGGTAAAACCTGTAGGATGCAAGTGGATCTTCAAAAGGAAGATTGGTGTAGATGGACAGGTTGAGACCTATAAAGCTAGGCTGGTAGCAAAGGGTTTTCGTCAAAGACCTGGCTTGGACTACGACGAAACCTTTTCTCCAGTAGCCATGCTGAAATCCATTCGGATCCTTCTTGCCATTGCTGCCTTCCACGATTATGAGATCTGGCAAATGGACGTAAAGACAGCTTTTCTAAATGGAAATTTAGAGGAGTGTGTCTATATGGACCAGCCAGAGGGTTTCATTCAGAGTGGGAGCAGCGGAAAGGTGTGCAAGTTGCTTAAGTCCATCTATGGACTAAAGCAGGCATCGCGGAGTTGGAACATCTGCTTTGATGAGACGGTCAAAGAATTTGGCTTTATCAAAAATCCAGATGAACCATGCATCTATAGTAGATTTGTAGCGAGAACTGTAGTATTCCTCGTTTTATACGTGGATGACATTCTCTTAATAGGAAATGACATTCCTATGCTACAATCTGTCAAGGGGTTCTTGTCACACAGGTTCTCCATGAAAGACCTGGGTGATGCCTCATACATTCTGGGTATCCGGATCTACCGTGACAGATCCAAGAGGATATTAGGACTTTCACAGTCCAGGTACATCGACACCATACTGAAGAGGTTCAGTATGGAAGATTCCAAGCGCGGTAACCTACCGGCTTGTCACGGGATCACCCTCTCTAAAGAGATGTCTCCCAAGACTGATTTGGAGAGGGATCGCATGTCTATTATACCCTACGCTTCTGCGGTAGGCTCTATAATGTATGCGATGTTGTGTACCAGACCGGATGTAGCTTATGCACTGAGTGTGGTAAGCCGGTATCAGTCTAACCCAGGGGAGAAACACTGGATAGCGGTAAAGAACATTCTCAAGTACCTGAGAAGGACTAAGGAGATGTTCTTGGTGTATGGCGGAAAAGACCTCCAGATCGAGGCCTTTGCTGACTCCAGCTTCCAGAGTGACAAGGATGATTCCAAGTCCATGTCGGGTTTTGTCTTTACCCTCAATGGAGGGGCGGTGTGTTGGAAGAGTTCCAAACAGGAAACCGTTGCAGACTCGACGATGGAAGCGGAATTCATCGCTGCATCTGATGCCGCAAAAGAAGCTGTCTGGATGAGGAAGTTCTTGAAAGAACTTCAGGTGGTTCCGTCCATTGTTGATCCAATACCTCTGTATTGCGACAACAACGGAGCTATAGCTTTAGCGAAGGAACCCAGGTCCCATCAGAAATCCAGGCACATCTTAAGGCGGTATCACCTGATCAGGGAGATCGTGGATCGCCAGGAGATCGAGGTTCGGAGAGTCGCTTCAGAAGATAACACTGCTGATCCATTCACCAAGGCCCTGCCCCAGACTCAGTTCGAGCGGCTAATCGAGATGATAGGTCTTCGATACGCCAGTACATGGCCTTAGTGCAAGTGGGAGATTGTTAGTGTATATGCCCTAGAGGCCATTACTGTATCATACTGGTTTGTATATTACTTAATGGATGCTTGGGATATTCACCTTGTATATACAATCTTGCTCAAAATAGTAGTATGCTACTTGGTTTGTTTCTACTTCAATGTGTACTTGTGTTTATTTCAGTATATCACTTATACGCATTAGTGGAGCCCTTTGGATCTTTGCTTGATTACCAGCGTTGTGATGGCAGTCACACTAGTGGGGGCTGGGTAATCTATAAGCACATCCTTATTCAGGTCCCTGGTCGCAGGACTATCGAGACAGGGCATCGATACTCCGGAGTAGACCAGCGCATGCGCTTCTCATCCCAGTGTGGGAGACGGTCTGTCCCACAGCCGTCAGTACGTCGTACTTGAGATAGTATGCGGGTGCTCGTTAGGTTACGGGTACACTGGACAGGACTCGTCGGGAACTGACTAGTTGGTATTATACCTATCGTCAGTTATCAGTTCCCAGGTGACATGAGTACAGCTTAGTCCGCTGACTTGACACTGTCACTCCGCCTCGAGTGTGTTCCCACTGTACTTTGATCACTACCCTACCACGGCTCAAAGGAGTCGTGCAAACAGGTGGTGGTTGGGTGCAGTCCCGAAGCACTTGGAGGCAGTGACGGTTAGACAGGATTCGTCTCTCCCGGTATTGGGGGTTGACATCGCGCTGTGTCTAGGAGAGCCATTACACGAGTAGTCCCTGGCCAGGGCAAACGAGATATACTGGTAGGTTTCCAGTGTTATCTCAAGGTGTATTGGGCTTCACTCCGGCACGACTTGTACCGCTATTGGGGGACTGACGTTTTACCGCCCCCTAGGCCCGCCATGCGATGTATCAGACGAACAGACCGGACTGTATGGAGAATGTCACACTCAGGCTCAGTAGGAGTTCAGATGGGTTTCGCCTCGTCGGTCTTCTTGTCGGCATTACCTGGGGACCGTTACGCACAGCTAGTGCCGCTTGCGGTCTGTGGTTAAACCCACTGCCAGCGTAGTGTCGAGTCTTTAGAGTCCCACACAGAAAGCTTTTCGCCTTTAGGCAAAAGAGTAGAGGTCGCATGGTATTGCGACAGGTCGCATGGTTTTGCGACAGGGTTCGGTCACATCCGTGCACTTGTGCACGTACAGTGTCCGGACAGTTTACACTAGCGGGCTTTGGTTTAAGCCAGATCCTAGTGTACCTTATGGGATTGGATTTATCCAGTTTGCATTCGTGTTCCTCGGAACGCGGATGCGGGTGTGTATGCACAGTTGACAGGGAGGCAGAGGCAGCGGATTCTCATTAGGGTTGTTGACAGTTGACCGTTGACTTTTTGACTTTATGCTCAACCCTAATGAGAATATGATTTGTGATTAACTATTATATTAATTAAGTATTATGGTGATATGGTTGTTGACTTGTTGACTTTTGTTGACTTGTTGACTTTGGTGACTTGTTGACTTTTGTTGACTTGTTGACCGGTTGACTAGGCTTGACTAGTTGACCATCATGATGACCATGGTTATCATTTCATGCCAAAGACTTTTTTTCTTGCTTGCTTTTTTGAGTAAAATGAGTGCATGATATGATAACCTTATGGTTGCTTCTAACCATCACCAAAAGACTTTTTTGATATGATGAGTTATGATCACTTTGGATTATGAGAGGGTGAGAGAGAAAAGAGAGCCTCATTCTTTCTTGCTCATTCTCTCTCTTGTTCTTGAGCTCTCCCCTTGCTCTCACCCTCAACCTCTTGCTCCCTCTCTTGATCTATGGTTCTCTTGTCTCATGAGTTGAGAATCAAGAACCATAGATAAAATCCCATTCTATTTCCTCTCTACTCATTCTAGTTCACTAGGTTTAGCAAACCAAGTGAACTAGTTTCTTCAAAGACCGAAGAAGGAGCTAAAGGTTGGAGCTTTCAAGTGGATCTATCTTCGGCGTACGGAGACGACGAGAAGGAGCCATCGGACCACCACCGGAGCTTGAAGAGAAGGAGTTCAAGTTTAGGTATAACCATCTTCATCCGAGTAGCTAAATATCTTTAGCTTAGTTTGCTAGTTTTAGTTTAGGTAACGATCCCGACCATAAGTTAGTCCATGTTGCCTCTTGCGATAAAAATTCGTTTTTTATACCGTTTCCGCCTCCCCGTAAGAACCGGGGGTCGCAATATGGACTTACACATCCATCATAGGAAACTTCAGCAACACCTCCTGCAATGGCCTTGGGAGGGCCTCAGCCATAACCGATGTCTCTGAAGGCTTTTCTACATCACCACCCAGGGCTGGCATTATATTCAGAACAACCTGGGTTGTGGTGGTTCCTGTAATAGGATAAAGAAAAGGGTCAGATCATAAATAAAAGGAACTAAAAATATAAAAGTGTAGTGAAGCGAAGCATACCAAGGCCCAAAGAGACACGGAGCCTCTCCTCCTCCTCAAATATCTTGAGGGAAGCCGAGAGAGCCTCTTCAGCAGATATACCTATTAAGGAAGAGAGCGTTAGTAAAACATAATAAATTAAAAAAGGATGGGATATATACAAGAGAGTATAAATAAAGTATACCAGACTCCGCAATAGAGTCTAACGCCGCCTGTTCACGGGCCAGTCGTTTCGACGCTTCAATGGCGGCCTGAAGATCGGTATTAGTTATAGGCGTATCAAACAGACTGACATTAGTGCCAAACTTGCACAAGCCCTCACTATAGGGAGCATGGGGCTCCTGGTTGAATACAACGTCAGCAGAAAATAAGGATTTCTTTTTCTTTTGCGAACTGGCACCAACACCTACTGATAAGAGTTTTCGCTTGACGGGTCTCTTCGAACGGCGAGTCCCAATCTCTGAACCAATGCCCGACTTAGGGGAAACCACGGCTACCGCAGTCGCAGGAACATTGTTAGTTATACATATGTCCTAGAGGCCATTGTTGTATATAAGATGTATATTATAGTGGATGCTTGGATATATATAGAGAGGACTTTCTTGCTCGTCATGATAGTATGCTATTTGGTTTCACTTTGTCTTAACATGTTGACTTATATTAGTTTACTGTCTTACTCTCACATATTGATAAAGCCCTTAGGATATGTACTCGACTACTGGGACTATGATGAGATCATACTAGTGGGGCCAGGGTAGTCAACGAGCACATCCTATAACTGTTCCTAGTCGAGGGTGTGTCGAGACAGGGCATCGATACACTAGAGTAGACTAGCGTATACGCATCTTGACCCATATGATGGGCGATGGATGATCCCATATCCATCGGTGTTTGACATCAAAGATGGTGTACGAGTGCTCAGTGGAGACTGGGTACACTGGACGGACTCGCCGAGAACTCCCAGATGGTATTATACCTCCCGTCAGATGGCAGTTCTCTGGTGACACTGGTACAGGTTAGTCTGTAGACCCGAGATCGTCATAGAGTCTTGTGTGATTCCCACTGTGCTTTGATTTCCATCATACCACGTCCAAGTGGGCGTGCAAAACGGTGGCTTTTGGGTACAGTCCCGAATCGCATGGAGGCAATGAGCGATAGGAGGGGTTTCGTCTCTCCCGGTATAGGGAGTTAATGTTGTGCTGTGTTCGATTGGCTATAACTGGAAGTCCCTAGCCAGGGCGGATATTGAGTACTACTGATAGGTGTTATCAGTAGGTTCTCGACCTGTTATGAGCCTCACATCGACACGAATTATCGGTTACTGGGGTCTGACGTTTACCACCCCTAGACTAGATATGCAACATATTAGACGAAGAGACCGGACTGTACGGTAGTGTTACTGACTGGATTTACAGGAGAATGAACAGGCTTGCTTGTTGATCTTCTGATCGCTCAATACCTGGGTGGCTGTTACGTTTAGCTGACCGCTTGCAGCTTGTGGGTGTTTGATATGATCATCACCTACTGCCGGCGTATTGACGGTTCTTTAGAATCCTACACAGAGGTTTCTTGACTCAGGAAAAACGGAGTAGGAGCACATATGTGATATGTGCAGAACCAAGGATAATACGATATGAGATACCGTATTCTATTCTCGCGATATTAGATATCAGCCGGGTATATAAGATATAGCCGGATCATCGGATCAAATGTTGATTCGATGAACTGATACAGTTTATATTAGTCGGTTATTTGAGAAATAGCCGGATTGTCGGATCAAGTGTTGATTCGATAATTTAATGTATAATTATATATGTGATATATTACATTACATTATCTAATATTGGCTCGCTTTATTGATTCATTTTCTCACCGGGTAATACATTGATATATATGCGATATATTTTAATTGTATTATTTTCTTTTGTTACAAAAATATATTATATATATGTGATATATAATATTGTAACAAGTTATGTTTACAAATGCAACATGATTAGTAGAGATTAAACATGGTTAGGGTTTGATTTGGGTTAGTATTTTCTTGAAGCTTCTAGAAGCTTTTGTTTTGTTTTTAAGCTAAGATATTATGTGTTGATATTTTGAAGATATTATTTAAACCAACCCAAACCCTAGTAAACTCTCTACATGAGTTAATACTTCATATTATTAACTCAAGGTTCATTTGTAAGCATAGTAACTTTTCATTATGCATCACAAAAGAAATCATCTTCTTCTTCCTTCATGAAAGCTTTCTAGCTTTTTGATTTTGTGATGAATTAGTGTGAGATCTTGAAAATAAAAGAGAGCATAATTCCTACTTCATCATCCTCATCTAATCTAGCCAATTAGATTAGGGTGTTCACTTTATTAATACTTGATTATAAAAGTGAGAGCTTGAGTTAAAAAACTTCAAGGTAGATCATCTTCAAAAAGGAAGACTTCAAGAAAGCATAGATCGTTCGGCCTGTGGAGCTTCTCTTGAGTCCGGGAGATCATGGATCGCGGCGAAGGGACTACTACTCGGAGATTATGAAGCGAAGGAGCGGACTACAAAGATTGTAATCTCTCTCTCTTAGTTGTAAAGATGTTTACTTGCATGTTTAACCCTAATTATCTAGCAAAGATCCTCGCTTTAGATTGTTCGGCACGTTGTTCCCTGATTAAAAATCAGGAAAAAGCTTCAGAAGAGGCATCACGTGCTCACACATGACCAATGGTCACGTGTTGGCACGTGATGGTTAAGCAGCGGCCAGAGAACAGAGCGCAGAAGAAGAGAAGCCCATTCCAACGGTCACGTGGCCACACGTGACCAACGGTCACGTGGCCACACGTGACCGGCTTTAAAAGCCTTATTCTTTAACAGAATTAAATTCTGAGAAGAGATCATTCAAATCTTTCCAAAATGGAGAAGATTTATCTGAAACCGTTGGATCAAGAATCTGAGGGTGATTAAATATCACCAATTTATGGAAAAATCTTGGACATGGAAAGATTTCCCCCTAAATCTAACCGAAATAACAAAGAGATATCTTTGGACTTAAAATCCAATGGTGAATAAAATTCACCTAATAATCTAAAGGCCCAGATTAATGATGAAGATAAATCAAATCTCTCAATAAACAAATCAGATCTTTCAATGAAAAATTCACTAAAACAGATTGATTCTTTTCCTTCTCCTATAAATAGGTGCCAAGGGAGAGAGTTAAAAAAAAAGAGGGATATAGAGCCTTGGAATCTTAAAAATTCAGAAGGAAGAATTTGATTCTCTGCAAAAAAAAAACCCTGTGTAAGAAAAGAGAGGCTTCGAAAGAGAATTTAATTCTCAAAAGAGTTTAACTCTTATATAAAGAAAAGAACTTAGTTCTTTCTCTGGTGGAAGATTTGCAAAGTGCACATCTCCCCATAAATTGAGAATTTAATTCTCATTGGGTTAAAATCCTGCCATGCAGATCTAAAATATAGAGGAGGAAATGAGTTTTGAGAATTTAATTCTCACAGAATTATAGGAATTTAATTCCTTTGATATAAAATTAGGGTTTAACCCTATATTATAGGAATTTAATTCCTTCAGAGTGGACAGAACTAGGGTTTAACCCTAATTGAGAACTTAATTCTCTCAAACTCACAGGAATTGAATTCCCTTAGAAAAGAAATTAGGGTTTAACCCTATCTAAGAATATAATTCTTCAGAAGAAAATAGGAATTTAATTCCTCTAAAGTTTATTGCTAGGGTTTAACCCTTTGAAGAATTTAATTCTTAAAAGATGAACAAATCTTTAAAACATGCAAAGAACCAAAGTCACGTGCTACCACGTGACCTCTGTAAAGATCCACAGAAAAGAACTTTGAGGCAACGTCTCACGTGCCCCACGTGACCCCTGAAGGATAAAAACAAAAAGCAAACAGAAGCTATGGGCGCCCTCACGTGCTACCACGTGACCCCTTGGCAAAGGCTTTAACAGTTAAAAACCCACATTCCCACCACGTGACAGCACGTGATGCTCCAAGAGCAATTATAGAAAGTATTCAATACTTTTGGCATAATAAAATAAGGGGAATCAGGGCGCTCTCACGTGTCCACACGTGACCCCTCTCTCCTTAGTGTTTAACACTAATTTGAAAACTTTGTTCCCAGTGTTTAACACTGATTTGCTTTAGTGTTTAACACTAATTTGAAAGCCCTGTTGCTAGTGTTTAACACTGATTATCTTTTAGTGTTTAACACTAACTTGTTAATCTTATTCCCAGTGTTCAACACTGTTGGTCTTTAGTGTTTAACACTAGCTTTAGCCCAATTGGCTAAGTTTCTGGAGGCAAGGCCTCTCCTTCAATGAACCAACAGAGGGCCAATATTCTAAACATG
The DNA here is from genome assembly GCA_030015575.1 of Agapanthus africanus. Lineage (NCBI taxonomy): Eukaryota > Viridiplantae > Streptophyta > Magnoliopsida > Asparagales > Amaryllidaceae > Agapanthus > Agapanthus africanus. The sequence goes on from CM057341.1 coordinate 265,879,061, forward strand.
ATTGGACTTAGCCCAAGCTGGCCATAAGTCCTCAATTCAAACTTAACTGGGCTAATGGGCTCATAATATAATTAATTAGTCTTAGTTCCAAATTGGGCTAAAGATTATTTAATCTACCTTGGTTCAAGGGTACATCTCTTCATTCCTTTGATACTTGGCGTTGTAATTCGTCAACGTCTTCAAAAAGGTGACGGGTCCCGATGACCACACATTTAGACGGACTGTGGGGTCCTTAAACTCATGGACTATGATGTCCTTAACCTTGACCGTGATGTCTTAAAAACTAATGCCGGACTGTGGAGTCCTTAAAATCCATGGACTATGATGTCTTTAACCTTGACCGGGATGTCTTAAAACTAACAGCGGACTATGATGTCCTTAACCTTGACCGTGATGTCTTAAAACTAACGCCGGACTGTAGAGTCCTTAAATCCACGGACTATGATGTCCTTAACCTTGACCGCAACTTCTTAAAACTAACATTGGACCGCAATGTCCTTAAACTACCTATCGACCGCTGTAAGTCCACGTTGCGACCCCCGGTTCTTACGGGGAGGCGGAAACGGTATAAAAATCAAATTTTTAGCGCATGGGGCAACATGGACTAACAAAGTCGGGATCTTTTCCTAAACTAAAGCTAGCAAACAAGCTAAAGAGAGTTAGCTACTCGGAAAGATGGTTATACCTAAACTTGAACTCCTTCTTCTTGAAACCTTGTAGAGGTTGATAGTTCTCTTCTCGTCGCCTTCTTCCGTCGAAGATGGATCCACCTGAGGGTTCAACCTTCGGGCTCTTTCTCGAACTTTGAGTGAACTAGAATCTCCGGCTTGCTAAACCCTTGATCCTAGAGTGAGTAAAAGGTGTCTAAGGGGTGCTTTTCTTTTAAGGAGAGGGATTCTCAACACATGAGAAGGATTCTCCTTTGGCTAGAGGAAGAAGAAGATGAAGTGAGGAGAGAGAAGCTAAATGATAGAATGAGCTTTCTTTTTCCTTTTTGCAACCATATCAAAAGAAAAAGAATTATCTAATTAGTAATAATAATTCAAATGAGAATAGTTGATGGTTGTTTTGGAATGACCACTATCATACTTCATTAAATGAATGTTGGCAAGAATCAAGGAGCATCCTTGCAAAATAATGATGATGGTCAAACATTCAACCATGGTCAACAAGTCAACCATGGTCAACAAGTCAACAAAACCAACCATAAAATAATTTCATTTAATTAATATTATTAATAGATATCTCACTAATTCATTAGGGTTTGGAAAAAAGACGACTGTCAACTGTGCATGCGCACCCGTTCCGAAACCCTAATGAAAAACCTCTTCTTCCGCCTCAAACAACTGTGCATACACACCTGTATTCTCGTTCCGAGGAACAAGAATACCGATAGATAAAAGCAACCCCAAAACATATACCAGTATCCGGCTCAAACCAGAGCCCGCTGGCAATATCCGTCCGGACTCCAAACGTGCACAAGTGCGCGGATGAGAACGAACCCTGTCGCAAAACCATGCGACCTCTACTCTGTTTTGCCCAGAGGCGAATACCCTCTGTGTGGGACTCTAAAGACTCGACACTACGCTGGCAGTGGGTTTAACCACAGACCGCAAGCGGCACTAGCTGTGCGTAACGGTCCCCAAGTAGACGCCGACAAGAAGGCTGACGAGGTGAACCCCATCTGAACTCCTTCTGAGTCTGAATGTGACATTCTCCGTACAGTCCGGTCTGTTCGTCTGATACATCGCATGTCGGGCCTAGGGGGCGGTAAAACGTCAGTCCCCCAATAGCGGTATAAGTCGTGTCGGAGGGAAGCCCAAAACACCCTGAGATAACACTGGAAGCCTACCAGTATATCTCGCTTGCCCTGGCCAGGGACTACTCGTGTAATGGCTCTCCTAGACACAGCGCGATGTCAACCCCCAATACCGGGAGAGACGAATCCTGTCTAACCGTCACTGCCTCCAAGTGCTTCGGGACTGCACCCAACCATTACCTGTTTGCCGACTCCTTTGAGCCGTGGTAGGGTAGTAGTCAAAGTACAGTGGGAACATACTCGAGGCGAAGTGCCAGTGTCAAGTCAGCGGACTAAGCTGTACTCATGTCACCTGGGAACTGATAACTGACGATAGGTATAATACCAACCTGTCAGTTCCTGACGAGTCCTGTCCAGTGTACTCGTAACCCAACGAGCACCCGTATACTATCTCCAGTACGACGTACTGATGGCAACCCTCCGAACCTCGATCTCCTTGCGATCCACGATCTCCCTGATCAGGTGATACCGCCTCAAGATGTGCCTGGATCTCTGATGGGACCTGGGTTCCTTCGCTAAAGCTATAGCCTCATTGTTGTCGCAATACAGAGGTATTGGGTCAACAATGGACGGAACTACCTGAAGTTCTTTCAAGAACTTCCTTATCCAGACAGCTTCTTTTGCGGCATCAGATGTAGCGATGTATTCCGCTTCCATCGTCGAGTCTACAACGGTTTCCTGTTTGGAACTCTTCCAACACACCGCCCCTCCATTGAGGGTAAAGACAAAACCCGACATAGACTTGGAATCATCCTTGTCACTCTGGAAGCTGGAGTCAGCAAAGGCCTCGATCTGGAGGTCTTTTCCGCCATACACCAAGAACATCTCCTTAGTCCTTCTCAGGTACTTGAGAATGTTCTTTACTGCTATCCAGTGTTTCTCCCCAGGGTTTGACTGATACCGGCTTACTACACTCAGTGCATAAGCTACATCCGGTCTGGTACACAACATCGCATACATTATAGAGCCTACCGCAGAAGCGTAGGGTATAATAGACATGCGATCCCTCTCCAAATCAGTCTTGGGAGACATCTCTTTAGAGAGGGTGATCCCGTGACAAGCCGGTAGGTTACCGCGCTTGGAATCTTCCATACTCAATCTTTTCAGTACGGTGTCGATGTACCTGGACTGTGAAAGTCCTAATATCCTCTTGGATCTATCACGATGGATCCGGATCCCCAGGATGTATGAGGCATCACCCAGGTCTTTCATGGAGAACCTGTGTGACAAGAACCCCTTGACAGATTGTAGCATAGGAATGTCATTTCCTATTAAGAGAATGTCATCCACGTATAAAACGAGGAATACTACAGTTCTCGCTACAAATCTACTATAGATGCATGGTTCATCTGGATTTTTGATAAAGCCAAATTCCTTGACCGTCTCATCAAAACAGATGTTCCAACTCCGCGATGCCTGCTTTAGTCCATAGATGGACTTAAGCAACTTGCACACCTTTCCGCTGCTCCCACTCTGAATGAAACCCTCTGGCTGATCCATATAGACACACTCCTCTAAATTTCCATTTAGAAAAGCGGTTTTTACGTCCATCTGCCAAATCTCATAATCGTGGAAGGCAGCAATGGCAAGAAGGATCCGAATGGATTTCAGCATAGCCACTGGAGAAAAGGTTTCGTCATAGTCCAAGCCAGGTCTTTGACGGAAACCCTTTGCTACAAGTCTAGCTTTATAGGTCTCAACCTGTCCATCTACACCAATCTTCCTTTTGAAGATCCACTTGCATCCTACGGGTTTTACCCCGTCTGGAGCAATGTCCAACGTCCATACTTTGTTGGTGTACATGGACTCCATTTCGGTCCGCATTGCATCCAGCCATTTTACCGAGTCAATGCTCTGAACGGCCTGCTGGAAGCTAGTAGGCTCATCATAGTCTATGATGCAATCCTCTCTATCCCCGTCTATGAGAAAACCGTAGTATCTCTCGGGCGGATGAGACTGCCTACTACTCCTGCGGAGCGGCATAGGAATGTCCTGTTCTTTCGAACCCTCTGGTTCCACTAAGCTTTCAGTAATAGTCTGAGGTTCTTGAATTTCTTCCAGTTCTATTGCGCTCCCACTTACTTCTTTTTCCAAGAACTGATGTTCCAGAAAATGGGTATTACGAGAAACAAGGACTTTTTGTTCCTCTGCGTAATAGAAAAGATACCCCCTGGAGTTCTTTGGGTATCCCACAAACTTGCACAGTACTAAGCGTGCCTCGAGCTTGTCCGTATGCTGCTTTTTGACATAAGCTGGACATCCCCAAATCTTCAGGTACTGAAGATAGGGTTTCTTCCCACTCCATAACTCATATGGTGTGGTAGGCACAGTCTTAGTAGGAACTCGGTTCAAAAGGTATGCAGCTGTTTCTAGCGCATACCCCCAGAATGATCGCGGTAACTCAGCGTTACTCATCATGGACCGTACCATATCCAATAGGGTCCGGTTCCGTCTCTCCGATACACCGTTATGTTGTGGAGTGTATGGAGGAGTAAGCTGAGAGAGAATCCCATTCTCTTTTAAGTAATTCAGGAACTCGGCACTTAAGTATTCTCCACCTCGATCCGATCTTAGAATCTTGATACTTTTGCCGGTTTGTTTTTCAACTTCATTCTTATATTCCTGGAACTTTTCAAAGGCTTCGGACTTATGTTTCATTAAGAAGATATAACCGTACCTTGAAAAGTCATCCGTAAAAGTAATGAAGTAAGAATAACCGCTTCGCGCATGTGTAGACATTGGACCGCACACGTCGCTGTGTACGAGTCCCAAGAGCTCGCTTGCTCTTACTCCGTGTCCAGTGAACGGAGTCTTTATCATCTTTCCTTTGAGACAGGATTGACAAGTGGCATACGATTGATATTCGAACGGATCCAAATACCCTTCTGTATGTAACTTAGTCAACCTTCTCTCATTGATGTGACCCAGTCTACAATGCCATAAGAAAGTCTGATTGATTTCCGGAGACTTTCTTTTGTGTGTATTCTGGACATTAAAAAATCTGTGGTTGGTTCAATACGTATATACCATTGCTCAATGTACCTGACCCAATCAGAACTTGATTAAGGTGAATGTTTACAACATTACTTACAAACGCAAATTCATAACCTTCTTTAGAAACCAAAGATACAGAAATGATATTACAAGTTGCGTTGGGTACAAAAAAGCAATTACGCAAAACCAAAACATGCCCATCTGACATTCCCAGGTGATAGTCCCCCACGGCTTTAGCATCCATGCTAGCTCCGTTCGCAACTCTGAGGGTAATGTCACCCACCTTCAAAACCCTACGGTTTCTCAACGCCTGCAAAGAATTACAGATATGAGATCCTGATCCGGTATCCAATACCCAGGAAGTAGAGTTTATAGAAAGACAGTTTTCAATAACATACACACCTGAAGCTGAAGCCGCAACCTGCTTCAGTTCCTGTGTCCTGGCTTTCCAAGCCCTGCAATCTTTCTTCCAGTGTCCACTCTTGTGACAATAGAAGCATTCCTCTTTACCAACAAGCTTCCCCGCAATCTTTGTTGCCTTTTCCTTTCCCTTCGTACCCACTTTACTAACACCGCCTCTTGGTTTGGCGGGGGCTTTCTTCCTCTTTCCCTTGGCTTTCGCCTTGGACCTAGAGGAAGAAGATCCTCCTACAAACAAACCGGGTGTTTTCCTACCCTTCTGTAGGGTGCCCTCTGCGCTCCTCAGCATGTTGAGGAGTTCTGAAAGTTCAACTTCCTTTTCTTGCAAGTTAAATTCAGTATGAACTGGGCGTAAGTGGATGGAAGGGACTGGAGAATTAAATCCGTATAAAGTTCACTGTCCAACGCGGTCCCAAGTTCCGCGAGCTCCTCAGTGTAGCCAATCATCTTAAGCAAGTGGTCCGCTACCGATGATCCGACGGCCAACTTTGTCGAAAATAACTTCTTCGACACTTCGTATCTTGCGATACGAGACTGCTCTCCATACAGTTCTTTTGTATGGAGAAATATGGACTCGATGTCCATATTCTCATGCCTCCTCTGATGTTCATTGTCCATAGAGGCAAGCACGAGGCACCTGGCCTTCGCGCAATCAATCTCCCAAGTCTTACGGATTTCCTTATCCGCGACGCTGGAGGTGGGACCTGGGACGGGGGGAGCTTTGGTGGTAAGAAGATACCCCAGCTTGTCGTAAGTGATTGCCAATTTTACATTCCTGAGCCAATCTTTGTAGTTTGGCCCTGTCAGTATGTTTTTATCTAGAAGTAACTTAAGTCCAGTCATTTCGATTTGGTCGCTGCAGGGGGGAGAGAAGAAACACTTTAGCATGATGCTCTTGCAAGTTTAGAATGGTTTTTAATTTATCTAAACAGGATGGCTCCCACTGTCTCTCGAATCCCTCCTCAAACCATAAAGGAAGAATTAGCCGGGATCAATCCCACCCCACAATACTTGCTTAACCGTTCAGCCAGGCCAGTGTCGGTACTTCGAGGGAGGTTTTCCAACGCTTTCGCGAAGTTCCTTAATTTAAGAACCTCTTTTCCCTGAGGGCGTAGCCCCGCTAACACCTTTCTAGGCACCTACTAGGTTTATAGCATTGATCGTTTAGTGAGAAATTTCCCGAGGAGTAGCATATACTCACAGTAGGATCGGGATCCAAATATCATCGCGTGACGAAACTGAAGGAATCCCACCAGAATCATCACACTCCAAATGGTATGCAAATCTAGCAAGTTTCAGTACTTGTGAAACTCCCGATGTGGATTTTTGCCCCATGCTCTTATGACCTTGGCGTGAGGTCAAAATGTCATAAGTCACATGTCAAGTTCTTCCCATCATTATCCTGGTTAATTTGAACCCACCCGTACCTACCCTTGACGTAGGCCAAAATGGCAGTACGACTGTCTCAAACCAACGCATTCTATCTATGCAACAGATAAATATCCGGCAGCTACCAATCACTATGCCTTGGCGTGAGGTCAAAATACATAGCTTGAATACTACCGTATATTTAACTGAAATGATGGAGGGCTACGAATGGTTTTGGCGAAACCGTGAACGTAGTGAACTTGATATAATCGATGGAACGAGATAGCTTTTAGAAGGAGTGGCTCAAGCTCCGCATTAAAAAGTTAGTTTTGAAAAGAACCGAGTGGTTTTTCGAAAGTGTTCCAACGACTTTAGCTTGGTTTATTATCTTGCATTAGTTCTTTTAATGCGTGATATTCTTGTATTAGTTCTTTTAATGCGTCCCATCATTTAATCCTACCATTGCAGAAAACAACCAAAATATGACGTACGCTTATGCCATTCGCATTCGCCACGGGGTCCCGTCATCACCCGTTAGGTTACTTAACTAACGACAGAGCGGGGGCTGGGCTAGCGCGGCTGTAAAACATAAGCAACGCCTAAATATAAAGCAATGATAGACATTACAGATCACAGATGAATATATTGGATATACTAGTGATCCGCAATCCGTTCGAGCCTGCAACGAAAAGCGGATTACACGGTCGCGGTGAATAGCAAATATCCCACCCAAGACCCCTACGGGTGCGGCAAACTACCCGCCAAGTACCCGGTAGTTTGTGCACCCCTCCATGGGTCTATCCTAGAAGCAAAAACAGTAAAAAGAATTATACAATGACGGCTACAACCCCGACCCGGTTGTGCGGCCATACAAATAATATTATTACATCAATTTACATTTACAAATGAATGAAAGAAAAACAAAAGCTCATCTCACATCTACCCCGGCTATTCACCCGCGACAGTCCAACACATTCATATACACATTCCAATATCAAACACAGATCACAGAGATGTATAACCCCGACTAATCGACTTATAGCGATTAGCCGACGTTCAATACATGCAAACATCACAGATATAACCATCATAGTCAAAGTGCAGTGAAGTTCGGAAAAAAATACGGAATTATAGGACCCCAAAAGTAAATTTCTGTTCTGGAAAATCTGGGCACATATAACATATTTGAAAAATCCCAAAACCCTACCAGAAGAACACTGCACGAAACCCGATCACGAGAGGACCCCACACGGCGGCGGTTCCGTGGCAAATGCCTACCTCATGCCGCGGAAACGCGGCTGTTTGAAGGAATCAGGGGATCGTTTTTCTTGGGTGTTCACACAAAACCCTGAGCCGATTTTAGGTGTATAACAAATCTTGTTTTGACCAGAAAAATTTTTAACAGAAACTAGGGTTTTGTAAAAGTTTGGATTTTGGATTTTTTCGGTTCCGAACTTCGATGCACTTCACTACCAAGCTAGTTTAAGTTTAGTTAGGCTCTGATACCACTGTAAGTCCACGTTGCGACCCCCGGTTCTTACGGGGAGGCGGAAACGGTATAAAAATCAAATTTTTAGCGCATGGGGCAACATGGACTAACAAAGTCGGGATCTTTTCCTAAACTAAAGCTAGCAAACAAGCTAAAGAGAGTTAGCTACTCGGAAAGATGGTTATACCTAAACTTGAACTCCTTCTTCTTGAAACCTTGTAGAGGTTGATGGTTCTCTTCTCGTCGCCTTCTTCCGTCGAAGATGGATCCACCTGAGGGTTCAACCTTCGGGCTCTTTCTCGAACTTTGAGTGAACTAGAATCTCCGGCTTGCTAAACCCTTGATCCTAGAGTGAGTAGAGAGTGTCTAAGGGGTGCTTTTCTTTTAAGGAGAGGGATTCTCAACACATGAGAAGGATTCTCCTTTGGCTAGAGGAAGAAGAAGATGAAGTGAGGAGAGAGAAGCTAAATGATAGAATGAGCTTTCTTTTTCCTTTTTGCAACCATATCAAAAGAAAAAGAATTATCTAATTAGTAATAATAATTCAAATGAGAATAGTTGATGGTTGTTTTGGAATGACCACTATCATACTTCATTAAATGAATGTTGGCAAGAATCAAGGAGCATCCTTGCAAAATAATGATGATGGTCAAACATTCAACCATGGTCAACAAGTCAACCATGGTCAACAAGTCAACAAAACCAACCATAACATAATTTCATTTAATTACTATTATTAATAGATATCTCACTAATTCATTAGGGTTTGGAAAAAAGACGACTGTCAACTGTGCATGCGCACCCGTTCCGAAACCCTAATGAAAAACCTCTTCTTCCGCCTCAAACAACTGTGCATACACACCTGTATTCTCGTTCCGAGGAACAAGAATACCGAGAGATAAAAGCAACCCCAAAACATATACCAGTATCCGGCTCAAACCAGAGCCCGCTGGCAATATCCGTCCGGACTCCAAACGTGCACAAGTGCGCGGATGAGAACGAACCCTGTCGCAAAACCATGCGACCTCTACTCTGTTTTGCCCAGAGGCGAATACCCTCTGTGTGGGACTCTAAAGACTCGACACTACGCTGGCAGTGGGTTTAACCACAGACCGCAAGCGGCACTAGCTGTGCGTAACGGTCCCCAGGTAGACGCCGACAAGAAGGCTGACGAGGTGAACCCCATCTGAACTCCTACTGAGTCTGAATGTGACATTCTCCGTACAGTCCGGTCTGTTCGTCTGATACATCGCATGTCGGGCCCAGGGGGCGGTAAAACGCCAGTCCCCCAATAGCGGTACAAGTCGTGTCGGAGTGAAGCCCAAAACACCCTGAGATAACACTGGAAGCCTACCAGTATATCTCGCTTGCCCTGGCCAGGGACTACTCGTGTAATGGCTCTCCTAGACACAGCGCGATGTCAACCCCCAATACCGGGAGAGACGAATCCTGTCTAACCGTCACTGCCTCCAAGTGCTTCGGGACTGCACCCAACCATTACCTGTTTGCACGACTCCTTTGAGCCGTGGTAGGGTAGTAGTCAAAGTACAGTGGGAACACACTCGAGGCGAAGTGCCAGTGTCAAGTCAGCGGACTATGCTGTACTCATGTCACCTCGGAACTGATAACTGACGATAGGTATAATACCAACCTGTCAGTTCCCGACGAGTCCTGTCCAGTGTACTCGTAACCCAACGAGCACCCGTATACTATCTCCAGTACGACGTACTGATGGCTGTGGGACAGACCATCTCCCATACTGGGATGAGAAGCGCACACGCTAGTCTACTCCGGAGTATCGATGCCCTGTCTCGATAGTCCTGCGACTAGGGACCTGTATAAGGATGTGCTTATAGATCACCCAGCCCCCACTAGTGTGACTGCCATCACAACGCTGGTAATCAAGCAAAGATCCTAAGGGCTCCACTAATGTGTATAGGTGATATCGCAAAATAAACACATGTACACATTGAAGTAGAAACAAACCAAGTAGCATACTACTATATTGAGCAAGATTGTTTATACAAGGTGAATATCCCAAGCTTCCATTAAGTAATATACAAACTAGTATGATACAGTAATGGCCTCTAGGGCATATACACTAACAACCGCAACGTCGCTAAACTAAACAACAGGGCTCCCTTAATTGCTCCCTTGTTGGATCTAAACGATCCCGTTATGTCGATCTTAGTCTAAAACTAGACTAACGTATCCTTAACAAACGTTTAAGTTGATCTTAGTCTCAAAAGAGGCTAACATATCCTTAAAACCAAACCCCCAAACCCAAATCTAAGATAATACGAATTTGGACTAGTCCACGCCCTACGGGCGACGACATAACTCAGTCTCCGTATACAATCCACGGGCAACCAAACATAAAACAAACACACACGACATGAAGTGATCATCTGGAGAAGGAGAAAGTTGTTACCGCAATGCGGTAGCGTAATTAACTGCAGGGGCTTGCGCCTGCAGGGAAGAGCGTCCCCGCAATCAAAAAAACCCTCAAGCGAGGGGGAATCTGACGAAGTCTGCTACATCGGACACATCCGTTTAAACCTTCGATACATGGTGCCATAAATCAACTTGGCATCTTCGAAGAGGTAGACGGATAGCATCAATTAGTATCTATCCCGAATTTCAGGTAAGACGTCCATGTCGCGCCGTCTTTCGGAGGGGAACAGATTCTGGCACGCCCGATGGGACCTTTTCCTCTTTCCACTCCACACTTCGTCTGTCGTCTTCGCGAACGAATCGCGGTTTGTTAATGGTTGCCTTTGGGTTTCAAGTTACTATGATTTGGACTTTTGCCTGGCGCAGAAATCAAGCATCAATGGCATCCAACTGCTCGAGCTGCTCGAAATGCAAGTGCAACAGACACTTCGCCTCACCTGGAGGTGTAGCCTATGGGCCTCAAGCGGCCTCCGTCCTTGCCATGCCGGTGGAACAAGTGACTCAGGCCACCACCGGTCTGTTTTTCGGGACCATGCCCCCAAGCTTCACCATTCCAATGCCCGTACCGGAAGCGCAAAAGAAGTCGGTCTTCGATCAGCTCACTACTATTACGGCCCCCTCAACAGGTCGTCCAATGCCAAGCCGGCAGCCTTGGTCTTTACCAGGCTGAACCTAAACTCTGATAGGCCTGCCAAGAAGCCCATAACCCCTGATGTGGCCATCGCGAAGAAGACAGCCATCTCTATTCCTGAAGTCGTCAAGACGGCTTCTCCTGCTAAAGAGTCGGTCTTTTCAAGGCTGACTATTCCGTCTCCTGTTCCTGCTCGAAGGTCTGTCTTTGACAGATTGGATACCGCTACTGAAAAGACAACATCAGTCTTTAAGAGGCTGGCACCAGCGGCGCCTCATCCGGATAGGGGGCAAGACGAGACTATCCCTATCGCAGAGCCAGTCCCAACAGCTCGTCACGCTCGACGTTGCCACTGGCGCCGAGTAAGGAAGGCCGGGGGCAACTCCCCCTCAGGGCTAACCCCACCAGCTCCAGTGGTGGAAGTTAATGCTACTGTTCCAACTGGGAACAGTTTTGAACCGCTAAGGAGGGTACGCAAGAACTCTCCGACTGCCACGCTAAAAAGATCTCCTCCCCCTGCGGAGAGAGTTACAGAAACAAAGCTGGAGCAGCCCCCTCAACGGCTGTCCTCCAAAATTTATAAGGTCTGGCGGAGGGTTCAAGAGTCCGTAATCGATCAAGATCACTCTCGCCAGCAGAAAAGGGCGAAAGTGCAGGAAGAAAAGAGTCGTCCTGTCAAACAGTAAAGGACGACAACTACTTGGGTGCCTGCGGCAACGGCCCCCTCAACTTCGACGGCCCACAAAAGAAGAAGGCCGGAGAAGGTCTCCACGCCTGCGGCAAATGCCAAACGCGGTGAGCCCAAACGCCCTAAGCCCGGGGGCATTGTGGTGCATACCGTTTACATGGCATCCGGGAAGGAGGACAGCCATGTTAGTGTATATGCCCTAGAGGCCATTACTGTATCATACTGGTTTGTATATTACTTAATGGATGCTTGGGATATTCACCTTGTATATACAATCTTGCTCAAAATAGTAGTATGCTACTTGGTTTGTTTCTGCTTCAATGTGTACATGTGTTTATTTTTATATATCGCCTATACACATTAGTGGAGCCCTTAGGATCTTTGCTTGATTACCAGCGATGTGATGGCCGTCACACTAGTGGGGCTGGGTAATCTATAAGCACATCCTTATGCAGGTCCCTGGTCGCAGGACTATCGAGACAGGGCATCGATACTCCGGAGTAGACCAGCGCATGCGCTTCTCATCCCAGTGTGGGAGACGGTCTGTCCCACAGCCGTCAGTACGTCGTACTTGAGATAGTATGCGGGTGCTCGTTAGGTTACGGGTACACTGGACAGGACTCGTCGGGAACTGACTAGTTGGTATTATACCTATCGTCAGTTATCAGTTCCCAGGTGACATGAGTACAGCTTAGTCCGCTGACTTGACACTGTCACTCCGCCTCGAGTGTGTTCCCACTGTACTTTGATCACTACCCTACCACGGCTCAAAGGAGTCGTGCAAACAGGTAGTGGTTGGGTGCAGTCCCGAAGCACTTGGAGGCAGTGACGGTTAGACAGGATTCGTCTCTCCCGGTATTGGGGGTTGACATCGCGCTGTGTCTAGGAGAGCCATTACACGAGTAGTCCCTGGCCAGGGCAAACGAGATATACTGGTAGGTTTCCAGTGTTATCTCAGGGTGTTTTGGGCTTCGCTCCGGCACGAATTGTACCGCTATTGGGGGACTGACGTTTACCGCCCCCTAGGCCCGCCATGCGATGTATCAGACGAACAGACCGGACTGTACGGAGAACGTCACACTCAGGCTCAGTAGGAGTTCAGATGGGTTTCGCCTCGTCGGTCTTCTTGTCGGCACTACCTGGGGACCGTTACGCACAGCTAGTGCCGCTTGCGGTCTGTGGTTAAACCCACTGCCAGCGTAGTGTCGAGTCTTTAGAGTCCCACACAGAAAGCTTTGCGCCTTTAGGCAAAAGAGTAGAGGTCGCATGGTATTGCGACAGGTCGCATGGTTTTGCGACAGGGTTCGGTCACATCCGTGCACTTGTGCACGTACAGTGTCCGGACAGTTTACACTAGCGGGCTTTGGTTTAAGCCAGATCCTAGTGTACCTTTTGGGATTGGATTTATCCAGTGTGCCTTCGTGTTCCTCGGAACGCGGATGCGGGTGTGTATGCACAGTTGACAGGGAGGCAGAGGCAGCGGATTCTCATTAGGGTTGTTGACAGTTGACCGTTGACTATTTGACTTTTTGCTCAACCCTAATGAGAATATGATATGTGATTAACTATTATACTAATTAAGTATTATGGTGACATGGTTGTTGACTTTTGTTGACTTTGTTGACTTGTTGACTTTTGTTGACTTGTTGACTTTGTTGACCGGTTGACTAGGCTTGACTAGTTGACCATCATGATAACCATAGCCATCATTTCATGGCAAATACTTTTACTTGCTTGCTCATTTGTGTAAAATAAGTGCATGAAATGATATGGTTATGGTTGCTTCAACCATCACATAAGACTTTTGTTAGTATGATGAGTTATGATTGCTTTGGATTATGAGAGGGTGAAAGACAAAAGAGAGCCTCATTCTTTCTTGCTCATTCTCTCTCTTGTTCTTGAGCTCTCCTTTTGCTCTCACCCTCTTGCTCATTTTCCCTCTCTTTAATCTATGGTTCTCTTGTCTCATGAGTTGAGAATCAAGAACCATAGATAAAATCCCATTCTAATTCTACTCTACTCATTCTAGTTCACTAGGTTTAGCAAACCAAGTGAACTAGTTTCTTCAAAGAACGAAGAAGGAGCTAAAGGTTGGAGCTTTCAGGTGGATCTATCTTCGGCGTACGGAGACGACGAGAAGAAGCCGGTCCGGACCACCATCGGAGCTTGAAGACGAAGGAGTTCAAGACAAGCAAGGTATAACCCCCTAACCGAGTAGCTAGAAACTCATAGTTAGGTTGTTAGATAGATGTTTAACCAAGATCCGGGTTTTAGGTCCATGTTATCATCTTTAAGAAAATCGTTTTTTACCAAATTCCGCATTCCCGAAAGTACCGGGAGAGGTAGCATGGACTTACAGTGGTATCAGAGCCTAGTTAAACTCTATCTAACATGTTAGCAAGTAACTAGAAGATCGATCAAAGGAAAAGTCCCAAAAACGAACCCATGAATTTTCAACTTTCTGTCGATTTTAAAAGTGCTGGAAAACTTTTTTGAAATACACCTAAAATCGACTCAGGCTTTTTTTAAAGAAACTGCAAAAATTTGGGCCCCTGACTCGATCAAAGCGCCGCGGTTCCGCGGCGGGAGCACGCTCCCGCCGCGGAAACGCGGCCGAGTTGACTCGGTCAAGGGTTTTCTTTTCTGCAGTTTGCTAATTGGGGTATTTTGGGATTTTTGGTATATATATTTTCAACCCAGATTTTCCAGAACGAAAATTTTATTTTGGGGTCCCGAAAATCCGTATTTTTGATCGAACTTCTAAAAGACTTAAGCTAACGGGTTTTTCTGTAATGTGATATTTGTATTGAACGTCTACTAATCGCTATATGTCGATTAGTGGGGGTTATACAAATCTATGATCTGTATTGTTGCTGGAATGTGTATATGAATATGTTGGATTGTCGCGGGTGAATAGCCGGGGGGTTGTGAGACGAGAGTTTTCTTTTCTTTCAATTCATGTAAATTTGTAAATTGATGTAATAATTATTTGTATGGCCGCACAACCGGGTCGGGGTTGTAGCCGTCATTGTATAATTTCTTTTTACTGTTTTTGCTCCTAAAATAGACCCATGGAGGGGGTGCACAAACTACCGGGTATGCCGAAGTGTCGAGTGGCCTACTCATGGAGATGAGGGAGGTTACTACGCTTCGGGTACTTGGCGGGTAGTTTGCCGCACCCGTAGGGGTCTTGGGTGGGCTCTTGGCTATTCACCGCGACCGTGTAATCTGTCTTTTGTTACAGGCTCGTACAAATTACAGATTCCTAGTATATCCAATGTATTCATCTGTGATCTGAAATGTTTATCATTGCAGTATATCTATATATGATATTATTTAGGCGTTGCTTATGTTTTACAGACGCGCTAGCCCAGCCCCCGCTCTGTCGTTAGTTAAGTAACCTAACGGGTAATGACGGGGCCCCGTGGCGAATGCGAATGGCATAAGCGTACGTCATATTTTGGTTGTTTTCTGCAATGGTAGGATTAAATGATGGGATGCATTAAAAGAACTAATGCAAGAATATCACGCATTAAAAGAACTAATGCAAGATAATAAACCAAATTAAAGTCGCTGGAACACTTTCGAAAAACCACTCGGTTCTTTTCAAAACAACTTTTAAATGCGGAGCTTGAGCCACTCCTTTTAAAAGCTATCTCGTTCCATCGACCAAATCAAGTTCACTACGTTCACGGTTTTGCCAAAACCATTCGTAGCCCTCCGTCGTTTCGTATGAATATTCAATAGTATTCAAGCTGTGTTTGTTGACCTTCGTCAAGGCATAGTGATTGGTAGCTATTGGGTATTCATATGTAGCATAGATAGATGCGTTGGTTTGGAACATTCGCATTACCTTGTTGACCTTCGTCAAGGGTATATACGGGTGGATTCAAATTAACCTGGATAATGACGGGCAGAACTTGACATGTGACTTATGATTTGTTGACCTTCGTCAAGGTCATAAGAGCATGGGGCAAAAAATCCACATCGGGAGTTTCATAAGTACTGAAACTTGCTAGATTTGCATACCATTTGGAGTGTGATGATTCTGGTAGGATTCCTTCAGTTTCGTCACGCAATGATATTTGGATCCCGATCCTACTGTGAGTATATGCTACTCCTCGGGAAATTTCTCACTAAACTATCAATGCTATAAACCTAGTAGGTGCCTAGAAAGGTGTTAGCGGGGCTACGCCCCCAGGGAAAAGAGGTTCTCTAATTAAGGAACTTCGCGAAAGCATTGGAAAACCTCCCTCGAAGTACCGACACCGGCCTGGCTGAACGGTTAAGCAAGTATTGTGCGGTGGGATTGATCCCGGCTAATTCTTCCTTTATGGTTTGAGGAGGGATTCGAGAAACAGTGGGAGCCATCCTGTTTAGACAAACTAAAAACCACTCTAAACTTGCAAGAGCATCATGCTGAGTGTTTCTTCTTCTCTCTCCTAATTGCAGCGACCTAATCGACATGACTGGACTTAAGTTACTCCTAGATAAAAAAAAACTGACAGGGCCAAACTACAAAGATTGGCTCAGGAATGTCAAGATAGCAATCATTTACGACAAGCTGGGGTATCTTCTTACCACCAAAGCTCCCCCTGTCCCTGGTCCAACTTCCAGCGTCGCGGATAAGGAAATCCGCAAGACTTGGGAGATTGATAGCGCGAAGGCCAAATGCCTCCTGCTTGCCTCGATGGACAACGAACATCAGAGGAGGCACGAGAATATGGACATGGAATCCATATTGCTTCATACAAAAGAACTGTATGGAGAGCAATCTCGTATCGCAAGATACGAAGCGTCGAAAAAGTTATTTTCGACAAGAATGGCCGTCGGATCATCAGTAGCCGAGCACGTGCTAAAGATGATCGGCTACATTGAGGAGCTCGCGGACCTAGGGATCACATTGGAGAGTGAGCTATATACGGATATAGTTCTCCAGTCCCTTCCTTCCACTTACGCCCAGTTTATACTGAACTTCAACTTACAAGAAAAAGAGGTTGAACTTTCAGAGCTCCTCAACATGCTGAGGAGCGCAGAGGGCACCCTACAGAAAGGTAGGGATACATCCACTTTGTTTGTAGGAGGATCACTTCTTCTAGGTCCAAGGCGAAAGCCAAGGGAAAGAAGAAGAAGGCCCCCGCCAAACCAAGGGGCGGTGTTAGTAAAGTGGATACGAAGGGAAAAGGTAAAGCAACAAAGATAGCGGGGAAGCTTGTGGATAAGGAAGAATGCTTCTATTGTCATAAGAAAGGACACTGGAAGAATGATTGCAGGGCCTGGAAGGCCAGAACACAGGAATTGAAGCAGGTTGCAGCTTCAGCTTCAGGTGTGTATGTTATTGAAAACTGTCTTTCAATAAACTCTACTTCCGGGGTATTGGATACCGGATCAGGATCTCATATCTGTAATTCTTTGCAGGCGTTGAGAAACCGTAGGGTTTTGAAGGCAGGTGACATGACCCTCAGAGTTGCGAACGGAGCTAGCATGGATGCTAAAGCCGTGGGGGACTATCACCTGGGAATGTCAGATGGACATGTTTTGGTTTTGCGTAATTGCTTTTTTGTACCCAACGCAACTTGTAATATCATTTCTGTATCTTTAGTTTCTAAAGAAGGTTATGAATTTGCGTTTGTAAGTAATGTTGTAAACATTCACCTTAATCAAGTTTTGATTGGGTCAGGTACATTGAGTAATGGTATATACGTATTGAACTAACCACAGATTTTCAATGTCCAGAATACACACAAAAGAAAGTCTCCAGAAATAAATCAGACTTTCTTGTGGCATTGTAGACTGGGTCACATCAATGAGAGAAGGTTGACTAAGTTACATACAGAGGGATATTTGAATGCGTTCGAATATCAATCGTATGCCACTTGTCAATCCTGTCTCAAAGGAAAGATGACAAAGACTCCGTTTACTGGACATGGAGTAAGAGCGAGCGAGCTCTTGGGACTCATACACAGTGACGTATGCGGTCCAATGTCTACACATGCCCGAAGCAGACATTCTTACTTCATTACTTTTACGGATGACTTCTCAAGGTACGGTTATGTCTTCTTAATGAAACATAAGTCCGAGGCCTTTGTTAAATTCCAGGAGTATAAGAATGAAGTAGAGAAACAGACCGGCAAAAGTATTAAGATTCTAAGATCGGATCGAGGTGGAGAATACTTAAGTGCCGAATTCCTGAATTACTTAAAAGAGAATGGTATTCTCTCTCAGCTTACTCCTCCATACACTCTGCAACATAACGGTGTATCGGAGAGACGGAACCGAACCCTATTGGATATGGTTCGGTCCATGATGAGTAACGCTGAGTTACCGCGATCATTCTGGGGATATGCACTAGAAGCAGCTGCATATCTCTTGAAAAAGGCTCCCACCAAGACTGTGCCTACCACCCCATATGAGATGTGGACTGGGAAGAAACCCTGTCTTAAGTATCTTAAGGTATGGGGATGTCCAGCTTTTGTAAAAAAGCAGCATGCGGACAAGCTTGAAGCACGTTCAGTACAGTGTAAGTTTGTGGGATACCCAAGGAACTCCAGGGGGTATCTTTTCTTTTCCGCTGAGGAACAAAAGGTTTTTGTTTCTCAGCATGCCCGCTTCTTGGAAACTGAGTTTTTGGAAACCCTGATAAGTGGGAGCACAATAGAACTGGAAGAAATTCCAGAACCACGGACTATTACTGAAAGTTTAGTGGAACCAGAGGGTTCAACAGAACAGGACATTCCTACGCCGCTCCGCAGGAGTAGTAGGCAGACTCATCCGCCCGAGAGATACTACGGTTTTCTCATAGACGGGGATAGAGAGGATTGCATCATAGATTATGATGAGCCTACTAGCTTCCAGCAGGCCGTTCAGAGCGTTGACTCAGTGAAATGGCTGGATGCAATGCGGACCGAAATGGAGTCCATGTACACCAACAAGGTATGGACGTTGGACATTGCTCCAGACGGGGTAAAACCCGTAGGATGCAAGTGGATCTTCAAAAGGAAGATTGGTGTAGATGGGCAGGTTGAGACCTATAAAGCTAGGCTGGTAGCAAAGGGTTTCCGTCAAAGACCTGGCTTGGACTATGACGAAACCTTTTCTCCAGTAGCCATGCTGAAATCCATTCGGATCCTTCTTGCCATTGCTGCCTTCCACGATTATGAGATCTGGCAAATGGACGTAAAAACCTCTTTTCTAAATGGAAATTTAGAGGAGTGTGTCTATATGGACCAACCAGAGGGTTTCATTCAGAGTGGGAGCAGCGGAAAGGTGTGCAAGTTGCTTAAGTCCATCTATGGACTAAAGCAGGCATCGCGGAGTTGGAACATCTGCTTTGATGAGACGGTCAAAGAATTTGGCTTTATCAAAAATCCAGATGAACCATGCATCTATAGTAGATTTGTAGCGAGAACTGTAGTATTCCTCGTTTTATACGTGGATGACATTCTCTTAATAGGAAATGACATTCCTATGCTACAATCTGTCAAGGGGTTCTTGTCACACAGGTTCTCCATGAAAGACCTGGGTGATGCCTCATACATTCTGGGTATCCGGATCTACCGTGACAGATCCAAGAGGATATTAGGACTTTCTCAGTCCAGGTACATCGACACCATACTGAAAAGATTCAGTATGGAAGATTCCAAGCGCGGTAACCTACCGGCTTGTCACGGGATCACCCTCTCTAAAGAGATGTCTCCCAAGACTGATTTGGAGAGGGATCGCATGTCTATTATACCCTACGCTTCTGCGGTAGGCTCTATAATGTATGCGATGTTGTGTACCAGACCGGATGTAGCTTATGCACTGAGTGTGGTAAGCCGGTATCAGTCAAACCCTGGGGAGAAACACTGGATAGCGGTAAAGAACATTCTCAAGTACCTGAGAAGGACTAAGGAGATGTTCTTGGTGTATGGCGGAAAAGACCTCCAGATCGAGGCCTTTGCTGACTCCAGCTTCCAGAGTGACAAGGATGATTCCAAGTCCATGTCGGGTTTTGTCTTTACCCTCAATGGAGGGGCGGTGTGTTGGAAGAGTTCCAAACAAGAAACCGTTGCAGACTCGACGATGGAAGCGGAATACATCGCTGCATCTGATGCCGCAAAAGAAGCTGTCTGGATGAGGAAGTTCTTGAAAGAACTTCAGGTGGTTCCGTCCATTGTTTATCCAATACCTCTGTATTGCGACAACAACGGGGCTATAGCTTTAGCGAAGGAACCCAGGTCCCATCAGAGATCCAGGCACATCTTGAGGCGGTATCACCTGATCAGGGAGATCGTGGATCGCCAGGAGATCGAGGTTCGGAGAGTCGCTTCAGAAGATAACACTGCAGATCCATTCACCAAGGCCCTGCCCCAGACTCAGTTCGAGCGGCTGATCGAGATGATAGGTCTTCGATACGCCAGTACATGGCCTTAGTGCAAGTGGGAGATTGTTAGTGTATATGCCCTAGAGGCCATTACTGTATCATACTGGTTTGTATATTACTTAATGGATGCTTGGGATATTCACCTTGTATATACAATCTTGCTCAAAATAGTAGTATGCTACTTGGTTTGTTTCTGCTTCAATGTGTACATGTGTTTATTTTTATATATCGCCTATACACATTAGTGGAGCCCTTAGGATCTTTGCTTGATTACCAGCGATGTGATGGCCGTCACACTAGTGGGGCTGGGTAATCTATAAGCACATCCTTATGCAGGTCCCTGGTCGCAGGACTATCGAGACAGGGCATCGATACTCCGGAGTAGACCAGCGCATGCGCTTCTCATCCCAGTGTGGGAGACGGTCTGTCCCACAGCCGTCAGTACGTCGTACTTGAGATAGTATGCTGGTGCTCGTTAGGTTACGGGTACACTGGACAGGACTCGTCGGGAACTGACTAGTTGGTATTATACCTATCGTCAGTTATCAGTTCCCAGGTGACATGAGTACAGCTTAGTCCGCTGACTTGACACTGTCACTCCGCCTCGAGTGTGTTCCCACTGTACTTTGATCACTACCCTACCACGGCTCAAAGGAGTCGTGCAAACAGGTAGTGGTTGGGTGCAGTCCCGATGCACTTGGAGGCAGTGACGGTTAGACAGGATTCGTCTCTCCCGGTATTGGGGGTTGACATCGCGCTGTGTCTAGGAGAGCCATTACACGAGTAGTCCCTGGCCAGGGCAAACGAGATATACTGGTAGGTTTCCAGTGTTATCTCAGGGTGTTTTGGGCTTCGCTCCGGCACGACTTGTACCGCTATTGGGGGACTGACGTTTACCGCCCCCTAGGCCCGCCATGCGATGTATCAGACGAACAGACCGGACTGTACGGAGAACGTCACACTCAGGCTCAGTAGGAGTTCAGATGGGTTTCACCTCGTCGGTCTTCTTGTCGGCACTACCTGGGGACCGTTACGCACAGCTAGTGCCGCTTGCGGTCTGTGGTTAAACCCACTGCCAGTGTAGTGTCGAGTCTTTAGAGTCCCACACAGAAAGCTTTGCGCCTTTAGGCAAAAGAGTAGAGGTCGCATGGTATTGCGACAGGTCGCATGGTTTTGCGACAGGGTTCGGTCACATCCGTGCACTTGTGCACGTACAGTGTCCGGACAGTTTACACTAGCGGGCTTTGGTTTAAGCCAGATCCTAGTGTACCTTTTGGGATTGGATTTATCCAGTGTGCATTCGTGTTCCTCGGAACGCGGATGCGGGTGTGTATGCACAGTTGACAGGGAGGCAGAGGCAGCGGATTCTCATTAGGGTTGTTGACAGTTGACCGTTGACTATTTGACTTTTTGCTCAACCCTAATGAGAATATGATATGTGATTAACTATTATACTAATTAAGTATTATGGTGACATGGTTGTTGACTTTTGTTGACTTGTTGACTTTTGTTGACTTGTTGACTTTGTTGACCGGTTGACTAGGCTTGACTAGTTGACCATCATGATAACCATAGCCATCATTTCATGGCAAATACTTTTACTTGCTTGCTCATTTGTGTAAAATGAGTGCATGAAATGATATGGTTATGGTTGCTTCAACCATCACATAAGACTTTTGTTAGTATGATGAGTTATGATTGCTTTGGATTATGAGAGGGTGAAAGACAAAAGAGAGCCTCATTCTTTCTTGCTCATTCTCTCTCTTGTTCTTGAGCTCTCCTTTTGCTCTCACCCTCTTGCTCATTTTCCCTCTCTTTAATCTATGGTTCTCTTGTCTCATGAGTTGAGAATCAAGAACCATAGATAAAATCCCATTCTAATTCTACTCTACTCATTCTAGTTCACTAGGTTTAGAAAACCAAGTGAACTAGTTTCTTCAAAGAACGAAGAAGGAGCTAATGGTTGGAGCTTTCAGGTGGATCTATCTTCGGCGTACGGAGACGACGAGAAGAAGCCGGTCCGGACCACCATCGGAGCTTGAAGACGAAGGAGTTCAAGACAAGCAAGGTATAACCCCCTAACCGAGTAGCTAGAAACTCATAGTTAGGTTGTTAGATAGATGTTTAACCAAGATCCGGGTTTTAGGTCCATGTTACCATCTTTAAGAAAATCGTTTTTTACCAAATTCCGCATTCCCGAAAGTACCGGGAGAGGTAGCATGGACTTACAGTGGTATCAGAGCCTAGTTAAACTCTATCTAACATGTTAGCAAGTAACTAGAAGATCGATCAAAGGAAAAGTCCCAAAAACGAACCCATGAATTTTCAACTTTCTGTCGATTTTAAAAGTGCTGGAAAACTTTTTTGAAATACACCTAAAATCGACTCAGGCTTTTTTTAAAGAAACTGCAAAAATTTGGGCCCCTGACTCGATCAAAGCGCCGCGGTTCCGCGGCGGGAGCACGCTCCCGCCGCGGAAACGCGGCCGAGTTGACTCGGTCAAGGGTTTTCTTTTCTACAGTTTGCTAATTGGGGTATTTTGGGATTTTTGGTATATATATTTTCAACCCAGATTTTCCAGAACGAAAATTTTATTTTGGGGTCCCGAAAATCCGTATTTTTGATCGAACTTCTAAAAGACTTAAGCTAACGGGTTTTTCTGTAATGTGATATTTGTATTGAACGTCTACTAATCGCTATATGTCGATTAGTGGGGGTTATACAAATCTGTGATCTGTATTGTTGCTGGAATGTGTATATGAATATGTTGGATTGTCGCGGGTGAATAGCCGGGGGGTTGTGAGACGAGAGTTTTCTTTTCTTTCAATTCATGTAAATTTGTAAATTGATGTAATAATTATTTGTATGGCCGCACAACCGGGTCGGGGTTGTAGCCGTCATTGTATAATTTCTTTTTACTGTTTTTGCTCCTAGGATAGACCCATGGAGGGGGTGCACAAACTACCGGGTATGCCGAAGTGTCGAGTGGCCTACTCATGGAGATGAGGGAGGTTACTACGCTTCGGGTACTTGGCGGGTAGTTTGCCGCACCCGTAGGGGTCTTGGGTGGGCTCTTGGCTATTCACCGCGACCGTGTAATCTGTCTTTTGTTACAGGCTCGTACAAATTACAGATTCCTAGTATATCCAATGTATTCATCTGTGATCTGAAATGTTTATCATTGCAGTATATCTATATATGATATTATTTAGGCGTTGCTTATGTTTTACAGACGCGCTAGCCCAGCCCCCGCTCTGTCGTTAGTTAAGTAACCTAACGGGTAATGACGGGGCCCCGTGGCGAATGCGAATGGCATAAGCGTACGTCATATTTTGGTTGTTTTCTGCAATGGTAGGATTAAATGATGGGACGCATTAAAAGAACTAATGCAAGAATATCACGCATTAAAAGAACTAATGCAAGATAATAAACCAAATTAAAGTCGCTGGAACACTTTCGAAAAACCACTCGGTTCTTTTCAAAACAACTTTTAAATGCGGAGCTTGAGCCACTCCTTTTAAAAGCTATCTCGTTCCATCGACCAAATCAAGTTCACTACGTTCACGGTTTTGCCAAAACCATTCGTAGCCCTCCGTCGTTTCGTATGAATATTCAATAGTATTCAAGCTGTGTTTGTTGACCTTCGTCAAGGCATAGTGATTGGTAGCTATTGGGTATTCATATGTAGCATAGATAGATGCGTTGGTTTGGAACATTCGCATTACCTTGTTGACCTTCATCAAGGGTATATACGGGTGGATTCAAATTAACCTGGATAATGACGGGCAGAACTTGACATGTGACTTATGATTTGTTGACCTTCGTCAAGGTCATAAGAGCATGGGGCAAAAAATCCACATCGGGAGTTTCATAAGTACTGAAACTTGCTAGATTTGCATACCATTTGGAGTGTGATGATTCTGGTAGGATTCCTTCAGTTTCGTCACGCAATGATATTTGGATCCCGATCCTACTGTGAGTATATGCTACTCCTCGGGAAATTTCTCACTAAACTATCAATGCTATAAACCTAGTAGGTGCCTAGAAAGGTGTTAGCGGGGCTACGCCCCCAGGGAAAAGAGGTTCTCTAATTAAGGAACTTCGCGAAAGCGTTGGAAAACCTCCCTCGAAGTACCGACACCGGCCTGGCTGAACGGTTAAGCAAGTATTGTGCGGTGGGATTGATCCCGGCTAATTCTTCCTTTATGGTTTGAGGAGGGTTCGAGAAACAGTGGGAGCCATCCTGTTTAGACAAACTAAAAACCACTCTAAACTTGCAAGAGCATCATGCTGAGTGTTTCTTCTTCTCTCTCCTAATTGCAGCGACCTAATCGACATGACTGGACTTAAGTTACTCCTAGATAAAAACAAACTGACAGGGCCAAACTACAAAGATTGGCTCAGGAATGTCAAGATAGCAATCATTTACGACAAGCTGGGGTATCTTCTTACCACCAAAGCTCCCCCTGTCCCTGGTCCAACTTCCAGCGTCGCGGATAAGGAAATCCGCAAGACTTGGGAGATTGATAGCGCGAAGGCCAAATGCCTCTTGCTTGCCTCGATGGACAACGAACATCAGAGGAGGCACGAGAATATGGACATGGAATCCATATTGCTTCATACAAAAGAACTGTATGGAGAGCAATCTCGTATCGCAAGATACGAAGCGTCGAAAAAGCCTCCACCGGCTCTGTCAACAGCCAAGGAGGAGACAATCTCCAAAGCTGACTTAGACGAATATATAGCTCAGCAGATACGAGTTCATCAGGCAACTGAGGCAGCCAGCCAAGTTGTCAAGACGGGGCGACCGTATCCAAGCTGGTACGATCAGATCAAGTACCCGCCGGGCTATACAATACCGAAATTCCATGTCTATAAGGAGACCGGCAATCCCCATCAACATGTTGCCCAGTTCAAGGCTCTTTGTGGCAACACCGGCGGCGATGATAAGCTCTTGCTTCGCCAATTCGTTGGCAGCTTATCAAAGACGGCATTTGAGTGGTACTCCGAACTCCCAAATGACTCCGTCAAGACGTTCGTTGAAATGGAGTTTCTATACACTCAGCGATTCGCGAGCTCCAGCGAACACACCCCGATAACGGCGTTGATTAATGCCAGGGTGAAACCAGGCGAGACGTGGGTCCAGTACGCTATACGCTGGCGAAACTTGTGGTCGAAATGCGAACAACGCATTGAGGAAGCACCCGCGGTGGGAATATTCGTGGGCACCCTAGATCCTCATGCAACTATCTCACAGTTCATGATATTCTTTAAGCCAACCTGTAAGTCGATGTGCAACACCCCACTACTTGCGGGGAGGCGTAAATATGAAAAACGATCTTGTTCTTTGCTTAAATATCGACTAACCGCGAGAATCGAAGCTAAACTATAACTAACAAGAAACCATAGAAATTCTAAACTAATATGTTAAGTGATTATACCTAAAGAACTGAATCCTTCGTCTTGTCGTTCTCCACGTCCTCTCCGGCCTTCTCTATATAGCAGAAGATCCACCCGAGAGCTTTACTACAAGCTTCACCTCAAACTAGAGGTAACTAGGTTTCTTAAAGTGCTAATCCAAGTAACCTAGGTGATATAGAGTTGGATTATGGATTAAGTAGTCTAATCTAATTCTTGATCTCAACACATGAGAGGGGAGGATTAGGGTTTGAAGAGAGAGAGCTTGAGGAGAGAGAAGGTGAGCATAAGAATGAGATGAGATAATGATGTATCATAATATATATCAAGCATCATCATTTATCCAATAAAAGAAAATAAAGGATTTACAACCATGCTTGATAAATATCAAAGGGTGATTCATCTCCATGAGTCATTAAGCATTTATGATGCATTAATGACATGGATGAATCACTCATATGACTCACTAATCTCATTTAATGCATATGCCACCTTAACCCCCAAGTCATCATCTTCTAGAAGCTTCTCGCGTAATTACGAGAACGCCCCTCCTATCCGTGAAAACATGAAAAAATTTTAGACTGTATAAATCCAATAACCGGATACTAGAAACTGGCTTAAACCAAAGCCGGCTAGTAAAAACTGTCCGGATGTCGTACGTGCGTAAACACACGTATGTGTCCGAACCCTTATCGTAAAACCATACGACCTCTATATCGTTTCGCCTGGAATAGGGAAACTCTCTGTGTGGGACTCTAATGACTCGACTACTACGCTGGCAGTGGGTTTAACCACAGACCGCAATCGGCACTAGCTGTACGTAACGGTCCCCAGGTAGATGTCGATAAGAAGGCCGATGAGGAAACCCATCCGAACTCCTACTGAGCCTGATGTGGCAATCTCTGTACAGTCCGGTCTGTTCGTCTAAGACTATCGCATATCAGGCCTAGGGGGAGGCAAGCGTCAGTCCCTTAATAGCGGTATAAGTCGTGTCGGAGCGAAGCCCATTACACCCTGAGAAACTACTGGAACCTACCAGTAAATCTCGCTTTCCCTGACCAGGGACTTTGCATAATGGCTCTCTGACACAGCGCGATATCAACTCCCAATACCGGGAGAGACGAATCCTGTTTAACCGCCACTGCCTCCAAGTGCTCGGGACTGCACCCAACTGCTACCTGTTTGCACGACTCCTTTAAGCCGTGGTAGGGTAGCAATCTAAGAACAGTAAAACACACTCGAGGTGAAGTAGCAGTGTCAAGTCTGCGGACTATGCTGTACTCATGTCACCTGGGAACTGTTAACTGACGACTGGTAAAAAACCTAACCAACAGTTCCCTGCGAGTCCTGTCCGGTGTACCCATAACCCAACGAGCACCTGTATACTATCTCCAGTACGACGTACTAACGGCTGTGGGATAGACCATCTCCCCAACTGGGATGAGAAGCGTGCACACTAGTCTACTCCGGAGTATCGATGCCCTATCTCGATAATCCTACGACTAGTGACCTGAATGAGGATGTGCTTGTAGACTACCCAGCCCCCACTAGTATGACTGCCGTCACAATGCTGGTAGTCAAGCAAGATCCTAAGAGCTCTATCAATACGTATACTCACATATTAAGATAGAAAAACCAAGTAACATACTACCATATTTAGCAAGACTGTTATATACATGTGAATATCCCGAGCTTCCATTAAGTAATATACAAACTAGTATGATACAATAATGGCCCCTAGGGCATATACACTAACAATCTCCCACTTGCACTAGGGCCATGTACTGGCGTATCGAAGACCGATGATCTCGAGTAGCCTCTCAAACTGAATCTGAGGTAGGGCCTTCGTGAATGGATCAGCAATGTTATCCTCTGATTTTACTCTCTTTACCTCGATCTCCTGGCGATCTATGATCTCCCTGATCAGGTGATACCGCCTTAAAATGTGTCTGGACTTCTGATGGGACCTGGGTTCCTTCGCTAAAGCTATAGCGCCATTGTTGTCGCAATACAGAGGTATTGGACCAACACTGGTAGGAACCACCTGATGTTCTGTGAGGAACTTCTTCATCCAGACAGCTTCTTTTGCGGCATCGTAAGCAGCTATGTACTCCGCTTCCATCGTTGAGTCAGCAACGGTCTCCTGCTTGGAACTCTTCCAACAGACCGCCCCTCCATTGAGGGTAAAGACATAACCCGACATGGATTTGGAGTCATCCTTGTCACTCTGGAAGCCGGAATCAGTAAAGGCCTCGATCTGGAGGTCTTTTCCGCCATATACCAAGAACATCTCCTTAGTCCTCCTTAGGTACTTGAGAATGTTCTTTACTGCTATCCAGTGATTCTCCCCTGGGTTTGCCTGATACCGGCTTACAACGCTCAATGCGTTTGCTACATCTGGTCTGGTACATAACATCGCATACATTATAGAGCCTACCGCAGAAGCGTAGGGTATAATCGACATGCGATCCCTTTCCAAATCAGTCTTGGAAGACATCTCTTTGGAGAGGGTGATTCCGTGACAAGCCGGTAGGTTACCGCGCTTAGAATCTTCCATACTGAATCTTTTCAATATGGTGTCTATGTACCTGGACTGTGAAAGTCCCAACATCCTATTTGATCTATCACGATAGATCTGGATCCCCAGAATGTAGGTGGCGTCACCCAGGTCCTTCATGGAGAATTTCTGTGACAAGAATCCTTTGACTGACTGTAGCATAGGAATATCATTTCCTATTAGGAGAATGTCATCCACGTACAGGACAAGGAATACAACAACTCTCCCTACAATCTTACTGTATATGCATGGTTCATCTGGATTTTTGATAAAGTCGAATTCTTTGACAGTATCATCAAAACAAATGTTCCAGCTCCACGATGCCTGCTTTAGTCCATAAATGGACATAAGCAGCTTGCATACTTTACCGCTGCTCCCACTCTGATTGAATCCCTCTGGCTGATCCATATAGACGCTTTCTTCCAAATTTTCATTTAGAAAGGCCGTCTTTACGTCCATCTGCCAGATCTCATAATCATGGAAGGCAGCAATAGCAAGAAGGACCCGAATGGATTTGAGCATAGCCACTGGAGAAAAGGTTTCGTCATAGTCCAAACCAGGTCTTTGACGGAAACCCTTTGCAACAAGTCTAGCCTTATAGGTTTCAACCTGTCCATCTACACCAATCTTCTTTCTGAAGATCCACTTGCATCCTACGGGTTTTACCCCATCTGGAGCAACGTCCAAAGTCCATACTTTGTTAGTGTACATGGACTCCATTTCGGTCCGCATTGCATCCAGCCATTTTACCGAGTCGCCGCTCTGAATGGCTTGCTAGAAGCTAGTAGGGTCGTCATTATCAATGACGCAATCTTCTCGATCCCCGTCTATAAGAAAACCGTAGTATCTCTCGGACAGATGAGACTGCCTACTACTTCTGCGGATAGACGCTGGTATGTCCCTTTCTTCTGAAACTTCTTGTTCTACCAAACTTTCAGTAACAGCTTGTGGTTCTGGAATTTCTTCCAGTTCTACTGCGCTCCCACTCTTCTGATTTTCTAAAAATTCAGTTTCTAAGAAGCGGGCATGACGAGAAACAAAAACCTTTTGTTCCTCTGCGTAGTAGAAGCAATATCCCATGGAGTTCTTTGGATATCCCACAAACTTACACTCTACTGAGCGTGCCTCGAGCTTGTCCGGATGCTGCTTTTTTACGAAAGCTGGGCATCCCTATGTCTTCAGGTACTGAAGATAGGGTTTCTTCCCACTCCACATCTGATATGGTGTGGTAGACACAGTCTTGGTTGGAACCTTGTTCAAAAGATATGCCGCTGATTCTAGTGCATAACCCCAGAATGATCACGGTAACTCAGCCTTACTCATCATGGAACGAACCATATCCAATAGGGTTCGATTCCTCCTTTCCGATACACCGTTGTGTTGTGGTGTGTATGGAGGAGTAAGCTGAGAGAGAATTCCATTCTCTTTTAAGTAACCTAGGAACTCGGCACTTAAGTATTCTCCACCTCGATCAGATCTCAGTGTCTTAATACTTTTGCCTGTTTGGTTTTCCACTTCACTCTTGTATTCCCGGAATTTCTCAAAAGCCTCGGATTTATGCTTCATTAAGAAGATATGTCCATACCTAGAGAAATCATCCGTAAAAGTAATGAAGTAGGAATAACCATCTCGCGCATGTGTAGACATTGGACCGCACACGTCACTGTGTACGAGTCCTAAGAGCTCGCTCGCTCTTACTCCGTGTCCAGTAAACGGAGTCTTTGTCATCTTTCCCATGAGACAAGATTCACAAGTGGCATAAGATTGATATTCGAACGGATTCAAATATCCTTCTCTATGTAACTTCGTTAATCGTGTTTCATTGATGTGACCTAGTCTACAATGCCATAAGAAAGCCTGATTTATTTCTGGAGATTTTCTTTTAAGTGTGTTCTGGATATTGAAAACCTGAGCTTGATTCAATACGTATATACCGTCATCTAATGTACCGGACCCAATCAGAACTTGATTTAGGTGGATGTGAATTACATCGCTTACGAATGTAAAGTCATATCCCTCTCTCAAAAGTGTGGATACTGATATGATATTACAAGTCAAACTAGGTACATACAGACAGTTACGTAGAATCAATATCTGCCCACTTGTCAAACCTAGGCGATATTCTCCCACGGATTCAGCGTCCACGCTCATTCCGTTTGCAACTCTGAGAGACAAATCACCTACCTTTATAACTTTACAGTTTCTCAAAGCATGTAAAGAATTACAGATATGAGATCATGCTCCGGTATCTAGTACCCAGGAAGTAGAGTTAATTGACAAACAGTTCTCAATTACAAACACACTTGAGGCTGAAGCCACAACATGCTTCGTATCCTGGCTACTGGCTTCCAAAGCCCTGCAATCCTTCTGCCAATGCCCGTTCCCACAACAATAGGAACATCCCTCCTTACCTACACCAAGTCCCGAAACTTTTGCTCTTCCCTTTCCTCCTACTTTACTGACACCGTATATCGGCTTTATAGAGGTCTTCTTCTTTTCACCCTTTGCTTTCGCCCTGGATGTAGTAGAAGAAGGTCCCCCATTAAGCAGAGCTTGTATCTCCCTGGTTTCTTTCAGGGTGTAAGTAGAGGGTGGGGACTGTGGAAATAAGTCAGCGTATGACCTGTTTCTCAACGTGGTCTCCAGGTCCTTGAGCTCATCAATATAGCTAGTCATCGTAAGGACGTCGTCCCCTATAGATGACCCGTCAGCCGACCTCGCTTGAATTAATTCGTTCGAGGCCTCATATCTTGTGATATGAGATTGCTCTCCATATAAATTTTGTTATGGGGAAAGATGGAAACTGAGTCCATCTTCTCGTGCTGCTTCTGGTATACATCATCAACTGAAGCCAACACGAGGCACTTGGCTTTTGCTTTAACCTTTTCCTTTGTCTGGCGGATATCCATATCCACGACGATGGAAACTGGACCTGGGACGGCGGGATCTTGAGTAGTAACAGGGTGGTCCAGCTTGTCATAGGCAATGGACATCTGGACAGACCTTTGCCAGTCATATAAGTTAGATTCGGTCAACTTGTTATCTAGATGTAACCTAGTCATGGTCACAAGGTCGCTGCAATGAGAGAGAGAGAAGAAAACACTTTAGCATGATGCTCTTGCAAGTTTTGATTGGTTTTTAATTTATCTAAACTGGATGGCTCCCACTGTTTCTCGAATCCTTCCTCAAAGCATAAAAGAAGAATTAGCCAGGACTATTCTCACTGTACAATACTTGCTTAACCGTTCAGCCAGGCTAGTGTCGGAACTTCGAGGGAGGTTTTCCAACGCTTTCGCGAAGTTCCTTAATTAAATAACCTCTTTTCTCTGGGGGCGTAGCCCCGCTAACACCTTTCTCGACACCTACTTGGTTATAGCATTGATCGTTAAGTGACGAATCTCCTGATAAGTAGCATATACTCACAGTAGGATCGGGATCCAAATATCATCGTATGATAATGTTGAAGGAATCCTACCAACATTCATCAAACTCCAAATGGTATGCAACACTAGCAAGTTTCAGTTTCTTTAGAAACTCCCGATGTGGATTTTTGCCCCATGTTCTTATGACTTTGACGAAAGCCAACAAATCATAAGTCACATGTCAAGTTCTGCCCATCATTATCTTATTAATTTGAACCCACCCGTACATACCCTTGACGAAAGCCAACAAGGTAATACGACTGTCCCAAACCAACTCATCTATCTATGCAACAAATGAATACCCCAGCAGCTACCAAACACTATGCCTTGATGAAAGCCAACAAACATAACTTGAATACTACTGACCATCCATAAGAAATGACGGAGGGCTACGACTGGTTTTGGCGAAACCGTGAACGTAGTGAACTTGATATAATCGAAGGAACCTGATAGCTTTTTAAAAGGAGTGGTTAAAGCTCCGCAATTAAAATTACTGCTCTTTTAAAAATAACCGAGTGGTTTCTTTTAAATTTGTTCCAACGATTCAACTTTGGTTTATTTTCTTTGCATTAAAATAATGTGTCCCATCATTTAACCTATCATTGCAAAAAACAACGAAAATACAACGTCCTCTTATGCTATCCGCATTTGCCACTGGGTCCCGTCATCACCCGTTAGGTTACTTAACTAACGACAGAGTGGGGGCTGGGCTAGCGCGGGTGTAAAACATAAGTGACGTCTAAATAGCTATCATATATAGATATTGTACATTCGTCTGACACAATAATAGGCATTCCAGATCTCATATGAACTTTATTGGATTTGCAAGCAATCCGCGTTTGTTTAGAGCCTGCAACAAAAGACGGATTACACAGTTGTGATGAGTAGCCATTACCCTACCGTAGACCCCTACGGGTACGGCAAACTACCCGCCAAATACCCGGAGTGAAGCGGTCTCCTTCAACAAAGTGAGTAGGCCACTAAACACTTCAAAGTACCCGGTAGTTTGTGCACCCCACCTTGGGTCTATCCTAGGAGCAAAAACAGTAAAATGAAATAATACAACGGTGGCTACAACCGCAACCTGGATGTGCCCCGCAAAATAATATTACAACATATTACAATTATATTGAATGAATGAATATAACAACCCATCTCAAACCCCGGCTAATCATCACAACAGTCCAATACAGTTCACATCCACAAACAGTAAAAACCATTACAGAAATGTGCAACCCCCTGCCAACCGACATACTAGCAGTTAGGGGAGGTTTACGAACACATTATACAATCACAGATATAATCATATTAGCAAACATCGTAAAATTTCGATCGAGCAAAACACTTTAGATTCTACTGCAAAACTTCTCTGTGCACCTGAGATCTTAGTAAAAAATAAAATATCCAGAAATATCACTGTTAACAAAAAGGGGTTACTGGAAAAATTTGGGCCGACTCGGCCCTAACTCGACCGCGGATCCGCGGTGGATCGCATGGATCCGCCGCGGTTCCACGGTGAGTTAGTCGAGTTGGGAGTCCAAATTTCTTCAGTAGCCCTATAATTTCATGCTTGTTAATCTGCAGGTCCCTGAAAAAATTTTAGGGCCTGTTTTAAAATCGACAGAAACTGTGTTAATACGATGATCTTTCCTGTTCTTTTTGCGTTCGAAATACTTACGACTTTGTAAATGAGTTAATTATTGTTTAGCGAGGCTCTGATACCACTGTAAGTCGATGTGCAACACCCCACTACTTGCGGAGAGGCGGAAATATGAAAAACGATCTTGTTCTTTGCTTAAATATCGACTAACCGCGAGAATCGAAGCTAAACTATAACTAACAAGAAACCATAGAAGTTCTAAACTAATATGTTAAGTGATTATACCTAAAGAACCGAGTCCTTCGTCTTGTCGTTCTCCACGTCCTCTCCGGCCTTCTCTATGTAGTAGAAGATCCACCCGAGAGCTTTACTACAAGCTTCACCTCAAGCTAGAGGTAACTAGGTTTCTTAAAGTGCTAATCAAAGTAACCTAGGTGATATAGAGTTAGGTTATGGATTAAGTAGTCTAATCTAATCCTTGATCTCAACACATGAGAGGGGAGTATTAGGGTTTAAAGAGAGAGAACTTGAGGAGAGAGAAGGTGAGCATAAGAATGAGATGAGATAATGATGTATCATAATATATATCAAGCATTATCATTTATCCAATAAAAGAAAATAAAGGATTTACAACCATGCTTGATAAATATCAAAGGGTGATTCATCTCCATGAGTCATTAAGCATTTATGATGCATTAATGACATGGATGAATCACTCATATGACTCACTAATCTCATTTAATGCATATGCCACCTTAACCCCCAAGTCATCATCTTCTAGAAGCTTCTCGCGTAATTACGAGAACGCCCCTCCTATCCATGAAAACACGGAAAAACTTTAGACTGTATAAATCCAATAACCGGATACTAGAAACTGGCTTAAACCAAAGCCGGCTAGTAAAAACTGTCCGGATGTCGTACGTGCGTAAACACACGTATGCGTCCGAACCCTTGTCGTAAAACCATACGACCTCTATATCGTTTCGCCTGGAATAGGGAAACTCTCTGTGTGGGACTCTAATGACTCGACTACTACGCTGGCAGTGGGTTTAACCACAGACCGCAAGCGGCACTAGCTGTACGTAACGGTCCCCAGGTAGATGTCGATAAGAAGGCCGATGAGGAAACCCATCCGAACTCCTACTGAGCCTGATGTGGCAATCTCCGTACAGTCCGGTCTGTTCGTCTAAGACTATCGCATATCGGGCCTAGGGGGCGGCAAGCGTCAGTCCCTTAATAGCGGTATAAGTCGTGTCGGAGCGAAGCCGATTACACCCTGAGAAACTACTGGAACCTACCAGTAAATCTCGCTTGCCGTGGCCAGGGACTTTGCGTAATGGCTCTCTGACACAGCGCGATATCAACTCCCAATACCGGGAGAGACGAATCCCGTCTAACCGCCACTGCCTCCAAGTGCTCGGGACTGCACCCAACTGCTACCTGTTTGCACGACTCCTTTGAGCCGTGGTAGGGTAGCAATCTAAGAAAAGTGGGACACACTCGAGGCGAAGTAGCAGTGTCAAGTCTGCGGACTATGCTGTACTCATGTCACCTGGGAACTGTTAACTGACGACTGGTATAAAACCCAACCAACAGTTCCCTGCGAGTCTTTTCCGGTGTACCCGTAACCCAACGAGCACCTGTATACTATCTCCAGTACGACGTACTGACGGCTGTGGGGCAGACCATCTCCCCAACTGGGATGAGAAGCGTACACACTAGTCTACTCCGGAGTATCGATGCCCTGTCTCGATAATCCTACGACTAGGGACCTGAATAAGGATGTGCTTGTAGACTACCCAGCCCCTACTAGTGTGACTGCCATCACAACGCTGGTAGTCAAGCAAGATCCTAAGAGCTCTATCAATACGTATACTCACATATTAAGATAGAAAAACCAAGTAGCATACTACCATGTTTAGCAAGACTGTTATATACATATGAATATCCCAAGCTTCCATTAAGTAATATACAAACTAGTATGATACAATAATGGCCCCTAAGGCATATACACTAACACAACCACGTTCCAGGCTCTGATCGACAAGCTGGCCCAGATGGACCAGATGGGTCACAGACCGTCTCCCCCGAAGCCAGAACCATGGAATGACAAGGGTAAAGGGAAGGCAATCTTCGTTGCGAACGCTCAGCAGCAACCCAGCGCCCCAAAGCTGGCAGATCAACTGGAAGAAAGACGGCGGTATTATAATGAGAAAATGAAGCGCCCCTACTCATTCCCGCGGGATAAGACGAAGAGGTTATTCGAGCTGGCGGTATGCAACAGGCTTATCAACTTGCCAAACCCAAGGCGACCGCCGTAACCCAGTGAGGTGAATAACCCCAATTATTTCCCTTACCATCAAATGGTAAGCCATCCGGTTGGGGATTGCTTCGTCTTCAAAGGATGGATTGAAGATCAATACTTACAGGGAAAGTTTGCGATGTCCGAGAAGTGGAAGGTGAACCCGCCACAACCGCACACTCCCAAGAAGACGGACACACCGGGGGCAACTTGTTCTTTCATTGAAGAAGCTCCATGGGAAATCGTGCTTTCAGGAAAAACCAAAAGAATGCGGAATGAGCTCCAGACGTGCCCGGCGATCAGGTGGAAGAACCCGCTGGAACCCCAGATCATTGAAGGGATGCTGAAGCCGCGCCTAACTCCAAAGACCAGTGGTGATGGCCCGAGCACTCACAACCAGCCGTCAAAATCTTCAAAGAAAAAGAAGAAGAAATCCAAGAAGCCCATGAAGCCTGGAGACAAGCGCACGGACTTGCAGAAATAGATTGACGCGCTGGAGGAATACAATCAAAAGGCGCGGACTCCCATCATACTCCAAGAGTTCCTCAACCACGTCTTTCAGGAGGAAGATAATGGAGAAAGCTCGTCGGATGAATCCGAGGGATATGTGGCGAGTTGTCATGTGATCTCCCACTCATTTACGGACGATGAAAAAAATCCTGGCACTGAGAAACTGGGGGCACAGCCTAAACCAGAACTTGTGTGGCCGACAGACGAAATGATCGACGCCTTTCTAGACGAGATTCGTTTGAAAAGTAAAGCCGATCAGGAGCGTGAGATGGCCGCATCAGAAGGAGCCAAACATAAGCGACTAAACGAAAGAGTCGAAGCACTCCCGCCAGATCAAAAGACATCCGATGCGGATAAAAACATATTCAAGACGAGGAAAAGGTTTGCCAAAGCCATGTCAATGGGAATGAAACTACCACCCTCGGAAGAAAACACGCTCAATGGGGCGGAGAGGCACCCTAATTACTGCTCATATCATCGGAAGATTTCATACTCCACTGAGGAGTGCGACGCTTTTAAGATATGGTTGCAGGGATATGTTGCTCACCGGCAACATTATAAGCGAATGAAACGCAGGACTCGTCGGGAGTAGAGAAGTACAACCGACAGGCACAAAAGAA
The DNA here is from genome assembly GCA_030015575.1 of Agapanthus africanus. NCBI lineage: Eukaryota > Viridiplantae > Streptophyta > Magnoliopsida > Asparagales > Amaryllidaceae > Agapanthus > Agapanthus africanus. Next base: position 265,915,718 of record CM057341.1, read on the forward strand.
CTACCGGCAACTGTTACACGGTCAACGCCGGAGAATCACAAGTTCTCACCTTTGGGAGCGACTCTGACGAAGAAATGGCTCTTGGCCCTCTCTTTAAAGAATCCATCTTAGAGAAAGAGGAAGAACCAGCGGCCTGCGAAAATATTCAGCTGCGCAATCGCACTCTTCCAGAAAAGAATCTCGGACCCGCGACTAGAAAAGATAAGGGAAAGGAAAAGGCCGCTGAGGATATCGCTTTAGATGACCAAGTCATGAAAGAACTGACTGCCAAGGACCCTCCTAGGAAGAGTAAGGTGGACTACAACATCCTAGCGCACCTGAGAAAGCTACCCTCACAGCTCAGCATTCTCGACACCCTCTTATTATCAAAAGAAGCGAGAGATTCATTAATCAAGGCGCTGCAAGAGCCTAAACAATTCCAAGCCTTCCTTGCTGAAGAAAGGATGAAGGATGAATTGGAAGAAGTGCACACGGCCGATATCACTTTCGGTGATGAGGACCTTCTCCTTGGGACGTGCGACCATAACCGTCCCCTATACGTCTCTGGATACTGCCACGATATCAGGATAGGCAAAATCCTGGTTGATAATGGATCCTCCGTCAATCTCCTTAATGTTCGGGTGTTGAAGAAAATCTGCATGAACGTCCAGCACCTCGCTCGTGATAAAATTACCATCTCCGGTTTTGACTCCCAGTCGTCACGAACTCTCGGATCTGTAATACTAACATTACGCTTCGGACTACTCGTCACGGACATCAAGTTTCACGTCATTGATGCCGAGACATGCTACAATGCTTTGCTCGGTTGTCCCTGGTTACATAAGTACAACATCATCCCTTCTACACAACATCAGTGTATGAAGTATTTCAAGGATGGTCTTGAGTATACCATAACAGGTGAGCTGAACCCGTTCTCCGTGAACGAAGTCCGCAAGTACGAAGATGCAAAGTACTTTTTGCCAGATTTCGAGGACACGGAGAGGTGTCGCAAACCGGAGAACAAAGCCGCCGCCGCCATTCCTGTTTTCGGGAGTGATACCGAAGAAGAAGAAGAGATAGTTTACGTTGGACCGTCTCGACGCAACAACCCGGGACCGTCCGCCCCCATATTGATCTTCGGAAGCGACTCGGAAGATGAAGTTAATGCTGTTTTCTCCAGTCGGCCGCCAATACAAGAATTCCCTAGTGATGATCAAAGTTTGCAAATTACCATGATTCCGCGGGAGCACTACAAAGATCTTGAAGCACTTGAAGCTTACAATGTGCAAGACCTGCAGACGTTTTACGTCCCTCCCGGGCGAAAAGACGAAAAGGCAATTCTATTCTACCGCTCTGAGGAAACCAAAGTGGAGAAAGAAATCTGGCACGGCGCAGATCCTACGCTTGACAGACTTCAGCCCATCCGTCTGCCCAGATATGATACAAAAGGCTTGAAGAGGCTGTTGAGGCGCCAGGGGATATCCTTCAAACAGACCGCTCGAAAGGCTAAGTTCTACAACAGGATTTAGGATGTCCCTGGGACTCAGCGCAAATTGCCCAATGGGAGAACGGAAACGCTTGGGCTTGGATATGTGAGATCCGGGAAACGGGAACGAGTCCACGGCAGCTATGCCATATATAACTTCGATGAAGAAGAGGATGCCCTGTCAGGAAATGCCGACCCCTTATCAAAACTAGATCCCGCAATCGAAATGCCGAGTCCGTCATTTGAAGAACGAATGGACAAGCTTATCAGGAAAGCAGGTCAAAAAGGTTCGAGACGACCATAATCGCGAAATGGCCATCTATGAAAAAGCCAGGACGCAACGTCTTCTTCAACAGGCTGCAAGAGACGAAGATGCTCCTCCCTGTCAACCTGCTGTGCAAAAGGCCCGACGCAGAGGCAAAAATAAGTCAAAGAGCGGAAAAGGGAGTCGACAACTACAACGCGGGATCAAAGAGTCATGTGATCAGGAATTGCGCGGGCCGGATCTGTCCTTCATGAAGAAGATGAGTCGAGCGTATTCTTTCCCTCAAGACAAGACGAAGAAGATACTTGATCTCACTTTAAAACATCGAATGATTACACTCCCGGAGTCTAAGCACCCTGAGCAAGCTAACGAGGTCTCTCATCCGAGCTATTGCTCTTATCACCGAGCCATAGGACACCCTACCGAAGACTGCTTCACCTTCAAGAATTGGGTCGAAGACCAGTACCAGCAAGGCGGGTTTGCTCTATCCAGTAGCTGGAGGGTAACGCCGTCACAAAAGCACGAACCCAAAGCCACAAGAGCAGAACCAGATCCACATCGGTCTTGGAAGCGAGCTCGTACCTGTCATATAATAACAATATCAAAAGGAGAGCCCGAGAATATGGATGACCTTCCTTGGTGCTTCGAAAACAATGACGACGAGGTGATCCCAGAATTTCTACCAGCGCTGAAAGAGCTGGAAGATGACATACATACTACTGCAGATAATCTCAAGAAGATTGAGTTGGGGACGGTAGACGACCCGCGACCGACATTTGTCAGCGAATTGCTATCGGAAGAAAGGGTGGCTGCATTAAAAGACGTGCTTATGCAGTATAGAGACTGCTTCGCATGGAACTATTCAGAAAAGCCAGGACTGGATCCAGAAATAGCTGTCCATAAATTGGCAATATCCCCGGACATCAAGCCAGTCAAACAAGCGCCGAGAAGAATGCGGCTCAAGCTTGAGATGAGCATCAATGCTGAAGTCAAGAAACTGATCGACTCTGGGTTTATCCGGGAGGTTCACTACCCTGATTGGATCGCCAACATCGTCCCGGTAATGAAGGAAAATGGGACAGTGCGCATATGCATTGATTTCCGGGATCTTAATAAAGCTTGCCCGAAGGACGATTTCTCGGTACCAGTCATCGAGCTGATGATAGATAACACGTCCACTCACGAGGTTTTCTCCTTCATGGACGGCTCATCAGGATACAATCAGATAAAGATGCACCCTGAAGACCAGAAGCATACCGCTTTCCGGACTCATCTAGGTATATTCTGCTACAAAGTTATGCCCTTTGGTTTAAAGAACGCCGGTGCCACCTATCAGAGGGCCATGACGAAGATTTTCGATGACCTCATACATGAAATCGTCGAATGCTATATCGACGACCCCGTGGTTAAGAGCAAATCGTACGAGGAGCATTTAAAGCATCTGAAGACCGTATTTCAACGCCTTAGACAATACAATTTAAAGATGAACCCTCTCAAATACGCATTCGGGGTGTCCTCAGGTAAATTCCTAGGATTCATCGTCCGGCACCGAGGCATTGAGATATATCCGTCAAAAATCAAGGCGATCATGGAAATGCCACCGCCAAAGACTCTCAAACAATTGCGGTCTCTCCAAGGAAAGCTCGCGTACATCCGGCGATTTATAGCTAACCTTTCAGGCAAGTGCCACCCTTACAGTCACCTGATGAAGAAGGGAACCCTTTTCGTCTGGGATCACAAATGCCAAGGCGCACTGGACGAGATCAAGCAGTACCTGCAGAACCCGCCGGTGTTGGCTGCTCCAGTCAAGGGAAAACCTCTTATTCTTTATACAACTGCCCTCGAAGGTTCCTTGGGTGCATTATGGGCACAAGAGAATGACCAAGGGAAAGAAAGAGCACTCTACTATTTGAGTCGAGTTTTGCTGGGGGCAGAAGGCAACTATTCCCCCATTGAAAAACACTACCTGGCGCTGATCTTTGCGATAACAAAGCTCCGGCACTATGCATTGGCACATGAAATCCGTCTCATATCGAAGGTGGACCCTCTCAAATATTTGATGTCGAAGGCCATATTGACAGGTCGGCTCGCTAAATTGGCCCTACTCTTGATGGAGTTTTCAATAACCTATCAGCCTCTTAAGGCAGTGAAAGGCCAAGCCATCGCCGAATTCCTCGCTGAGCATCCAATACCTGCCGATTCCCCTTTGAATTGCGAACTGCCAGACGAACACGCATTTGATGCGATTGACGGTAGTGGTACCCGATGGGAACTCTATTTTTACGGAGCGTCTTCCATGAAGAAGCGCAAACAAAACACGCCTATAATCAAATCGGAGGTAGGCCTCATCTTCGTAACCCCACTAGGAGGGATAATGCGCTTTGCTTTCTCCTTGACAGAGCCGAGATGTTAGTTATATGTATGCTCTAGAGGCCATTACTATACATAGGATGTATATTGTAGTGGATGCTTGGACATATATAGGGAGGACTTTCTTGCTCGACATGATAGTATGCTATCTGGTTGCTCTTTACCTTAACGTGTACACTAATTGTCTCTCTGTTACATGTTGGTAAAGCCCTTAGGATGTGTACTTGATTTCCTGGACTATGATGTGGATCATACTAGTGGGAACATGGTAGTCCATAAGTACATCCTTCAAGGTCCCTAGTCGTGGGTGTATCGAGACGAGGAATCGATATACCAGAGTAGACTAGCGTATACCTTCTCGACCCATACAGATGGGCGATGGATGATCCCATATCCATTGGTATTTGACATCAGAGAAGATATACGGGTGCTCAGTGGAGACTGGGTACACTGGACGGACTCGCCGAGAACTCCCAGATGGTATTATACCTCACGTCAGATGGCAGTTCTCTGGTAACACTAGTACAGGTTAGTTTGTAGACCCGAGATCGTCATAGAGTCTTGTGTGATTCCCAATGTGCTTTGATTTCCACCTTACCATGTCCAAGAGGACGTGCAAAACGGTGGTTTTTGGGTACATTCCCGAATCACATGGAGGCAATGAGCGATAGGAGGGGATTCGTCTCTCCCGGTATAAGGAGTTGATGTTGCGCTGTGTTCGATTGGCTATAACTGGAAATCCTGGCCAGGGTTGCTGAGATTTACTGGTAAGTGTTACCAGTAGTTTCTCAAACTGTTATAGACCTCATATCGACACGACTTATCGAGCTATTGGGGTCTGACGTTTACCACCCCTATGCAAGATATGCGACATATCAGATGACGAGACCGGACTGTACGGTAAGTGTTACTGGTTGGATTCACAGGAGTGTGAGCGGGCTTGCTCGTTGATCTTCTGATCGCTCAATACCCGGGTGGCCGTTACGTTTAGCAGACCGCTTGCGGCTTGTGGGTGCTTGATATGATCATCATCTGCTGCCGGCGTATTGACGAGTCTTTAGAGTCTTACACAGAGGTTTCCTGGCTCAAGCGAAACGAAATAGGAGCGCATATGAGATATGTGCAGGACCGAGAATAATAACAGTATTTGATACTGTATTCTATTCTCGCGATTTGTATCATTGGACGGTTATATGAGATATAACCGGGTTACCGAATCAAGTGTTGATTCGATACATTGATACACTTGTATTAGTCGGTTATTTGCAGTATGACCGGATCATTAAATCAAGTGTTGATTTAATGATTTAATGTATAATTATATATTTGATATATTACTTTACATTAACTAGTATTGGTTCACTTAAGATGGATTTTCTCACTTGATGTGCACATTGTATATATGGTATAGTTTTGTGCACTAGATTGTATCATGTTTGATGATACATGCAAACTTGGGTGTGTATGATTAAACCATGATTAAGTTAATGGTTAGGGTTTGTTTTACTTATTTATTTATTTCTTTTCATATATTTTTGGACAAGAAATGAAATGGTTGCTTCTTTTGTTTTTTTGTTGAAGCTTCATGAAGCTTTGAAAGCTTGACCATTTTGTTTCTTTCCTTAACCCTAACCATTTACTTAACCCTAGTTTATTCTCTACACTTGTTAACTCACCCATGGTTGCTAAATGATAACTATCACTTCATTTTCTTTTTGAAAAAGCATTATCATTTTCTTCTTCTTCTTCTTCTTCTTCAAGAAGAAAGAAGCTTGCTAGCTTCAATGGTGACTTGAGAAAAAGAGTGAGAAATCCAATTCTAAAGTGAACCTACTTCCTATTTCTTCATTCTCTACTACTTGCCATGTAGTATAGGGTGTTTTCTTCACAAGTTTCATGACCTGGTGAAGTTGGAGCTTGATCTTGAGTTGCCTCGACGTAGATCATCTTCGGCATCGAAGTCGACGACCTAGCCCGATCATTTCTTTGACGAAACCATCGCTAGAGTCCGGGATCCGATGATTGCGGCGGAGGGACATCATCACGGAGCTAAGGAAGTGGAGGACCGGATCTACAAAGGTTGTAGTCTCTTTCACTTTAGAGTAAAGTTGTTTATTCGCATTTGTTTTCGCCTATTCTCTAGTTAACGATCTAGTTTAGGGTTTCTCGGCACCGGAAAAATTTGAATTTGGCATGGTTGATGCCTTGTGAGACCTCTTGAGTGTGCCTAGGAACCCTACACGAGGACGAACAATGAAGCTGAATACGAAGCTTTGATAGCAGCCCTTGAGATCGCCATCGACATGGGAATTGAAAACCTCCTCATATATGGAGACTCTCAACTGGTCGTTAGCTAAGTGAACGGCGACTACCAGACAAGCAAGCCAGAGCTGGTGAAGTATGGCGACAGAGTACAGCGATTGCAGACTCAAATTCCCTACTACATGCTAGAAAGCATACCGCGTGCGGAAAATAGCAAGGCGGACGCGTTAGCCAAGCTCGCTAAAGAACTGGCTGATGAGAACCTCGATGACGTCAGAATCGTGGTACAAAGCCGTCGGGTCCTCACACCGGCGGAAATATCTCCGGAATCATCCGAAGAAAAGGGAGCGACTGAGCAGACGACCCTGCAAATAAAAGACCAAGAAAAGGCTGGAGATTGGAGAGAAGTCTTCATAGACTACTTCAAATCCCGTCGAACGCCTGAAGATGCGTCCTCAAGGCATCGGCTTGTGAAACGAGCTCTGTCCTTCGCCTTCGTCAATAATACTCTATACAAGAGGTCATTTGATTCTCTGTGGTTGAGATGCTTGGGACCTGACGAAGCGAAAAGAGTCGTTCAGGAAGTTCACGACGGACTCTGTGGTTCTCACCAAGCAGGCCCGAAGATGAAGTTGAAGATTAAACGAATGGGCTACTATTGGCCCACGATGATTCAGGACTGCCTCGAATATGCGAAGCAATGCCACTCATGCCAGATTCATGGAGACTTTATCCATCAGCACCCGAATCCTCTACATCCAACAGTGGCTAGCTGGCCGTTTGAAATGTGGGGAACTGACATAATCGGCCCCATCGAACCGGCATCGTCCAGAGGACATCGTTTCATCCTAGCGACCACTAATTACTTCTCCAAATGGGCAGAAGCAGTACCGTTGAGGGAAGTGAAGACGGAGAATATCCTCCATTTCTTCAAGACGCACGTCATTTATCAGTTTGGAACGCCAAGACGGATCATCTCCGATAATGGGCCAGCCTACAGAAGCCACAAGATCAGCCGCTTCGCACGACAACACAACATAGACTGGAGATATTCCTCAGTTTATAATCCGCGAGCTAACGGTCTAGCTGAGGCTTTCAATAAGACCTTGATGAAGATCGTAAAGAAGACGATGTCCCGAAATAAGAAGGACTGGCACAAGAGATTACAAGAAGCTCTCTGGGCATATCGAACTACGTTCAAGACGGCCACGAACACGACGCCGTACGCGTTGGTATCCAGTACAGAAGCGGTACTTCCCCTCGAGATAGAGCTACCTTCTCTACGAGTGGCAGTCCACTACGAGCTGACGGACGAAGAAAATGCTCACCTTCGGCTTGAGGAGCTTGACGCCCTTGATGAAACCCGGCTCATAGCGCAACAAAATCTAGAGGCTTATAAAGCAAAGATGACGCGCTCATATGAAAGATTAACCAGGCCGAGGACATTCCGCCAGGGCAAACTCGTGCTAGTTGTCAAAAGACCTATGATCCCCAATCGCGCCAAGCGGGGAAAATTCGAGCCGGACTATGAAGGCCCGTACATAATAGACAAGGTCTACCAGGGTGGAGCCTATCTACTCATGGATATGCACGGTGAAAGGCCTTTCAAGCCAATAAATGGTCGCTTCCTGAAGAAATATGATTTATGGCATCTTCGGAGAGGTAGACGGATAAAACCAAATAGTATCTGCCCCGAATCTCAGTGCCAGGACCCAGCGGTCCTATACGCCGCCGTTCGGAGGGGAACAGATTCTGGGTCCTGGCACTGAGATTCGGGGCAGATGCTATTTGGTTTTATCCGTCTACCTCTCCGAAGATGCCAAGTTGATTTATGGCACCATGTATCGGAGGTTTAGACGGATGCGACCGATGTAGCAGACTTCGTCAGATTCCCCCTCGATTGAGGGGTTTTTGATTGTGGGGACGCTCTTCCCTGCAGACGCAAGCCCCTGCAGTTAATTACGCTACCGTATCGCGGTAACCACTTTCTCCTTCTCCAGAATTTCACTTCGTGTCATGTGTGTTTGTTTTGTTTGTGGTTGCCCGTGGATTGTATACGGAGACTGAGTAATGCCGTCGCCCGTAGGACGTGGACTAGTCCAAATCCGTATTTACTTAGATTTGGGTTCGGTGTTTTTTAGTTTAAGGATACGTTAGTCGCGTTGCGGCTAAGATCAACTTAAACGTTCGTTAAGGATACGTTAGTCCAATTTGAGACTAAGATCAACTTAACGTGATAATCCATTTAATATCTGGCCATCGGGACTCGTCACCTCTCTAACGTCGTTGAAGGATTACAACGGCAGATGTCAGAGGAGTTCAGAGATGTACCCTTGAACCAAGGTTGATTTGGAGCTTTATAGTCCGTTTGAATGTTTAAGGATACGTTAGCCGTGTTTGGGGGGGCTAAGATCAACTTAAACGAGATCGTTTAGATCCGGCAAAAGAGCATTTGGAGGCTCTATTGTTCCAGTTTAGGGACGTAGTGGTCTATAGATGGTTTAGGGACGTTGCGGTCCATGCTCCAGTTTAGGGACGTGGTGGTCCATGTTCCAGTTTAGGGACGTGGTAGTCCATATTCCAGTTTAGGGACGTGGTGGTCCGACATTAGTTTAAGGACGTTTCGGTCCGATATTAGTTTAAGGACGTTTCGGTCCAACATTAGTTTAAGGACGTCTCGGTCCGACATTAGTTTAAGGACGTCTCGGTCCGATATGTGGTCGTCGGGACCCGTCACCTCTCTGCCGTCGTTGAAGGATTACAACGATAAGTATCAGAGGAGCTCGGAGATGTACCCTCGAACCGGATATAAATTAATTTAAAAGAGCAGTCGTGCTCAGTCAATTTAATTTAAGGACTTATGGCTAAAATTGGGCTAAGTCCAGCTTCAATATTTTTTTGTCTTCGGCCTGTTCTAGGGCTTTACCCCTTTTTAGTAATGCACTGCATTATTCTTGTTTTGATTGGGCTCTGCCCTTTATAAATGATGCAGAGCATCTATTTTGTTTGGGCTCTGCCCTTTTTAAAATGCATAGCATATTTGATTGAGCCTGTTAGGCCTTTTAATTGGGCTCTGTCCCTTTTCTTTATGATGCAGCGCATCTGTTTTAGTTTGGGCTCTGCCCCCTTTTTTTTTAAAGTAATGCGTTACATTTTATTAGGCCCGTTAGGCCTTCTTTAATGGGGCTTGGCCCTTTTGTAAGCAATACAGTGCATTTGTTTGGCGCTTTGCGCTAAGTAATGAGCGCAAGCTCATATGATGATGACACGTGTCATGCTCTGGTGAGCGCAAGCGCAACAGCGCAGTGCGCTGCACTATTGCGCTGCTGACATGTGGCGCGCTCTGGTGAGTTGCGCCAATTCCAGAGAGCAAAGCTCTATTTCAAGAGCGCAAGTTGTTTTACAGCTGACACATGGCGCTCTCTCAAGAGCGCAACAGCGCAGTTTGGAAGTGCAAAGCACTAAGAATCTTTTAGATTCAAGAACAGGAGTGCAGAGCACTATTTAATTTCTTGATCTAATTTAAATCAAAGAAAATAAATTTTTCTTTTTTGTTTCAGGAACCAGAGGTTCATAAAAAAGTGCAAAGCACTACTTTTTCTTTTTATTTAAAAATTATTGATCTTGTTCTTAGATCCATAATCTGTCCAAAAGAGAATTTTCTCTTTTTCCTAAAGGTTTTTTATCTTTTGTTGTTCTTGAGGAATTCTTCAAGAGTTCTCTTCTCTTTTTCTTTTAGCAAGATGTTCCTTCTTTTAATTGAGGCCTAGGGTCCTTTTTATAGTGCCCATAAATTAGTTAAATTTGTTAAAGAGATCTTTCTCTGAGTGATTTGGGGAATTTTCCCCACCGTTGGATCATTGATCCAAGGGCTTCTGCTTTGCAGAAGAAAATCTTCTTGTTTTAACAAGAACAGAGAAGATTTCTTGGAAATTTAATTCTGTTTGGCGCAGATGCCCCAGCGCGTGACACGTGTCGCGCAGCGCAGAGCGCAGCGCAACTGCGCTAGCGCATCTGCGCTGACACGTGTCGCGCAGCGCAGAGCGCAGCGCAACTGCGCTAGCGCATCTGCGCTGACACGCGTGCAGCGCAACTGCGCTAGCGCATCTGCGCTGACACGTGTCGCGCAGCGCAGTGCTTGCGCAGCTGAAGCGTTGCTTCATTTGTTATTAAATTTTAAATTTTCAAAGCAGAGCTTTGCTCTGATTGGGGGAAGATGAAGCGTTGCTTCATCTCCCGCCTCGGAATTTGAACAGAGCTTTGCTCTGATTGGGGTGAACAAATGCCCCCCCACCGTTGCGCTTACGTGGCCCCAAACGTGAGCACAACTGTGGCGGAATTCCAACTGCCGCGACAACTTTTGGAAGTCGAAGAGGCACTTGATGCCTATAAATAGGACCTTTGGTCCCCCACAGATGCTTATCATCTTTCAGATTTCATTTTCAAAAAACTTCAGAGCTTTGCTCTTGCCTTCAAGAACTCCTGAGCTTTGCTCTCTTTTCCAAAGTTTTTAGAAAAACTTTAGGTAAAATTGATTCTTAGATTAAATTAACTTTAATTAATCTTAACCGGCAGAGCTTTGCTCATTTTCAAAGTTAGAAACTTTAGGTAAAATTAATGTAAATCAAATTAATTTAAATTAATCTCAGTCAAAGAGCTTTGCTCTCACAGATCTTTTGATCTAAAGAGATCCCCATTGGGGTTTCATAAACAGAGCTTCGCCCTCAAAAAGAAAAACTTATAGATCTGCAGAGCTTTTGTTCATGGGTTTTAATCTCTGAACTGAGCTCTGCTCTCTAGGAATTTAGCCCTCTATGTATATTATTTTTCTTCTATCGCTAATCTTCCTGTGGTATTTCCTCCAGGCATAATGGCGGTGCATCTATACAGTTTGCACGAGTTCATCACCTATGACGACATCCGCGCACAGGGTCGTCAATAAAACCAGGAGTTTACAGACGCTGAATGTGCAGAAGTCATGAGTCGTCTGAACGCAAGCGGTGGTTGGCTGTTGCCTCGTCGTTCGGCCCTTTTGAAAATCGTGTTGGGAGCCATATGGAGAGCACTTCCGGGTCTTCATGAGGCCTTACCGCTCAACGCGCTGGATGATGCCGAAGACAAGGTGCATTCAGTGTACCTGACAGGGCTGATTTCAAAGAAACGACGGAACAGCCTTATTGACATCCTACACCAAGTCTTCCAGCAGACGACGATAGTTGCTGCTTATCAAAGGCCAGGAGGGCTCGCCGATGATCTCGATACAGAGGAGCGAGAAAGACTGCGCATAAGAATAATTAGAAAGGCCAGAAGAACTCTGGATGGCCTTACTTTTGATTTCCTCAATCCGTGCCCCGGATCTGAGGTTATACCGTTGTAATAATTTGAATAATGTTTCTTATTCATTGCTCTTGTGATTGTAAGAATTCTTAACAATATGAATGGAAACCCTCCTTTTTTTTTATTTCAGCTTGTCTTATTTCTCGTCCTGAGTCTTCTGCCCATGCATAAATGAATGCGTCTCGAACGCCTGATCAAATATAAATCGGATGTTCTTTATGTTGCTTTCTTCTTTTTCTTATTATCGGCATGCTATCTTAATAAACATGGTTGACGGATAATAGAGTACGCATCTTGACTTTCTTAAGAAATAGCGATGGCTTAGGCCGCAGATTCAGATCTGCTGTCTAAGACTTTTCAACTCTATAAGCCGTGAGGGTCTCATAGAGACTTTTCTCCCTACGGATCGAGAGGATCTCGTAGGTGGGTTTTCTCCCTAGGAATCGTGGGGATTCCTAAGTGTGGTTTTCTCTTATAAGTCGTAAGGATCCTATAAGAGAATTTTCCCTCTTACGAGTCGAGAGGATTCGTAAGCGGTTGTTTCCCTCCTTGTCGAAAATCGACTTTGGAGAGTGAGACCCGTGAATGGTATGCAAGAGACCATTTTGGATTGACTTGCAGGGCCCCATTGCTCAAGAAGCAAGCTTTTCAATCCTTGCTGTCTGAGACTTCTTCTTACAAATTGAGACGAATCGGGGATTTGCTTGCGGAGAGGGTGGTGGCTCTGCGAGTTGACATGAGTTAAGAAGCTCTCGTCACGGAGTGTTTGTATCCGTGAGTCGAGGAGTTTGCTAGGGATTATTTGTTTCCCAAGCGCCAAGGATTATTTGTTTCCTTGGGGTTTGAAACGAGTCGAGAATTCCCACGAGGGCACTGGTGGCTCTGCGGGTCGACACGGATCAGGAGGCTCTCGTCAAGGAGTGTTTGTATCCGTGAGTCGAGGAGTTTGCTAGGGATTATTTGTTTCCTAAGCGCCAAGGATTATTTGTTTCCTTAGGGTTTGAAACGAGTTGAGAATTCCCACGGGGGCACTGGTGGCTCTGCGGGTCGACGCGGATCAGGAGGCTCTCGTCAAGGAGTGTTTGTATCCGTGGGTCGAGGAGTTTTCTAGGGATTATTTGTTTCCCAAGCGCCAAAGATTATTTGTTTCCTTGGGGTTTGAAACGAGTCGAGGATTTCCACGGAGGCGCTGGTGGCTCTGCGGGTCGACGCGGATCAGGAGGCTCTCGTCAAGGAGTGTTTGTATCCATGAGTCGAGGAGTTTGCTAGGGATTATTTGTTTCCCAAGCGCCAAGGATTATTTGTTTCCTTGGGGTTTGAAACGAGTCGAGGATTTCCACGGAGGCGCTGGTGGCTCTGCGGATCGACGCGGATCAGGAGGCTCTCGTCAAGGAGTGTTTGTATCCGTGAGTCGAGGAATTTGCTGGGATTATTTGTTTCCCGAGCGCCAAGGATTATTTGTTTCCTTGGGGTTTGAAATGAGTCGAGGATTCCCACGGAGGCACTGGTGGCTCTGCGAGTAGACGCGGATCAGGAGGCTCTCGTCAAGGAGTGTTTGTATCCGTGAGTCGAGGAATTTGTTGGGAAGGCATGGTTCCCTCTTTGTTTATGCCCTTGGATTGTATACAGGGATCGATGTGATCTTAACTGTAGGGCAAAAGTTTTATCATCATTTTTTTTTGTTTTATCTCCGCGATGCTCTATCATTTCAGCTTTATATCGCAAAGGTCAAAATTGCCCAATCATTTCGGCTATTTTTCGCTGTGCCCAATCATTTCGGCTGTTTATTTCATTTTTACTCGCTGCTTTTTATTGCGAGTTGCCCAATCATTTCGGCTATTTTTATTTTTACTCACTGCTTTTTATTGCGAGTTGCCCAATCATTTTGGCTGTTTATTTCATTTTTACTCGCTGCTTTTTATTGCGAGTTGCCCAATCATTTCGGCTATTTAGCATGCATACATTTTTACTTGCTGTTTTTATTTATTTCAAGTTTTCCTATCATTTCGGCTATTTCGTATGCATGTGCGGCCTATTGGCTTTTCGCCGTAAACCTGAAATTAGACGTCAATTTCGGCATCAGCACCGCTACAACTGGGATATTACCAGGAGCGAATCATCATTTGCCTCTGTCGATGTCGACCAAAGGTGTCTTAGCGAACAGGGTTAAGGTCCTGTCGACTAAGGCTTTTGACTTCATGAGCCGTAAGGGTCTCACAAAGGTATTTCTCTCTACAAGTCGTGAGGATCTTGGAGGTGTATTTTCTCCTTAGGAATCGTGAGAATTCCTAAGTGTTTGTTTCTCTGTAAGTCGTAAGGATCCTACAGGAGGGTTTTCTCCTTGTAAATCGAGAGGATTTTCAAGGGTTGTTCACCATGCGAACGTATCCCCAGTCTCGGATGGGACTTAATTAGGGAAATGTTTATTCGCGCCCGTGGATTGTATACAAGGGCCAGTATTGAGCCACTTGTAGGGTAATATCGGAAGTTGTGGGGGTTGCTTAAGCACAGGTTTAGGTCTCTGTAACTTAAGACTTTCAAATCTTACGAGCCGTGAGGGTCCCATAAGAGCGTTCTCCTTACGAGTCGTGAGGATCTCGCAAGTGTATTTTCTCCTTAGGAATCGTGGGGATTCCTAAGTGTGTTGTTCCCTTGTGAATCGTAAGGATCTCACGCGGGTGGTTTCTCCTTATAGGGTTGAGAGGACCCTACAAGTGTTTCTTAGCGAGGTTGCGCCCTTTCGGGTTTTCACAAACACTCGCCGGTAGTCCTGCTGTTTTTACTCACGGAGCCCTCTCGGGTTTTCATCCGTGCCCGTTTTGCTTATGGACATACCGTTTTTTTTTTATATTCTTTTTTATTATTATTTTTTTTATTATTATTTTTTTTTACGAGGTCGCGCCCTTTCGGGTTTTCACGAACACTCGCCGATAGCCCTGCTGTTTTTTACTCACGGAGCCCTTTCGGGTTTTCATCCATGCCCTTTTGCTTATGGACATACCGTTTTATTTTATTTTATTTTTATATGTTTTTTTTTATATCTCGTCAGCCTAAAAGATGCTGCGGTAGTAGTTTAAAGACGTTTAAGGACATTTCGGTCCGCTATTAGTTTAAGGACATTTCGGTTCGACATTGAGAGGTTGGCTACTACTTATAAAACTTGAGCTTAAGAAGATAGCGAGCGGACATGGTCGTCGTCATCTATCATTGACCTAGGCTGTGGCTCATTAAGCGTAGTATTTCTTCAGGAAGCGACCGTTTATCGGCCTGAAAGGCCTTTCACCGTGTATGTCCATGAGTAGATAGGCCCCACCCTGGTAAACTTTATCTATGATGTACGGGCCTTCATAGTTTGGCTTGAATTTTCCCCGCTTGACGCGATTTGGAATCATAGGCCTTTTAACCACTAGCACGAGTTCGCCTTGGTGGAATGTCCTCAGTCGGGTCAATTTTTCGTATGAGCGCGTCATCTTTGCTTTATAAGCTTCCAGATTTTGTTGCGCTATGAGCCTAGTTTCATCAAGGGCGTCAAGCTCCTCAAGCCGAAGGTGAGCATTCTCTTCGTCCGTTAGCTCGTGGTGAACTGCCACTCGTAGAGAAAATAACTCTATCTCGAGAGGGAGTACTGCTTCCGTACCGAACACCAACGCGTACGGCGTTGTGTTCGTGGCCGTCTTGAATGTAGTTCGATATGCCCAAGGAGCTTCTTGCAGTCTTTCGTGCAAATCTTTCTTATTACGGGACACCGTTTTCTTTATGATTTTTGTCAATGTCTTGTTGAAGGCTTCAGCTAGTCCATTGGCTCGCGAGTTATAAACCGAAGAATATCTCCAGTCTATATTATGCTGTTGCGCGAAGCGACTGATCTTGTGGCTTCTGTAAGCTGGCCCGTTATCGGAGATGATCCGTCTCGGAGTTCCAAACCGATATATGACGTGCGTTTTGAAGAAGTGGAGGATATTCTTGTTAGTTGTATGTATGCCCTAGAGGCCAGTATTGTACAGATTATGTATATTATATTGGATGCTTGGACATATATAGAGATGACTTTCTTGCTCGACATGATAGTATGCTATCTGGTTGCCATTTATCTTAACATGTACACTAGTCTCTTTATACTGTCTTATAGTTACATGTTGGTAAAGCCCTTAGGATGTGTACTTGACTACCTGGACTATGATGCAGATCATACTAGTGGGGACATGGTAGTCCATAAGTACCTCCTTCAAGGTCCCTAGTCCTGGGTGTATCGAGACGG
Source organism: Agapanthus africanus (assembly GCA_030015575.1). Lineage (NCBI taxonomy): Eukaryota > Viridiplantae > Streptophyta > Magnoliopsida > Asparagales > Amaryllidaceae > Agapanthus > Agapanthus africanus. The sequence continues at coordinate 265,931,675 of CM057341.1, forward strand.
GGCATCGATATGCCAGTGTAGACTAGCGTATACGCTTCTCGACCCATGTGATGGGCGATGGATGATCCCATATCCATTGGTGTTTGACATCAGAGATGGTATACGGGTGCTCAGTGGAGACTGGGTACACTGGACGGACTCGCCGAGAACTCCCAGATGGTATTATACCTCACGTCAGATGGCAGTTCTCAGGTGACACTTGTACAGGTTAGTCTGTAGACCCGAGATCGTCATAGAGTCTTGTGTGATTCCCACTGTGCTTTGATCTCCACCTTACCACGTCCATGAGGGCGTGCAAAACGGTGGTCTTTGGGTACAGTCCCGAGTCACATGGAGGCAATGAGCGATAGGAGGGGTTTCGTCTCTCCCGGTATTGGGAGTTGATGTTGCGCTGTGCTCGATTGGCCGTAACAGGTAAGTCCCTGGCCAGGGCTGATCAGAGATTTGCTGGTAAGTGTTACCAGTAGTTTCTCGACCCGTTACGAGCCTCACATCAGCACGACTTATCGGGTTATTGGGGTCTGACGTATACCACCCATAGACTTGATATGCGACATATCAGGCGAAGAGACTTGACTGTATGGTAAGTGTTACTGGTCGGATTCGCAGGAGTATGAGCGGGCTAGCTCGTCGATCTTCTGATCGCTCAATACCCGGGTGGCCGTTACGTTTAGCAGACCGCTTGCGGCTTGTGGGTGCTTGATATGATCATCATCTGCTACCGGCGTATTGACGAGTCTTTAGAGTCCTACACAGAGGTTTCCTGGCTCAAGCGAAACGAAATAGGAGCGCATATGAGATATGTGCAGGACCGAGAATAATGCGTGTATGTGATACCGCATTTCATTCTCGCGATATATGTTTCGATTGGTTATATTCGATATGACCTAGTTATCGAATCATTGATTCGATAAATCGATGCATTGAATACTAGTCGGTTATGTGCGACATGACCGGATCATTGAATCAAGTGTTGATTTAATGATTTAATGTATAATTATATATTTGATATATTACTTTGCATTAACTAGTATTGGTTCACTTTAAACGGATTTTTCTCACTTGATGCACATTGTATATGTGATATGCTTTCGTGCACTTTTATGTATCATGTTTGATGGTACTTGACCATATTGTTAAGTGTATAAAATTAATCCATGGTTAATATGATAATTAGGGTTTTGCATTTTCATTTATTTATTTATTTATTTATTTATTTATTTGAAATGAGTTATGATAAGAATGGTGGCTAAGTTTGTTTTATATTGAAGCTTCATGAAGCTTTGACTTTGCTAACCATCCTTATCTTCATGCTTAACCCTAACCCATCAAAGTGACCATGGTTAATTCTCTACACTTAACCCTAGTTCAAGTTATGATAAGTATTTGATTTATTTTTATTTTTAAGATAAGACTTATCATAATCTTTTCTTGAGCTCATCTTCTTCTTCTTCTTCTTCAAGCTTTCTACTCCAATGGCAACTTGAGTTTTAGTGAGAGAAATCCAAATCTAAAGTGAACCCACCTCCTATTTCTTCACCCTCTACCTCTTGCCAAGTTGTTTTGGGTGTTTACTTCACAAGTTTCACAAGTTTGTGAAGTCGGAGCTTGAGTTTGTGCAACCTCGACGTAGATCGTCTTTGACACAAAGCCGACGACCTATTCCGCTTGCTTTCCCGATGAAGCCGATGATCGAGTCGAGGATTCATGATGGACAGCGAGAGGACGCCCTTGCGGAGCCGTGGAGGTGGATATCCGGATCTACAAAGGTTGTAATTTCCGTATCACAGTAGTTAACTGTTAACTAGCTTTTAGTTTCGCCTAGAATTCTAGCAACGATCCGTAGTCTAGGGTTTCTCGGCACCAAAAATTTTAATATGGCATGTTCGATGCCTTGTGAGACCTTACTAGAGTGCCTAGGAACCCTGCAATTCTCAGTCTTCACTTCTCTCAACGGTACTGCTTCTGCCCACTTAGAGAAGTAGTCAGTCGTCGCTAGGATGAAACGATGTCCCCTAGACGATGCTGGTTCGATAGGGCCAACTATGTCAGTCCCCCACATTTCGAATGGCCAGCTAGCCACCGTTGGATGTAGTGGATTTGGGTGCTGGTGGATGAAGTCCCCATGAATTTGGCATGAGTGACATTGTTTCGCATATTCGAGGCAGTCCTGAATCATCGTGGGCCAGTAGTAGCCCATCCGTTTGATCTTTAACTTCATCTTTGGGCCTGCTTGATGAGAACCGCAGAGTCCGTCGTGAACTTCCTGGACGACCCTTTTCGCTTCGTCCGGTCCTAAGCACCTCAGCCACAGAGAATCGAATGACCTCTTGTATAGAGTATCATTGACGAAGGCGAAAGACAGAGCTCGTTTCATGAGCTGGTGTCGTGCGGACGCATCTTCGGGCATTTGGTGGGATTTGAAGTAGTCTATAAAGACCTCCCTCCAATCCTCAACTTTCTCATGGTCTTTTATTTGTAAGGTCGCTTGTTCAGTCACTCTCTTTTCTTCGGGTGATCTCAGAGGTATTTCTGCGGAGGCGAGCACCCGACGACTTTGCACCATGATTCTAACCTCATCGAGGTTCTCGTCAGCCAGTTCTTTAGCAAGCTTAGCTAACGCGTCCGCTTTGCTATTTTCTGCACGTGGTATACTTTCCAAAGTATAGGAGGGAATTTGGGTCAGCAGTTGCTGCACCTTTTCCCCGTATTTTACCAATTCCGGTTTGCATGTTTGGTAATCGCCGTTCACTTGACTGACGACTAGCTGGGAGTCCCCATATATGAGGAGGCTTTCAATTCCCATGTCAATGGCGATCTCGAGACCTGCTATCAAAGCTTCATATTCAGCTTCATTATTCGTTCTCAGTTCTGTCAAGGAGAAAGCGAAGCGCATTATTCCTCCTTGTGGGGTCACGAAGATAAGGCCTACTCCCGATTTGATCATTGGCGTACTTTGTTTGTGCTTTTTCATGGAAGATGCTCCATCGAAATAAAGCTCCCAACGGGTATCACTACTGTCGACTGCGTCAAACGCATGTTAGTCTGGCAAATCGCACTTTAGGGGAGAATCGGCAGGTATCGGGTGCTCAGCAAGGAAGTCGGCGATGGCCTGGCCTTTCACTGCCTTGAGAGGTCGGTACGTTATCGAGAACTCCATTAGAGCAGGGCCCATTTAGCGAGTCGTCCCGTCAATATGGCCTTTGACATTAGGTATTTAAGAGGGTCCACCTTCGAAATGAGGCGGACCTCATGCGCCAACGCATAGTGCCTGAGCTTCGTTATCGCGAAGATCAACGCTAAGCAATGTTTTTCAATGGGGGAGTAGTTGCTTTCTGCCCCCAGTAGAACTCGACTTAAGTAGTAGAGTGCTCTTTCTTTCCCTTGATCGTTCTCTTGTGCCCATAATGCGCCTAAAGAACCTTCGAGGGCGGCTGTATAAAGAATGAGAGGCTTTCCCTTAACCGGAGCGGCCAACACTGGAGGGTTTTGCAGGTACTGTTTGATCTCGTCTAGTGCGCTTTGGCACTTTTGATCCCAGATGAACGGGGTTCCCTTCTTCATCAGGTGGCTGTAAGGACGGCACTTTCCTGAGAGGTTGGCTGTAAATCGCCGTATGTACGCGAGTTTCCCTTGGAGAGACCGCAGCTGTTTGAGAGTTCTCGGCGGAGGCATTTCCATGATTGCCTTGATCTTGGACGGATCTATTTCGATACCCCGGTGTCGAACAATGAATCCCAGAAATTTTCCTGAGGAAACTCCAAATGCACACTTGAGCGGATTCATCTTCAAGTTGTATTGCCGAAGACGTTGAAATACGGTCTTCAGATGCTCGAGATGTTCCTCGTATGATTTGCTTTTAACAACGAGGTCGTCGATATACCATTCGACGATTTCGTGTATAAGGTCATCGAAGATCTTCGTCATGGCCCTTTGGTAGGTGGCACCGGCGTTCTTTAAACCGAAGGGCATCACCTTGTAACAGAATATTCCCAAAGGAGTCCGGAAAGCCGTATGTTTCTGGTCTTCAGGATGCATTTTTATTTGATTATATCCTGATGAGCCGTCCATGAATGAGAAAATCTCATGCGTTGACGTATTGTCTATCATCAGTTCGGTGACTGGTACTGGGAAATCATCTTTCGGGCAGGCTTTGTTGAGATCCCGAAAGTCCACGCATATGCGCACCGTCCCATTTTTCTTCATCACTGGGACGATATTAGCAATCCATTCAGGGTATTGAACCTCCTGGATGAAGCCGGAGTCTATCAGCTTTTTGACTTCAGCGTTGATGCTCATCTCGAGCTCGAGCCGCATTCTTCTCGGCGCTTGTTTGACTGGCTTGACACCCGAGGATATCGCCAGTCTATGTACAGCAACTTCTGGATCTAGTCCCGGCATCTCGGAATAGTTCCATGCGAAGCAATCTTTATGCTGTACAAGGACGTCTTTTAATGCAGCCACCCTCTCTTCAGACAGCAGCTCGCTGATGAATGTCGGTCGCGGATTGTTTATCGTCCCCAACTCAATTTTCTTGAGGTTATCTGCAGTGGTATGTATTCCATCCTCCAGTTCTTTCGGAGCTGGATCACCTCATCATTACTGTTTTCGAGGCACCAGGGAAGGCTGTCCATGTTCTCGGATTCTTCTTGCAGTATTGTTATCATGTGACAGGTACGAATTCGCTTCCAATCCCAATGTGGAACTGGTTTTTCTTTCGTGGCCTTAGGCTCGTGCTTTTGTGGTGGTGCTACCCTCCAGTTGTTGGACAGAGCGAATTTACCAAGCTGATATTGATTTTCGACCCAATTCTTGAAGGTGAAGCAATCTTCAAGAGGATGACCTACTACTCGATGGTAAGAGCAATAGTCCGGGTGTGAGGCTTCGCCTGCTTGTTCAGGGTGTTTAGACTCCGGCAATGTAAGCATTTGATGTTTCAGGGCGAGATCAAGTATTTTCTTCGTCTTGTCCCGAGGAAACGAGTATGCTCGCCCCATTTTCTTCATAAGGGATAGATCAATAACGCTCGACTCCCGTTTGCGTGGCTTCTTAGCCCTGCTTTGTTGTTGTTGAGTGCCTTTTTGGCCTTCCGACTTATTTCTGCTTTTGAGCGGAGCCTTCTTTATAACAGGTTGACAAGGAGCGGCATTTTCATCCTTTACAGCCTGTCGGAGAAGGCGTCGCGTCTTGGCTTTCTCGTAGATGGCCATCTCACGGTTGTGATCATCTCGGACCTTTTGACCAGCTTTCTTTATAAGTCTGTCCATTTGTTCCTCGAACGACGGACCGGGTTCTTTTGCATCTGGAACTTTCACTGGCTTAGGATTAGTGTCCTCCCATTGAGCATCCGCTTCTTCATCAAGGTCATATACGACGTAGCAGCCGGGTAGTAACTCTCGTTTCTTTGAACGGATGTATCCAAGCCCTCTTGTTTCCATTCTCCCGTTAGGCAGTTTGCGTTGGATCCCGGGAATGTTCCAGACCCTGTCATAGAATTTGGCCTCTCTAACGGTCTGTTTGAAGGATATCCCCTGGCGTTTCAGCAGCTTCTTCAAACCTTCTGTATAATATCTGGGAAGACGGATAGGCTGAAGCCTGTCGAGCGTGGGATCCGCGCCATGCCAGACTTCTTTTTCCACCTTGTTTTCTTCAGAACGGTAGAATAGGATTGCCTTCTCGTTTTCTCGCCTGGGAGGGATATAGAATGTCCGCAGCTCTTCTACACTGTAGATATTAAGTGCGTCCAGTTCTTTATGATGTTTAGGCGGCACCATGGCGACTTGCAGACTTTGCTCTTCGTCAGCGGAAGCTTGTATTGAAGGTCGAGCAGAGAATACGACTTGGACCTCATCCTCCGAGTCACTACCAAAGACCAATGTAGGAGTGGACGGTCCTGGATTATTATGTTGGGGCGGACCCGAATAAACGATCTCCTCTTCCTCCTCGGTATCACTGCCGAAGACAGGGATGGTGGCGTTAGTTTTATTTTCCGGCTTGTGACACTTCTCCGTGTCTTCGAAATCCGGCAAGAAGTATTTGGCATCTTCGTATTTGCGGACCTCGTTCACAGAGAACGGGTTCAGTTCTCCCGTCACGGTATACTCGAAACCATCCTTAAAATACTTCATACACTGATGTTGTGTAGAAGGGATGATGTTGTACTCGTGTAACCATGGTCGGCCGAGCAAAGCGTTGTAGCATGTCTTGGCGTCTATGACGTGGAACTTAATGTCCGTGACGAGTAGCCCGAAGCGTAGCGTCAGTATCACAGATCCAAGAGTCTTTGACGATTGGGAGTCGAACCCGGAGATGGTGATCTTGTCCCGAGCAAGGTGCTGAACGCTCATGCAGATTTCCTTCAACACCCGCACGTTGAGTAGGTTAACAGAAGACGCGTTATCGATCAGGATTTTGCCTATCCTTATATCATGGCAGTATCCCGAGACATAGAGAGGGCGATTGTGTTCGCACGTCCCAAGTAGAAGGTCTTCATCACCAAAAGTAACATCAGCCGTGTGTACTTCGTCTAATTCATCCTTCATCTTTTCCTCGGCCAGGCATGCTTGGAATTGTTCCGGGTCTTGGAGCGCCTTAATCAACGAATCTCTCGCCTCTTTTGATAGCAAAAGGGCGTCAAGAATGCTGAGCTGTGAGGGCAGCTTCCTCAGATGCGCCAAAACATTGTTGTCTACCTTATTTCTCTTCGGCGGGTTCTTGGCGTTTAACTCTTCCGCCGCTTGGTCATCTAAGATGATATCTTCAGAGACCTTTTCTTTCCCTTTATCTTTTTTGTTCAAGGGTCCGAGGTTCTTTTCAGGCAGCATCCGATTCCGCAGCCGGATATTTTCGCAGACCTTCGGTTCTTTTTCTTTTCCTGAAGCGGACTCTTTAAAGAGAGGGGCAAGTTCTAGATCTTCATCAGAATCACTCCCGAATGTAGGCACTTGTGATCCACCGGTGTTAACCATGCGACAATCGCCAGCAGTTCTTTTAAGCCCTTCGGTCGTATTTCTCTGCTCCCGACGAGTTTTACGTTTTTCCCGCTTAAAGCGTTGTCGATGAGCAACGTATCCTTGCCACCATCTATCGAAAGCTTTGCACTCTTGAGTGGGGTGCGAAATCCTCTGATGATATAAGCAATACGATGGGTGTGTTTCCACTTCACCGGCGATGTTTCCTTCAGAGGATGGTAGCTTCATGCCCATTGATATGGCTTTAGCGAACTTTTTCCTCATCCTGAGTTGGCTTTTGTCGGTAGCGGAGGCGTTTTGCTCCAGCGGGATTGTCTCAGCTCCTTCATCAAGTCGCTGGCGCTTGGCCCTTTCAAATATAGCCGCCTCGTGCTCCCGATCAGCTTTACTTTTCAACCGAGCTTCATTAAGGAGTGCATCAATTACTTCATCTGATGGCCCCAGAACTTTTGGTTTAGGATCTGCCCTCAGCTTTTCGGTGCAAGGAATCTCCTCATCATTCGTGATCGAATGGGAAATCATATGACAGTTCGCCACATATTCCTCGGATTCATCTGATGAACTTTCTCCCTCATCCTCTTCTTGAAAGACATGGCTGAGGAACTCTTGGAATGTAATGGGGGTTCGTGCCCTCTAATTGTATTCCTCCAGCGCGTCAATTTGCTTCTGTAAGTCCGTGCGCTTGTCGCCAGGCTTCACGGGCTTCTTAGATTTCTTCTTCTTCTTTTTCGAAGATTTTGACGGCTGGTTATGAGTGTTTGGGCCACTTCCACCAATCTTTTGAATCGGACGAGGTTTTAGCATTCCCTCCATAATTTGTGGCTCCAATGGGTTCTTCCACTTGACCGCTGGACATGTCTGAAGATCGTTTAGCATCCTCTTTGTCTTGGCTGATAATACGACCTCCCAAGGAGCTTCTTCGATGACGGAGCATGTTGCCCCTGACGTATAAGTCCCCTTAGAGGTGTGGGGCTGCGGGGGATTCACCTTCCATTTGTCAGATAACGCAAACTTGCCCTGTCGGTATTGGTTTTCAAGACAATTCTTGAAAACGTAGCAATCTTCGATCGGGTGGCCTAGTACTCGATGATAAGGACAGTAGTTAGGCTCGTTGACGTCACTTGGTTGCAACGGACGTTTTGGATCCGGCAGATTTATGGGTCTGTTGCGCAACGCCAGCTCGAATAACCTCCTCGTTTTATCGCGGGGGAAGGAATAAGGACGTCCCATCCTATCCTCAAGGGGTACGTACGGACGCGTATTGTTTAGACGAGCAACCGGCTTCGAGTCGTTCGGTTGTTGTTGAGCATTAGCGACAACGATCGCTTTTCCCTTTCCTTTGTCATTTCAGGAATCCGGCTTTGGGAGAGGGGGTTTATAGCCATCTGGTCCATCTGCGCTAGTTTGTCAATCAAAGCCTGGAAGGTAGTCGGCTTGAAGAACATCATAAACTGTGAGATGGTTGCTTGTGGATCAAGGGTTCCAACAAACATTCCTACCGCAGGGGCTTCTTCTATGCGCTGCTCACACTTCGACCATAGATTACGCCACCGTATAGCGTACTGAACCCATGTCTCGCCGGGTTTTACCCTAGCGTTAATCAGTGCCGTCATCGGGGTACGTTCACTGGCACTTGCAAAGCGTTGGGTAAACAGCAGCTCCATTTCCGCGAAGGTTTTAATAGAATCATTAGGGAGTTTAGAGTACCACTCGAACGCCGTATCTGATAGACTTCCAACGAACTGGCGGAGCAAAAGCTTGTCATCGCCGCCGGTGTTACCGCAAAGCGCCCTGAACTGGGCAACATGCTGATGGGGATTGACGGTCCCCTTGTAGACATGGAACTTGGGAATTGTGTAACCCGGCGGGTACTTGATTTGGTGATACCAGCCTGGATATGGCCGCCCCGTTTTTACGACGTGGCTGGCTGCTTCGGCCGCATGATGAACCCTTATTTGTTGGGCTATGTATTCGTCCAGATCAGTTTAAGAGATTGTATCCTCTTTAGCCGTTGATAGAATGGGCTGAGGATTCGATGTCTCTCCCCTATCGTCTCCAAGGACGATCGGAGGTTCTTCATTCGGCGGATCTTGTTGTATCATCATCCCTATCATGTCCTGGAAGAGGAGGCCCATACGCTGTATGTTGGCCGCTTGTTCAGCAGCCTCTTTGTCCTTCTTTTCCAATATTCGGCGAAGGAACTCGGCGTCGGTCTCTTAGTCTCGGTGCTCATCTAAGGACGCTTCAGGGTTTTCTTTTGGCTCTGTAAGCACGGCCATAGCATTCATCATCTCCTGGAGCTTTTGTTGCTGCTCCTGAGCCTTGGTCACTGATCGGGTGAGCGGTCGGTGACCCATAGAAGTGCGGCTTTCCTCCTTTCCAGAAGCCATATAAACCGTATGAACCGTTATGCCCCCTGACTTGGGGCGTTTAGGTTCACCGCGTTTAGACTTTGCCATTGTCACGGGAGCTTTCTCTGGCCTCCTTCTTTTGTGGACCGTTGAAGTGGGCATCTTAGCAATTGTTGCCCCCTGTTGTTTAATAGGGCGGTTTTTGTCTTTTTCCACCTTTGCCTTTTTCTGGTGATGAAAGTGGTCCGGGTCAATCACGAAGTCTTGAACTCTACGCCAAACCTTGTATATTTTTTACGACAGCCGTTGAGGGGGCTGTTCCTGCTTTGTCTCTGGAGCTTTGTCTATAGGCGGAGGAGATCTTTTCAATGTAGCGGTTGGAGAGTTCTTCCGTACCCTTCTCAGCAGCTCAAAGCTGTTCCCAGTTGGAACAGTAGCGTTGACTTCCACCACTGGAGCCGGTGGAGTTAGCCCTGAGGGAGAGTTGCCCCCTGCCTTCCTCACTCGTTGCCAATGGCGACGTCGTGCACGACGAGCCATCGGGATTGGTTCGGAATTTGAGATAGTTTCTTTTTGCCCCCTGTTTGAATGTGGGGTGACTGCCAATGTCAGCCTATTGAAGACTGATGTCCTTTGACCAATAGGGGCAGGAGTGGGAATCGTCAATCTCGCGAAGACCGATTCTTTGATGGGAGAAACCGCTTTAACGTCTTCCGAGGCAGCGGCCGTTGCCTTCTTTGGGACGGCCACTCTATGGTTCTGATCTAGCCTGGCAAAAACGGAGGCTGTTAGTTTGGTAACGGGCGACCCGTTGACAGGGGCCGTCGTAGCAGTGAGCCGGTCGAAGACCGACTTTTTGCTTACTTCTGGTGCAGGTATTGGTGCAGAGAAGCTTGTAGGTGGGATCATGGTCCCGAAGAACAAGCCGGTGGTGGCTTGGGTCACCTGGTCTACCGGCAGAGCGAGGAAGGAAGCTGCTTGGGATCCATATGCTACACCTCCTGGTGAGGTAGAGCGTCCGTTGCAGTGGCATTTCGAGCAGTTGGTGCAGTTAGAGGCCATTGAATCTTGAATTCTACGCCAAGTAAAAGACCAAATCTTAGTAGCTTGAAATCCGAAGACAACCATTTAACAAACCGCGATTGGTTCGCGAAGACGACACACGAAGTGTGGAGTGGAAAGAGGAAGAGGTCCCACCGGGCGTGCCAGAATCTGTTCCCCTCTGAACGGCGGCGCACAGGACCGCTGGGTCCTGGCACTGAGATTTAGGGCAGATGCTATTTGGTTTTATCCGTCTACCTCTCCGAAGATGCCAAGTTGATTTATGGTACCATGTATCGGAGGTTTAGACGGATGCGGCCGATGTAGCAGACTTCGTCAGATTCCCCCTCGATTGAGTGGTTTTTGATTGTGGGGACGCTCTTCCCTGCAGGTGCAAGCCCCTGCAGTTAATTACGCTACCGCATCGCGGTAACCACTTTCTCCTTCTCCAGAATTTCACTTCGTGTCATGCGTGTTTGTTTTGTTTGTGGTTGCCCGTGGATTGTATACGGAGACTGAGTAATGCCGTCGCCCGTAGGACGTGGACTAGTCCAAATCCGTATTTACTTAGATTTGGGTTCGGTGTTTTTTAGTTTAAGGATACGTTAGTCGCGTTGCGGCTAAGATCAACTTAAACGTTCGTTAAGGATACGTTAGTCCAGTTTGAGACTAAGATCAACTTAACATGATAATCCATTTAATATCTGGCCATCGGGACTCGTCACCTCTCTAACGTCGTTGAAGGATTACAACGGCAGATGTCAGAGGAGTTCAGAGATGTACCCTTGAACCAAGGTTGATTTGGAGCTTTATAGTCCGTTTGAATGTTTAAGGATACGTTAGCTGTGTTTAGGGGGGCTAAGATCAACTTAAACGAGATCGTTTAGATCCGGCAAAAGAGCATTTGGAGGCTCTATTGTTCCAGTTTAGGGACGTAGTGGTCCATAGATAGTTTAGGGACGTTGCGGTCCATGCTCCAGTTTAGGGACGTGGTGGTCCATGTTCCAGTTTAGGGATGTGGTAGTCCATATTCCAGTTTAGGGACGTGGTGGTCCGACATTAGTTTAAGGACGTTTCGGTCCGACATTAGTTTAAGGACGTGTCGGTCCAACATTAGTTTAAGGACGTCTCGGTCCGACATTAGTTTAAGGACGTCTCGGTCCGATATGTGGTCGTCGGGACCCGTCACCTCTCTGCCGTCGTTGAAGGATTACAACGATAAGTGTCAGAGGAGCTCGGAGATGTACCCTCGAACCGGATATAAATTAATTTAAAAGAGCAGTCGTGCTCAGTCAATTTAATTTAAGGACTTATGGCCAAAATTGGGCTAAGTCCAGCTTCAATATTTTTTTGTCTTCGGCCTGTTCTAGGGCTTTACCCCTTTTTAGTAATGCACTGCATTATTCTTGTTTTGATTGGGCTCTGCCCTTTATAAATGATGCAGAGCATCTATTTTGTTTGGGCTCTGCCCTTTTTAAAATGCATAGCATATTTGATTGAGCCTGTTAGGCCTTTTAATTGAGCTCTGTCCCTTTTCTTTATGATGCAGCGCATCTGTTTTAGTTTGGGCTCTGCCCCCTTTTTTTTTAAAGTAATGCGTTACATTTTATTAGGCCCGTTAGGCCTTCTTTAATTGGGCTTGGCCCTTTTGTAAGCAATACAGTGCATTTGTTTGGCGCTTTGCGCTAAGTAATGAGCGCAAGCTCATATGATGATGACACGTGTCATGCTCTGGTGAGCGCAAGTGCAACAGCGCAGTGCGCTGCGCTAGTACGCTGCGCTGTTACGCTGCTGACACGTGGCGCGCTCTGATGAGTTGCGCCAATTCCAGAGAGCAAAGCTCTATTTCAAGAGCGCAAGTTGTTTTACAGCTGACACATGGCGCTCTCTTAAGAGCGCAACAGCGCAGTTTGGAAGTGCAAAGCACTAAGAATCTTTTAGATTCAGGAACAGGAGTGCAGAGCACTATTTAATTTCTTGATCTAATTTAGATCAAAGAAAATAAATTTTTCTTTTTTGTTTCAGGAACCAGAGGTTCATAAAAAAGTGCAAAGCACTACTTTTTCTTTTTATTTAAAAATTATTGATCTTGTTCTTAGATCCATAATCTGTCCATAAGAGAATTTTCTCTTTTTCCTAAAGGTTTTTTACCTTTTGTTGTTCTTGAGGAATTCTTCAAGAGTTCTCTTCTCCTTTTCTTTTAGCAAGATGTTCCTTCTTTTAATTGAGGCCTAGGGTCCTTTTTATAGTGCCCATAAATTAGTTAAATTTGTTAAAGAGATCTTTCTCTGAGTGATTTGGGGAATTTTCCCCACCGTTGGATCTTTGATCCAAGGGCTTCTGCTTTGTAGAAGAAAATCTTCTTGTTTTATCAAGAACAGAGAAGATTTCTTGGAAATTTAATTCTGTTTGGCGCAGATGCCCCAGCGCGTGACACGAGTAGCGCAGCGCAGAGCGCAGCGTAACTGCGCTAGCGCATCTGCGCTGACACGTGTCGCGCAGCGCAGCGCAACTGCGCTAGCGCATCTGCGCTGACACGCGTGCAGCGCAACTGCGCTAGCGCATCTGCGCTGACACGTGTCGTGCAGCGCAGTGCTTGCGCAGCTGAAGCGTTGCTTCATTTATTATTAAATTTTAAATTTTCAAAGCAGAGCTTTGCTCTGATTGGGGGAAGATGAAGCGTTGCTTCATCTCCCGTCTCGGAATTTGAGCAGAGCTTTGCTCTGATTGGGGTGAACAAAATACTACGCTTAATGAGCCACAGCCTAGGTCAATGATAGATGACGACGACTATGTCCGCTCGCTATCTTCCTAAGCTCAAACTTTATAAGCAGTAGCCGGCCTTCTCCTGAACGGACCGAAACGTCCTTAAACTAAGAGCGGACCGAAACGTCCTTAAACTAACAACGGACCGAAACGTCCTTAAACTAACGATGGACCGAAACGTTCTTAAACTAACAATGGACCACTATGTCCTAAAACTGGCTGTTGACCACTATGTCCTAAAACTGGCTGTTGACCGAGATATCGATAAACTACGGTGGATTGCAGTATCTCGAAGCCGATATAAAAAAAATTTTAAAAAAAGAAAAAATAAAGATGGTATGTCTATAAGCAAAGTGGGCACGGATGAAAACCCGAAAGGGCTCCGTGAGTAAAAACAGCAGGGCTACCGGTGAGTGTTTGTGAAAACCTGAAAGGGCGCAACCTCGTTAAAAGACACTTGCAGGGTCCTCTCGACCTTGTAAGGAGAAACCACCCGCGTGAGATCCTTACGACTCACAAGGGAGCAACACACTTAGGGATCCTCACGATTCCTAAGGAGAAATTACACTTGCGAGATCCTCACGACTCGTAAGGAGAACTCTCTTATGAGACCCTCACGGCTCATAAGATTTGAAAGTCTTAAGTTACAGAGACCTGAACCTGTTCTTAAGCAACTCCCACAACCTTCGATAGTGCCCTATAAGTGGCTCAGCACTGACCCTTGTATACAATCCACGGGCGTGAATAAACATTTCCCTAACCAAGTCCTACCCGTGACTGGGGATATGTTCGCATGGTGAACAACCCTTGTAAGTCCTCTCGACTTACAAGGAGAAAACCCTCTTGTAAGATCCTTACGACTTATAAGAGAACATACACTTAGGAGTCCCCACGATTCCTAAAGAGAAAACACACCTACGAGATCCTCATGACTCGTAGGGAGAGATACCTTTGTGAGACCCTTACGGCTCATGAAGTCAAAAGCCTTAGTTGACAGGACCCTTAACCCTATTTACTAAGCCACCTTTGTTCAACATCGACAGAGGAAAATGATGATTCGCTCCTGGCAACATCCCAGTTGTAGCGGTGCCGATGCCGAAATCAGTGTATAAATCCAAGCTTGCAGCGAAAAGCCAACAAGCCACACATGCATACGAAATAGCCGAAATGATGGGGCAACTTGCGACAAAATCAGCAAGTAAAAATATATGCATAAAAAATAGCCGAAATGATTGGGCAACTCGCAATAAAAAACAGCGAGTAAAAAAAATAAAATAAATAGACGAAATAATTGGGCACCGCGAAAAATAGCCGAAATGATGGGGCAGTCGCGACCTTCGCGATATAAAAGCTGAAATGATAGAGCATCGCGGAAAAAGAAATAAAATAAAAATGAAACTTTTGCCCTACAGGAGATGTTATATCAATCCCTGTATACAATCCAGGGGCGCAAACAAAGAAGGGGTCATACTCCTCCCCTAGATTTCATCATAAGAAGAAGCCAAATCTCGACGAGCCATAAAGATCGTCTCAACATTCGTCTCATTGCGGCAAATACGACCTCGAGCAAAGTGGAACAGCGGCAGCTCCCAGTTCTATGACTCGACGCTGTACAGATCACCGAAAGTCAAATCCCAACCCCAAGAAATGCGGATATAATCAACAAAATTCCTGGTCACGTGGAACGCGGATAACGTCACTCTTTGACCCTATGGGAAACGTCCAGAGCGGAGCCTGGTCCTCGCAGAACACAGCAGTGAACCCGTGGGAAGCATCCAGCGCAAAATTCCTGGTCACGTGGAACGCGGATAATGTCACTCTTTGACCCCGTGGGAAACGTCTAGAGCGGGGCCTGGTCCTCGCAGAATACGGCAGTGAACCCGTGGGAAGCATCCAGAGCAAAATTCCTGGTCACGTGGAATGCGGATAACGTCACTCTTTGACCCCGTGGGAAACGTCCAGAGCGGATCCTGGTCCTCGCAGAGCATAACAGTGAACCTGTGTGAAGCATCCAGAATGGAGCCTAGTCCTCGCCGAACACGGCAGTGAACCCGTGTGAAGCATCTAGTGCAAAATTCCTGGTCACGTGGAACGTGAATAACGTCACTCTTTGACCCCGCGGAAAACGTCCAGAGCGGAGCCTAGTCCTCGCCGAACACGGCAGTGAACTCGTGTGAAGCATCTAGTGCAAAATTCCTGGTCATATGGAACGCGGATAACGTCACTCTTTGACCCTGCGGAAAATGTCCAGAGCAGAGCCTGGTCCTCACAGAACACGGCAGTGAACCCGTGGGAAGCATCCAGAGAAAAATTCTTGGTCACGTGGAACGCGGATAACATCACTCTTTGACCCCGTAGAAAACATCCAGAGCGGAGCCTGGTCCTCGCAGAACACGGCAGTGAACCCGTGGGAAGCATCCAGAGAAAAATTCCTGGTCACGTGGAACGCGGATAACGTCACTTTTTAACCCCATGGAAAACGTCCAGAGCGGATCCTGGTCCTCGCAGAGCACGGCAGTGAACCCATGTGAAGCATCTAGAGCGGAGCCTAGTCCTCGCCGAACACGGCAGTGAACCCGTGTGAAGCATCTTGTGCAAAATTCCTGGTCACGTGGAACGCGGATAACGTCACTCTTTGACCCCGCGGAAAACATCCAGAGCAGAGCCTGGTCCTCGCCAAACACGGCAGTGAACCCGTGTGAAGCATCCAGAGCAAACATCGGACTGTGGAGTCCTTAAAATCCACGGACTATGATGTCCTTAACCTCGACCGTAATGTCTTAAAACTAACGATCAACCACCATGATTCTAGACTGAATTTACCTTGGTTCAAGGGTACATCTCTTCACTCCTTTGATATTCGTCGTTGTAATTCCTCAACGTCTTCAAAGAGACGGGTCCCGGTAACCACACATTGGACTGTGGTGTCCTTAAATCCACGGACTATGATGTCCTTAACCTTGACCGTGATGTCTTAAAACTAACATTGGAGTGTGGAGTCCTTAAATCCACAGGCTATGATGTCCTTAACCTTGACCGTGATGTCTTAAAACTAACATTGGACTGTGGAGTCCTTAAATCTACGGACTATGATGTCCTTAACCTTGACCGGGATGTCTTAAAACTAATATCGGACTGTGGAGTCCTTAAATCCATGGACTATGAGGTCCTTAACCTCGACCGTGATGTCTTAAAACTAACATCGGACTGTGGAGTCCTTAAATCCACGGACTATGACGTCCTTAACCTTGACCGTGACGTCTTAAAACTAACGTTGGACTGTGGAGTCCTTAAACCCACGGACTATGAGGTCCTTAACCTTGACCGTGACGTCTTAAAACTAACATTGGACTGTGGAGTCCTTAAACCCACGGACTATGAGGTCCTTAACCTCGAACGCGATGTCTTTAAACTACGGTACCCTGGAAAACATCCCAAAGCAACCCTTGATCCCGTGGAATACGGATAAGGGCGACCGCACCTAGCACTTGCGGGTCCTCACGACCGGTAAGGAAGAAAACTCTCTTGTGAGATCCTTACGACTCCCAAGGGAAAACCCACTTAGGAATCCTCACGATTCCTAGGGAGAACTTACACCTACGGGATCCTCTCGACCTGTAGGGAGAAAAACTCTTTATGAGACCCTCATGGCTCATAAAGCTCAAAAGTCTTAGGAGGCAGATCTTAACCCTGAATCCTAAGCCATCGCTACCCTGCAAGGAGACCAAGATAAATTGTCCGCAGAACGTATTCAAAAAGAATAGACACACCATTGAGAAGAAAAATATGTCTTTTATTCATAAACCAAAATGGATACAAGTACAATTCATGAAAAAACAAAAAGAATATACTCTCATTCAGGAGTACATACAAAAAGAAAGGAAAAGATACAAGTCTTCAAGCCGGCGGGCGGTTTAGCAATTTTACTAGCTCATCCTTGTTTTGCTGGGTCACGGCTTCATGTTTCAGTATCGCCAGAAGACGGGCCTCCGCCTGAGCCTGCTGGGCCTGATACGAGGCAAGCCGGCCTTCGAGCTCTTTCTCGGTAGCCTTGTGAGCCTCAACCCTTTCGCGAGTAAACACGATAGCTTTATCGAGGGCCACCACCTCTTTGATAGAATCTTGAAGCACTCTCCAGAGTTCATACGCTCTGTTGGCTTTGGCTGTAAGACTGGTGTGGAGCTCATTCAGCGCTTTAGAGGCCAACCCCCTCTCCGAGAATTTGCGGCCGAACCTCTTCTTGCACGACACCATGTTCGCCGCACATCACTCTATCAGACCATGCAAGCACGCCTTCGCAGCCGCAGCCTTTGAAATAGGACATGTACGCTCAAGACCGTATAAACAAGCCTCCGTTCGACGGCAATAGTCGATCTAAAGCACGCGCACATCACCTGGTTTGGGAAGCAACAAGAAAAATTTCCGATGTATATCCTATCAAGCATGCATTCGCAACTATATGAATATTTGAAAAGCAATGATACCCGAAGCTCTGATGTGCACGCAACATGATGATAGCGTTCGCAATTAAAGAAAGTTCTCATGGGAAAAATATGAAGCTCATTTACGCAAGCAAGACACACATACGAGTACCCAACATACATGAAGATTCAACATAAAGCATGTGAAAACTAATGATAAAAAGAGTACACTGATTTGAATATACTGCGCTAACGGGAAAAGGTCGCCAAACAAAGGATCAGTAGCACAAGGGTTAACAAAACAAAGAACAAAATTCTCCATCTCTCTCTCTGCTTTCTCCAACACATCGGAACGACGGTTCTCGCGAGGAGTCACTCCCCACCGATTGGCGCCATGTTCATCCGCAAAAGCAGACATAATAGCCCGCCGGGCTCTTATCTGACCCAACAGGTGAACCGAGCAATCTTTCAAAGCCTGAGTAATCAGGCACGCTTCGTGAAAACACTCGAGCTTGTCTTCAGCCGCGTCAAGCATCGCCAGAGTCATCTCCGCTGGGTGAGGAGGGATGTCATCAAGCACAGCAGCAAGAATCATCCGAAGCCAAAGGGACCCCATTGGGAGGGGGGACCCCCTGCGGATCAAGAGATCATATATCGCCGAAGCACATTCGTCGTCGGTAAGAAGGGGATCCACCAGTCGTGCAATAAAGTGAGGAATCATCTCCTCGATAGGTACTTCCTATGGCTGTCGATGAGCATGGGGGCGGTTGCAGGCCATGGAACTCAGTTGTTTCCTCAAGATAAATCACAATAAATTGAGAATAAGTTTCTCTATGAAGAGAAAAAGAAGGCCATGGCCTCAGGTTGTAAAGAGGGGAATTAAATACTACGCACGGAGAATATTGCATGGGGGTACTATTTCCGAGGCCCAAAAAAGGGAAAGTATTGGAAATCAAGGAGATGAAACTATTTCCAAGGCTCCTTTTCAGTATCTAATGCTGTACACAGAAAATATGGCATGCAAAATTAAACAGCCCCATAAAAGGGCCCTACGTGTGGAGCACGGACACCACGCTAGGTGTGTGCTGAAAAGTGAAATAGTGCCCTACACGCTAAACACATCAGTAGCAACAATAGCTAAAATGACAAAATCCCACAAAAGGGCATGCAGACACAGAAGGGCACCATAAAACTTATCACTCATACTTTAAAAGTTCATACAAAATAAAAAAAACGATTACAACGGCAAGACCTCAGACGCGGGGCATGGATTGAGAAACTCGAACGTAACTTTGTCCAAGATCTTCCAGGCATTTCGAACCATCCTAGTATGTTTTCTCTCGCGATCACAAGCATCAGGGTCCTCACGAATGTCCTCCACCCTCCGATAGGCAGCAAGTATGGCCGACTGCTGAAAGGCCTGGTGCAAGATATCAATGAGATTGTCTCGCCTCCTCTTCGAGATTAGGCTCATCAGATATACCGAATGCACTTTATCCTCGGCGGCATCCAATGCCCCGAGCGGTACGCCGGTGCAAAAGAGAGGGAGCGCCTCTCAGATCGCCACCACGATGAGTTTCAAAAAAGAAGAGCCACGAGAGAGTAACTGACCATTGTACTCGTCGAAGCGGCTCATGACCTCAGCACACTGAGCGTTGGTGAACTCCTGGTTCTGGCTATGGCCCAGTGCGTGAATATTTCCGTAAGAAATGATTTTGTCAAGATCATACAAATGGGCATCCATAATACCTGAAATAACGATCATGAAGATTCATTACAAACTTCTTCTTGATTTTGAAGAAGACGACTCAGGGCAAGAAAACCCTAAGAAGCCTCCATGGGAAGAACTTAGTTCTTCGTAGGAATTAAATTCCTTTTGAAAAGAGGAATTAAATTCCCAGAAACATTTTTTGGGAAGGAATTAAATTCCATGGATTTGAACCGTCACCATCATCTCCCTAAAGATCATATGAACCCTAAAAGATCTACTGTTCGAAGATTAAATAGTTTTCTATTTTTGTTGGTGAACTTGAAAAAATGGGTTCATGTTAAAAGGGGTGAAACCCTTGGTGTGGATTTAATATCCAGAGAGTTTTTGAAAAATATATAAAAGGGTTCTTCGATCGTTCAAAGATCACTACCTGAAAAGATGGGTTTTCACTGAACAGAGTTAAACTCTGAAGATTGTGGAGCAGAGAACTAAGCTCTGGAAAAGGAGAATTAAATTCTCAGAAAAAAAGTTTGCAAGGAGGAAGATGAAGCAAAGTGGAGGCACTTCTGAAAGGACATGGGCATTTATAGGATAGGATGGAAAAAGTTTCATCTACCGTACTCCCAAGGCAGATCTAACGGTCACAAAAGTGACAGCGTTGCACTCACGTGCAGACACGTGAGAACAACGCTGTGGGGGCATTTGTTCCCTGATTAAAAATCAGGAAAAAGCTTTAGAAGAGGCATCATGTGCTCACACGTGACCAGTGGTCACGTGTTGGTACGTGATGGTTAAGCAGCGGCCAGAGAACAGAGCGCAGAAGAAGAGAAGCCCATTCCAGGGGTCACGTGGCCACACGTGACCAGCGGTCACGTGGCCACATGTGATCGGCTTTAAAAGCCTTATTCTTTAACAGAATTAAATTCTGAGGAGAGATCATTCAAATCTTTCCAAAATGGAGAAAATTTATCTGAAACCGTTGGGTCAAGAATCTGAGGGTGATTAAATATCACCAATTTATGGAAAAATCTTGGACATGGAAAGATTTCCCCCTAAATCTAACCGAAATAACAAAGAGATATCTTTGGACTTAAAATCCAACGGTGAATAAAATTCACCTAATAATCTAAAGGCCCAGATTAATGATGAAGATAAATCAAATCTCTCAATAAACAAATCAGATCTTTCAATGAAAGATTCACTAAAACAGATTGATTCTTTTCCTTCTCCTATAAATAGGTGCCAAGGGAGAGAGTTAAAAAAAAAAAAGAAGAGAGGGATATAGAGCGTTGGAATCTTGAAAATTCAGAAGGAAGAATTTGATTCTCTGCAAAAGAAAAACCCTGGGTAAGAAAAGAGAGGCTTCGAAAGAGAAGAGTTTAACTCTTATATAAAGAAAAGAACTTAGTTCTTCCTCTGGTGGAAGATCTGCAAAGTGCACATCTCCCCATGAATTGAGAATTTAATTCTCATTGGGTTGAGATCCTGCCATGCAGATCTAAAATATAGAGGAGGAAATGAGTTTTGAGAATTTAATTCTCACAGAATTATAGGAATTTAATTCCTTTGAGATAAAATTAGGGTTTAACCCTATATTATAGGAATTTAATTCCTTCAGAGTGGACAGAACTAGGGTTTAACCCTAATTGAGAACTTAATTCTCTCAAACTCACAGGAATTTAATTCTCTTAGAAAAGAAATTAGGGTTTAACCCTATCTAAGAATATAATTCTTCAGAAGAAAATAGGAATTTAATTTCTCTAAAGTTTATAGCTATGGTTTAACCCTTTGAAGAATTTAATTCTTAAAAGATGAACAAATCTTTAAAACATGCAAAGAACCAAAGTCACGTGCTACCACGTGACCCCTGTAAAGATCCACAGAAAAGAACTTTGAGGCAACGTCTCACGTGCCCCACGTGACCCCTGAAGGATAAAAACAAAAAGCAAACAGAAGCTATAGGCGCCCTCACATGCTACCACGTGACCCCTTGGCAAAGGCTTTAACAGTTAAAAACCCACATTCCCACCACGTGACAGCACGTGATGCTCCAAGAGCAATTATAGGAAGTATTCAATACTTTTGGCATAATAAAATAAGGGGAATCAGGGCGCTCTCACGTGTCCACACGTGACCCCTCTCTCCTTAGTGTTTAACACTAATTTGAGAACTTTGTTCTCAGTGTTTAACACTGATTTGATTTAATGTTTAACACTAATTTGAAAGCCATGTTGCTAGTGTTTAACACTGATTATCTGTTAGTGTTTAACACTAACTTGTTAATCTTATTCCCAGTGTTCAACACTGTTGGTCTTTAGTGTTTAACACTAGTTTTAGCCCAATTGGCTAAGTTTCTAGAGGCAAGGCCTCTCCTTCAATGAACCAACAGAGGGCCAATATTCTAAACATGATTGGACTTAGCCCAAGCTGGCCATAAGTCCTCAATTCAAACTTAACTGGGCTAATAGGCTCATAATATAATTAATTAGTCTTAGTTCCAAATTGGGCCAAAGATTATTTAATCTACCTTGGTTCAAGGGTATATCTCTTCACTCCTTTGATACTTGGCGTTGTAATTCCTCAACGTCTTTAAAGAGGTGACGGGTCCCGATGACCACACATTGAGACGGACTGTGGGGTCCTTAAACTCATGGACTATGATGTCCTTAACCTTGACCGTGATGTTTTAAAACTAATGCCGGACTATGGAGTCCTTAAAATCCATGGACTATGATGTCCTTAATCTTGACCGGGATGTCTTAAAACTAACAACGGACTATGATGTCCTTAACCTTGATCGTGATGTCTTAAAAGTAATGCCGGACTGTGGAGTCCTTAAATCCACAGACTATGATGTCCTTAACCTTGACCGCAACGTTTTAAAACTAACATTGGACCACAATGTCCTTATACTACCTATCGACCGCAACGTCGCTAAACTAAACAACAGGGCTCCCTTAATTGCTCTCTTGTTGGATCTAAACGATCCCGTTAAGTCGATCTTAGTCTAAAACTAGACTAACGTATCCTTAACAAACGTTTAAGTTGATCTTAGTCTCAAAGAAGGCTAACGTATCCTTAAACCCAAACCCCCAAACCCAAATCTAAGATAATACGGATTTGGACTAGTCCACGCCCTACGGGCGACGACATAACTCAGTCTCCGTATACAATCCACGGGCAACCAAACATAAAACAAACACACACGACACAAAATGATCATCTGGAGAAGGAGAAAATTGTTACCGCAATGCGGTAGCGTAATTAACTGCAGGAGCTTGCGCCTGCAGGGAAGAGCGTCCCCACAATCAAAAAACCCCTCAAGTGAGGGGGAATCTGACGAAGTCTGCTACATCGAATGCATCCGTTTAAACCTTCGATACATGGTGCCATAAATCAACTTGGCATCTTCGAAGAGGTAGACGGATAGCACCAATTAGCATCTTCCCCGAATTTCAGGCAAGACGTCCATGTCGCGCCGTCTTTCGGAGGGGAACACACGTCTAAATTTTAAATCGGGTATGGTTGATGCCTAGACCCTTGTGACAGTGCCTAGTAACCCTACAGTGGTATCAGAGCCAAACTAGAGCATTAGGCGACGTGTATACGAAGTTAAAAGTCCGATCGAACCCCGAAACGTCGGTTTTGAACCCCTCTCTGGAAACTTTTTAAAATGTTGATTTTTTCTGTATTAAAAGTACTCAGAAAATTAAGCAGGGAATTCTAAAGGATTACTGTGAAAAACGACATCCTAATTCCCTTAAAGCACCGCGGAACCGCGGCAATACCATGCCTTGCGCGGCGGTTCTGCGGCCGTACAGGGGTATTAGGGTTAGCTTTTTTCACAGTAACATCCGTAGGTATTTTTGCATACTTTTGGGAATTTTTAATTCTACTCAAGTGTTGAGTTTTCTGGAGATCTTTTGCATTCGTTGATTCGATCGGAAAGTTTAACTTCGTTAAGTTTTCCGGATAATTTAGAACGTGTTAAAATGTTCAAACGGATAACAATAACTTATTTTTTCCCGACACGAAAAACTTTCAAGTGTTGAATTTTTCTCGAGTTTAAAACTTTCGGAAAAACATGCAAGCATATCTGTGGACCCTCTAGAAGAACGTAACCTTAACTCGATTATGTTGTTAGTTATATGTATGCCCTAGAGGCCATTACTGTACATGAGATGTGTATTGTAGTGGATACTGGGACATATATAGGTAGGACTTTCTTGCTCGACATGATAGTAGGCTATCTGGTTGCTCTTTATCTTAATATGTATACTTACTGTCTCTCTGTTACATGTTGATAAAGCCCTTAGGATGTGTACTCGACTTGCAAGACTATGATGTAGATCATACTAGTGGGGCCTGGGTAGTCCATGAGTACATCCTTCAATGTTCTTAGTCGTGGGAATATCGAGAAGGGGCATCGATATTCCAGAGTAGACTAGCGTACATCTTCTCGACCCATGTGATGGGCGATGGATGATCCCATATCCATTGGTGTTTGACATCAGAGATGGTATGCGGGTGCTCAGTGGAAACTGGGCACACTGAACGGATTCGCCGAGAACTCCCAGATGGTATTATACCTCACGTCAGATGGCAGTTCTCTGGTGACATTGGTACAGCTTTGTCTGTTGACCCGAGATCGTCATAGAGTCTTGTGTGTCTCCCACTGTGCTTTGATTTCCACCCTACCATGGCTCTACTGAGACGTGCAAACAGGTGGTTTTTGGGTACAGTCCCGATTCACATTGAGGCAATGAGCGATAGGAGGGGATTAGTCTCTCCCGGTATTGGGGGTTGATGTTGCGCTATGCTCGACGGGCCATAACTGGAAATCCCTGGCCAGGGTTGCATTGATTTACTGGTACGTGTTATCAGTAGTTTCATGTTTGTTGTGGACCTTACATCGGCATGACTTATCAAGCTACTGGGGTCTGATATTTACCACACCTAGGCAAGATATGCGACATATCAGACGAACAGACCGGACTGTGCGGTAAGTGTTACTGGTTGGATTCGCAGGAGTGTGAGCAGGCTTGCTCGTTGATCTTATGATCGCTCAATACCCGGGTGGCCGTTACGTTTAGCAGACCGCTTGCGGCTTGTGGGTGAGTGATATGATCACCACCTACTGCCGGCGTATTGACGAGTCTTTAGAGTCCTACACAGAGGTTTCCTGGCTCAAGCGAAACGAAATAGGAGCGCATATGAGATATGTGCGGGACCGAAAATAATACCAGTATGTGATACTGAATTCTATTCTCGCGATTTGTATCATCAGACGGTTATATGAGATATAGCCGGGTTACCGAATCAAGTGTTGATTCGATACATTGATACACTAGATATTAGTCGGTTATATGCGATATGACCGGATCATTAAATCAAGTGTTGATTTAATGATTTAATGTATAATTATATATTTGATATATTACTTTACATTAACTAGTATTGGTTCACTTAAGATTGATTTTCTCACTTGATGTGCACAAGTTGTATATGTGATATATTTTTGTATACTAGATTGTATCATGTTTGATGATACATGCAAACTTGGGTGTGTGTATGACTTACACCATATTTAAGATAATGGTTTTGGATTTTTATTTATTTTGGTAAAACAAAATGGTGGCTTTCTTTGTCTTTGCTTGAAGCTTCATGAAGCTTTCAAGCATCTTTGACAAAGTCCACTAATTTTGTTTTGCATAAGATTTTCATTAACCTAACCATTATCTCAAACTATGGTTTAGTCTCTACAAAGGTAAACTCACCCATGGTTGCAATATGATAGACTTCACTTGATTATTCTTTTGTGATAATTCATTATTCATTCTTATTCTTTTCTTCTTCTTCTTCTTCTTCTTCTTCAAGAAGAAGAAAGCTTGCTAGAAAAATTTTCAAATGAAGATTTAGAGTGAGAAATCCAAATCTAAAGTGAACCCACTTCCTATTTCATCATTCTCTACTACTTGCCATTTAATTTAGGGTGTTCTCTTCACAAAGTTCTTGACCTAGTGAAGATGGAGCTTGAGTTTGAGTCTCCTCGACGTAGATCATCTTCGGCCTCGAAGTCAACGACCTAGCCCGCTCATTTTTCCGAAGAAACCATCGCTAGAGTACGGGATCCTGATGATCGCAGCGAAGGGATGTCAACACGGAGCTTTAGAAGTGAAGGACCGGATCTACAAAGGTTGTAATTCCTTTCACTTAGTGTTAAAGAGTTTAACTTGCTAGTTTTCGCATAATCTCTAGTATACGATCTTGGTTAGGATTATTCGGCATGGCTATTTTTTTTGAATCGGGCATGGTTGATGCCTTGCTGAACCTTGTTAGAGTGCCTAAGAACCCTACAGTGGTATCGGAGCCAAGCTAGAGCTTTACACGAAGTCTAGGCGAAGTTTAAAGTCCGATCGAACCCGTAAACCCCGACGAATACCCTTCTCTGGACAATTTTCGAAACTGTGATTTTTTATGAATTAAAAATGCTCAGAAAATTAAGCAGGAAAAACTAAGAATTACTGTGAAGTACGGCCCACTGATTTGTCTATATGACCGCGGAACCGCGGCCAAACCAAGGGTTTGGCGGCGGTTCCGCAGCCCAAATTATGACTTAGTCCCTCAGACTTCATATATTTATTCTTGGGTCCTTTCTTGTCAATTTTTTCTGGGAATTTTTTAATTCCACTCAAGTGTTGAGTTTTCTTAGGGTTGTATTGGGGACTCGTTGATTCGATCGGATAATTTAACTTTGTTTAGTTTGTCCGGGTAATTTTTAGATCTTGTTAAAAAGTTCGACCGGATATCAATAACTCACTTTTTCCCCTGCCGGAAAATTTCCAAGTGTTGGATTTTTCCGTAGTTTAAGAACGTTCTAAGTCGTGTAAGTAACGTGATGGACCCTCTAGAAGACAACAAACCGTAACTCGATTATTTGACCGTCTTGAACTGCCTTTTGAACCTTAGGGTTTGGGGTAGTACGACGTGCCACGTGTGAGGCGTTGGCTTGACCCTTCTACGGCTGGACCGTTGGTACTGTGGCATGAAATGGATGTTTTTAAACTTATTTCAAGTGTTGAGCTATTTGGGAAAACTTGGGTGTTTGATTATTCGATCAGAAAGTTTAACATTGTCTATTTATCTGGAATATGATACAATATTAGGAATTCACAAGTAGTTATGAGATAACTAATTTGAATGTTATAAACATAGCAGTTTAGTCTCATTTGATCGATTGCCACGGAATTTTGATGTGATCAAAAGTCCGTCGCAATCACGTAGCGTACGCGGATACTCGCTGGGTAAACTTAATAGACAGCCATGCCCCATAGCCCCGACCAAGTGACTGTAGGAGAACCCCGTCGCCAAAAGCATCCGTTCGGGTGCTCGCGGCAGCGGTGTTCCGCTTTAGTGCACTTCGTCGACGGCATCCGGGGGTGCGACCGTCTACTAAAGTTTGCGACGAGCATTCGATCAGGATGTCGGGAATCTTGTTGAATTGCCCAACTTGATATTGAAAAGAGTTTTCGATAATGAGACTAAAATGCGGGGTTTATAATTGTTAGGCATGCGATGTCTAAGGAATTCATTTGGTTAGGCATGCGATGTCTAAGGAGGTTGCGGATTCCAGCTGTTGTAGTTTTATACTTTCTTTTCTGCGACCGTAAGTGTAATATGTGATATCGCCAGTTCGTGCTATATGTCAACGACAATTGGGATGGGCATATTTACTTACGTTGATGACATGTGATGTTATGTGTTGCTGGATATGTTATATTGAATCGTCGTGTTTGAATAGCCGGGGGGGTTTATGTGTGATGAGTGTTTTTTCATTTTCATTCATGTAAAAACTTGTATGTAATATTCTTTTATTGGGGCACTTCCGGGCTGAGGATGATGTCACCATTGTATATTATTTACTTTTTCGCATCAGGATAGACCCAAGGAGGGGAGCATAAGTAACCGGGTTCTAGGGTCCAGTGGGAGACCATCTCGAGGAGTCGAGTCCGGGTCTCCTAACTCTAGAATTGGTAGGGTTGCTTGCCGCTCTCGTAGGGGTCTAGGAGTGTGGGATTGGCTATTCATCACGACCGTGGAATCCGTGTTTTATACAGGCTCAAAATAAAACACGGACGTCCTAGCATATCCAATATTTCATAGGTTATTTTCTGTTGCGTTATCTGTGATGTGATGATGTGATATGTTCAAATAGACATTATATATAGTATATATGATATATTATATAGACGCTGCTTACGTTTTACACCCGCGCTAGCCCTGCCCCGCCCTGTCGTTAGTTACCTAACCTAACGGTGCAGACGGGACATCAAGGCGAATGCAGATGGCATAAGTGTACGTTATATTTATCTGTGATATTTAGGTGGACTTAAATGATGGGACATTCATTAATGAGATTAATGAAAGAAAATAAACCTAAATGATGTTGTGGAATCGAATTTCAAAAATCAGGTAGCTCTAGTTGTTGCTTTGCATAGTGGTGTTCCTTGTAGAACATCCAGCACCTTATTCGATAAGGAAAGAGCCGAGATCCCTTCACCGGGAGTGACCTCTTTAGCAATAACTAGCAGATGCTACAACCTTCGGTTTGTCTTTTGATTGCTTTTCTAGTTCTTGCTTTGCATAGTGGTATTGTGAACATCCTGCACCTCATTCGACGAGGAAAGAGCCGAGATCCCTTCACCGGGAGTGACCTCTTTAGCGAAACTAGCAAAAGCCTCAAAAACACTCCATTTAAAACCATTTGATTCCGCAACGAGATCAAGTTCAAAGCGTTAAAGGTTTTCTTAAAAACCATCCGCAACCCTCTATCATTTTAGGAAGTAGAGTACTTAGTATTCGTGCTGTGTTTGTTGATCATAGTCAAGGCACAGTGTACGGTAGCTAAGTGATGTCTTCCTACACCGCATATGATGCGATTAGTTAGGACAGTCGCGTGACTTTGTTGACCTTAGTTAAGGGTCATGTGGGTGGGTCTAATTAATCACGAAATGACGGGTAGAGCTTGACTAGTGCTTATGATTTGTTGACCATAGTTAAGGTCATAAGTGCTAGGGGTAAAAACCATTATCGGGAGTTTCAAGTGTTGAAATTTGCAATGAGATTACATACCTTCTATATGATAGTTGGATCCCGATACCCACTGCAAGTAATTGTTACTCCTGGGAGAGTTTTGCACTTTACAATTAGCCGATCAAGTAGGTGTCTAGAAAGGTGTCAACGGGGTTACGCCCCTGGGAAAACGAGGTTTATTTTAATTAGGTCCGTGCGAAAGCACGGGGAACCTCCCTCAAAATACCGGCACTGGCCTGGCTGAAAGATTGGCGAACTTGTAGAGTGTAATTAATCCCGGCTAGTCTTTCCTTTTAGGGTTTGAAGGAGGATTTGATAAAAACAGTGAGAGCCATCCTGATTAGATAAAATATATAACCAATCTAATCTTGCAAGAGCGCACGATGAGTGTTTTCTTCTCTCTCTCTACAGGTAGCGACCATGTCACGCCTTAATCAAGATAATAATATGGATGTATTGACCAAACCCGCTTGTTATACTGAGCTGGGGAACGTTGGTCCCGCTCCAACTTATAATTGTTATAAGACAGAGCAGGAATTAGGGGAATACCAGGATTCCCGTTCCACCCAAACGAAGAAAGTGCATGATGATGCATCTTCTTCGGGTGTGTTCATTACAAAGAACTGTTTCTCTGTATCCTCTACGTCCTGGGTATTAGATACCGGATCAGGATCCCGCATATGTAATCTGTTACATGGGCTACAGAAAGGTAGAGAACTGAGAATGGGTGATAAGTTTCATGAGACAGAAAACGGTGCAAGTGTTGCAGCCAAGTCTGTTGGTCACTATCACCCTGTATTACCAGAATACATTGATTCTGAATGAATGTTATTAGATACCGAACCTGATATACAACATCATATCAGTCTCTTTATTAGTAAAGAAAGGACATAATTTTGTATTGTTGGATAATGTTTTGAACATTTCCTACATCAAAAGTTGATCGGTTCAGGCACGTTATCTAAAAGCATTGACGTTCTAAATCAAACTACAGTTCTTAGTATACAGAACACACACGAGAGGAAGAGTTCAGAAATGAACGAATTCTTCTTGAGGCATTGTAGACTAGGTAATATCAATGCGACCCGGCTAGCTGAAGTTACATTTAGATGCATATTTAAATCAGTTTGAATTTTCATCTTGTGAAACTTGCCAGTCATGTCACAAAGATAAGATGACCATAGCTCTGTTTACTGGAAACAGAGAAAGAGTTAATAAACTCTTGGGATTGTTAGATGATGATGTATGTGGTCCCCAGTCCACATATGCCAGGATTGGTTCTTTGTACTTCCTTACATTCACTGATGATCTCTCAAGATTCGGACACATGTTCCTATTGAAACACATGTCTGAAGCTTTTGAGAAATTCAAAGAATATAAGTCAGAAGTAGAGAACCAATACAGGTATAAGTATTATGTCCTATGATGAGATCAGGGAGGAGAATACTTGTGCATGGGATTCTTGGACTATTCTAAAGGTGAATGAGATTCTCTCTCAGTATTACTCCTCTCAATACACCACAGCACAACGGTGTATCGGGGCGGAGCAATCGCATCCTATATGATATGGTGCGCTCTATGATGAGTACTACTGAGTTACCTGTTTCCTTTTGGGGGTTATGCACTTGAGAAGCTGCATACCTATTGAATAGGTTTTCAATCAAATCAGTTGCCTACCACTTCATATGTGATATGGAATGGGAAGAGCCCATATCTTAAGTATGTTGAGATTTGGGGATTGTCTAGCCTATGTCTGAAAGCAAAATCCGGACAAGATCAAGGCAAGGTCAGTTCTGTAGAACTGGAAGGATTTCCAGCTATACAAACTATAGCTGATGATTTGACAAAACCAAAGGATTCAATAGTCCCCGACGAATCTCAGCCTCTCCGCCGATCTAGCAGGGTTCCTCATCCGCCTGAGAGATACTTCGGTTTCTCGATGACAGTGGGAGCGAGGATTGCATCATGAGATGATGACCCAACTAGTTTTGAGCAGGCCATCTAGAGCAAACTTTGTAAGAATGGCTGGACGCTTAGCGATCTGAGATGGAATCCATGTACACCAACAAAGTATGGACTTTGGTTGCTATATCTGAAGGGTTAAATCCCCATCAGGAGCAAGTATATCTTGAGAAGATTACTTGGTGTAGATGGAAAAGTTGAGACTTTCAAAGCTAGACTTGTTAAAGGTTTTCGTCATCGACCAGGCGTGGATAATGATGAAACCTTTTCCAGTGGCTATGCTTAAGTCCATCCGGATCCTACTTGCCATTGCTACATACCATGACTACGATATCTGGTGGTTGGGTGTCATGACTATTTTTCTAAATACTGATTTAGAAGAGAGCGTCTATAAGTACACAGCCAGAGGGCTTCGTAAACAGTGGGAGCAGCGGAAACGTGTGCAAGATGTTTTATGGGATAAAGCAGGCATCGCGGAGTTGGAACATCTGTTTTGATGTGGTAGTCAAAGAGTTTGACTTCATCAAAATAGTAGATGAACCTTATACATACAAAAGGGTAGTAGAGAGTAAGATGGTCATCCTCGTATTGTACGTGGACAACATACTCTTGATAGGAAAAGAGTTTCCTATGCTACGCACGGTCAATCTCCGCTTATCACAAAGATTCTCCGTATAGGATAAAGGTGATACCTCCTAAATCCTGGATTTTGGATCTATGAGATATATCTAAATGGATATTAGGATTCTCACTAGATGTAGTGAGATGGTATCAATCGATCCTGGAGAGAATCACTGGAAAGGTTCCAGGGTGATAAGGTTGACTGAATGTCAGTCACAGGCATTGTCTTTACCCTCAGAGCAGGGACGGTATGTTGGAAGAGTTCCAAGCTAGATATCGTGGCAAACTAGACGATAAAGGCTGGTGACATTGCTATCAAAGATACTACCAAAGAGGCAGTTTGGGTGTATATTAGTTCATGTGATGAACTAGGTTCCTACCATTGTATGACAATAGAAGTGTGGCTTTGGCCCAGGACCCCCGGTCCCATCAGTGACCCAGACATATTCCAAGGTAGTACCACCTGATCATGGAGATAGTTGATCTCCAGGGTGATCGAGGTTAGGAGAGTAGACACAGAGGACAACACGGCGGATCCACTCACAAAGGCCTTTTCCCAGAGAGAGACTTTTATAGGATGGTTGAGTATAAGTTACTACAACCACTGCTACAGATGGCCCTTGTGCAAGTGGGAGATTGTTAGTTATATGTATGCCCTAGAGGCCATTACTGTACATGAGATGTGTATTGTAGTGGATGCTGGGACATTTATAGGTAGGACTTTCTTGCTCGACATGATAGTAGGCTATCTGGTTGCTCTTTATCTTAACATGTATACTTACTGTCTCTCTGTTACATGTTGATAAAGCCCTTAGGATGTGTACTCGACTTGCAGGACTATAATGTAGATCATACTAGTGGGGCCTGGGTAGTCCATGAGTACATCCTTCAATGTTCCTAGTCGTGGGAATATCGAGACGGGGCATCGATATTCCAGAGTAGACTAGCGTACATCTTCTCGACCCATATGATGGGCGATGGATGATCCCATATCCATTGGTGTTTGACATCAGAGATGGTATGCGGGTGCTCAGTGGAGACTGGGCACACTGAACGGACTCGCCGAGAACTCCCAGATGGTATTATACCTCACGTCAGATGGCAGTTCTCTGGTGACACTGGTACAGCTTAGTCTGTTGACCCGTGATCGTCATAGAGTCTTGTGTGTCTCCCACTGTGCTTTGATTTCCACCCTACTACGGCTCTACTGAGTCGTGCAAACATGTGGTTTTTGGGTACAGTCCCGAATCACATGGAGGCAATGAGCGATAGGAGGGGATTCGTCTCTCCCGGTATTGGGGGTTGATGTTGCGCTAGGCTCGACTGGCCATAACTGGAAATCCCTGGCCAGGGTTGCACTGATTTACTGGTAAGTGTTATCAGTAGTTTCATACTTGTTGTGGACCTTACATCGGCATGACTTATCAAGCTACTGGGGTCTGACGTTTACTACCCCTAGGCGAGATATGTGACATATCAGATGAACAAACCGGACTGTGCGGTAAGTGTTACTGGTTGGATTCGCAGGAGTGTGAGCAGGCTTGCTCGTTGATCTTCTGATCGCTCAATACCTGAGTGGCCGTTACGTTTAGCAGACCGCTTACGGCTTGTGGGAGATTGATATGATCACCACATACTGCCGGCGTATTGACGAGTCTTTAGAGTCCTACACAGAGGTTTCCTGGCTCAAGCGAAACGAAATAGGAGCGCATATGAGATATGTGCGGGACCGAGAATAATACCAGTATGTGATACTGAATTCTATTCTCGCGATTTGTATCATCGGACGGTTATATGAGATATAGCCGGTTACCGAATCAAGTGTTGATTCGATACATTGATACACTAGATATTAGTCGGTTATATGCGATATGACCGGATCATTAAATCAAGTGTTGATTTAATGATTTAATGTATAATTTTATATTTGATATATTACTTTACATTAACTAGTATTGGTTCACTTAAGATTGATTTTCTCACTTGATGTGCACAAGTTGTATATGTGATATATTTTTGTGCACTAGATTGTATCATGTTTGATGATACATGCAAACTTGGGTGTGTGTATGACTTACACCATATTTAAGATAATGGTTTTGTGTTTTTATTTATTTTGGTAAAAAAAAATGGTGGCTTTCTTTATCTTTGCTTGAAGCTTCATGAAGCTTTCAAGCATTTTTGACAAAGTCCACTAATTTTGTTTTGCATAAGATTTTCATTAACCTAACCATTACCTCAAACTATGGTTTAGTCTCTACAAAGGTAAACTCATCCATGGTTGCAATATGATAGACTTCACTTGATTATTCTTTTGTGATAATTCATTATTCATTCTTATTCTTTTCTTCTTCTTCTTCTTCTTCAAGAAGAAGAAAGCTTGCTAGAAAAATTTTCAAGTGAAGATTTAGAGTGAGAAATCCAAATCTAAAGTGAACCCACTTCCTATTTCATCATCCTCTACTACTTGCCATTTAGTTTAGGGTGTTCTCTTCACAAAGTTCTTGACCTAGTGAAGATGGAGCTTGAGTTTGAGTCTCCTCGACGTAGATCATCTTCGGCCTCGAAGTCAACGACCTAGCCCGCTCATTTCTCCGAAGAAACCATCGCTAGAGTCCGAGATCCCGATGATCGCAGCGAAGGGACGTCAACACGGAGCTTTAGAAATGAAGGACCGGATCTACAAAGCTTGTAATCCCTTTCACTTTGTGTTAAAGAGTTTAACTTGCTAGTTTTCGCATAATCTCTAGTATACGATCTTGGTTAGGGTTGTTCGGCATGGCTTTTTTTTTGAATCGGGCATGGTTGATGCCTTGCTGAACCTTGTTAGAGTGCCTAAGAACCCTACATATGTGACCTTCAATACTGCCACTGAACCCTACAGTTTGTGGTAGTTTGGCATTGCCATATATGAGGCGTTGGTTTGACCCTTCTACGGCTGGTTCACTGGGGCGGTGACATGTTCTGGGATTTTTGAACTCCGCTCAAGTGTTAAGCTATTTGGGAAATCTTGGGTATTTGATTATTCGATCGGAAAGTTTAATATTGTCTATTTATCTGGAATGTGATACAATATGTGGAATTTATATAGTTAGGCATGAAATGCGAACCATGTGATATTTCGGATTTAAGATGTCTAAAGTATTTGTGGATTCCAAATGTTGTGGTTTTACACTTTCTTTTCTGTGACCGTAAGCGTAGTATGTGGTGTATCGCCGGCTTCGTTGCTATACATCAATGACAATCGGGATACGCATACTTGCTTACGTTGATGATATGAGATATTATGTGTTGCTGTGATATGTTATATTGGATGGTCGTGTTCTGAATAGCCAGGGGTTTTATGTGAGATGAGGGTTTTAATTTTCATTCATGTAAAATTCATTTGTATGTAATATTCTTTTATTGGGGCACTTCCGGGATGAGGTTGATGTCACCATTGTATATTATTTACTTTTCCGCATTAGGTAGACCCGAGGAGGGGAGCACAAATAACCGGGTTCTAGGGTCCAGTGGGAGGCCATCTCGAGGAGTCGAGACCGGGTCTCCTAACCCTAAAATTGGCAGTGTTACTTGCCGCTCTCGTAGAGGTCTAGAGATATGGGTTTGGCTATTCATCGCGACCGTGGAATCCGTGTTTTATACAGGCTCGATGTAAAATACGGACGTCCTAATATATCCAATATTTTATATGTTATCTTCTGCTGCAATGTTCTGTGATGAGATCATATTACTACCTGAGACGAATGCTTATACTATATA
This sequence comes from Agapanthus africanus, assembly GCA_030015575.1. NCBI lineage: Eukaryota > Viridiplantae > Streptophyta > Magnoliopsida > Asparagales > Amaryllidaceae > Agapanthus > Agapanthus africanus. The sequence goes on from CM057341.1 coordinate 265,966,374, forward strand.
TATTGATATATAAATATTACAGCTTTCGTTTCTTCTGTGATGCTTAGGAAGCATAACTGATGGGATTTATTAATGAGATTAATAAAAGAAAAAAAACCTAAAAGATGTTGTAGAATCAAAAACTTTCTAAAAAAGGGTAGCTACAGTCTTTCTTTGCACAGCGGTATATATGATATACCCTGCACCTTATTCGATGAGGAAAGAGCCAAGATCCCTTCACCGGGAGTAACCTCTTTAGCAAAATTGGCAGATGCTACAAACTCACGGTTTTGTTTTTGATTGCTTCTATAGTTCTTGCTTTGCACAGCGGTATTTATGAAATATCCTGCACCTTATTCGATGAGGAAAGAGCCGAGATCCCTTCACCAGGAGTGATCTCTTTAGCGAAACTAGAAAAATCTCAAAAAAACCACTCCTTTTCAAAATCACTCGATTCTACGACGATATCAAGTTTATTACGCTCATGGTTTTCTGAAAAACCTGCGTAGCCCTCCGTCATTTCAGATAGACACTAGTTAGTATTCGTGCTGCGTTTGTTGACCTTAGCCAAGGCGTAGTGTACGGTAGTTAATTAGTATTTATCTGTTAAAACATGAGATGTGATTGAGTTAGGGCAATCGTACGACTTTGTTAACCTTAGCCAAGGGTCGTACGGGTGGGTTTAATTCAATCGGGAAATGACGGGTTGAAGTTGGCTAGCACTTATGATTGGTTGACCTTAGCCAAGGTCATGAGTTGCTAGGGGCAAAAGTATTATCGGGAATTTCAAGTGTTGAAATTTGCAATGAGATTGCATACCTCCTATGAGATAGTTAGATCCCGATACCCACTGCAAGTAAGAGTTACTCCTGGGAAAATCTTACACAGGACAATTAGCCGATCAAGTAGGTGTCTAGAAAGGTGTTAACGGGTTTATGCCTCTGAGAAAACGAGATTTATTTTAATTAGGTCCGTGCGAAAGCACGGGGAACCTCCTTCAAAATACCAACACTGATCTGGCTGAAAGATTGGCGAACTTGTAAGGTGTAATTAATCCAGGCTAGTCTTTCCTTTTAGGGTTTGAAGGAAGATTTGATAAAAACAGTGGGAGACATCCTGATTAGATAAGATAATAACCAATCTAATCTTGTAAGAGCATACGCTAAAGTGTTTCCTTCTCTCTCTCTCCAGGTAGCGCCCATGTCAGGCCTTAATCAAAATAATAATATGGATGTATTGACTGAACCCGCTTATTATACTGAACAGGGGAACGTTGGTCCCGTTCTTTCTTATAAGTGTTATAAGACTGAGCAGAAAATAGAAGAATATTTGGATTCTCACGCCGCCCAAATGAAGAACAAGTATGTTGATGCATCTTCTTCGGGTGTGTTTGTTATCGAGAACTGTTTCTCAGTTCACTCTACGTCCTGGGTATTAGATACCGGATCGGGATCCCACATATGTAATTTGTTACATGGGCTACGTAAAGGTAGAGAACTGGGAAAGGGTGATCATTCCGTAACAGTTGGGAATGGTACGAATATTGCAGCCAAAGCAGTTGGCGAATATCACCTAGTATTACCAAGTAGTAATACATTGATTCTAAACGAGTGCTATTATATACCGAACATGATGTGCAACATTATATCAGTTTCTTTATTAAGTAAAGAAGGAAATAATTTTGTAATACAGGATAATGTTATGAACATCTTCCTAGATCAAAAGTTGATTGGATCAGGCTCGTTACATAATGGTATATACGTTATCAATCAAACTACAGTCTTTAATATACAAAACACATACAAGAGAAAGAGTTCAGAAATGAATGAATCCTATTTATGGCATTGTAGACTTGGTCATATCAATACGACACGGCTAGCTAAGTTACATAAGGATGGATATTTGAATCCATTCGAATTATCATCTTATGAAACTTGCCATTCATGTCTCAAAGGTAAAATGACCAAAACTCCGTTTAGTGGACACGGAGAAAGAGTTGAGGAACTCTTAGGACTGGTACATAGTGATGTATGCGGTCCCATGTCTACACATGCCAGGAACGGTTCTTCCTACTTCATTACATTCACTGACAATCTATCAAGATATGGACATGTGTTCCTGATGAAACACAAGTTTGAAGCTTTTGAGAAATTCAGAGAATATAAGCATGAAGTAGAGAAGCAAATGGGCAAAAGTATTAAGATCCTTCAATCTGATCGAGAAGGAGAATACTTAAGCAATGAGTTCCTGGACTATCTAAAAGAGAATAGGATTCTCTCTCAGCTTACTCCTCCTTATACACCAAAGCACAACGGTGTATCGGAGCGGAGGAATCGCACCCTATTAGATATGGTGCGCTCTATGATGAGCAATGCTGAGTTGCCTATTTCCTTTTGGGGGTATGCGCTTGAGACAGCCATATATCTATTGAATAGAGTTGCAACCAAATCAGTGCCTACCACTCCATATGAGATATGGAATGGGAAGAGACCATCTCTTAAACGAGTTAAGATATGGGGTTGTCCAGCCTATGTTAAAAAGCAAAATCCGGACAAGCTCGAGGCAAGATCTTTTCTTTGCAAGTTTGTGGGATATCCAAGTAATTCGTATGGATATCTATTCTACCTAAGTGAGGAACAAAAAGTGTTTGTTTCTCAACATGACACCTTTTTGGAAAAGGAATTTCTTGCAAAGGAAATTAGTGGCAATAAGGTAGAACTGGAAGAAGTTCCAGCAACACAAATTGTGACAGAAGATCTGGTGGAACCAGAGGATTCAGAAGCACCCCACGAACCCCAGCCTCTCCGCCGATCTAGTAGGGTTTCTCATCCACCTGAGAGATACTACGGTTTTCTCGTTGATGGTGGGAGCGAGGATTGCATCATGGAAGATGATGACCCGACTAGTTTCGAGCAGGCCATCACGAGTGGTGACTCTGTGAAGTAGCTGGATGCAATACGATCTAAGATGGAATCTATGTACACCAACAAAGTATAGACTTTGGAAGTTGCTCCTGAAGGGGTAAAACCCATTGGGAGCAAATGGATCTTTAAGAAGAAACTTGGTGTAGATGGAAAAGTGGAGACTTTCAAAGCTAGACTTGTTGCAAAGGGTTTTCGTCAACGACCAGGTGTGGATTATGACGAAACCTTTTATCCAGTGGCTATGCTTAAGTCCATCCGGATCTTACTTGCCATTGCTGCATACTATGACTACGAAATCTGAAAAATGGATGTTAAGACCGCCTTTCTAAATGGTGATTTAGAAGAGTGCGTGTACATGACTCAGCCAGAGGGCTTCGTAGACAGTGGGAGTAGCGGAAAGGTGTGCAAGCTGCTTAAATCCATCTATGGGTTAAAGCAGGTATCGCGGAGTTAGAACATCTGCTTTGATGTTGTAGTCAAAGAGTTTGACTTCATCAAAAACGTAGATGAACCTTGTATATATAAAAAGGTTGCAGAGAGTAAGATTGTCTTCCTCGTATTGTAGGTCGATAACATACTCTTGATAAAAAATGATGTTCCTATGCTGCAATCGGTCAAGCTCTTCTTATCACAAAGATTCTCAATGAAAGATCTTGGAGATGCCTCCTGCATACTGGGAATTATGATCTATAGAGATAGATCTAAACGGATATTGGGATTGTCCCAATTCAGGTACATTGACACCATACTAAAGAGGTTTAGTATAGAAGAATCCAAGCGTGGGAACCTACCCACGATCTCTGGACTCATTCTCTTCAAAAAGATGTCTCCGAAGACTGATTTGGAGAGAGCTCGCATGCAAGGGATACCCTATGCTTCGGCAGTAGGCTCTATCATGTATGCGATGCTATGAACCAGACCCGATGTAGCATACTCACTGAGTGTAGTGAGTCGGTATCAAGCAGATCCTGGAGAGAATCACTGGATAGTTGTGAAGAACATTCTCAAGTACTTGAGAAGAACTAAGGAGATGTTCTTGGTGTATGGTAACGGAGAACTCTAGGTGGAGTCCTTTACCGATTCAAGCTTCCAAAGTGATAAGTACGACTCTAAGCTGCACTCGGGATTTGTCTTTACCCTAAATGGAGTGGCGGTGTGTTGGAAGAGTTCCAAACAGGAAACCGTTGCAGACTCGACGATGGAGGCTGAATACATCGCTGCCAACGATGCTTCAAAAGAGGCTGTCTGGTTCATCACTGAACTTGGTGTGGTTCCGTCCATTGAGCATCTGATACCTTTGTATTGCGATAACAATGGAGCTGTGGCTTTGGCCAAGGAACCCAGGTCCCATCAGAAGTCCAGACATATTCTGAGGCGGTATCACCTGATCCGGGAGATAGTTGATCGCCGGGAGATCGAGGTCAGGAGAGTTGATACAAAGGACAACACTGCGGATCCACTCATGAAGGCCATTCCCCAGACACTGTTTGAGAGACTCTTCGGGATGCTGGGTATGAGATACTACAACAGCTGGCCTTAGTGCAAGTGGGAGATTGTTAGTTATATATATGTCCTAGAGGCAATTGTTGTACATATGATGTATATTATAGTGGATGCTTGGATATATATAGAGAGGACTTTCTTGCTCGTCATGATAGTATGCTATTTGGTTTCACTTTATCTTAACATGTTGACTTATAATAATTTACTGTCTTCCTCTCACATGGTGATAAAGCCCTTAGGATATGTACTTGACTACTGGGACTATGAAGAGATCATACTAGTGGGGCCAGGGTAGTCAACGAGCACATCCTATAACTGTTCCTAGTCAAGGGTGTGTCGAGACAGGGCATTGATACACTAGAGTAGACTAGCGTGTACGTATCTTGATCCATATGATGGGCGATGGATGATCCCATATCCATCGGTGTTTGACATCAAAGATGGTGTACGGGTGCTCAGTGGAGACTGGGTACAATGGACGGACTCGCCGACAACTCCCAGATGGTATTATACCTCCCATCAGATGGCAGTTCTCTGGTGACACTGGTACAGGTTATTCTGTAGACCCGAGATCGTCATAGAGTCTTGTGTGATTCCCACTGTGCTTTGTTTCCATCATACCACGTCCAAGAGGGCATGCAAAATGGTGGTTTTTGGGTACAGTCCCGAATCGCATGGAGGCAATGAGCGATAGGAGGGGTTTCGTCTCTCCCGGTATAGGGAGTTGATGTTCTGCTGTGTTCGATTGGCTATAACTGGAAGTCCCTGGCCAGGGCGGATATTGAGTACTACCGGTAAGTGTTATCAGTAGGTTCTCGACCTGTTATGAGCCTCACATCGACACGACTTATCGGTTACTGGGGTCTGACGTTTACCACCCCTAGACTAGATATGCAACATATTAGACGAAGAGATCGAACTGTACGGTAGTGTTACTGACTGGATTCACAAGAGAATGTACAGGCTTGCTTGTTGATCTTCTAATCGTTCAATACCTAGGTGGCTGTTACGTTTACCTGACCGCTTGCAGCTTGTGGGTGTTTGATATAATCATCACCTACTGCCGGCGTATTGATGATTCTTTAGAGTCGTACACAAAGGTTTCTTGACTCAGGCAAAACGGAGTAGGAGCACATATGTGATATGTGCATAACCAAGGATAATACGATATGAGATACCGTATTCAATTCTCGCGATATTAGATATCAGCCGGGTATATGTGATATAGCCGGATCATCGGATCAAGTGTTGATTCGATGAACTGATACAGTTTATATTAGTCAGTTATTTGAGAAATAGCCGGATTGTCGGATCAAGTGTTGATTCGATAATTTAATATATAATTATATATGTGATATATTACATTAAATTATCTAATATTGGCTCGCTTTATTGATTCATTTTCTCACCGGGTAATACATTGATATATATATGCAATATATGTTAATTGTATTATTTTCTTTTGTTACAAAAATATCTTATATATATGTAATATATAATATTGTAACAAGTTATGTTTACAAATGTAACATGATTAGTAGAGATTAAACATGGTTAGGGTTTGATTTGAGTTAGTATTTTCTTGAAGCTTCTAGAAGCTTTTGTTTTGTTTTAAGCTAAGATATTATGTGTTGATATTTTGAAGATATTATTTAACCCAACCCAAACCCTTAACCCTAGTAAACTCTCTACATGAGTTAATACTTCATATTATTAACTCAAGATTCATTTGTAAGTATAGTAACTTTTCATTATTCATCACAAAAGAAATCATCTTCTTCTTCCTTCATGAAAGCTTTCTAGCTTTTTGATTTTGTGATGAATTAGTGTGAGATCTTGAAAATAAAAGAGAGCATAATTCCTACTTCATCATCCTCATCTAATCTAGCCAATTAGATTAGGGTGTTCACTTTATTAATACTTGATTATAAAAGTGAGAGCTTGAGTTAAAGAAACTTCAAGGTAGATCATCTTCGAAAAGGAAGACTTCAAGAAAGCATGTATCGTTCGGCTTGTGGAGCCTCTCTTGAGTCCGGGAGATCATGGATCGCGGCGAAGGGACTACTACTCGGAGCTTATGAAGCGAAGGAGCGGACTACAAAGGTTGTAATCCCTCTCTCTTAGTTGTAAAGATGTTTACTTGCATGTTTAACCCTAATTATCTAACAAAGATCCTCGCTTTAGGTTGTTCGGCACGTCTAAATTTTAAATCAGGCATGATTGATGCCTTATAGACCCTTGTGACGGTGTCTAGTAACCCTACAAACATATGGTTGAAGCTTATCAAGAAAAGCTCGTGGTACTACAGCCGTAGCAGTCTCCCTTAAAGAAGTACGAACGATTATCCGTCGCTTCAGCGGGACCGCTAGATTACTAACAGGAACGACATCCTTATGGTCAAGCAGCAGCCGCCTCTCCTCCCTAATGATAGCACCCGTTGCATGTTGATACCAAGCAGCGTAAGCATTCGATGGCCTTGGAGTATAACCCGGCTCACTGACAAGGAAGTGGGACCCCGTATTTAGACGCATGAAGTAATGCGTCGTGTTATGAATACATTCCTCGGTAGTGACGGGGTCCACAATGAACACCTCAAGAGGAACGCCTTGGTTGTAACCCAATTGCTGAGCGAAGCAATGCGGGTTATACCTCATAAAAAACATCGAAGCATTCTGTCTAAGTACTAGAAAATCCGGCCTGATAGAATACAGGTGTATAACCTCTCGAGCCCTAAACACAGAAGCCCCGTCCTTTGAAACATCGTGCAACGGCTGTACCGTTGTTAAAGGTTCTTTGCAAATAGTCAGGACTTTGTCGAGGAAGGTCATGCTATCCCCGACCATGCACGAGCGAAGGAGCAGTCACCAAGTCTCCCGTTGTGTCGGGTCGGATGAAGAAGCATCAACTAAGTGCATGACCCGAGGAAAATTGTATTCTTCATAAAATTTGGGTCATTTATACAAACCAAAGGCACCCAGTGCATGCATCTCAATCCATGAGGTGAAGTAATGCAGTGGGAGATTGACGGGCTTCAGACCTGGCTGAGTAGTGTCGGCTGCTAAGCTCAGGCCTTGATATAAGTGAGCTAATCTCGTGACCCCCAATGTCCACGCGCATCCCCGCGGAGATACGATGAGCCGAATAAAAATTAGATGGTCTCATGTAGCGGGGGTGCAACAAAAGCGCAAACCATCTCAACCACAAGCCGACAAACCCTATAAAGAACGTCTCTTTGTCAACGTCCAGGGCGGCAATCTCTGTGAAGGGGATGACTGAAGTATCTGGAATAAAGAATTTATTTAAATCCACCTCCGCAGTAAAAAAGTTGTCTAAACCAAATCCGAACGGGTCTTCGAGTTTGGAATTTAACATTTCAGAAAATATAAAATATTATTTTTGGAATTTAATATTAAAATAATATATTTCACGAAAACTACCCGATTTGCGAATTTGGGATTTTCGTAAAATGGTATAAATATATACCAATATTTATGAAATAATTGGAGATTTAAAATGATTTATTCATTTAAAAATATATTTATTGGATTTGGCATTTTTATAATTAATTATACGCAGTTTAAATAAAAATTGATTAGTGCACTACTAATCGCGATTAGGCCAAATCCGTATTTCTACATTTTTCCATGGTTAGTGCACAATGACATGTTGCATTTTGTTGCATGTTGTTTCATTTTATTTGTTCTATATATTTGGTTTTAATTGAGTGAGGGGAAAAGAAAAGGAAAGGAAAAGATAAGAGAGTATAATTGAGGGGAGAGAGAGGGGGACCCATGTAGCATAGCATGCCATATAAGAGAGTGAGGGTGAGAGAGAGAAAGAGAGAGAGACTTTGACCTCATTATTTTCCCTTCATCATCTTCATCTCCTTCTTCATCTCTTCCTCTACCTCCTTTACCTTCATGTTTCATCTCCAATCCTTCACCAAAACCCTATACTCTCTTCATTAAAAAGATGCACAACTTCATCCTCAACACTTTGGACCTTTCAAAATTGGATTTTGAAGACTTTGAGCAACTGAAGAAAATTCTTGAATTGCTAAACGAGATAATTTCTACACTTCTAGTTTATATTTTTAGTTTCCTAGCACCCTATAGTAGTTTAGAGTTAAATCGATATAGATTAGCGATGTTTGGAAATTTCAAGAGAGGGTTTGGGTGATTGTGTGGACTTATGATGTTTAGTGGCTGTTTACAAGACCCTGGTGTTGATTTTATGGCCTAGAACACGGAATAGAAACCAAAATACGAACTTAGAAACTTCCCGTATCGGTTTTCCGGATTTGGTTTTCACAACGTAGCAATATGTGTTGATTTGTAGGTACCTTCGCATGGATTCCGAGACGATGAAGCACATCGACTACGGCTGAACAAGCAGTTCCGCAGGTGAGTAGATTTATATCTACGGGGGAAATCGGGTGGATGGCGTATAGCACCCCCGCAATTATAATGGAAACCGATATATATAGAATATGGTTAAGGAAACCATGTTAGGAACTCAGGGATATAGTTAAAGAATTAGTAGGAGACAAGATATACCACAAATTAAGGTTATAGTGTATGGTTTAGTGTGATATGATATGATGGAAATGATGTCTCGAATGGATATATAAGGATGTGAAACGTGAATGTGAATCACGATATATATATGTAATGAAAGAGAATAAGTATGAAATATAGAGTAGCATGATTGAGATCGATAATTACGATATGAGATTATTAAGACAGAATGTATATGTAAGATAACTTGATGTGAGATATTGATGTGATGAAAATAGTATACGATAAGATACGAAATGAGATGTATAAGGATATGACATGAGATCAATGAATATGATAAGATTGAAATGGATGTGTTATGAGATCGGTAAAACGAGATATTTATATATAATTATGATAATAATGAGTGATATGCCGTACGAGACTTAGATCCGTACCCTCATTGTTGTATAGGTTAATAGAATCCCTAATTGTTTAATTCCGTCGTATGATGGATTACCGTACGTGATGAGTTTTACCTGATGATTGATCCATATCCTTGATTAGAGGATGCCGTACATAGATTGTACCGTACGTGATATGGTGAGACTGGATGCCGATTGACAGATTCACCGACTCGGATAGGTTATAGATATTTAATCCCTGTCTACACCGCTTAGTTTAGCTTTTACGTAGATGTTGGATTAGATACGTGTACCTATTAGCATTGCGCTTACGATTTAGTTACTGCTACGTTCATGATATTCTCATTTCATTATATATATGCCTGTGCTAGTATACCTACACCATTATCGATGATGTGTATGTTACACTTACACAGATTTGCCGGCTCACACACTTTCTTCATCAATAATTGCTATGTTACTTATACGTAGAGTTGCTACATCATGCTATGATATATTGCTATGCTCACATCACGATGCTATGTTGCATGATATTTGCTATGCTCACATCATTATGCTATATTGTATGATATACCTGCTATACTCATATCACTATAGTATGTCGCATGATCTACTTGATATGCTCATATTTCTGTTCTATGTTGCATACATCATGCTTTATGATTATACGCATTGAGATGTTGTTTTCATGAGATTCCGGATTTGAGAACCGTGGTTATATTTCAAAAGAAAGTATGTATTTTTTTTAAAACCCGGTTTCTCTTGATATGATATTTCGAGACGTCCACCATGAGTTTTCTCGGTTCTGAGACTTGTGTTAGAAACCCGATTCGAGGAGCGGTTGGGACCGTCTGCGGGTATATGGTGGACCCGGTATGGTACCCCGGGATAAGAAATGATTTTCGTGGTGTAGATGATGAGCCTGACAGAGGGAGCACTACCTACCGATGACAGTATTGGGACTCATCGGTTATGTGGAGGATACCGACCGGAGTCATGAGATGGATATGAGGGCCGATCAGAGTATACGGCGCCTGAGATGAAATAGATATGAGGGCCGATCTGAGGATGCGGCGCCTGAGGTATGAAGATTTACGTGTCGATGCTGGACACGGGTTTTTCATGATGTTTCGAGTGTCGGTGTTGGACACTCAGGTTCCATGATTTTGATATGTCGTTGATAGACACACGTAGTTGATATCCTCATACATACAGATATGTGTTTCATGTTATGGATTGTGTCGTTGATAGACACATGTAGTTGATATCTTTATATTTACATGCATATGTTTTCATGTTGTTGTGTCATTGATGGACACGTGGATGATATCCACATGCATACAGATATTGATTATATTGTTGGCATATATGCAGATACAGTCACCCTAGATACCATAGTATTACCTTTATGATATAGTTGGACTAAGAATCGTTGTTTTATTCGATTTCTACCTGCTGATGTTTTCTACTCACGAGTTGCCAACTCACCCCCGTTATGCCACAGTTCTTGCAGGTTTGACCGCGTGGAGCAGTAGCGGTATCGCTGGCACACAGCTTGCTTTTGGGTGATTTGCTTTTGTAGGTGGGACATATTGTTTCGTGCCCACTTTTGTATTATTATTCCTGTTGTATCTAGTCAACTCCATCAATCAGAAACTAGTATTTGTATAAGTAGTAAGACTTAACAAGACTTGTGGTTGCGGGACTTAGAGCGAGGGGTTATATGTTCGTTTGGTGGGTTTGATGTCTTGCTTTACATTATCCATTTGTGTTGATCTTCGCCGTTGGGCGTCATATACATATATTTCTGTCTTGCGTGGTTGTGATTCCGCCGATTGGCGAAGAGCTAGCTCCCTCTTGGGGATGCCTTTTATATTATCATGTATATGTGGTTTTGGATCAAAATATACACGGGAGGTGCTGCCCAAATTTTTAAAAGACGAAACATGTTTTTCAACTAGTAAAATCCACTTGCATTTTTCATGTTCCATTATCTATGAATTTAAGAAAACATTTGATTTCATCATACTTTTATTTCAAAACTTCACCTCTTTTATTTTCTTTAAAAGATTTAGATTTCTGGGCTTCGGCTTACTTAATTTACGTTACGCCTTTAGACGTGGCGTGATTTAAGTGCCGGTCACGAACTAAATTTCAGGTCATGACAAAGTTGATATCATAGTGTTAGATTTAACCTTGGTTTGAGTCTGGATTTGACTATGCGGAGTCTAGGGCGTATATATTTTGGAACCTAGGCTTGACCTTACGGAACTTAGACTTGAACAGGAGGGTATTAGACCCGAACTTTCATTACATAGGTTGACCCTGATTGATGGAGTAGGTAACTTAAGTAGAGTGACGTACCGTGCATATGTTCCGCGGCATACTTACGATACGATATTCCGCTTAAGTGACCTTAGGATGTATATATCTTGAGACTTGTGTTTCTCTTCGTTCTCTTGATCATACATCCATTTGAGATCCTTGATTCTATTCGTTCCTATGATCATACTCTCATTGATTCCGTTCCTCCTTATGATCATGTATCCATTCTGGATCTGTTGATTCCTTTCGTTCCTTTGATCTATCTTCATTGATACCTGCTCGAGGTTGTTGTCACCATGGTTTGAGCGCAGATTGAGCTGCTGCTAGTGATGCGGCCAGGGCGAGCTTGTCATGGACGAGGACGGACCGTCATATTTTCTAATGACATGGGAACGTATCGATTTAGTATTTGTGTTGTGACCTCTCGTTTAAGGCGAGTGTTCGGTTTTGCACCGGATGATCGGGCCATTGTTAGAGATTGCCTGTATGGGAGGACTGTTGATGTACAGCCTACATCAGAGATCGTGATATTGTCTACCGTGCAGACGGATGACCCAGATGTTGCTGAGATTGATGGGATGTCGCTTCCAGAGTTTACGAGCTGAGATCGCTGGAGATTTCAGGCAGAGATGCAACAGTTGATAGCTAGCCTATCTAAGTTGAGTTGAGAGATGACGGTGATTCGTCTGATTTGATGCGCCGATGCAGGCCCAATAGAGTTGAAGATTTCCAGTGCGGAAAATCTTACTCAGATCTAGAGTAGATCGACCCAGAGATGACATTGTTCGTTGGATGATCTGATATGAGATCAGTAAGTTGACCAGCTTCGGATAGAGGACCTCACCCAGATACGTTGTGAGTTGATCGAGAATGGACGAATATCGAGTATTCCTCCGATGGTTGGGACGAGTTCCCGAGGACGAGTATGGCTAGATGTCTTCTACAGAGTGATGAAGATACCGAGTTCGTAGTTTTGAGTCCGTGTGAGAGACTCCGGATTGACTGTAGCCGAGAATAATTGCAGTACGCGGATAGAAAGACGTGACGTCGAAGTGGACGATAATAAAGACGAGTGGAACAAGAGGTTCGAGCGAGATGTTAACGAGCTGTTGTTACTCCCTGTTGAGATTAGAGATCTGATATGTATACAGAGGTGTTGGGATACAGCCAATTCCCAAGGAAATGTTATGCTGAGAACGCAGATGTCCAGAAAACGAGAAAAGATTTGTAAGAGTATGTAACATTTCAAAAAAATAAAATATTATTTTTGGAAATTTGCATAATTAAATGTTAATTTTTAATGAATATTTTAATAGTCGGTATAATTAAATACCGATAAATGGTGAAAATTCCGGAGAAAATTATGGAAATTCTAAATTTGGGCATTTTGTAGAAATTTTACAGTTTTTATGATGGATTATATGTTATTTTGGGTGTTAATCGCGATTAAAAATCGCTAAGTGGATTTTTGGAGTTTTGTGCAAAAATGTGCCCCTGACATTTTTACACTTGTTTCATGTTTTGGGCTCATGGTAGCCTAGGGTGGAACCATGCTTAGATGACCATGGTGGGTTGAACCAATTGGTTAGGTTAGTGGGGTTACTTAAGGGTTGTTAGCTTGTGTTAGGGTGATTGGGGTTAGGTGGACTTGTGTAGGAGAGAGTGTGAGCCATGATGGCTTGTGGGTGCTAACATGTTTCAAGAGTGAGAGAGAGGTGGCTAGAATGTGTCATGATCCATATCATTCCATAATCCCTTGTGTTCTTTTACCCCCTCTCACACATCAGCCCCCAAATGCAACAACTTCAGCCCATAGAAACACTTCAGCTGCTACATCAGCCAACACCAGCAGCTGAAGCAATATTTCAGCAGCCCTACACCAGCCCCTAGCACCCTAGCCCACATCTACACACTCCCATCAACACTTTTCAGCCCCCATATCAACCCAACAGCACACTTCAGCCCCTCCATCAACACCTTTCAGCCACATCTGCTACAATAGCAGCTGATGTAACAGCTTCAGCCCCCCTTTTCATCACTTCAGCCCCCTTTATCACCACATTAGCCCCCATATCAACTCATCCTTATGCTGGAACCATACATCAGCAGCAGCCCCTTCAACACAACACCAATAAAACAGTCTCAGCACATTTTCAGCCACATTTTCTATCAGCCACAGCAGCAGCAACCTTATTCCAACCAACACCCCACAACACCATCATCATACTACAACCCCACACCCTTATCATACCACAACTCAACCCCCACAACAAAACCACAGCCCCAACTGCTGCTACAACAGCAAAGGAAAAGCAAAAGAGAAGTTGCAAGCAGCAGATGCAGCATCAGCAACTGCAACCAAACAGGAGATCGGCTTCAGGCAGGAACTTCAGCAGCAACCACCCCTCCTCCTTCCATCATCTTCCCTTCTCCTTCATTCCAGGACTCCCTTGAGGTATAATCTCATAACCAAATTCCTATCTGGCAAGTTATAGTGTCTAGCTGAAAGTTACTGTTATATTTGAGATCTAGTGCTAGTTTTAGTGAAATTGAGTGAGGTTTGGCCAAGAGATGGTTTCGATTGTCAGGGTAACCTTATTAGGTGTATTTGAGACCATTGTAACCAAGAAACCCCAGATCTCTAGTTAGTTACCAGAGTTGTTCGACTTGGTGTAAATTAGCGTTTTCGTCGATTTTGTGACCTTTCTGAGACCTACTTTAACCGGGACCTCCTAGAGTAAAATTGACTTGGCAGTGAACTGTGCAGGCACCCTGGAACCACTACCCAAAGCCCTAGCCACCATCTCAAAGTCCCAGCCGCAAATTTAAGCCCCCTGGCCGCAATTTGCGGCCAGAGCAGGGTAAAACTGCATCGTTTTGCGTGCACAGCCCTATTTCATGTAAAACTTGACCCCCGGTATGTCAAGTTTTGACTGTTTCCGGTTAGGGTAAAATCTGGGTTGAATTTCATGAGTTGGCGTATGATTTACGACTCGTTTTCGTATGGATTTTGATATTCGATGATTCGTATCTGTCGGGTGGCGTTTGGACGTCAACGACAGTGGTGATTGGCTGTGTTTGCACACAAGGTCACAGGTTTTTTACCTATGGGCATAGTGTGCACCATTTTGGTTTCCGACATGGTTTTCATGAGTTTTAGCGTGTGATATCCTTGTAGGTACCCCACGTGGCGTCGAGGCGTTGGAGATGCAAACGGCGACATCGGCACCGGCACACATAACTAGGTGAGTAGATTTATATTTACGGGGAGAAGTCGGGTGGATGGCGTATAGCACCCCCACAGTCCGTGGTGATGTATACGGATGCGTATACACACCAACAATTTATTACATGTTGTTGGGATTAATTATTGATGTTTAAATGGATATCGGTATGTTGGATTGGTGAAAGGTTACGGACCCTAGGGTAGTGGGTGCACTACACATACATACACACATATACATACTTGCATACATTCTTATTTCATATGTGATTATGGGATTCTATATCGAGATGTGTTCACATGGGTTTGGGATTATGTGTTCACATACAGATTTGAGAATGATACTTGGGATTTAAATGAGTCGATGAGAGTGGATCTGAGATTATGATATCGGTGATACGGTAAAATTCATACTTGAGATACGTTTGATGATTTAGAGGACTTTGGGGATGATGATGCCATAAGGATAGTGACATAAATAGGTAAATGGTCGACAGGTGATTATGATACGTGATATGATATGATATGATATGGCAAGATAATTATGATAGACCGCATTCAGTGATGTGCACTCTTTTGTGACGATATTTGAGGATGATATCGATTTGCTAGAGACTGCTGATCAGTAGTCAGATTATGATTATAGTGATGATTTTAGTATTGTACTAGACGTAGGCCAGTACCCGGATTATGATATTTGATAAAGAGAATACTTGATGAATGATAGGACGAATGTGATATTGACCCGTACCCAGATTTGGGGATTCCGTACGACGGATTCACGTACGAGCTATATTTTGATGTTTGATCCGCCTACTTGATTTAGGAATAACTGATTATAGAGGTATGTTATCGGATGTAATATTATCGAGGCGGGATCACCGACTATATGTATATATTTATATGTATCGACTCAGAGATTAGGCGGTTTTCCTTACCTACTGTTAGCTTTAGTTCAGCCTTGTAGTGGTGTAGCTATGTGACTTTTATGACCTTAGATACAGTTTGGCGATCATGGTGTTTAGTATTTCAGCTCCCGCATATTATTATTGTTGCTCTGCATCGCATACTGTTGTGATTCATATTCTATTATTGATATCCTGCTGCTAGGACACCAGCACCATTACCGATGATGCGTATGTACCACGTACACTTATTTGCTGTCGCACACACATCTTCATCGGTAATTGCCATGTCACGAACACTTAGAAAATATTATTGCTTGATTCAGCTTGCTAGCTAGTAGTGACATGATATTAGTATGCTTGCCTTATATGTTAACTTGACATTGTAGCTATCACTTGTCACTTCATGCATACTGTTATTCATTATATGCTGCATTCATGGATTCTCATGCTTATATTCATGATTTCACATGCTATTGATGATTGGATTCGGGTTTCCATGAGATTTTCTGGATTTGGAGGAAAACCGCAAAACATATATAAACTGCTTTCTCCTTTTAAATAAATGCGGTTTTTCCATGATGTTTGAGTCGTCCACCATGAGTTTTGCTGATGGATTTCGAGACCCGATTCGAGGAGGCGGATGAACCGTTTCGGGTACATGGTGGGCCCGGTGCGATACCCCGGGGCAAGAAGATCGCAGGAGATGGCGTTGAGCCTGGCAGGGGAGCACGACCGACCGGTGATATTACCTGACACGTCGGATATCCGGAGGATACCGTCGTAGTCATGACATGCATGGTAGGGGCCGATCTGGACTGACGGCGCCCTGGATATTATGATTGAGACATTGAGATTTGAGATATTGAGCTACAGAGATTGTGATACAGAGATATCGAGATATTGAGATTTATATTTTGTGCCGATGCTAGGCACTGTTTTATGCTGATTTCATTATGATACCTCATTTTAAAAATACAGGAATCTCACAAAATTTATGAAAGCAATTTTCTTCAGTATATGCATTCTGTTTCATGCATTCATACATCATTCATATGATATATTGCCACCTGATGCACTGACACAGGCACATGGGTTTACACTTGGGTTAGATATTTACACTAGCCATGGTTTTAGATTGCTGGTTATATATATTTGAGGATTATATATTTTGATTGTATGACCTAGGATTGCGTCATACATGCGATTTCTATTCGTAGATCTTTTTCTACTCACGAGTTGGCAACTCACCCCCGTTGTGCCCCAGTTTCTTACAGGTGTTACCGTACGGGTTTCATTACGGTTTTGCGGGCACGGTTTCTTTTCGGGTGACTTGCTATCTGCTAGTAGGTGGGTTATTGTATCGTACCCATCATTATACATTTTATATTATATTTCAGTTGTATCTAGAAGTTCCATCAACCAAACATGTATTTATTTTTGAGATAGCGACCAGTGATGTTATTCTTTCGATCTTAGAGTCGCGTGTTATATTTCCATGGGTTCTTGCCGGTTGAGTTTCATTTCTGTTGTGATCCTCGCCTTTAGGCGTTGTATATTTTGTTGCATACAGGTTGTTTTGATATGGTTCTTCCTACACTCTACTACTTCTCTTGGTTTGGATTTCTGGGTTCGGCTTACTTAGCTTACGTACGCCTTGAGACGTTCGTAGTCTAAGTGCCGGTCATGCTCCGTACTTTCGGGTTGTGACAAAGTTGGTATCAGAGCGTTAGGTTTTACCTTCGGGAGTATAGGATGACCCTTGGTTGATGGAATAGGTAACTAAAGTAGAGTGACGTACCGTGGTATGTCCGCGGCATATTTACAATACGCCACTCCACTTAAGGAGCCTTAGGATGTACATTTCCTTGTTCAGTATCATATTCATTCCTGATCTAGCCTCATCGGTACCAGTTATGGTTTTGCTGCCACGATTACGGGCAGGGAGAGCTACGGCTAAGAGTTGCGGTCAGCATGAGCTCGTTGCGAACAAGGACTGACCAGAGCATAATTCCGGCGACACACGATTGCAGAGATGTGTCTTTTGATTGTGTTTTTGCGCCACGAGCGTTGGATGGATCGCTGTATGAGATTACTCGGACGTGCAGATCAGCACCAGAGGATTGAGCTACTGACAGAGGCCAGCCAGATTTTGATGACTGTTGGTGTATTGCTCATTCATGATGATTGAGGCACTGTTCAGCGTGCAGATGAATGAGCCAGTTATTGCTACGAACGACAAGATATCGCCCCAAATGTTGGAGCTATTACAGTGCGAGATTGTACTAAGAGATGATAGAAGGTCGCTAGTCACCGAGGGTGAATGACTAGAACATGTGGATCGTTCGCTACCCCGATGCGAGGCCATCAGATAGATTGATTCCAGCTAGAGACGACTTCACGTGGAGACATTGAGAGTCAACAGAGACGATCGAATTTCAGAAGCTTATTATCCCAAGTTTAAAGTATTCAGAAAGACATGCAGGCAATTCTATGGTCCCTCTAGAAGAATGAAACCCTAACTCGACTTAATGACCGTGTGAAAGCCTTTGAACCTTAGGGTTTACGGCAGTTCTGCGGCGCCATTAGTGAGGCTTGGGTTTGCCCTTCTACGGCTGGACCACCGATACTGTGGTATGTACTCGACACTATTATACTGTACCCAAGATGTTGAGCTCTTGGGGGATTATGAGGTTTTGACGACTCGATCGGATGGCTCGACTTAATTCGGATGCTAGATGGTGAGATGCATTTCTTGGGAGACTCCAGACACGAGGATAGTTGACCAGGCTTTGATAAAGGACTTCACCCAGATGCATTGTGAATTGATCAAGGACGGACCAGTATTGAGTATTCCTTCGATGGTTGGACGTGTTTCCGAGGACCTGTTCAGCCAGACATCTTCTACAGTATGATGGAGCTACAAGTACGCGATTTTGAGTCCGTGCGAGAGACTTCGGATAGACCGTGGCCGAGAGCAGTTACAGTGCATAGATAGCACGGCGTGACGTCACAGTGGATGACGATAAGACGAGCAGAACCAGAGGTTCGTGCGAGGCGCTGACGAGCTGTCATTACTTTCCGTCGAGGCTAGAGAGCTGATATACTTACAGAAGCATTGGGATACAGGCAGTTTTCGAGAAGATGCGATGCGGAGGACCCAGATGACCTGGAAAGAGAAAGGATTATATAAGAGTACCGGCCTCCGTACAGTTGGCAGAGATGAGACTTGGAAGAGACCTTGAGCAGGATTCTTTCCAGGACACTGCTGCAATGATACTTGCACCCAGGATCAGATGTGTCACGTACATTCAGAGAGCCAGAGGCCGACGCCAGTGACATGCTGCTTTACGAATGGTCACGATGATTGACCGAGAGATGACCAGAGAAGTGCCAGAATGGAATCGACCCCGTTAGCACACCTGACAGGGCCGATGAGCCGATGGATCGTGAGGTTGATAATTCACAGAGGAGACTTGGACTCAGGAGTGGTCAATGTTACGCACACCAGCAGGCCAGAGTTCATGATCATCGACGAGACGTCCCACTAGTGACCACGACAGTTGGCCAAAGATTCTTAGAGGACGTGCTTGAGCGGAACTAGTCCGCCATTCTTGATTCGGTATTTTGGCGATTTATTCGCATGACTTGATTTTGATGATTGAGGATTTACGATTTTCACACAGTCGTTGCACTTGATATCGTTTTCGTGCCTTGGTTTCACATGTTTGTGATTTTATGGGGTTTCATACAGTTGAGTTGATTTTGTGCGTACGCACGCACACGATTTGGTTTTTGCACTCGGTATAGTTCACATATGCTGCAGTGCAGTGACATGTATTTTGTGCACTTGGATGCACTGGACTTCGATTTCGAGGGTGATGCTCAATATTTGTTTTGTGCATTTTATGCACCTAATTGGATTTTGCGCGTGTTCGGCGCTTGATATTGGATTTCATGAGTTCATGCCTGATGGATGCACCGGATTTGGATTTTTTTAGCGCATGTTGGGCGCCTGTTATGAGATGCGAATTGGTGCACACCAGATGCACTAATTCGAGATTTTTCGTGCATGTCAGATGCACCTGATTTTGCGGTCAGGCACGCACGTTGCCTATGACCGATGTTGTGTGCACAATCATTGCACCTTGATGTTGTTTTGTGCCCCTGCTTTGCGCAGGTGTGGATTTTGATTTCCGTGCGCACCAGACGCACGTAGTATTCATATGCACTTTGGGATTGATTTCTTATGGAGCAGTACATTTTTATGATATTTGCCATGTGTTTTCGTACTGAGCAGGACTAGTCAGAGGACAGTGCCTGGATATATTTTGCATCCATTGATAGATTTCAAAGGGATTTCCAAAAGCGAGCTATAGTCTCATTATTTACATACGTGTCCGTTATGACACAGAACATTTAAAATGAGAGAACCCTTCTAAATTGTTTTCAAAAAAAAAATAGAAAAAAAGAAAAGCGGCTGTTCGTGAATATTAAACAAAACGTATATAAGTATGTGGCTATTTTCTTATAGAGACGTCCGCCACTGTGCAGTGTTATGTGTATTGCACAACGATTTTTAAAGAAATCTGGTATGCATTCCCTTTAGGTATTTACATGTACGGATTTGGTATTCACATGCATAGTTCCGATTCATAGCATATCGGCTTTGCTTTGGATTTGGTATTCGTGTTTTACCTCGACTCCGATGATTGCGAGATGCTTGACGGAGTTTTGTTTTTGAGTTATCTGCTCGTTACGCATGCGCATGTATTGCGCTATGATGCGTTCTATGGATTGATGATTTCGGAGCCCCGTTGGCTTGGATATTTTATTGAAATGTTTTGGAATTTGGAGGTTTAAATTTAAATTCGGGGACCGAATTTTTTTAAGGGGGGAAAACTGTAACATTTCAAAAAAACAAAATATTATTTTTGGGAATTTGCATAATTAAATGTTAATTTTTAATGAATATTTTAATAGTCGGTATAATTAAAAACCGATAAATGGTGAAAATTCCGGAGAAAATTATATTTTATTTTTTTGAAATGTTACAGTTTTTATGTTGGATTATATGTTATTTTGGGTGTTAATCGCGATTAAAAATCGCTAAGTGGATTTTTGGCGTTTTGTGCAAAAATGTGCCCCTGACATTTTTACACTTGTTTCATGTTTTGGGCTCATGGTAGCCTAGGGTGGAACCATGCTTAGATGACCATGGTGGGTTGAACCAATTGGTTAGGTTAGTGGGGTTACTTAAGGGTTGTTAGCTTGTGTTAGGGTGATTGGGGTTAGGTGGACTTGTGTAGGAGAGAGTGTGAGCCATGATGGATTGTGGGTGCTAACATGTTTCAAGAGTGAGAGAGAGGTGTCTAGAATGTGCCATGATCCATATCATTCCATAATCCCTTGTGTTCTTTTACCCCCTCTCACACATCAGCCCCCAAATGCAACAACTTCAGCTCATAGAAACACTTCAGCTGCTACATCAGCCAACACCAGCAGCTGAAGCAATATTTCAGCAGCCCTACACCAGCCCCTAGCACCCTAGCCCACATCTACACACTCCCATCAACACTTTTCAGCCCCCATATCAACCCAACAGCACACTTCAGCCCCTCCATCAACACCTTTCAGCCACATCTGCTGCAATAGCAGCTGATGTAACAGCTTCAGCCCCCCTTTTCATCACTTCAGCCCTTTTATCACCACATTAGCCCCCATATCAACTCATCCTTATGCTGGAACCATACATCAGCAGCAGCCCCTTCAAGACAACACCAATAAAACAGTCTCAGCACATTTTCAGCCACATTTTCTATCAGCCACAGCAGCAGCAACCTTATTCCAACCAACACCCCACAACACCATCATCATACTACAACCCCACACCCTCATCATACCACAACAAAACCACAGCCCCAACTGCTGCTACAACAGCAAAGGAAAAGCAAAAGAGAAGTTGCAAGCAGCAGATGCAGCATCAGGAACTGCAACCAGACAGGAGATCAGCCTCAGGCATGAACTTCAGCAGCAACCACCCCTCCTCCTTCCATCATCTTCCCTTCTCCTTCATTCCAGGACTCCCTTGAGGTATAATCTCATAACCAAATTCCTATCTAGCAAGTTATAGTGTCTAGCTGAAAGTTACTGTTATATTTGAGATCTAGTGCTAGTTTTAGTGAAATTGAGTGAGGTTTGGCCAAGAGATGGTTTCGATTGTCAGGGTAACCTTATTAGGTGTATTTGAGACCATTGTAACCAAGAAACCCCAGATCTCTAGTTAGTTACCAGAGTTGTTCGACTTTGTGTAAATTAGCGTTTTCGTCGATTTTGTGACCTTTCTGAGACCTGCTTTCACCCGGGACCTCCTAAAGTAAAATTGACTTGGCAGTGAGCTGTGCAGGCACCCTGGAACCACTACCCAAAGCCCTAGCCACCATCTCAAAGTCCCGGACGCAAATTTAATCCCCCTGGCCGCAATTTCCGGCCAGAGCAGGGTAAAACTGCCTCGTTTTGCGTGCACAGCCCTATTTCATGTAAAACTTGACCCCCGGTATGTCTAGTTTTGACTGTTTCCGGTTAGGGTAAAATCTGGATTGAATTTCATGAGTTGGTGTATGATTTACGACTCGTTTTCGTATGGATTTTGATATTCGATGATTCATATCTGTCGGGTGGCATTTGGACGTCAACGACAGTGGTGATTGGCTGTGTTTGCACACAAGGTCACAGGTTTTTTACCTATGGGCGTAGTGTGCACCATTTTGGTTTCCGACATGGTTTTCATGAGTTTTAGCGTGTGATATCCTTATAGGTACCCCACGTGGCGTCGAGGCGTTGGAGATGCAAACGGCGACATCGGCACCGGCACACATAACTAGGTGAGTAGATTTATATCTACGGGAAGAAGTCGGGTGGATGGCGTATAGCACCCCCGCAGTCCGTGGTGATGTATACGGATGCGTATACACACCAACAATTTATTACATGTTGTTGGGATAAATTATTGATGTTTAAATGGATATCGGTATGCTGGATTGGTGAAAGGTTACGGACCCTAGGGTAGTGGGTGCACTACACATACATACACACATATACATACTTGCATACATTCTTATTTCATATGTGATTATGGGATTCTATATCGAGATGTGTTCACATGGGTTTGGGATTATGTGTTCACATACAGATTTGAGGATGATACTTGGGATTTAAATGAGTCGATGAGAGTGGATCTGAGATTATGATATCGGTGATACGGTAAAATTCATACTTGAGATACGTTTGATGATTTAGAGGACTTTGGGGATGACGATGCCATAAGGATAGTGACATAAATAGGTAAATGGTCGACAGGTGATTATGATACGTGATATGATATGATATGATATGATATGGCAAGATAATTATGATAGACCGCATTCGGTGATGTACACTCTTTTGTGACGATATTTGAGGATGATATCGATTTGCTAGAGACTGCCGATCAGTAGTCAGATTATGATTATAGTGATGATTTTAGCATTGTACTAGACGTAGGCCAGTACCCGGATTATGATATTTGATAAAGAGAATACTTGATGAATGATAGGACGAATGTGATATTGACCCGTACCCAGATTTGGGGATGCCGTACGACGGATTCACGTACGAGCTATATTTTGATGTTTGATCCGCCTACTTGATTTGGGAATAACTGATTATAGAGGTATGTTATCGGATGTAATATTATCGAGGCGGGATCACCGACTATATGTATATATTTATATGTATCGACTCAGAGATTAGGCGGTTTCCCTTACCTACTGTTAGCTTTAGTTCAGCCTTGTAGTGGTGTAGCTATGTGACTTTTATGATCTTAGATACAGTTTGGCGATCATGGTGTTTTGTATTTCAGCTCCCGCATATTTTTATTGTTGCTCTGCATCGCATACTGTTGTGATTCGTATTCTATTATTGATATTCTGCTACTAGGACACCAGCACCATTACCGATGATGCGTATGTACCACGTACACTTATTTGCTGTCGCACACACATCTTCATCGGTAATTGCCATGTCACGAACACTTAGAAAATATTATTGCTTGATTCAGCTTGCTAGCTAGTAGTGACATGATATTAGTATGCTTGCCTTATATGTTAGCTTGACATTGTAGCTATCACTTGTCACTTCATGCATACTGTTATTCATTATATGCTGCATTCATGGATTCTCATGCTTATATTCATGATTTCACATGCTATTGATGATTGGATTCGGGTTTCCATGAGATTTTCTGGATTTGGAGGAAAACCGCAAAACATATATAAACTGCTTTCTCCTTTTAAATAAATGCGGTTTTTCCATGATGTTTGAGTCGTCCACCATGAGTTTTGCTGATGGATTTCGAGACCCGATTCGAGGAGGCGGATGAACCGTTTCGGGTACATGGTGGGCCCGGTGCGGTACCCCGGGGCAAGAAGATCGCAGGAGATGGCGTTGAGCCTGGCAGGGGAGCACGACCGACCGGTTATATTACCCGACACGTCGGATATCCGAAGGATACCGTCGTAGTCATGACATGGATGGTAGGGGCCGATCTGGACTGACGGCGCCCTGGATATTATGATTGAGACATTGAGATTTGAGATATTGAGGTACAGAGATTGTGATACAGAGATATCGAGATATTGAGATTTATATTTTGTGCCGATGCTAGGCACTATTTTATGCTGATTTCATTATGATACCTCATTTTAAAAATACAGAAATCTCACAAAATTTATGAAAGCAGTTTTCTTCAGTACATGCATTCTGTTTCATGCATTCATACATCATTCATATGATATATTGCCACCTGATGCACTGACACAGGCACATGGGTTTACACTTGGGTTAGATATTTACACTAGCCATGGTTTTAGATTTCTGGTTATATATATTTGAGGATTATATATTTTGATTGTATGACCTAGGATTGCGTCATACATGCGATTTCTATTCGTAGATCTTTTTCTACTCACGAGTTGGCAACTCACCCCCGTTGTGCCCCAGTTTCTTGCAGGCGTTGCCGTACGGGTTTCATTACGGCTTTGCGGGCACGGTTTCTTTTCGGGTGACTTGCTATCTGCTAGTAGGTGGGTTATTGTATCGTACCCATCATTATACATTTTATATTATATTTCATTTATATCTAGAAGTTCCATCAACCAAACTTGTATTTATTTTTGAGATAGCGACCAGTGATGTTATTCTTTCGACCTTAGAGTCGCATGTTATATTTCTATGGGTTCTTGCCGGTTGAGTTTCATTTCTGTTGTGATCCTCGCCTTTAGGCGTTGTATATTGTGTTGCATACAGGTTGTTTTGATATGGTTCTTCCTACACTCTACTACTTCTCTTGGTTTGGATTTCTGGGTTCGGCTTACTTAGCTTACGTACGCCTTGAGACGTTCGTAGTCTAAGTGCCGGTCATGCTCCGTATTTTCGGGTTGTGACAGAGTACCAGCCTCCGTACAGTTTGGCATAGACAAGATCGGAAGAGACCTTGAACAGGTACCTTCCAAGGCACTGCTGCGATAAGATTTGCACTCAGGATCAGTTGTGTCATGTGTATTTAGAGGGCCAGAGGCCGACGCCAGTGACGTGCTGTTGTACGAGTGGTCATGGTAATTGGCCGAGAGATGAGCAGACGAGTGCCAGAGCGGAATCGTTTCCGTTAGCACACCTGGCCGGGCCGACGAGCCGATGAATTGCGAGATTGGTAATCTACAGAGAAAATGAGAACCAAGAGACAGCGGATGCTAGACCGTGAGCAGGAGGCAAGCGGATGTTCTTGCTACGCCAATTTTGGGCGCACCGATATTTTTCGATATTGTAGAAGGTGTACCTCAATGTCATTGTTATAATTTGTGTTTTGTGATCCGAGTATCACATTTTTATCGCTTGGATTTGAGTTTTGATAATTGAGTTTCATGATATTGATTTCATGGACCATGGCTGCACCTACTTGGTATTTACATTTTGTGCATAGTTATTGCACTTGATTTATGTTTATACACCGCTACATCCGTTTGCTACATCGGTTTGCGATTTGTGCATATCTATTACACTTGATATCGGTTTTGTGTCTTGGCTGCACGTGTTTATGATTTCGTGGATTTCATACGGTTGATTTGATTTTGTGCGTATGGTACGCACTCGATTTGGTGTTTGCACTCGGTATAGCTCACATATGCTTGCAGTGCATTGATACGTGTTTTGTGCACGCAGTTGCACACGCTTATGATTTTTATACACCTTGTTACACTCGGTGTTGTTTTTATACGCATTTGAGTTATTGATGAGTTTCCGTGCACTTGTTGCACCCGATTTATATTTTGTGCATTTGTTACACTAGATTTATACTCCATGCATTTGCTGCACTAGATTTGTATTTCGTGCATTTGTTGCACTAGAATTATATTTTGTGTATTGGTTGCACCAAATTG
The DNA here is from genome assembly GCA_030015575.1 of Agapanthus africanus. NCBI lineage: Eukaryota > Viridiplantae > Streptophyta > Magnoliopsida > Asparagales > Amaryllidaceae > Agapanthus > Agapanthus africanus. The sequence continues at coordinate 265,992,629 of CM057341.1, forward strand.
GTATTTCGTGCATTGGTTGCACTAGATCTATACCCCGTACATTGGTTGCACCGATTTATTTCTTGAGCATTTATTTCACCAGATTTATGTTTTTGTGCACGTTTGCGCTTGACGTTCGTTTTTGTGCATGCTACTGCACTAGATACTTTATACGGAATTGATGCGCTTGGGTTGGATTTTTGCACATATTAGGTGCCTGGTATTGAATTTTGTGCGCATTGGATGCACTTGAGTGAGATTTTATTCGTGCATGTTGGATACACTTGATTTAGATTTTATTTGTGCATGTTAGATGCACTTGATTTTGATTTCATTCGTGCATGACGGATGCACTTGATTTGGATTTTCGCGCATGTTGGGCGCATGATATGAGATGTGATTTTGTGCACACCGGATGCACTCGATTGGGATTTTCATTCGTGCATGTGGGTTGCACTGGGTTGAAATTTTCGTGCACTATAGATGCACTTGATATTGTTGTCGTGCACATCCGTTGCACTAAACAGATACTTTCGTGCACACCCGTTGCACTTAGTTGGTTTTTTGTTCGTAGCACTTATGTTTGGCTTTAGTTTTCATGCGCACCAGACGCACGTGATTGTTGGATACGCCTTTTGAGGCTGATTTTGCTCTTGAGCACCTTATTTTCATGATGGGCACTATATTATGTAGTAGCCGAATAGAACTGATCTGAGGACAGTACCTGAGTACTTTTCATGTATTAAAAGGTTGACCAAAAGGTTTTCAAAAAGGAGCTATAGTCTCGCTATTTCCTACGTGTCCATGAGTGACGCGAAATTTTACAAGGAAAACCTTCTGAGATATTTCCAAAAGGGCGGAACGTATATTTGAGCAAAACATATATGAACGTATATTTATTACTTTACAAATGAGCGTCCGTCACTTGTGCCGTGAGTTAAGCATCACACAGTGATTCAGAAAAGATTTTTGCATGTGTTTTATTCTGTTTTAAGAGATTTTTCCAAGGATGTGTATTATATACGTATTATAGTATTCGTCTAGTGTATATTGGATTTCAGTAGTGGATTTCGAGATTTGTATCTCCATTATAACTCCAGTAATTGCGTTACGCTTGACAGAGTTCGATTTTGAGTTTCATACTCGTTTTCAGGCGCACACGATGCGCTGTGGTATTTCTGTATCTTTCGTGATTTCGGAGCCCCGTTGATTTGAGCTGATTATTGAAATGTTTTAGCATTTGGGGGTTTAAATTTAAATTCGAGGACCGAATTTATTTAAGGGGGGAAGATTGTAACATTTCAGAAAATATAAAATATTATTTTTGGAATTTAATATTAAAATAATATATTTCGCGAAAACTACCCGATTTGCGAATTTGGGGTTTTCGTAAAATGGTATAAATATATACCAATATTTGTGAAATAATTGGAGATTTAAAATGATTTATTCATTTAAAAATATATTTATTGGATTTGGCATTTTTATAATTAATTATATACAGTTTAAATAAAAATTGATTAGTGCACTACTAATCGCGATCAGGCCAAATCCGTGTTTCTATATTTTTCCATGGTTAGTGCACCATGACATGTTGCATTTTGTTGCATGTTGTTTCATTTTCTTTGTGCTATGTGTTTAGTTTTAATTGAGTGAGGGAAAAAGAAAAGAAAAAGAAAAGATAAGAGAGTATAATTGAGAAGAGAGGGGGGGACCCATGTGGCATGGCATGCCACATAAGAGAGTGGGGATGAGAAAGAGAGACTTTGACCTCATTATTTTCCCTTCATCATGTTCATCTCCTTCTTCATCTCTTTCTCCACCTCCTCTACCCTCATGTTTCATCTCCAATCCTTCATCAAAACCCTATACTCGCTTCATTAAAAAAATGCACAACTTCATCCTCAACATTTTGGACCTTTCAAAATTTGGTTTTGAAGACTTTGAGCAACTCAAGAAAATTCTTGAGTTGCTAAACGAGTTAATTCCTACGCTTCTAGTTTAGATTTTTAGTTTCCTAGCATCCTATAGTAGTTTAGATTTAAATCGATATAGATTAGCGATGTTTGGAAATTTCAAGAGAGGATTTGGGTGATTGTATGGACTTGTGATGTTTAGTGGCTGTTTACAAGACCCTAGTGTTGATTTTATGGCTTAGAACACGGAATAGAAACCAAAATACGAACTTAGAAACTTCCCGTATCGGTTTTCCGGATTTGGTTTTCATAACGTGGCGATATGTGTTGATTTGTAGGTACCTTCGCATGGATTCCGAGACGACGAAGCACATCAACTACGGCTAAAAAAGCAGTTCCGCAGGTGAGTAGATTTATATCTACGGAGGAAGTCGGATGGATGGCGTATAGCACCCCCGCAATTATAATGGAAATCGATATATATATATATAGAATATGGTTAAGAAAACCATGTTAGGAACTTAGGGATATGGTTAAAGAATTAGTCGGAGACAAGATATACCACGACTTAATTGTTAGTTATATGTATGCCCTAGAGGCCATTACTGTACATAGGATGTATATTGTAGTGGATGCTGGGACATATATAGGGAGGACTTTCTTGCTCGACATGATAGTATGCTATCTGGTTGCTCTTTACCTTAACGTGTACACTGATCGTCTCTCTGTTACATGTTGGTAAAGCCCTTAGGATATGTACTTGACTATCTGGACTATGATGCGGATCATACTAGTGGGAACATGGTAGTCCATAAGTACATCCTTCAAGGTCCCTAGTCGTGGGTATATCGAGACGGGGCATCGATATACCAGAGTAGACTAGCGTATACCTTCTCGACCCATACAGATGGGCGATGGATGATCCCATATCCATTGGTGTTTGACATCAGAGATGATATACGGGTGCTCAGTAGAGACTGGGTACACTGGACGGACTCGCCGAGAACTCCCAGATGGTATTATACCTCACGTCAGATGGCAGTTCTCTGGTGACATTGGTACAGAGTAGTCTGTTGACCCGAGATCGTCATAGAGTCTTGTGTGGTTCCCACTGTGCTTTGATTTCCATCTTACCACGTCCAAGAGGGCGTGCAAAACGGTGGTTTTTGGGTACAGTCCCGAATCACATGGAGGCAATGAGCGATAGGAGGGGATTCGTTTCTCCCGGTATAGGGGGTTGATGTTGCGCTGTGTTCGATTGGCTATAACCGGAAATCCCTGGCCAGGGTTGCTGAGATTTACTGGTAAGTGTTGCCAGTAGTTTCTCGAATTGTTATAGACCTCATATCGACACGACTTATCGAGCTATTGGGGTCTGACGTTTACCACCCCTAGGCGAGATATGCGACAGATCAGACGGACAGACCGGACTGTACGGTAAGTGTTACTGGTCGGATTCACAGGAGTGTGAGCGGGCTTGCTCGTCGATCTTCTGATCGCTCAATACCCGGGTGGCCGTTACGTTTAGCAGACCGCTTGCGGCTTGTGGGTGTTTGATATGATCATCACCTGCTGCCGGCGTATTGACGAGTCTTTAGAGTCCTACACAGAGGTTTCCTGGCTCAAGCGAAACGAAATAGGAGCGCATATGAGATATGTGCGGGACCGAGAATAATGCGTGTATGTGATACCGTATTCTATTCTCGCGATGGATGTATCGATTGGTTATATGCGATATAACCTAGTTATCGAATCAAGGATTGATTCGATAAGCCGATACATAGGATACTAGCCGGTTATATGCGATATGACCGGATCGTTAAATCAAGTGTTGATTTAATGATTTAATGCATAATTATATATTTGATATATTACTTTGCATTAACTAGTATTGGTTCATTTAAAATGGATTTTCTCACTCGGGTGTGCGCATTGCATATGCGATATGATTTTGTGCACTTGCTTGTATCATGTTTGATGATACATGCCTTATTTGTTAAGTGTATAGAATTAAACCTTGGTTAATGGAATGGTTAGGGTTTACTATTTGATTATTCATTTTTATTCATTTGTTTATTCTTTTTGGAAAAGAAAAAGAGCATGATAAAATGGTGGCATTTTTGTTTTGTTCATGAAGTTTCTTGAACACTTTGACTTTGTAACCCTTTTGTCTCATGCTTAAACCTAACCACTTCATTTAACCCTAATTAGTTCTCTACACTTAACCATGGTCATGTTATGATAAGAATTGATTTCTTTTCCTTTTTAATAATAACTTATCATAACTTTCTTCTTCTTCTTCTTCATATCTATCATGAAGAAAGCTTAGGTCATCAATGGTGATTGATGATAAAGAGTGAGAAATCCAATTCTAAATTGAACCCACTTCCTATTTCTTCATCCTCTACCTCTTGCCAAGTAGTAGAGTGTGTTTCCTTCACAAGTTTTCATGACTTGGTGAAGTTGGAGCTTGATCTAGCGATGCCTCGACGTAGATCATCTTCGGCATGGACATCGACGACCTAGCTTGCCCATTCTCCGACGAAGCCGACGCTAGAGCCCGGGAACTCATTTGGACAGCGAGGGGACTTCGTTGCGGAGCTATGGAGGTGGAGCACCGGATCTACAAAGGTTGTATTTTCGTATTCTTTATAGTTAAGTTGTTAACTAGTTTTCTTTTCGCCTAGAAATCTAGCCAACGATCCGTTCTAGGGTTTCTCGGCACCGTCTAAATTTGAAATTGGCATGGTTGATGCCTTGTGAGACCTCATTAGGATGCCTAGGAACCCTACAGTGGTATCAGAGACTAGCTAGAGCCTTAGGCGAAGTCTAGACGGAATTTGAAGTCCGAACGAACCGAAACCCCAAAATTTTCATGCTCTCTGGACATTTTCTAAAATCGTGGTTTTTTCCAAATTAAAAATATGCAGAAAACCCAGCAGGAAATTGTAAGAATTACTGTGCAAATATGATATTGTTTGGATTTTAAACAAGCGCGGAACCGCGGCACGAGCATGCCTCGTGCGGCGGTTCCGCCGCCACTTGATGACGTCAGCCATACCTATTTTCACAGTAATTCCTATTTAACTGTGCTGAGTTCTCTGGGTATTTTTTAAATTTTATTCAAGAGTTGTATTTTCTGGGGTTGTTTTGGGGATTCGGTGTTTCGATCGGGGTATCAGATTTTGTCTAAGTGGCTTTCCGGATAAATTTAAGAATATGTTAAAAAGTTCGACCGGATATAAATACCCAATTTTTCCCCTGTCGAGAAATTTCCAAGTGTTGGATTTTTCCGTGGTTTAAAGACGTTCTAAGTAGTGCAAGTAACTCGATGGACCCTCTAGAAGACAACAAACCTTAACTCGATTATGTGACCGTCTTGAACTGCCCTTTGAACCTTCGGGTTTGGGGCAGTACGGCGTGCCACATGTGAGGCGTTGGCTTGACCCTTCTACGGCTGGACCGTTAGTACTGAGGCACGAACTGAATGTTTTTAGACTTGTTTCATGTGTTGATCTGTATCGGGAAAACTTGGGTGTTCGATTGTTCGATCGGAAAGTTTGACATTTTCTATTTATCCGGAATGGGATACAATAATTGGAATTCACAAGTAGTTATGAGATAACTGAATGAATGTTATAAACGTAGCACTTTAGTCTCACTTGATCGGTTGCCACGGGATTTTGATGTGATCAAAAGTCCGTCGCAATCACGTAGCGTACGCGGATACTCGCCGGATAAACTTAATAGACAGCCTCACTCCATAGCCCCGACCAAGTGACTGTAGGAGAACCCCGTCGCCGAAAGCATCCGTTCGGGTGCTCGCGGTAGCGGTGTTCCGCCTTGGTGCACTTCGTCGTCGGTGTCGGGGGTGCGGCCGCCTACTGAAGTTTGCGACGAGCATTCGATCAGGATGTTGGGAATCTTGTTGAATTACCCGACTTGATATTGAAAAGTGTTTTCGATTTTGAGACTAAAATGCGGGGTTTATAATTGTTAGGCATGCGATGTCTAAGGAATTCATTTGGTCAGGCATGCGATGTCTGAGGTGGTTGCGGATTCCAACTGTTGTAGTTTTACAATTTCTTTTCTGTGACCGTAAGTGTAATATGTGATATCGCCGGTTTCGTTGCTATATGTCAACGACAATTGGGATGCGCATATTTACTTACGTTGATGACATGTGATGTTATGTGTTGCTGGATATGTTATATCGGATCGTCGTGTTTACATAGCCGGGGGTTTTTATGTGAGATGAGTGTTTTTCATTTTCATTCATGTAAAAACTTGTATGTAATATTCTTTTATTTGGGGCACTTCCAGGTTGCGGAAGTTGTCACCTTTTGTATATTATTTACTTTTCCGCACTAGGATAGACCCAAGGAGGAGGGCACAAGTAACCGGGTTCTGGAGTCCAGTGGGAGACCAACTCGAGGAGTCGAGTCCGGGTCTCCTAACTCTAGAATTGGTAGGGTTGCTTGCCGCTCTCGTAGGGGTCTAGGGGTGTGGGTTTGGCTATTCATCACGACCGTGGAATCCGTGTTTTATACTGGCTCGTATTGAAAACACGGACGTCCTAGTATATCCAATATTTCATATGTTTCTTCTGCTGCGATATCTGTGATGTGATCATGTGATGTTCTGTGATAGATACAGTATATAGTATATATGATATATTATATAGACGTTACTTATGTTTTACACCCGCGCTAGCCCTGCCCCGCTCTGCCGTTAGTTACCTAACCTAATGGTGCACGAGGGGACATCGAGGCGAATGCGGATGGCATAAGTGTACGTCGTATTTATCTGTGATGTTTAGGTAATTTAAATGATGGGACTTCATTAATGAGATTAATGAAATAAAAAGAAACCTAAGATGTTGTAGAATCGAATTTCAAAATAAAACAGGTAGCTACAGTTCTTGCTTTGCACAGAGGTATATGTGATATATCCTGCACCTTATTCGATGAGGAAAGGACCGAGATCCCTTCACCGGGAGTGACTCCTTTAGCAATAACTGGCAGATGCTACACATTGGGTTTGTCTTTTGATTGCTTTTAAGAGTTTTTGCTTTGCACAGTGATATATATGATATATCCCGCACCTCATTCGACGAGGAAAGGACCGACGATCCCTTCACCGGGAGTGACTCCTTTAGCAAAACTAGAAAAGCTTCAAAAACACTCCATTTTTAAAATCATTTGATTCTACAACGATATCAAGTTCATTACGCAATAGGTTTTCAGAAAAACCTGTCGTAGCCCTCCGTCATTTCAGATAAATCCTGTTTAGTATTCGTGCTGCGTTTGTTGACCTTGTCAAGGCGCAGTGTGCGGTAGCTAACCAGTATTTATCTGCTTATGCATATGATGCAGATTGGGTTAGGGTAGTCGTGCGGCCTTGTTGACCTTGTCAAGGGTCGTGCGGGTGGGTTTGATTCAATCAAGAAATGACGGGTAGAACTTGACTTGCGATCTATGGTTTGTTGACCTTGTCAAGGTCATAGATCGTTCGGGGCAAAATATTATCGGGAATTTCAAGTGTTGAAATTTGCAATGAGATTGCATACCTTCTATGAGATAGTTGGATCCCGATACCCGCTGCGAGTAAGAGTTACTCCTGGGAGAGTTTTACACATTACAATTAGCCGATCAAGTAGGTGTCTAGAAAGGTGTCAACGGGGTTACGCCTCTGGGAAAACGGGGTTACGCCTCTGGGAAAACGAGGTTTACATTAATTAGGTTCGTGCGAAAGCACGGGGGACCTCCCTCAAAGTACCGACACTGGCCTGGCTGAAAGATTGGCGAACTTATAGTGTGTAATTAATCCCGGCTAGTCTTTCCTTTTAGGGTTTGAAGGAAGATTTGATAAAAAGCAGTGGGAGCCATCCTGATTAGATAAAATAATAACCAATCTATTCTTGAAAGAGCGCACGCTGAGTGTTTTCTTCTCTCTCTCTCCAGGTAGCGACCATGTCACGCCTTAATCAAGATAATAATACGGATATTTGACCGAACCCGCTTGTTATACTGAGCTGGGGAACGTTGGTCCCGCTCCAACTTATAATTGTTATAAGACAGAGCAGGAAATTGGGGATTACCAGATTTCCCGTGCCGCCCAAACGAAGAGAGTGCATGCTGATGCATCATCTTCGGATGTGTTCATTACAGAGAACTGTTTCTCAGTATCCTTTACGTCCTAGGTATGTGATACCAGATCAGGATCCCAGATATGTAATATGTTACATAGGGCTACAGATAGGTAAAGAACTGAGAACGGGTGATAAGTTTCATGAGGCAGAAAACGGGGCAAGAGTTGCAGCCAAGTCTGTTGGTCACTGTCACCCTGTATTACCAATACATTGATTCTGAACGAATGTTATTAGATACCGAACCTGATATACAAAATCATATCTATCTCTTTATTAGTAAACAAATGATAAAATTTTGTATAGATGGATAATGTTTTGAACATTTCCTATATCAAAAGTTGATCGGTTCAGGCACGTTATCTAAAAGCGTTGATGTTCTAAATCAAACTACAGTTCTTTAGTATACAGAACACACACAAGAGGAAGAGTTCAGAAATGAACGAATTCTTCTTGTGGCATTGTAGACTAGGTCATATCAATGTGACCCGACTAGCTGAAGTTACATAAAGATGCATATTTAAATGAGTTTGAATTTACATCTTGTGAAACTTGCCAGTCATATCACAGAGATAACATGACCACAGCTCCGTTTACTGAAAACAGAGAAAGAGTTAGTGAACTCTTGGGATGATACATGTTGATGTATGTAGGTCCCCTGTCTACACATGCCAAGAATGGTTCTTTATACTTCATTACAATCTCTGATGATCTTTCGAGATTCAGACCTATGTTCTTGTTGAAACACAAGTCCGAACCTTTTGAGATATTCACAGAATATAAGTTAGAAGTAGAGAACCAATACGGGAATAAATATTATGTCCTTTGATGAGATCAAGGAGGAGAATACTTGAGCATGGAAATCCTGGACTATTCTAAAGGAGAATGAGATTCTCTCTCAGCATTACTCCTCCGAATACGCCACAGCACGTCGGTGTATCGGGGCGGAGCAGATACACCCTATATGATAAGGTGTGCTCTATGATGAGTACTACTGAGTTACCTATTTCCTTTTGGGAGTTATGCACTTGAGAAGCTGCATACCTATTGAATAGGGTTCCAATCAAATCAGTTGCCTACCACTTCATATGTGATATGGAAAGGGAAGAGCCCATATCTTAAGTTGATTAAGATTTGGGGTTGTCCGGGCTATGTCTGAAAAGCAAAATCCGGACAAGCTCGAGGCAAGGTCTGTTATATAGAACTGGAAAGGTTCCAGCTATACAAAACTGCAGATGATGATTTGACAGAACCAAAGGATTCAATAGTTACCAACGAACCTCAGCCTCTCCGCCGATCTAGTAGGGTTCCTCACCCACCTGAGAGCTACTTCGGTTTCTCTATGACAGTGGGAGCGAGGATTGCATCATGAGATGATGACCCAACTAGTTTCGAGCTGGCCATCAGGAGTGTGACTCTGTAAGAATGGCTGGATGCTTATCGATCTGAGATGGAATCCTTATACACCAACAAAGTATGGACTTTGGTTGCTATATCTGAAGGGTTAAATCCCCATCAGGAGCAAGTATATCTTGAGAAGATTACTTGGTGTAGATGGAAAAGTTGAGACTTTCAAAGCTAGACTTGTTAAAGGTTTTTCGTCATTGACCAGGCGTGGATAATGATGAAACCTTTTTTCCAGTATCCATGCTTAAGTCCATCCAGATTCTACTTGCCACGGCTACATACCATGACTGCGATATCTGGTGGTTGGGTGTCATGACAGCTTTTCTAAATAATGTTTTAGAAGAGGGAGTCTATAAGTACACAGCCAGAGGGCCTCGTAGACAGTGGGAGCAGCGGAAACGTGTGCAAGATGCTTTATAGGATAAAGCAGGCATCGCGGAAATGGAACATCTGTTTTGATGGATTAGTCAAAGAAGTTGACATCATCAAAATGGTAGATGAACCTTGTATAAACAAGAAGGTAGTAGGGAGTATGGTGACGATCCTCGTAGAGTACGTGGATGACATCCTCTTGATAGGGAAGGAGTTTCCTATGCTACGCTCGATCAATCTCCGCTTATCACAATGATTCTCCATATAGGATCAAAGTGATACCTCCTAAATCCTGGGTTTTTGGATCTATGAGATAGATCTAATTGGATGTTAGGACTCTCACTAGTTGTAGTGAGACGGTATCAACCGATCCTGGGGAGAATCACTGGAAGGGTTCCAGGGTGATAAAGACGACTGAATGTCAGTCACAGGCATTGTCTTTACCCTCAGTGGAGGGACGGTATGTTGGAAGTGTTCCAAGCTACATACCGTGACATACTAGACGATAAAGGCAGGATACATCACTACTTAAGATGCTACCAAAGAGGCTGTTTGGGTGTATATTGGTTCATGAGATGAACTATGTTCCTCCCATTGTGTGACAATGGAGTTGTGGCTTATGCCAAGGAACGCAGGTCCTATCAGTGATCCAGACATATTCTAAGGCAGTATCACCTGATCATGGAGATGGTTGATCTCCAGGGGATCGAGGACAGGAGAGTAGACTCAGAGGACAACACAGCGGATCCACTCACAAAGGCCTATTCCCAGAGAGAGATTTTTATGGGATGGTTGAGTATGAGATACTACAACCACTGCTACAGATGGCCCTAGTGCAAGTGGAAGATTGTTAGTTATATGTATGCCCTAGAGGCCATTACTGTACATAGGATGTATATTGTAGTGGATGCTGGGACATATTTAGGGAGGATTTTCTTGCTCGACATGATAGTATGCTATCCGGTTGCTCTTTACCTTAACGTGTACACTGATCGTCTCTCTGTTACATGTTGGTAAAGCCCTTAGGATATGTACTTGACTATCTGGACTATGATGCGGATCATACTAGTGGGGACATGGTAGTCCATAAGTACATCCTTCAAGGTCCCTAGTCGTGGGTATATCGAGACGGGGCATCGATATACCAGAGTAGACTAGCGTATACCTTCTCGACCCATACAGATGGGCGATGGATGATCCCATATCCATTGGTGTTTGACATCAGAGATGATATACGGGTGCTCAGTAGAGACTAGGTACACTGGACAAACTCGCCGAGAACTCCCAGATGGTATTATACCTCACGTCAGATGGCAGTTCTCTGGTGACACTGGTACAGAGTAGTCTGTTGACCCGAGATCGTCATAGAGTCTTGTGTGGTTCCCACTGTGCTTTGATTTCCATCTTACCACGTCCAAGAGGGCGTGCAAAATGGTGGTTTTTGGGTACAGTCCCGAATCACATGGAGGCAATGAGCGATAGGAGGGGATTCGTCTCTCCCGGTATAGGGGGTTGATGTTGCGCTGTGTTCGATTGGCTATAACCGGAAATCCCTGGCCAGGGTTGCTGAGATTTACTGGTAAGTGTTACTAGTAGTTTCTCGAATTGTTATAGACCTCATATCGACACGACTTATCGAGCTATTGGGGTCGGACGTTTACCACCCCTAGGCGAGATATGCGACAGATCAGACGGACAGACCGGACTGTACGGTAAGTGTTACTGGTCGGATTCACAGGAGTGTGAGCGGGCTTGCTCGTCGATCTTCTGATCGCTCAATACCCGGATGGCCGTTACGTTTAGCAGACCGCTTGCGGCTTGTGGGTGTTTGATATGATCATCACCTGCTGCTGGCGTATTGACGAGTCTTTAGAGTCCTACACAGAGGTTTCCTGGCTCAAGCGAAACGAAATAGGAGCGCATATGAGATATGTGCGGGACCGAGAATAATGCGTGTATGTGATACCGTATTCTATTCTCGCGATGGATGTATCGATTGGTTATATGCGATATAACCTAGTTATCGAATCAAGGATTGATTCGATAAGCCGATACATAGGATACTAGCCGGTTATATGCGATATGACCGGATCGTTAAATCAAGTGTTGATTTAATGATTTAATGCATAATTATATATTTGATATATTACTTTTCATTAACTAGTATTGGTTCATTTAAAATGGATTTTCTCACTCGGGTGTGCGCATTGCATATGCGATATGATTTTGTGCACTTGCTTGTATCATGTTTGATGATACATGCCTTATTTGTTAAGTGTATAGAATTAAACCTTGGTTAATGGAATGGTTAGGGTTTACTATTTGATTATTCATTTTTATTCATTTGTTTATTCTTTTTGGAAAAGAAAAAGAGCATGATAAAATGGTGGCATTTTTGTTTTGTTCATGAAGTTTCTTGAACACTTTGACTTTGTAACCCTTTTGTCTCATGCTTAAACCTAACCACTTCATTTAACCCTAATTAGTTCTCTACACTTAACCATGGTCATGTTATGATAAGAATTGATTTCTTTTCCTTTTTAATAATAACTTATCATAACTTTCTTCTTCTTCTTCTTCATATCTATCACGAAGAAAGCTTAGGTCATCAATGGTGATTGATGATAAAGAGTGAGAAATCCAATTCTAAATTGAACCCACTTCCTATTTCTTCATCCTCTACCTCTTGCCAAGTAGTAGAGTGTGTTTCCTTCATAAGTTTTCATGACTTGGTGAAGTTGGAGCTTGATCTAGCGATGCCTCGACGTAGATCATCTTCGGCATGGACATCGACGACCTTGCTTGCCCATTCTCCGACGAAGCCGACGCTAGAGCCCGGGAACTCATTTGGACAGCGAGGGGACTTCGTTGCGGAGCTATGGAGGTGGAGCACCGGATCTACAAAGGTTGTATTTCCGTATTCTTTATAGTTAAGTTGTTAACTAGTTTGCTTTTCGCCTAGAAATCTAGCCAACGATCCGTTCTAGGGTTTCTCGGCACCGTCTAAATTTGAAATTGGCATGGTTGATGCCTTGTGAGACCTCATTAGGATGCCTAGGAACCCTACATTAAGGTTATAGTGTATGGTTTAGTGTGACATGATATGATGGAAATGATGTCTCGAATGGATATATAAGGATGTGAAACGTGAATTTGAATCACGATATATATATATATATATATATATATATATATATATATATATAATGAAAGAGAATAAATATGAGATTTAGAGTAGCATGATTGAGATCGATAATTACGACATGAGATTAATAAGATAGAATGTATATGTAAGATAACTTGATGTGAGATATTGATGTGATGAAAAAAGTATACGATGAGATATGAAATGAGATGTATAAGGATATGACATGAGATCAATGAATATGATAAGATTGAGATGGATGTGTTATGAGATCGGAAAAACTAGATATTTATATATAATTATGATAATAATGAGTGATATGTCGTACGAGACTTTAGATCCGTACCCTCATTGTTGTATAGGTTGATAGAATCCTTAATTGTTTAATGCCGCCGTACGATAGATTACCGTACGTGATGAGTTTTACCTGATGATTGATTCATACCCTTGATTACATGATGTCGTACGATAGATTGTACCATACGTGATGTGGTGAGGCTGGATGCCGATTGACAGATTCACTGACTCGGATAGGTTATAGATATTTAATCCCTGTCTACACCGCTTAGTTTAGCTTTTACGTAGATGTTGGATTAGATACGTGTACCTATTAGCATTGCGCTTACGATTTAGTTGCTGCTACATTCATGATATTCTTATTTCATTATATATATGCCTGTACTAGTACACCTACACCATTATCGATGATGCGTATGTTACACTTACACAGATTTGCCGACTCACACACTTTCTTCATCGATAATTGCTATGTTACTTATACAGTACAGTTGCTACATCATGCTATGATATATTGCTATGCTCACATCACGATGCTATATTGCATGATATATTGTTATGCTCATATCATTATGCTATGTTGCATGATATACTTGCTATGCTCATATCACTATACTATGTCGCATGATATACTTGATATGCTCACATTTCTGTTCTATATTGCATACATCATGCTTTATGATTATACGCATTGAGATGCTGTTTTCATGAGATTCTGGATTTGAGAACCGTGGTTATATTTCAAAAGAAAGTATGTATTGTTTTAAAACCCGGTTTCTCTTGATATGATATTTCGAGACATCCACCATGAGTTTTCTCGATTCTGAGACTTGTGTTAGAAACCAGATTCGAGGAGCGGTAGGCACCGTCTGCAGGTACATGGTAGACCCGGTATGGTACCCCGGGGCAAGAAATGATTTTCGTGGTGTAGACGATGATCCTGGCAGAGGGAGCACTACCTACCGGTGACAGTATTTGGACTCGTCGGTTATGCGGAGGATACCGACCGGAGTCATGAGATGGATATGAGGGCCGATCAGAGTATGCGGCGCCTGAGATGAGATAGATATGAGGGCCGATCTGAAGATGCGGCGCTTGGGGTATGAGGATTTACGTGTCGATGCTGGACACGGATTTTTCATGATGTTTCAAGTGTCGATGTTGGACACTCAGGTTCCATGATTTTGATGTGTCGTTGATAGACACACGTAGTTGATATCCTCATACATACAGATATGCATTTCATGATATGGGTTGTGTCATTGATAGACACACGTAGTGATATCCTCATATTTACATGCATATCCATGCAGGTCAGTTTGTTTTACATGTGTAGTGGGGTTTTTACGAGTTATGGACGTGTAGGCTCTTGGGCTTCTAAAAATTTAAAAGAAAACAATATTAAAAATAATGTGGGTGATGGAATTTGAACTCTGGTGCTTTTGTTCAGCAGTGCAAGGTCTTACCAATGAACTACAAGCTCTTTCTTGCTATTAAAAAGCAAAACAAACTTATATCTTGTGCTCAGGCAAAATTACCCCTTTCTGTATTTTTTGAAAAATTTGTACAGAAAGTTGTACAGAAAGTTTAGGGTTGTTACAGTTTTCATGTTGTTGTGTCATTGATGGACACGTAGATGATATCCGCATGCATACGGGCATTGATTATATTGTTGGCATATATGCAGATACGGTCACCCTAGATATCATAGTATTACCTTTATGATATAGTTGACCTAGGAATCGTTGTTTTATTCAATTTCTACCTGCTGATGTTTTCTACTCACGAGTTGGCAACTCACCCCCGTTGTGCCATAGTTATTGCAGGCTTGACCGCGTGGAGCAGCAGCGGTATCGCTGGCACACAGCTTGCTTTCGGGTGATTTGCTTTGGTAGGTAGGACATATTGTTTTGTGCCCACTCTTGTATTATTATTTCTGTTGTATCTAGTCAACTCCATCAATCAGAAATTAGTATTTGTATAAGTAGTAAGACTTAGCAAGACTTGTGGTTGCGAGACTTAAAGCGAGGGGTTATATGTTCGCTTGGTGGGTTTGATGTCTTGCTTTACATTATCCTTTTGTGTTGATCTTCGCCATTGGGCATCGTATACATATATTTCTGTCTTGCGTGGTTGTGATTCCGTCGATTGGCGAAGAGCTAGCTCCCGCTTGGGGATGCCTTTTATATTATCAATGTATGTGTGGTTTTGGATCAAAATATATAAGGGAGGTGCTGCCCAAATTTTTAAAAGACGAAACATGTTTTTCAACTAGTAAAATCCATTTGCATTTTTCATGTTCCATTATCTATGCATTTAAAAAAACATTTGATTTCATCATACCTTTATTTCAAAACTTCACCTCTTTTATTTTCTTTAAAAGGTTTAGATTTCTGGGTTTCGGCTTACTTAATTTACGTTACGCCTTTAGACGTGGCGTGATTTAAGTGCCGGTCACAAACTAAATTTGGGGCCGTAACAGTTTGGCAATGCACTGAAGAATCGTTGGTTGTTGGGACCCGCCACCTCTCTGAAGACATTGAGGAATTACAACAACGTATATCAGAGGTGTAGAGAGATGTACCCTTAAACCAAAACCCGTATTTGAGGGAGACGGGTTATGGTGGCCCTAGGAATCGTTAGTCATATTTTGAAACTAAGATTACCTTAAGAGATATGGGATGAATATCATTTTGGATATCATCAGTTGAAAGATCAATAATCATATGTGAGACTAAGATCAGTTTAGGCAATCATGAGTATATGGGCTCGGTTGATTTGAATCAAGGAGGTTCTATCCTCAGAGGACCTAGCCAATTTGGCTTGATCTGCTCAGTGGTCTTTTTTTTATTGAAAAACAAGAGTGCTAAGAACTTGCTTGAGCTCTGTTTAATCAGTCCCCCTTTTATGCAAAAAAGTGTTGAGCACTTATATAAGTTCTGACGCCCACATATCATCATGTGGAGCTTTCAGTCATGAGGGATTACCCAATAAGTGTAAAACACTTTACTTCTTTTGTCTTTATATAGAGTGCTAGGCACCCTTTATGGCGTCCACGTGCAAAGCACGTGAAGCGCTAGGCGCTGGGCGCTGCCAGTGAGTGCTAAACACTTTTTTCTTCTATGGCGCCCACTTGAGAGACACGTGAGGCGCTGGGCGCTGCCCAGTGAGTGCTGAGCACTCTTTTCTTCTGTGGCGCCCATTAATGATCAAGCTTTCATTTTTTTAAGAACCGAGTTCTTTTATGAGAACCGGGTTTCTCTTATATATTTCGTTTCAAAGAATTCAATTCCTGGTCCCTTTCTGAATCTTCTATTCTCAAGAACAAATTCTTCCCGATGAGAATTAAATTCTCAACTTATGAGAGACTTATCTTATGGATCTCAGATCCATAAAAAGAACTAAGTTCTTTTTAAAATGGTTAAACCCTTAGATATGTAAATGAGATGTTTTGATCTCTGTTCTTTTTATTTACCTAGAGTTTTTGAGGAGGGAGATCTTCTTCTCTGTTCCCTTTTGAAGCTTTCTGCTTTAGTTTTTTAGGAGCTTATGAGGGGGTTCCTCTGTGTCAGACTTGAAGTCTTGGGTCCTTTATATAATAGAAGCAATTTGTTAATTAACTCTGAAGAAATCTCTCATTAAGAGATTCCAATTGATTTGGGATTTTTACCCACCATTGGATCTTTGATCCAAGGATTTCTATTTTACAGAACATATTTTCTTGTTTCTAAAAAGATTGGGGAAATATTTTCCCTTACATAGAATTTATTCTGTAAAACGGTGATTTTTTAAATCACCGTTGGATTTTTAATCCACCGGTTCTCTGTTTTGCAGAGGGCAATCTTTCTTGTTTAGAAAGATTGAGAGAATATATCCTAAAATAGAATTTTATTCTATAATCCAATTTGGGAGATATTTTCTCCTGACAGAATTTAATTCTGTATTTTTGAAGATTTATCATCTCCGTTGGATCTTTGATCCAACGGTTCTGTTTAACAGAGAGTAGAATTTAATTCTACTTGGGCGCCGGCACTCACGTGTTGTGCACGTGGGCGCTACTTAAGATTTTAATTATTATAATGGATATTCATGTGCTTTGTACATTAGCGCCCGCGCTGCACATTGGCGCCCACGTGAGGAGCACGTGAGGCGCCACCATAGGATTAATTCCTATCAGATTGGTCTTGGCGCTAGCGCTCTCATGCGAAGCACGTGAGGCGCTGCCTCATTTTTTAACGGAGCTCTGCTCTTTTATTGGGGAAACATAGTGCTACACCGTCTAAAGACACATCATGGTGGAACGAAAAAGCAAAGACTGCTGCTAAAATCAAGAGGGATTCTTATAAAGGTTTGAAGAAAAGCAGAGATATAGAAAGATTTGAGAAATATAAATTGGCTAAAAAGAAAGTTAAGAAAGCTATTTGGAAAGCTAAATCTAAGATATATAAGGAGGTGTACGAGAATTTGAACACTAAGAAAACTGAAAATGATATATACTGGATTGCTCGGATGTGGGAAAAGAAGACCAGAGACTTATGTGCAGTGAAGTGTGTCAAAGATGAAGATCGGAAGATTTTAGTTCGATATGAGAATATCAAGAAAATGTGGAGAGATTATTTTGACAAATTATTCAATAAGAGCTTTACTAAGAATTTGGGTGGACTTGACATTCAATCTCAAGATATAAACCGTGATTTCATGCTCAAAAGAAAAACACCAGAGGTTAAAGAGACATTGAAGAGAATGATATCAAGAAAAGCGGTTGGTCCAGACAGAATTCCTATCGAGATTTGGAGATACTTAGGAGAAATAGGCGTTAAATGGCTGACAGATCTGTTTATTAAGATTTGGCAGACCAAAAAATGCCAAATGAGTGGAGGAAAAGTACCCTTGTTGTTAGTGTATATGCCCTAGAGGCCATTACTGTATCATACTAGTTTGTATATTACTTAATGGAAGCTTGGGATATTCACAGTTGTATATACAATCTTGCTCGAAATGGTAGTATGCTACTTGGTTTGTCTCTGCTTTAATATGTGCATGTGTTTCTTTTAGCATATTGCTGGTATACATATTAGTAGAGCCCTTAGGATCTTTGCTTGATTACCAGCGTTGTGATGGCGCTCGCACTCGTGGGAGCTGGGTAATCTATAAGCACATCCTTATACAGGTCCCTGGTCGTTGGACTATCGAGACAGGGCATCGATACTCCGGAGTAGACTAGCGTATGCGCTTCTCATCCCAGTGTGGAAGACGGTCTGTCCCACAGCCGTTAGTACGTCGTACTTGGGATAGTATGCGGGTGCTCGTTAGGTTACGAGTACACTGGACAGGACTCGTCGGGAACTGTTGGTTGGTAATATACCTATCGTCAGTTATCAGTTCCCAGGTGACATGAGTACAGCTTAGTCCGCTGACTTGACACTGTCACTTCGCCTCGAGTGTGTTCCCACTGCACTTTGATTACTACCCTACCACGGCTCAAAGGAGCTGTGCAAACAGGTAGTTTTTGGGTGCAGTCCCGAAGCACTTGGAGGCAGTGACGGTTAGACAGGATTCGTCTCTCCCGGTATTGGGGGTTGACATCGCGCTGTGTCCAGGAGAGCCATTACACGAGTAGTCCCTGGCCAGGGCAAGCGAGATATACTGGTAGGTTTCCAGTGTTATCTCAGGGTGTTCTGGGCTACACTCCGACACGACTTGTACCGCTATTAGGGGACTGACGTTCACCGCCCCCCTAGGCCCGCCATGCGATGTATCAGACGAACAGACCGGACTGTACGGAGACTGTCACATACAGGCTCAGTAGGAGTGCCGATGGGGTTCACCTCGTCAGTCTTCTTATCGACATCTACCTGGGGACCGTTACGTACAGCTAGTGCCGCTTGCGGTCTGTGGTTAAACCCACTGCCAGCGTAGTGTCGAGTCTTTAGAGTCCCACACAGAGAGCTATTCGCCTTTAGGCAAAATGAGTAGAGGTCGCATGATTTTGCGACAGGGTTCGTTCACATTCGCGCACTTGTGCACGTTTGCTGTCCGGACAGTTTATACTAGCGGGCTTTGGTTTAAGCCGGATCCTAGTATATGATTTGAGATTGGTTTTTCTCATTGTGTTCGTGTTCCTCGGATCACGAATGCGGGTGCGTATGCACAGTTGCTTGAGATTGAGGGAGAGGACCTTGATTAGGGTTAATGGCTATTGTCATTTTATTAACCCTAATATTTATGTGTGTGTTATTGTTAATTAGTAATTAGTTTAATAATTATCCATGGTTGTGGTTGTTGACCATTTGACTTCTTTGACTTGTTGACCTAGGTTGACACTTTGACCATCATAATTTCTTTTGGAAGATGCTTTTTGATCTTTGCAATTTGAAATGATAATGGTCATGTCATGATTTACCATGATAATTATCTAGCTAATTATTCAATTAAATTAATTCACACATATTAGTGAGAAGAGCTCTATTATTTTCTCATTTCTCTCATATCATTTCTCTCTCTTGTTCATCCTCTCCCTCAAGCTCTCTCCCTCTCATGTGTTGAGAAACAAAAAGCTTGAGAAAAACCTTCACTTGATCCTCTCTACTCTCTTCTAGGGTTCAAGTCTTAGCATTTCTTGCACTCTAGTTACTCCTAGCTTGGAGTTGAAGCTAAAGGTGGTGGCTTTCAAGTGGATCTTTCTTTGACGGAAGAAGACAAGTAAGGTGAGGCCTTTCTACCATTCCGACGAGCAAGGAGAGAAGGACTAAAGACCAAAGGTATAACCTTTCTACAACTTAGTTAGTTGTTAGTTTACTTTAGCTAGTTTTCGTTTAGCAAAGATCCTCACAAGCAAAGTCCATGTTGCCTAAGTCATTAAAAATCCGTTTTTTATTATGTTTTCCGCCTCCCGTAAGCACCGGGATGGGCAACACGGACTTACACTTGTACCTATCTATAAGAACAAGAGTGACATTCAAAATTGCTCAAACTACCGTGGAATAAAACTTATGTATCACACCATGAAGTTTTGGGAGAGAGTAATTGAACACGGGCTAAGGAAGGATATTAAGATAACAGAGAACCAGTTTTGGTTCATGTTTGGACGATCGACGACAGAAGATATTCATTTGCTTCATCAACTTGTCGAGCGTTTTCGAGACAGAAGAAGAGATTTGCATATGATATTTATTGATTTAAAAAAAGCGTACGATAAGGTACTTAGAGAGGTATTATGGGGGAAAATGATGAAGAAGGGGGTCCCTGTCAAGTACATTGACATAATCAAGAATATGTATGATGGAGTAATGGAAAATGTCAGAACTTGTGGCGGTCTAATGAGTGATTTTCCGATTACAGTTGGCTTACATTAAGAATCTACATTAAGTCCATTTCTATTTACAATCGTGATGGATGAGCTTACTAGAACTATCCAAGATGAGATATCTTAGTGTATGCTATTTGCTAATGATGGTGTCCTAGTAAATGAGACGAAAGTAGGGGTTAATGCAAATTTAGAGTTATGGACGCTAACGTTGGAATCTCGGGGTTCAGATTGAGCAGGTCTAAGACAGCATATATGCATAGCAAATTTAGCAAACAAAGAATTCAAGACCACATCGGTATAACACTGGAAGGACAAAAGATATCACCGAGCGATCAGTTTAAATATCTAGGTTCCATCATCCAAAAGGATGGGGAGATCGATAACGATGTTAATCAAATGATCTAAGCTGGTTGGTTGAAATGGAGGAGTACAACAGGGATTGTGTGATCGTAATTTTCCGTTAAGGTTGAAAGGGAAGTTTTATCGGAGCGCTATTCGGCCTGCCTTATTATACAATACAGAATGCTGGGCTCCTAAGAAGTATCACAGAAAATGCATGTAGTAGAGATGCGTATGCTTTGTTGGATGTGTGGTAACACTAGAAAAGATAAGATGCGAAATGAGGATATTCGTGCAAAAGTTGGTGTAGCACCTGTGGAGGAGAAGATGCTGGAAAACCAGATAAGATGGTTTGGTCATGTGCGACGCAGACCTATGTAAGCACCGGTTCAAAAAATGGATACTATCGATATAGGCAATGTCAAAATGGCAAAAGGGAGACCAAAGAAAATATGGATGGTGATGATACGAAAAGATATGGTTGCCAAAGGCATCGATGAAAGTATATTGTTCGATAGAAGTGAGTGAAGGCGGAGGATTCATGTGCTGGACCCGGCGTGATTCTCATGTTGGTTCATGTAGCCTACCCCATATGCTTGGGATAAAAGTCTCAGTTATTGTTGTTGTTGTTTTTCCTTGTAGCTATTTGTGTCTAGAAGTACTCCATCAAAAACCAAGTCTAGTTTTGTCGAGATGTTAGAGTTATATATTTTGTTGTTTTCAGACTCGTGGGGAGTCGACTTGATGTATATTTATATTGTTTGCTTTCCGCTTATTAATCCTTCACCATTTGGCGTCGTATATTACTGCGTGGTTGTGATTCCGCCCTTTGGACGATAATTTAGCTCCCGCATGTATGGATGCTTGTTATATATTTATCATTGTATCTGTTTTGTTCAAAATTTATAAAGGAGGTGATGTCCGTTTTTTTTAAAATCTTTCGAAACAAGCTTTACTTTTTATAAAACTTTTCTAAAACTTCAGCTCTACCTGTTATTATCTATTGCCTTATATATATAGTTTAGATTCCTGGTTTTAGCTTTCTTGGGTTACGATTAGGTCTACTTAACTTCATGTAATCCTTGTGCCAGTCATGTGACTTTTTCGGGTCGTGATAGGAACTTTCAAATCATGTAACACCTGCAGGAACCTTTTCTTCTCTGGTTGTGACAAATGATACGCGGTATTGGGAAGTAAAAATTTGCCTGATTTACCCGCTATCGGTTTAGAATACAAATCACTTCTAATTTCCCAGCCCTTAAGATCCATCCGAGTATGGAGGTTGTCTTTCGATTTTCTATCTTTACAAAGAAGCAAGTGTAGGGTTCCTAGGCACACTATAGAGGTCTCACAAGGCATCAACCATGCCAATTTCAAATTTTACGGGTGCCGAGAAACCCTAATACGGATCGTTAACTAGAAATTTAGGCGAAAAACGAATCTAGTTAACAACTTAACTAAAGATAAGAAGCTACAACCTTTGTCGATCCGGATATCCACTTCCTTAGCTCCACATAGGCGTCCTCTCACTGTCCATCTCGAATCCCGGACTCAATCGTCGGCTTGATCGGAGAAATGGGCGGACTAGGTCGTCGGCTTCGTGCCGAAGATGATCTACGTCGAGGCATCACAAGTTCAAGCTCCGACTTCACAAATTTATGAAACTTGTGAAGAAAACACCCAAAACAACTTGGCAAGAGGTAGAGGGTGAAGAAATAGGAGGTGGGTTCACTTTAGAATTGGATTTCTCACTTTAGATCTCAAGTTGCCATTGATGGCATCAAGCTTTCTATCTTGAAGAAGAAGATGATGAAGCTAGAATTATGATAAGTGTTGAGTTAAAATGAATAAATAAATGAATACTTATCATAAACTAACTAGGGTAGAGTGTAGAGAATAGACCATGGTTACTTGGATGGGTTAGGGTTAAGCATGAAGACAAGAATGGTTAAGAAGTCAAAGCTTCATGAAGCTTCAACTAGAAACAAACATAGCCACCATTCTTATCTAAATCCTTTCCAAATAAATAAACAAATAAATAAATGAAAAAGCAAAACCCTAATCATCTCTTAACCATGGTTTAATCCTTTACACTTAACCACATGATCAAGTATCATCAAACATGATACAAATATGTGCACAAAAGCATATCACATATACTTCTTGCACATCAAGTGAGAAAATCCATTTAAAGTGAACCAATACTAGTTAATGCAAAGTAATATATCAAATATATAATTATACATTAAATCATTAAATCAACACTTGATTTAACGATCCGGTCATATCGCATATAACCGACTAGTATCCTATGTATCGGCTTATCGAATCAATCCTTGATTCGATATCTAGGTTATATCGAATATAACCAATCGATACATCCATCGCGAGAATGAAATACGGTATCACATACACGCATTATTCTCGGTCCTGCACATATCTCATATGCGCTCCTATTTCGTTTCACTTGAGCCAGGAAACCTCTGTGTAGGACTCTAAAGACTCGTCAATACGCCGGTAGCAGATGATGATCATATCAAGCACCCACAAGCCGCAAGCGGTCTGCTAAACGTAACGGCCATCCGGGTATTGAGCGATCAGAAGATCGACGAGCTAGCCCGCTCACACTCCTGTGAATCCAACCAGTAACACTTACCGTACAGTCCGGTCTGTTCGTCTGATATGTCGCATATCAAGTCTAGGGGTGGTAAACGTCAGACCCCAATAACCGATAAGTCGTGCCGATGTGAGGCTCATAACGGGTCGAGAAACTACTGGTAACACTTACCAGCAAATCTCTGATCAGCCCTGACCAGGGACTTCCCTGTTACGGCCAATCGAGCACAGCGCAACATCAACCCCCAATACTGGGAGAGACGAAACCCCTCCTATCGCTCATTGCCTCCATGTGACTCGGGACTGTACCTAAAGACCACCGTTTTGCACACCCTCATGGACGTGGTAAGGTGGAGATCAAAGCACAGTGGGAATCACACAAGACTCTATGACGATCTCGGGTCTACAGACTAACCTGTACAAGTGTCACCTGAGAACTGCCATCTGACGTGAGGTATAATACCATCTGGGAGTTCTCGGCGAGTCCGTCCAGTGTACCCAGTCTTCACTGAGCACCCGTATACCATCTCTGATGTCAAACACCAATGGATATGGGATCATCCATCGCCCATCTCATGGGTCGAGAAGCGTATACGCTAGTCTACACTGGTATATCGATGCCCTGTCTCGATACACCCACTACTAGGGACCTTAAAGGATGTACTTATAGACTACCATATCCCCACTAGTATGATCTGCATCATAGTCCAGGTAGTCAAGTACACATCCTAAGGGCTTTATCAACATGTAACTATAAGACAGTTTAAAGAGACAAGTGTACATGTTAAGATAAAGAGTAACCAGATAGCATACTATCATATCGAGCAAGAAAGTCATCTCTATATATGTCCAAGCATCCAATATAATATACATCATCTGTACAATACTGGCCTCTAGGGCATACATACAACTAACAATCTCCCACTTGCACTAGAGCCAGCTGCTGTAGTATCGCATACCGAGCATCCCGAAGAGTCTCTCAAACTGTATCTGGGGAATGGCCTTCGTGAGTGGATCCGCCGTGTTGTTCTTCGTGTCAACCCTCCTGACCTCGATCTCCCGGCGATCAACTATCTCCCGGATCAGGTGATACCGCCTCAGAATATGCCTGGATCGCTGATGGGACCTGGGTTCCTTGGCCAAAGCCACCGCTCCATTGTTATCGCAATACAAAGGTATTGGATGCTCAATGGATGGAACCACACCAAGTTCAGTAATGAACTTCTTGATCCAGACAGCCTCTTTAGTGGCATCGTTGGCAGCGATGTATTCAGCCTCCATCGTCGAGTCTGCCACGGTTTCCTGCTTGGAACTCTTCCAGCTAACCGCCCCTCCGTAAAGGGTAAAGACAAATCCCGACTGCGACTTAGAGTCGTCCTTATCACTCTGGAAGCTCGAATCGGTAAAGGACTCTACTTGGAGTTCTCCGTTACCATACACCAAGAGCATCTCTTTAGTCCTTCGTAAGTACTTGAGAATGCTCTTCACAGCTGTCCAGTGACTCTCTCCAGGATCAGCTTGATACCTGCTCACTATACTTAGTGAGTATGCTACATCGGGTCTGGTACATAGTATCGCATACATGATAGAGCCTACAGCCGAAGCATAGGGTATCCCTTGCATGCGAGCTGTCTCCAAATCAGTCTTGGGAGACATCTCTTTGGAGAGAGTGACTCCAGAGATCGTGGGCAAGTTCCCACGCTTGGAATCTTCCATACTAAACATTTTTAGTATGGTGTCAATGTACCTGGATTAGGACAATCCCAATATCCGTTTGGATCTATCTCTATAGATCCTAATTCCCAATATGCAGGAGGCATCACCAAGATCCTTCATTGAGAATCTTTGTGATAAGAAGAGCTTGACCGATTGCAGCATAGGAATATCATTTCCTATCAAGAGTATGTCGTCCACGTACAATACGAGGAAGACAACCTTACTCTCTGCCACCTTCTTGTAAATACAAGGTTCATCTGGGTTTTTAACGAAATCAAACTCTTTGATAACGACGTCAAAGCAGATGTTCCAACTCCGCGATGCTTGCTTTAATCCATAAATGGATTTAAGCAGCTTGCACACCTTCCCGCTGCTCCCACTGTCTACAAAGCCCTCTGGCTGAGTCATGTACACGCACTCTTCTAAATCACCATTTAGAAAGGCGGTCTTAACATCCATTTGCCAGATTTCGTAATCATGATATGCAGCGATGGCAAGCATGATCCGGATGGATTTAAGCATAGCCACTGGAGAAAAGGTCTCGTCATAGTCCACACCTGGTCTTTGACGAAAACCCTTTGCTACAAGTCTAGCTTTGAAAGTCTCCACTTTCCCATCTACACCAAGTTTTTTCTTGAAGATCCACTTGCTCCCAATGGGTTTTACCCCTTCAGGAGCAACTTCCAAAGTCCATACTTTGTTGGTGTACATGGATTCCATCTCGGACCGCATAGCATCCAGCCATTTCACTGAGTCCCTACTCGTGATGGCTTGCTCGAAGCTAGTTGGGTCATCATCCTCCATGATGCAATCCTCGCTCCCTCCATCCATGAGAAAACCGTAGTATCTCTCAGGCTGGCGAGGAACCCTACTAGATCGGTGGAGAGGCTGAGGTTCATTGGGAGCTACTGAATCTTTTGGTTCCACTAAATCTTCAGTTACGGTTTGTGTATCTGGAACTTCTTCCAGCTCTACCACTTTGCCACTAATTTCTTTTTCAAGGAATTCCTTTTCTAAAAAGGTGGCATGTTGAGCAACAAACACTTTTTGTTCCTCACTGT
Organism: Agapanthus africanus; assembly: GCA_030015575.1. Classification (NCBI taxonomy): domain Eukaryota; kingdom Viridiplantae; phylum Streptophyta; class Magnoliopsida; order Asparagales; family Amaryllidaceae; genus Agapanthus; species Agapanthus africanus. The sequence continues at coordinate 266,018,934 of CM057341.1, forward strand.
GGTAGAAAAAATACCCATATGAGTTCTTTGGATATCCCACAAACTTGCAAAGAACTGACCGTGCCTCGAGCTTGTCCGGATTTTGTCTTTTTACATAGGCTGGACAACCCCATATCTTAACTCGTTTAAGATATGGCATCTTCCCACTCCATATCTCATATGGTGTGGTAGGTACAGATTTAGATGGAACTTGATTCAATAGGTATGCTGCTGTCTCCAGTGCATATCCCCAGAAGGAAATAGGTAACTCAGCTGTGCTCATCATAGAGCGCACCATATCCAATAGGGTGCGGTTCCTCCGTTCAGATACACCGTTGTGCTGTGGTGTATATGGAGGAGTCAGCTGAGAGAGAATCCCATTCTCTTTTAGGAAGTCCAGGAATTCATTGCTCAAGTATTCACCTCCTCGATCAGATCGAAGGATTTTAATACTTTTTCCGGTTTGGTTCTCGACTTCTTGTTTATATTCTCTAAATTTCTCAAAAGCTTCTGATTTGTGTTTCATCAGGAACACATATCCGAATCTAGAGAGATCGTCAGTGAATGTAATGAAGTACGAAGAACCATCCCTGGCATGTGTAGACATGGGACCGCATACATCACTATGTATGAGTCCCAAGAGTTCGGTAACTCTTTCTCCGTGTCCCGTAAACGGAGTTTTGGTCATCTTGCCTTTGAGACATGACTGGCAAGTGTCATAAGATGAAAATTCGAATGGTTTCAAATATCCATCCTTATGCAACTTAGCCAGTCGTGTCGCATTGATGTGACCCAGTCTACAATGCCACAAGAAAGATTCGTTCGGTTCTGAACTCTTCCTCTTGTGTGTGTTTGTTATACTTAGAACTGTTGATTGGTTTAGAACATAAATGCCATTGCACAACGTGCCTGATCCAACCAACTTTTGGTACGGAAAATGTTCATAACATTATCTTGTAATACAAAATTATATCCCTCTTTACTCAATAAAGAAACCGATATAATGTTGCATATCAGGTTCGGCATGTAATAACATTCGTTCAGAACCAATGTATTACCAGTTGGTAATACAAGGTGATATTCCCCGACAGTCTTAGCTGCAACAATTGCACCATTTCCAACTCTAATGTCTTTATCACCTTCTCCAAGTTCTCTATCTTTCCTAAGCCCATGTAACTGATTACATATATGGGATCCTGACCCGGTATCTAATACCCAGGACGTGGAGCAAATGGAGAAACAGTTCTCTGTAACGAACACACCCGAAGAAAATGCATCAACATGTACTTTCTTCATTCGGATGGCATGGGAATCCTGGTATTCCCCTATATCCTGTTCAGTCCTATAACTTTTATAGGAAAGAACGGAACCAACGTTCCCCAGCACAGTATAACATGCGGGTTCGGTCAATACATCCATATTATTATCTTTATTAAGGCATGAAATGGTCGCTACCTGGAGAGAGAGAGAAGAAAACACTTTAGCGTAAGCTCGTGCAAGATCAGATTGGTTATTATCTTATCTAATCAGGATGGCTCCCACTGTTTTTATCAAATCTTCCTTCAAACCCTAAAAGGAAAGACTAGCCGGGATTAATTACACACTACAAGTTCGCCAATCTTTCAGCCAGGCCAGTGTCGGTACTTTGAGGGAGGTCTCCCGTGCTTTCGCACGAACCTAATTACTATAAACCTCGTTTTCCCAGAGGCGTAACCCCGTTGACACCTTTCTAGACACCTACTTGATCGACTAATTGTAATGTGTAAAACTCTCCCAGGAGTAACTCTTACTCGCAGTGGGTATCGGGATCCAACTATCTCATAGAAGGTATGCAATCTCATTGCAAATTTCAACACTTGAAATTCCCGATAATGCTTTTGCCCCAAACGATCTATGACCTTGACAAGGTCAACAAACCATAGACCGTAAGTCAAGTTCAACCCGTCATTTCTTGATTGAATTAAACCCACCCGCACGACCCTTGACAAGGTCAACAAGGCCGTACGACTACCCTAACTCAATCTGCATCATATGCATAAGCAGATAAATACTGGTTAGCTACCGCACACTGTGCCTTGACAAGGTCAACAAACGCAGCACGAATACTAAACAGGACTTATCTGAAATGACGGAGGGCTACGACAGGTTTTTCTGAAAACCTATTGCGTAATGAACTTGATATCGTTGTAGAATCAAATGAAGTTTTGAAATGGAGTGATTTTGAGGCTTTTCTAGTTTTTGCTAAAGGGGTCACACCCGGTGAAGGGATCGTCGGCCCTTTCCTCGTCGAATGAGGTGCGGGATATATCATATATATCGCTGTGAAAAGAAAAAATCCAAAAGCAGTCAAAAGCAAACCGAGTGTGTAGCATCTGCCAGTTATTGCTAAAGGAGTCACTCCCGGTGAAGGGATCTCGGTCCTTTCCTCATCGAATAAGGTGCAGGATATATCACATATACCGCTTTGCAAAGCAAGAACTGTAGCTATCTGTTTTGTTTAAAATTTGATTCTACAACATCTTAGGTTTCTTTTCTTTCATTAATCACATTAATGAAGTCCCATCATTTAAATACCTAAACATCACAGATAGATATGACGTACACTTATGCCATCTGCATTCGCCTCGATGTCCCCTCGTGCACCGTTAGGTTAGGTAACAAACGACAGAGCAGGGCAGGGCTAGTGCGGGTGCAAAACATAAGTAACGTCTACATAATATATCATATATACTATATAAACTATCTATCACAGAACATCACATGATCACATCACAGATATCGCAGCAGAAAAAACATATGAAATATTGGATATACTAGGACGTCCGTGTTTTCAATACGAGCCAGTATAAAACACGGATTCCACGGTCGTGATGAATAGCCAATCCCACACCCCTAGACCCCTACGAGAGCGGCAAGCAACCCTACCAATTCTAGGGTTAGGAGACCCGGACTCGACTCCTCGAGATGGTCTCCCACTGGACCCTAGAATCCGGTTACTTGTACTCCCCTCCTTGGGTCTATCCTAATGCGGAAAAGTAAATAATATACAAAAGGTGACAACTTCCGCAACCTGGAAGTGCCCCAAATAAAAGAATATTACATACAAGTTTTTACATGAATGAAAATGAAAAACACTCATCTCACATAAAAACCCCCGGCTATTCAAACACGACGATCCAATATAACATATCCAGCAACACATAACATCACATGTCATCAACGTAAGTAAATATGCGCATCCCAATTGTCGTTGACATATAGCAACGAAACCGGCGATATCACATATTACACTTACGGTCACAGAAAAGAAAGTGTAAAACTACAACAATTGGAATCCGCAACCTCTTTAGACATCGCATGCCTAATCAAATGAAATACTTAGACATCACATGCCTAACAATTATAAACCCCGCATTTTAGTCCCATTATCGAAAACTCTTTTCAATATCAAATGAAACTAAACCGCTAGATTTATATCATTCATTCAGTTATCTCATAACTGTTTGTGAATTCCAATTATTGTATCCCATTCCGGATAAATAGAATATATTAAACTTTCCGATCGAACATTCGAACACCCAAGTTTTCCCGAAACCGTCCAACACATGAAATAGGTTCAAAGACATTCACTTCATGCCTCAGTACCAACGGTCCAGCCGTAGAAGGGTCAAGCCAACGCCTCACATGTGGCACGCCGTACTGCCCCAAACCCGAAGCTTCAAAGGGCAGTTCAAGACGGTCACATAATCGAGTTAAGGTTTGTTATCTTCTAGAGGGACCATCGCGTTACTTACACTACTCAGAACGTCCTTAAACCACAGAAAAATCCAACACTTGGAAATTTTCCGGCAGGGGAAAAGTTGGGTATTTATATCCGGTCGAACTTTTTAACATATTCTAAAGTTATCCGGAAAGCCACATAGACAAGATTTGATAATCCGATCGAATCGTCGATTCCCAATACAACCCCAGAACACTCAACTCTTGAGTCAAATTAAAAATTCCCAGAAAATTCAGCATAATAAAATAGTAATTACTGTGCAAAACGGGAGTGATGATGTCATCATCTTGCCGCGGAACCGCCGCAGAAGCCAGGCTTCTGCCGCGGTTCCGCCGCACTTTTTACTGTTCATGGGATAAATTTTGCATCTTAATTCTTAGATCTCCCTGCTGAATTTTTTAAGCATTTTTAATATGGAAAAATCCCATATTTTAGAAAAAGTCCAGAGAGTACTTGGGTTTTAGGGTTTCGGGTTCGTTCGGGTTTCAAACGTCGTCTAGACTTCGCCTAAGGCTCTAGCTAGGCTCTGATACCACTGTAGGGTTCCTAGGCACACTATAGAGGTCTCACAAGCCATCAACCATGCCAATTTCAAATTTTACGGGTGCCGAGAAACCCTAATACGGATCGTTAACTAGAAATTTAGGCGAAAAACGAATCTAGTTAACAACTTAACTAAAGATAAGAAGCTACAAGCTTTGTAGATCCGGATATCCACTTCCGTATCTCCACGTAGGCGTCCTCTCGCTGTCCATCTCGAATCCCGGACTCAATCGTCGGCTTGATCGGAGAAATGGGCGGACTAGGTCGTCGGCTTCGTACCGAAGATGATCTACGTCGAGGCATCACAAGTTCAAGCTCCGACTTCACAAATTTGTGAAACTTGTGAAGAAAACATCCAAAACAACTTGGCAAGAGGTAGAGGGTGAAGAAATAGGAGGTGGGTTCACTTTAGAATTGGATTTCTCACTTTAGATCTCAAGTTGCCATTGATGGCATCAAGCTTTCTATCTTGAAGAAGAAGATGATGAAGTTAGAATTATGATAAGTGTTGAGTTAAAATGAATAAATAAATGAATACTTATCATAAACTAACTAGGGTAGAGTGTAGAGAATAGACCATGGTTACTTGGATGGGTTAGGGTTAAGCATGAAGACAAGAATGGTTAAGAAGTCAAAGTTTCATGAAGCTTCAACTAGAAACAAACATAGCCACCATTCTTATCTAAATCCTTTCCAAATAAATAAACAAATAAATAAATGAAAAAGCAAAACCCTAATCATCTCTTAACCATGGTTTAATCCTTTACACTTAACCACATGATCAAGTATCATCAAACATGATACAAATATGTACACAAAAGTATATCACATATACTTCTTGCATATCAAGTGAGAAAATCCATTTAAAGTGAACCAATACTAGTTAATGCAAAGTAATATATCAAATATATAATTATACATTAAATCATTAAATCAACACTTGATTTAACGATCCGGTCATATCGCATATAACCAACTAGTATCCTATGTATCGGCTTATCGAATCAATCCTTGATTCGATATCTAGGTTATATCGAATATAACCAATCGATACATCCATCGCGAGAATGAAATACGGTATCACATACACGCATTATTCTCGGTCCTGCACATATCTCATATGCGCTCCTATTTCGTTTCACTTGAGCCAGGAAACCTCTGTGTAGGACTCTAAAGACTCGTCAATACGCCGGTAGCAGATGATGATCATATCAAGCACCCACAAGCCGCAAGCGGTCTGCTAAACGTAACGGCCATCCGGGTATTGAGCGATCAGAAGATCGACGAGCTAGCCCGCTCACACTCCTGTGAATCCAACCAGTAACACTTACCGTACAGTCCGGTCTGTTCGTCTGATATGTCGCATATCAAGTCTAGGGGTGGTAAACGTCAGACCCCAATAACCGATAAGTCGTGCCGATGTGAGGCTCATAACGGGTCGAGAAACTACTGGTAACACTTACCAGCAAATCTCTGATCAGCCCTGGCCAGGGACTTCCCTGTTACGGCCAATCGAGCACAGCGCAACATCAACCCCCAATACCGGGAGAGACGAAACCCCTCCTATCGCTCATTGCCTCCATGTGACTCGGGACTGTACCTAAAGACCACCGTTTTGCACGCCCTCATGGACGTGGTAAGGTGGAGATCAAAGCACAGTGGGAATCACACAAGACTCTATGATGATCTCGGGTCAACAGACTAACCTGTACAAGTGTCACCTGAGAACTGCCATCTGACGTGAGGTATAATACCATCTGGGAGTTCTCGGCGAGTCCGTCCAGTGTACCCAATCTTCACTGAGCACCCGTATACCATCTCTGATGTCAAACACCAATGGATATGGGATCATCCATCGCCCATCTCATGGGTCGAGAAGCGTATACGCTAGTCTACACTGGTATATCGATGCTCTGTCTCGATACACCCACGACTAGGGACCTTGAAGGATGTACTTATAGACTACCATGTCCCCACTAGTATGATCTGCATCATAGTCCAGGTAGTCAAGTACACATCCTAAGGGCTTTATCAACATGTAACTATAAGACAGTTTAAAGAGACAAGTGTACATGTTAAGATAAAGAGTAACCAGATAGCATACTATCATATCGAGCAAGAAAGTCATCTCTATATATGTCCAAGCATCCAATATAATATACATCATCTGTACAATACTGGCCTCTAGGGCATACATACAACTAACAGCAAGTTAAGTAAGTACTCGGATACTCCTTTCTCGATGTGCATGACGTTCAGACAATGACGCACTAAATTTGTTGACCGGTACGGTGGCTCGTAGAAAATGCTTAACTTGTTCTAGTAGGATGGGTTATCCTGTCTTACCAGATCTATCCCGAAAATCATGTTATCGTAACCATTCTACTAAACAATCACGTCCTCTCCAGACAATGGGAATGGAGGCCCAAGAAGCTCCTGATGACCATCAAAGTCAGTACCGTCGAACATGTAGGGATGATCTAGTGGCAGGAAACACCGATGACCGCAATAACAAACGTTGTTGCTATAATTCAACTGTCTCGAGATTGTATCTTGGTGGCAGTAAGGGCATATTTTGTAACCATGTATGGACCAACCTGATAGCATTCCATACGCAGGAAAGTCATTAATTTTCCATATTAAAGTCGTACACATCGTGAAGGTAGTATCTGTGTTTACATCGTAAGACTCCACACCATCAATGAATAAGAATTTTAACTCATCGATCAGAGGTCGGAGGTAAACGTCGATATTTTTTCCTCATGATTTCGGTCCGTCAATAAGAAGAGGTATCATAAAGTAGGACCGATTCATAGCCAACCACGACGACAGATTATAAACTATCATTATAATGGGCCACGTGCTGTGACCTCTACCCATATAGTTGAATGGGCAGAAGCCATCACTAACCAGTCCGAGCCTGATATTGCGAAGATCACTACTGAATGTCGGGTGCCACCTATCGAAATCTTTCCATGCTGGCGAATCTCTTAGATGACTCATTATTCCATCTTCGCTTGGAGCAGCACGATGATGCCAAGTCATTGCCTCTGCTATCTTCTTACACTTGAATAGTCTCTGCAGCCTCTCTGTTATGGAAAAGTATCGTACTATTTTGAAAGGTATATCTAACTTCTTATCAGATACTTTCGGTTTATACTTGTCATCTCCGCAAGTGGGACACTCTTTCAAATCTAAATTCTCTTTCTGGTACAACACACAATATTTAGGACATGCATGAATCTTTTCTCAGTTCAGACCTAAATCAGACATCATCTTTTGGGTTTCGTACCAGCTCTCAAGCACGTTATTTCCCGGGGGTATAGAATCTTTCAAGAACTTGAGAAGTATCGTGAATGGCTTATTGCTCCATCTATTTAGGCATTTAATCCGGAAAAGATGGATGAATCATGATAGTGTGGAATACTTTGCATTCTCATAGATTGGTCTCCTGGCATCAGTCATGTACTTCTCATACTTATCTGCATGCTGTCCTTGACCGAAAGGAATGTCTTCTTCGGTAGGATTACTATCACTGAGAGCGGTCTCTACCATATCCTCCATTTTCTCTCCTAGAAAGAACTTTTCTTCTTCTTCTTCTTCTTCTTCTTCTTCTCCTTCCTCGTGATATAACCGAGTTGTATAAAATCTGGTAAAACCATGCTTAACGATGTAAAGCTCTACCAGTTCTATTTTCTGGTACAACTTATTCCCACACCTTTCGTACGGGTAAAGGATCTTCTCCAAAATTTCCTTATGATGTTCGCGTGCAAATTCGATGAAAGCAGCAATTCCTGCACCGAACTTAGGGTTCATGCGTTGCTGCCAATCTACGTACATCCAATCCTTAACTCTGATGTACACTTTGGCCATGTTATATTGTATAACATATAAATTATAATGGTTTTTTTATGGTGACTATATCAAGCAATATAAGAACGAGATGGTTATTGACAAGAGTAGAATGGAAGTAAGTAGTGCAGTGTATGATTTATGTATGTGTTAGTGTATATGTTCTTTGTGTATGTGAATTTCAATTTATGATTTCGCTTAAGTGTAGGGTGTTGGCTATAGTGCCCTCAAGTCAATTATTGGATCGCAGGCACGTGATTGCAATGATTAAGGGAGGACCTATACCGGTAGAACAGTCTTATTCGAGATGATAGTATGCTATCTGGTTTGTCTTTATCATCGTGTATATGCTTCAGGTGACATTACAGATCACTATTACATGTTGATAGAGCCCATAGGATTCTTGCTTGACTACTAGCAGTATGATGGCGATCATATACGTGAGAGTTGGGTGGTCTATAAGCACATCCTTAAAGTGTCCCTGGTCGTGGGAGTTTCGAGACCGAGCATCGATACTCCAAGAGTAGACTAGTGTATACGGATCGAGACCCCGACGAGGGGCGGTGGCCGGTCTCACAAGCCATTGGTATTAGTTGGTACACCTAAGATGTATACAGGTGCTCAATGGGTTATGAGTACACCGAACGGACTCGTCGGGAACATGCTAATTGGTATTATACCTATTGTCAGATAGCAGTTCTCGGGTGACATGTGTACAGGTTAGTCTATGGACCTGAGATCGTCATTTGTCTCGTGTGAGTTCCCACTGTGCTTTGATTACTACCCTGCCACGGTACAAAGGAGTCGTGCAAACAGGTTTTAGTTGGGTACAGTCCCGAGCCACATGGAAGCAGTGAGCGGATCATCAAGGGATTCGTCTCTCCCGGTATATTGGGGGTTGATGTCGCAGAGTGCACGGGTGACCATCACCATAAATCCTCAGCCGAGGTATACGAGAATTACTGATTCGGATCAGTAGTTTCTCAGGTGGTGATAGGCTTCATACCAACACTAAATGTCAAGTTATTAAGGGTCTAACTTTATCCACCCCGCTAGACTCGATATGCGATACTCATAGACAAACGGACCGGACTGTACGGATATTGTCACTGTCAGGCTCAATAGGGTTTCAGGATGAGTTCGCTCGTCGGCCTCCCTTTCGCTCAATACCTGAGCAGCCGTTACGTATAGCTAGTGCCACTGGCGTGCTTATGATTAAACCTATTGTCAGCGTATTGACGAGTCTTTAGAGTCCTACACAGAGGGTTTCCCTAGTTCGGGCGAAACGTTGTAGAGGTCGTATGGTTTTATGGAAGGGTTCGATCATATACGTGCACTTGTGCACGGATCATGATCGGATGGATAATACTAGTGGGCTTTGGTTTAAACCGGATCCTAGTATTATATTGTTGGATTACTTTCATCCCATTGTATTCGTATTCAGTCGGAATACGGATGCAGGTATGTATATAAGGATGAGGGGTATTCTTGTAATTCGTTATGAGTTTACTTTAGGGTTGCCATTTCTTTTCTTTGTATTAAACATTTAGTTTAAATGTTAACATGTGTTAAAAGTGTGAAGTTAAGTTTTGGTTTGTGAGTGTGAGTTTTGGTTTTGTGCATTGATGGTGCATGTGCTCACTTGGTGACTCATGGTGTTGGGTGTTGGGTGCATTGATGTTTCTTGTGATGGTGGCTGTAGAAATTCTTAAGTTGCTTATCACAACAATTCACACACAACATACTAGAAAAAGAACAGAGAGCATTTTTCTTCTTCACAAGCCAAAAACTTGCCTCACACTTTCTTCACTTGGCAACTCTTTAACCTCCATCCATTCCATCTCATGTGTTGAGAATCATTGGGTGTTTTGAGACAAAGTATTCACACACTATCTCTACTTTATCTTGTGCAGCTAGGCTAGCAAACTGGATGCTCGAATTGCTTCGGTTTTGAAGCGGGAACCTGTATTACTAATTCTCGACGTGGATCGTCTTCGACGAGGGAGACCGGAGATCGAACATCATCAGGGCAGCCGCGATGAGCTAAGGACAGAGGTTGAAGACCGAAGAACACGGATCGATCGGTATAATCTCTTAAACTCCTTTATATAGAACTAATATAGGGTTAATGGTACGGTCCATCGATTAGGCTTCCGTTAGCGTCGGTTCTTTAAAAGTATTTGTTCCGTGTTTGGCCACGGATTGATGGCCGGGGCGCTGGCGTAGCCCTACACAGGGTTGTTAGTGTGTATGTGCTTTGTGTATGTGTGTGTTGTGTATTCGTATTGTATGTGTGTGTTTCGGCTCTCGGGATTTAGGTTTCTATCCCATTAAGAATGTATAGAGCAGACACCGATTCGCTTGTCCTTTCATCTGTTTCGAGAAAATTTCAATAGCATCTCCCCGCTGTTCTCCGAGTACACTGTAATAGAATAGATAATCATTTCAATACTGTGAAATAATATTGAAATGAGCATCTTATCTATCTTTGTACATGGAGAACCAGCAGAAAGGAGCCGAGAAAATAACTCGAAACGAATAAAAACACAAGTGAATGCATGTGTTTGCTCTATACATTCCTAACTTATCCAAACTGGACAAATCTATCGGTTATCATACAATTGAATCTTCTCGTCACATACACTACACGACAGTTGTTAGTATCGAACGATACCATCCGATATTTAACAAGTTTCGTGTAGTTTTATATCACGACGAATATCGAACGTATGTTAATCGATAGACGGGGACTAAGGCGCACTTTAATTTTCACATATGATTATCGATGAGAATATGAAACTTTCATATTATCATCGAGTATCATATATACACTTAGTGTAAGATTTAATTTGAATTGGTTTTACGTTTATGTTTCAATTTCAAGGGTTTGAAGTTTTTAGTTTAGAGTAAAGTTTTTTAAAGTTAAGGGTTTTTTTAATCAAGTTTAAAATTTTGGATTTAGTTCTGATATTATGTTTGGGATTAAATAATTCATAGGGGTTTTTGACAAATTTGCAAATAACAACATCCCTCACCCATAAACACGGGGAAAAAAACGAAACAGGAGATGAAGATTTAGGGTTGGGATTAGGGTCAGTTTGATAAGAGTTCAATATAGAGGAGAATGATGATAAATTAAGGTTTAGCTTTGTTTGATATGAGAGCTCATCATCATCGTTATCTCTCTCTCTCACGCCCACACACACATAGAGACACATACACACACATATCATCATCATCGTTATCACAAACACGCGCACGCACGCACACATATCATCATCTCTCACACACACATATCGTCATCATTATCACACACATATATTAAACTAATTAAACTTTCTAAAAATCCTAATATTAACAAAAATTTAAAATCCTAATATTAACTTAACAAATTCAACTTAACATGAAAAAATTAAACTTAATTTAAAATCCTAAAATTAACAAAAATTTGTAATTTTTTTACCTCGTCATTTTGCGGGTAGGGATCGCTTTGGAGGGTGGTTGAGGCGATGGCGATACGGTGGAGGATGCTGCAGGCCGCGGTGGCGACGCTTTTGAGCCGGTGGAGGATGCTGGTGGTGACGCTTGAAGGCGGTGGTGACGCTTGACGAGGAGGAGGCCGGGAAGGAGGAGGGTGGCTGCGGTGATTGGCGACGAGAGGAGAAGCCGAAGGCGTGGAGACGAGGAAAAGCGCCGGAGGTGGCGACGAGGAGAAGAATAGGGTGCGGGAGAAGGTAAAATTTGGGGGAAAATCAATTTGGGCGTAGAAAAGGGGGAATGAACATTAGCGGCTAATTTTTTTTTTTAATACTTCAATTTTGTCCCTATGGTGTGCACCGCAGGGGTTTCTCTTGCGGTACCATAGGAGTAATTATAAATGTTGATTTCTATTAATTTTTTTATATATAACCGTCCTTATGGTGGGAATCGTAGGAACTAAAATTGCCTTTACGGGTTTTCCATCCGTAGGGGCAACTCGTCTTTGGTATTAGTCATAACATGAATCCCCTACATGGGACGTAAGAACAAGCCTCCATTGAGGTCCCATCAACCCTGTCAACCAGCAGTTACTTCCAAGCATTATGTTTTCCACATAACTTCCCATGAAGAGCTATATGTCGATGTATTTCGTATAAACTTTCCTCACACTTTCTTCACTTAGCAACTCTTTAACCCCCATCCATTTCATCTCATGTGTTGAGAATCAATGGGTGTTTTGAGACAAAATATTCACACACTATCTCTGCTTCATCTTGTGCATCTAGGCTAGCAAACTGGATGCTCGAATTACTTCGGTTTGAAGAGGGAGCCTGTATTACTAATTCTCGACGTGGATCGTCTTCGACGAGGGAGACCGGAGATCGAACTTCTGTTAGTTATATGTATGCCCTAGAGGCCATTACTGTACATAGGATGTATATTGTAGTGGATGCTGGGACATATATAGGGAGGACTTTCTTGCTCGACATGATAGTATGCTATCTGGTTACCCTTTACCTTAACGTGTATGCTCATTGTCTCTCTGTTACATGTTGGTAAAGCCCTTAGGATCTGTACTTGACTACCTGGACTATGATGCGGATCATACTAGTGGGGACATGGTAGTCTATAAGTACATCCTTCAAAGTCCCTAGTCGTGGGTGTATCGAGACGGGGCATCGATATACCAGAGTAGACTAGCGTATACCTTCTCGACCCATACAGATGGGCGATGGATGATCCCATATCCATTGGTGTTTGACATCAGAGGAGATATATGGGTGCTCAGTAGAGACTGGGTACACTGGACGGACTCGCCGAGAACTCCCAGATGGTATTATACCTCACGTCAGATGGCAGTTCTCCGGTGACACTGGTACAGAGTAGTCTATTGACCCGAGATCGTCATAGAGTCTTGTGTGGTTCCCACTGTGCTTTGATTTCCATCTTACCACGTCCAAGAGGGCGTGCAAAACGGTGGTTTTTGGGTACAGTCCCGAGTCATATGGAGGCAATGAGCGATGGAGGGGATTCGTCTCTCCCGGTATAGGGGGTTGATGTTGCGCTGTGTTCGATTGGCTATAACAGGAAATCCCTGGCCAGGGTTTCTGAGATTTACTGGTAAGTGTTACCAGTAGTATCTCGAATTGTTATAGACCTCATATCGACACGACTTATCGAGCTATTGGGGTCTGACGTTTACTACCCCTAGGCGAGATATGCAACATATCAGACGATCAGACCGGACTGTACGGTAGTGTTACTGGTCGGATTCACTGGAGTGTGAGCGGGCTTGCTCGTCGATCTTCAGATCGCTCAATACCCGGGTGGCCGTTACGTTTAGCAGACCGCTTGCGGCTTGTGGGTGTTTGATATGATCATCATCTGCTGCCGGCGTATTGACGAGTCTTTAGAGTCCTACACAGAGGTTTCCTGGCTCAAGCGAAACGAAATAGGAGCGCATATGAGATATGTGCGGGACCGAGAATAATGCGTGTATGTGATACCGTATTCTATTCTCGCGATGATTGTATCGAATGGTTGTATGCGATATAACCTAGGTATCGAATCAAGTATTGATTCGATAAGCCGATACATTGAATACTAGTCGGTCGTGTGCGACATGACCGGATCATTGAATCAAGTGTTGATTTAATGATTTAATGCATAATTATATATTTGATATATTACTTTGCACTAACTAGTATTGGTTCACTTTAAACGGATTTTCTCACTTGGTTTGTGCACATTGTATATGTGATATACTTTTGTACACTTGATTGTATCATGTTTGATGATACATGTTTAACTATAGTTAAGTGTAATGAATTAAGCCATGGTTAAACTAATGATTAGGGTTTTCTTTTTATTGCTTATTTATTTATTTATTTATTTAGAATAGATAAGAAAAGAATGGTTGCTAATTTTGGAGTTTAGTTGAAGCTTCATGAAGCTTTGACTTTGTAACCATTCTTGTCTTCATCTTTAACCCTAACCATTAATCTAACCTTAGTTAATTCTCTACACTTGACCATGGTTCTAATATGATAAGTATTCATTTTCTTTTCTAAATATAATTAACTTATCATAACAATTTCCTTCTTCTTCTTCATTTCTTCAAGTGAAGAAAGCTTGCCTCCTTCAATGGCAAGTGATGAAAAAGAGTGAGAAATCCAAAACTAAAGTCTACCCACTTCCTATTTCTTCATCCTCTACCTCTTGCCAAGTAGTAGAGTGTGTTTCCTTCACAAGTTTTCAAGACTTGATGAAGGTGGAGCTTGATTTAGCGATGCCTCGACGTAGATCATCTTCGGCATGGACATCGACGACCTAGCTCGCTTTTTCTCCGACGAAGCCGACTCTAGAGCCCGGATTCCTTTTGGACAGCGGAGACGACTCTGTTGCGGAGCTATGGAGGTGGAGCACCGGATCTACAAAGGTTGTATTTCCGATATCCCTTTAGTTAAGTTGTTAACTAGATTGTCTTTCGCCTAGATTTCTAGCAAACGATCCGTAGTCGGGTCTCTCGGCACCTAGAATTTTTGAAATTGGCATGGTTGATGCCTTGTGAGACCTCACTAGTGTGCCTAGGAACCCTACAGTGGTATCAGAGCCTAGCTAGAGCCTTAGGCGAAGTCCAGACGGAATCTGAAACCCGAACGAACCCGAAACCCATCACAAGATGTGCTCTCTGTACTTTTTCCAAAAACAGGGATTTTTCAGTATTAAAAATATGTAAAAATATCAGCAGGAAAATATAAGAGTAACTGTGCAATTCGTAACCCTAATTCCATTAAAGCGCCGCGCTTCCGCGGCACGAGCATGGCTCGTGCGGCGGAACCGCGGCCTGTTTGTCGTTTTGTGTGGTGATGTTTGCACAGTAACTCCTATTTAACAGTGCTGGTTTTCCTGGGTATTTTTAATATTTATTCAAGTGTTGAATAATTCTGGGGTTATTTTGGGGATTCGAATGTTTGATCGGATTATCAAATTTTGTCTGTGTGGCTTTCCGGATAAATTTTAGAATATGTTAAAAAGTTCGACCGCATATAAATACCCAATTTTTTCCCTGTCGGGAAATTTCCAAGTGTTGGATTTTTCCGTAGTTTAACGACGTTCTAAGTAGTGCAAGTAACGCGATGGTCCCTCTAGAAGACAACAAACCTTAACTCGATTATGTGACCGTCTTGAACTGCCCTTTGAACCTTCGGGTTTGAGGCAGTACGGCGTGCCACATGTGGGGCGTTGGCTTGACCCTTCTACGGCTGGACCGTTGGTACTGAGGTACGAACTGAATGTTGTTAGACTTATTTCATGTGTTGATCTGTATCGGGAAAACTTGGGTGTTCGATTGTTCGATCGGAAAGTTTAACATTTTCTGTTTATCTGGAATGGGATACAATAATTGGAATTCACAAGTAGTTATGAGATAACTGAATGAATGTTATAAACGTAGCACTTTAGTCTCACTTGATCGGTTGCCACGGAATTTTGATGTGAGCAAAAGTCCGTCGCAATCACGTAGCGTACGCGGATACTCGCCGGGTAAACTTAATAGACAGCCTCACTCCATAGCCCCGACCAAGTGACTGAAGGAGAACCCCGTAGCCGAAAGCATCCGTTAGGGTGCTCGCGGCAGCGGTGTTCCGCCTTGGTGCACTTCATCGACGGCGTCGGGGGTGCGGCCGTCTACTGAAGTTTGCGACGAGCATTCGATCAGGATGTCGGGAATCTTATTGAATTGCCCGACTTGATATTGAAAAGAGTTTTCGATAATGAGACTAAAATGCGGGGTTTATAATTGTTAGGCATGCGATGTCTAAGGAATTCATTTGGTCAGGCATGTGATGTCTGAGGTGGTTGCGGATTCCAACTGTTGTAGTTTTACACTTTCTTTTCTGTGACCGTAAGTGTAATATGTGATATCGCCGGTTTCGTTGCTATATGTCAACGACAATTGGGATGCGCATATTTACTTACGTTGATGACATGTGATGTTATGTGTTGCTGGATATGTTATATTGGATCGTCGTGTTTGAATAGCCGGGGGGTTTTTATGTGAGATGAGTGTTTTTCATTTTCATTCATGTAAAAACTTGTATGTAATATTCTTTTATTGGGGCACTTCCAGGTTGCGGAAGTTGTCACCCTTTGTATATTATTTACTTTTCCGCACTAGGATAGACCCAAGGAGGGGAGCACAAGTAACCGGGTTCTGGAGTCCAGTGGGAGACCAACTCGAGGAGTCGAGTCCGGGTCTCCTAACTCTAGAATTGGTAGGGTTGCTTGCCGCTCTCGTAGGGGTCTAGGGGTGTGGGTTTGGCTATTCATCATGACCGTGGAATCCGTGTTTTATACTGGCTCGTATTGAAAACACGGACGTCCTAGTATATCCAATATTTCATATGTTTCTTCTGCTGCGATATCTGCGATGTGATCATGTGATGTTCTCTGGTAGATACAGTATATAGTATATATGATATATTATATAGGCGTTACTTATGTTTTACACCCGCGCTAGCCCTGCCCTGCTCTGCCGTTAGTTACCTAACCTAACGGTGCACGAGGGGACATCGAGGCGAATGCGGATGGCATAAGTGTACGTCGTATTTATCTGTGATGATTAGGTACATATATAGGATGGGACTTCATTAATATGATTAATGAAATAAAAGAAACCTAAGATGTTGTAGAATCGAATTTCAAAATAAAACAGGTAGCTACAGTTCTTGCTTTGCACAGCGGTATATATGATATATCCTGCACCTTATTCGATGAGGAAAGGACCGAGATCCCTTCACCGGGAGTGACTCCTTTAGCAATAACTGGTCGATGCTACGCCCTCGGTTTGTCTTTTGATTGCTTTTAAGAGTTTTTGCTTTGCACAGTGATATATATGATATATCCCGCACCTCATTCGACGAGGAAAGGACCGACGATCCCTTCACCGGGAGTGACTCCTTTAGCAAAACTGGAAAAGCCTCAAAAACACTCCATTTTAAAATCATTTGATTCTACAACGATATCAAGTTCATTACGCAATAGGTTTTCAGAAAAACCTGTCGTAGCCCTCCGTCATTTCAGATAAATCCTGTTTAGTATTCGTGCTGCGTTTGTTGACCTTGTCAAGGCGCAGTGTGCGGTAGCTAACCAGTATTTATCTGCTTATGCATATGATGCAGATTGGGTTAGGGTAGTCGTGCGGCCTTGTTGACCTTGTCAAGGGTCGTGCGGATGGGTTTGATTCAATCAAGAAATGACGGGTTGAACTTGACTTGCGGTCTATGGTTTGTTGACCTTGTCAAGGTCATAGATCGTTCGGGGCAAAACATTATCGGGAATTTCAAGTGTTGAAATTTGCAATGAGATTGCATACCTTCTATGAGATAGTTGGATC
The DNA here is from genome assembly GCA_030015575.1 of Agapanthus africanus. NCBI lineage: Eukaryota > Viridiplantae > Streptophyta > Magnoliopsida > Asparagales > Amaryllidaceae > Agapanthus > Agapanthus africanus. The sequence continues at coordinate 266,036,465 of CM057341.1, forward strand.
CCGATACCCGCTGCGAGTAAGTGTTACTCCTGGGAGAGTTTTATACATTACAATTAGTCGATCAAGTAGGTGTCTAGAAAGGTGTCAACGGGGTTACGCCTTTGGGAAAACGAGGTTTACATTAATTAGGTTCGTGCGAAAGCACGGGGGACCTCCCTCAAAGTACCGACACTGGCCTGGCTGAAAGATTGGCGAACTTGTAGTGTGTAATTAATCCCGGCTAGTCTTTCCTTTTAGGGTTTGAAGGAAGATTTGATAAAAAAGCAGTGGGAGCCATCCTGATTAGATAAAATAATAACCAATCTATTCTTGCAAGAGCGCACGCTGAGTGTTTTCTTCTCTCTCTCTCCAGGTAGCGACCATATCACGCCTTAATCAAGATAATAAAACGGAATATTGACCGAACCCGCTTGTTATACTGAGCTGGGGAACGTTGGTCCCGCTCCAACTTATAATAGTTATAAGACAGAGCAGGAAATTGGGGATTACCAGAATTCCCGTGCCGCCCAAACGAAGATAGTGCATGATGATGCATCATCTTCGGGTGTGTTCATTATAAAGAACTGTTTCTCTGTATCCTCTACATCCTGGGTATATGATATCGGATCAGGATCCCAGATATGTAATCTGTTACATAGGGCTACAGATAGGTAGAGAACTGAGAACGGGTGATAAGTTTCATGAGGCAGAAAACGGGGCAAGAGTTGCAGCCAAGTCTGTCGGTCACTGTCACCCTGTATTACCAATACATTGATTCTGAACGAATGTTATTAGATACCGAACCTGATATACCAAATCATATCACTCTCTTTGTTAGTAAAGAAATGATATAATTTTGTATTGTTGGATAATGTTTTGAACATTTCCTATATCAAAAGTTGATCGGATCAGGCACGTTATCTAAAAGCATTGATGTTCTAAATCAAACTACAGTTCTTAGTGTACAGAACACACACAAGAGGAAGAGTTCAGAAATGAACGAATCCTTCTTGAGGTATTGTAGACTAGGTCAGATCAATGCGACCCAACTGGCTAGAGTTACATATAGATGTATATTTAAATCAGTTTGAATTTACATCTTGTGAAACTCGCCAGTCATGTCACAAAGATAAGATGACCATAGCTCCGTTTATTGGAAACAGAGAAAGAGTTAGTGTACTCTTGGGATGATACATGTTGATGTATGTAGGTCCCCTGTCTACACATGCCAAGACCGGTTCTTTTACTTCATTACATTCTCTGATAATCTCTCAAGATTCAGACATACGTTCCTGTTGAAACATGAGTCCGAACCTTTTGAGATATTCACAGAATATAAGTTAGAAGTAGAGAACCAATGAGGGTATAAGTATTATGTCCTTTGATGAGATCAAGGAGGAGAATACTTGAGCACGAAAATCCTGGATTATTCTAAAGGAGAATGAGATTCTCTCTCAGCATTACTCCTCTGTATACACCATAGCACGATGGTATATCGGGGCGGAGCAATAACACCCTATATGATAAGGTGTGCTCTATGATGAGTACTACTGAGTTACCTTTTTCCTTTTGGGAGGTATGCGCTTGAGAAGCTGCATACCTATTGAATAGGGTTCGAATCAAATCTGTTGCCTACCATTTCATATGTGATATGGAAAGGGAAGTGCCCATGTCTTAAGCTAGTTAAGATTTGGGGTTGCCCGGCCTATGTTTTAAAGCAAAATCCGGACAAGCTCGAGACAAGGTCTGTTATGTACAACTGGAAAGGTTCCAGCTATACAAACTGCAGCTGATGATTTGAAAGAACCAAAGGATTCAATAGTTACCAATGAACCTCAGCCTCTCCGCCGATCTAGTAGGGTTCCTCACCCACCTGAGAGATACTTCTGTTTCTCTGTGACAGTGGGAGCGAGGATTGCATCATGAGATGATGACCCAACTAGTTTCGAGCTGGCCATCAAGAGTAAGACTCTGTAAGAATGGCTGGATGCTTGGTGATCTGAGATGGAATCCTTATACACCAACAAAGTATGGACTTTAGTTGCTATATCTGAAGGGTTAAATCCCCATCAGGAGCAAGTATATCTTGAGAAGATTACTTGGTGTAGATGGAAAAGTTGAGACTTTCAAAGCTAGACTTGTTAAAGGTTTTCATCATTGACCAGGTGTGGATCATGATGAAACCTTTTCAAGTAGCTATGCTTAAGTCCATCCAGATCCTACTTGCCACGGCTACATACCATGACTACGATATCTGGTGGTTGGGTGTCATGACAGCTTTTCTAAATGATGTTTAGAAGAGAGTGTCTATAAGTACACAGCCAGAGGGCTTCGTAGACAGTGGGAGCAGCGGAAACGTGTGCAAGATGCTTTATAGGATAAAGCAGGCATCGCGGAGTTGGAACATCTGTTTTGATGAAACGGTCAAAGAAGTTGACATCATCAAAATGGTAGATGAACCTTGTATAAACAAAAAGGTAGTAGGGAGTATGGTGGTGATCCTCGTAGAGTACCTGGATGACATACTCTTGATAGGGAAGGAGTTTCCTATGCTACGCTCGATCAATCTCCGCTTATCACTATGATTCTCCATATAGAATCAAATTGATACCTCCTATATCCTGGGTTTTGGATCTATGAGATAGATTTAATTGGATGTTAGGACTCTCACTAGTTGTAGTGAGATGGTATCAATCGATCCTGGGGAGAATCACTGGAAGGGTTCCAGGGTGATAAAGACGACTGAATGTCAGTCACAGGCATTGTCTTTACCCTCAGTGGAGGGACGGTATGTTGGAAGAGTTCCAAGCTAGATACCGTGACATACTAGACGATAAAGGCTGGATACATCGCTACTTAAGATGCTACCAAAGAGGCTGTTTGGGTGTATATTGGTTCATGAGATGAACTATGTTCCTCCCATTGTGTGACAATGGAGTTGTGGCTTATGCCAAGGAACGCCGGTCCCATCAGTGATCCAGACATATTCTAAGGCAGTATCACTTGATCATGGAGATGGTTGATCTCTAGGGAGATCGAGGTTAGGAGAGTAAGCTCAGAGGACAACACAGCGGATCCACTCACAAAGGCCTGTTCCCAGAGAGAGACTTTTATGGGATGGTTGAGTATGAGATACTACAACCACTGCTACAGATGGCCCTAGTGCAAGTGGGAGATTGTTAGTTATATGTATGCCCTAGAGGCCATTACTGTACATAGGATGTATATTGTAGTGGATGCTGGGACATATATAGGGAGGACTTTCTTGCTCGACATGATAGTATGCTATCTGGTTACCCTTTACCTTAACGTGTATGCTCATTGTCTCTCTGTTACATGTTGGTAAAGCCCTTAGGATCTGTACTTGACTACCTGGACTATGATGCGGATCATACTAGTGGGGACATGGTAGTCTATAAGTACATCCTTCAAAGTCCCTAGTCGTGGGTGTATCGAGACGGGGCATCGATATACCAGAGTAGACTAGCGTATACCTTCTCGACCCATACAGATGGGCGATGGATGATCCCATATCCATTGGTGTTTGACATCAGAGGAGATATACGGGTGCTCAGTAGAGACTGGGTATACTGGACGGACTCGCCGAGAACTCCCAGATGGTATTATACCTCACGTCAGATGGCAGTTCTCTGGTGACACTGGTACAGAGTAGTCTGTTGACCCGAGATCGTCATAGAGTCTTGTGTGGTTCCCACTGTGCTTTGATTTCCATCTTACCACGTCCAAGAGGGCGTGCAAAACGGTGGTTTTTGGGTACAGTCCCGAGTCACATGGAGGCAATGAGCGATAGGAGGGGATTCGTCTCTCCCGGTATAGGGGGTTGATGTTGCGCTGTGTTCGATTGGCTATAACAGGAAATCCCTGGCCAGGGTTCCTGAGATTTACTGGTAAGTGTTACCAGTAGTATCTCGAATTGTTATAGACCTCATATCGACATGACTTATCGAGCTATTGGGGTCTGACGTTTACCACCCTTAGGCGAGATATGCGACATATCAGACGATCAGACCGGACTGTACGGTAGTGTTACTGGTCGGATTCACTGGAGTGTGAGCGGGCTTGCTCGTCGATCTTCAGATCGCTCAATACCCGGGTGGCCGTTACGTTTAGCAGACCGCTTGCGGCTTGTGGGTGTTTGATATGATCATCATCTGCTGCCGGCGTATTGACGAGTCTTTAGAGTCCTACACAGAGGTTTCCTGGCTCAAGCGAAACGAAATAGGAGCGCATATGAGATATGTGCGGGACCGAGAATAATGCGTGTATGTGATACCGTATTCTATTCTCGCGATGATTGTATCGAATGGTTGTATGCGATATAACCTAGGTATCGAATCAAGTATTGATTCGATAAGCCGATACATTGAATACTAGTCGGTCGTGTGCGACATGACCGGATCATTGAATCAAGTGTTGATTTAATGATTTAATGCATAATTATATATTTGATATATTACTTTGCACTAACTAGTATTGGTTCACTTTAAACGGATTTTCTCACTTGGTTTGTGCACATTGTATATGTGATATACTTTTGTACACTTGATTGTATCATGTTTGATGATACATGTTTAACTATAGTTAAGTGTAATGAATTAAGCCATGGTTAAACTAATGATTAGGGTTTTCTTTTTATTGCTTATTTATTTATTTATTTATTTAGAATAGATAAGAAAAGAATGGTTGCTAATTTTGGAGTTTAGTTGAAGCTTCATGAAGCTTTGACTTTGTAACCATTCTTGTCTTCATCTTTAACCCTAACCATTAATCTAACCTTAGTTAATTCTCTACACTTGACCATGGTTCTAATATGATAAGTATTCATTTTCTTTTCCAAATATAATTAACTTATCATAACAATTTCCTTCTTCTTCTTCATTTCTTCAAGTGAAGAAAGCTTGCCTCCTTCAATGGCAAGTGATGAAAAAGAGTGAGAAATCCAAAACTAAAGTCTACCCACTTCCTATTTCTTCATCCTCTACCTCTTGCCAAGTAGTAGAGTGTGTTTCCTTCACAAGTTTTCAAGACTTGATGAAGGTGGAGCTTGATTTAGCGATGCCTCGACGTAGATCATCTTCGGCATGGACATCGACGACCTAGCTCGCTTTTTCTCCGACGAAGCCGACTCTAGAGCCCGGATTCCTTTTGGACAGCGGAGACGACTCTGTTGCGGAGCTATGGAGGTGGAGCACCGGATCTACAAAGGTTGTATTTCCGATATCCCTTTAGTTAAGTTGTTAACTAGATTGTCTTTCTCCTAGATTTCTAGCAAACGATCCGTAGTCGGGTCTCTCGGCACCTAGAATTTTTGAAATTGGCATGGTTGATGCCTTGTGAGACCTCACTAGTGTGCCTAGGAACCCTACAACTTCATCAGGGCAGCCGCGATGAGCTAAGGACAGAGGTTGAAGACCGAAGAACACGGATCGATCGGTATAATCTCATAAACTCCTTTATATAGAACTAATATAGGGTTAATGGTACGGTCCATCGATTAGGCTTCCGTTAGCGTCGGTTCTTTAAAAGTATTTGTTCCGTATTTGGCCACGGATTGATGGCCGGGATGCTGGCGTAACCCTACACAGGGTTGTTAGTATGTATGTGCTTTGTGTATGTGTGTGTTGTGTATTCGTATTGTATGTGTGTGTTTCGGCTCTCGGGAGTTAGGTTTCTATCCCTTTAAAAATGTATAGAGCAGACACCCATTCGCTTGTCCTTTCATCTGTTTTGAGAAAATTTCAATAGTATCTCCCCGCTGTTCTCCGAGTACACTGTAATAGAATAGATAATCATTTCAATACTGTGAAATAATATTGAAATGAGCATCTTATCTATATTTGTACACGGAGAACCAGCGGAAAGGTGCCGAGAAAATAACTCGAAACGAATGAAAACACAAGTGAATGCATGTGTTTGCTTTATACATTCCTAACTTATCCAAACTGGACAAATCTATTGGTTATCATACAATTGAATCTTCTCGTCACATACACTACACGACAGTTGTTAGTATCGAACGATACCATCCGATATTTAACAAGTTTCGTGTAGTTTTATATCACGACGAATATCGAACGTATGTTAATCGATAGACGGGGACTAAGGCGCACTTTAATTTTCACATATGATTATCGATGAGAATATGAAAATTTCATATTATCATCGAGTATCATATATACACTTAGTGTAAGATTTAATTTGAATTGGTTTTACGTTTATGTTTCAATTTCAAGGGTTTGTAGTTTTTAGTTTAGAGTAAAGTTTTTTAAAGTTAAGGGTTTTTTTTACTCAAGTTTAAAATTTTGGATTCAGTTCTGATATTATGTTTGGGATTAAATAATTCATAGGGGTTTTTGACAAATTTGCAAATAACAACATCCCTCACCCATAAACACGGGGAAAAAAAACGAAACAGGAGATGAAGATTTAGGGTTGGGATTAGGGTCAGTTTGATAAGAGTTCAATATAGAGGAGAATGATGATAAATTAAGGTTTAGCTTTGTTTGATATGAGAGCTCATCATCATCGTTATCTCTCTCTCTCTCATGCCCACACACACATAGAGACACATACAAACACATATCATCATCATCGTTATCACAAACACGCGCACGCACGCACACATATCATCATCTCTCACACACACACATCGTCATCATTATCACACACATATATTAAACTAATTAAACTTTCTAAAAATCCTAATATTAACAAAAATTTAAAATCCTAATATTAACTTAACAAATTCAACTTAACATGAAAAAATTAAACTTAATTTAAAATCCTAAAATTAACAAAAATTTGTAATTTTTTTACCTCGCCGTTTTGCGGGTAGGGATCGCTGTGGAGGGTGGTTGAGGCGATGGCGACGCGGTGGAGGATGCTGAAGGCCGCGGTGGCGACGCTTTGAGCCGGTGGAGGATGCTGGTGGTGACGCTTGAAGGCGGTGGTGACGCTTGACGAGGAGGAGGCCGGGAAGGAGGAGGGTGGCTGCGGTGATTGGCGACGAGAGGAGAAGCCGAAGGCGTGGAGACGAGGAAAAGCGCCGGAGGTGGCGACGAGGAGAAGAATAGGGTGCGGGAGGAGGTAAAATTTTGGGGGAAAATCAATTTGGGCGTGGAAAAGGGGGAATGAACATTAGCGGCTAATTTTTTTTTTAATACTTCAATTTTGTCCCTATGGTGTGCACCGCAGGGGTTTCTCTTGCGGTACCATAGGAGTAATTATAAATGTTAATTTCTATTAATTTTTTATATATATAACCGTCCTTATGATGGGAATCGTAGGAACTAAAATTGCCTTTACAGGTTTTCCATCCGTAGGGGCAACTCGTCTTTGGTATTAGTCATAACATGAATCCCCTACATGGGACGTAAGAACAAGCCTCCATTGAGGTCCCATCAACCCTGTCAACCAGCAGTTACTTCCAAGCATTATGTTTGCCACATAACTTCCCATGAAGAGCTATATGTCGATGTATTTCGTATAAACTTTCCTCACACTTTCTTCACTTAGCAACTCTTTAACCTCCATCCATTTCATCTCTTGTGTTGAGAATCATTGGGTATTTTGAGACAAAATATTCACACACTATCTCTGCTTCATCTTGTGCATCTAGGCTAGCAAACTGGATGCTCGAATTACTTCGGTTTTGAAGCGAGAGCCTGTATTACTAATTCTCGACGTGGATCGTCTTCGACGAGGGAGACCGGAGATCGAACTTCATCAGGGCAGCCGCGATGAGCTAAGGACAGAGGTTGAAGACCGAAGAATACGGATCGATCGGTATAATCTCTTAAACTATTTTATATAGAACTAATATAGGGTTAATGGTACGGTCCATCGATTAGGCTTCCGTTAGCGCCGGTTCTTTAAAAGTATTTGTTCCGTGTTTGGCCACGGATTGATGGCCGGGTCGCTGGCGTAGCCCTACACAGGGTTGTTAGTGTGTATGTGCTTTGTGTATGTGTGTATTGTGTATTCATATTGTATGTGTTTGTTTCGGCTCTCGGGAGTTAGGTTTCTATCCCATTAAGAATGTATAGAGCAGAAACCCATTCGCTTGTCCTTTCATCTGTTTCGAGAAAATTTCAATAGCATCTCCCCGCTGTTCTCCGAGTACACTATAATAGAATAGATAATCATTTCAATACTGTGAAATAATATTGAAATGAGCATCTTATCTATCTTTGTACACGGAGAACCAGCGGAAAGGTGCCGAGAAAATAACTCGAAACGAATGAAAACACAAGTGAATGCATGTGTTTGCTTTATACATTCCTAACTTATCCAAACTGGACAAATCTATCGATTATCATACAATTGAATCTTCTCGTCATATAGACTACACGACAGTTGTTAGTATCGAACGATACCATCCGATATTTAACAAGTTTCGTGTTGTTTTATATCACGACGAATATCGAACGTATGTTAATCGATAGACGGGGACTAAGGCGCACTTTAATTTTCACATATGATTATCGATGAGAATATGAAAATTTCATATTATCATCGAGTATCATATATACACTTAGTGTAAGATTTAATTTAAATTGGTTTTACGTTTATGTTTCAATTTCAAGAGTTTGAAGTTTTTAGTTTAGAGTAAAGTTTTTTAAAGTTAAGGGTTTTTTTAATCAAGTTTAAAATTTTGGATTTAGTTCTGATATTATGTTTGGGATTAAATAATTCATAGGGGTTTTTGACAAATTTGCAAATAACAACATCCCTCACCCATAAACACGGGGAAAAAAAACGAAACAGGAGATGAAGATTTAGGGTTGGGATTAGGGTCAGTTTGATAAGAGTTCAATATAGAGGAGAATGATGATAAATTAAGGTTTAGCTTTGTTTGATATGAGAGCTCAACATCATCGTTATCTCTCTCTCTCTCACGCCCACACACACATAGAGACACATACACACACATATCATCATCATCGTTATCACAAACACGCGCACGCACGCACACATATCATCATCTCTCACACACACACATCGTCATCATTATCACACACATATATTAAACTAATTAAACTTTCTAAAAATCCTAATATTAACAAAAATTTAAAATCCTAATATTAACTTAACAAATTCAACTTAACATGAAAAAATTAAACTTAATTTAAAATCCTAAAATTAACAAAAATTTGTAATTTTTTTACCTCGCCGTTTTGCGGGTAGGGATCGCTGTGGAGGGTGGTTGAGCCGATGGCGACGCGGTGGAGGATGCTGCAGGCCGCGGTGGCGACGCTTTGAGCCGGTAGAGGATGCTGGTGGTGACGCTTGAAGGCGGTGGTGACGCTTGACGAGGAGGAGGCCGGGAAGGAGGAGGGTGGCTGCGGTGATTGGCGACGAGAGGAGAAGCCGAAGGCGTGGAGACGAGGAAAAGCGCCGGAGGTGGCGACGAGGAGAAGAATAGGGTGCGGGAGAAGGTAAAATTTTGGGGGAAAATCAATTTGGGCGTGGAAAAGGGGGAATGAACATTAGCGGCTAATTTTTTTTTTTAATACTTCAATTTTGTCCCTATGGTGTGCACCGCAGGGGTTTCTCTTGCGGTACCGTAGGAGTAATTATAAATGTTGATTTCTATTAATTTTTTTATATATAACCATCCTTATGGTGGGAATCGTAGGAACTAAAATTGCCTTTACGGGTTTTCCATCCGTAGGGACAACTCGTCTTTGGTATTAGTCATAACATGAATCCCCTACATGGGACGTAAGAACAAGCCTCCATTGAGGTCCCATCAACCCTGTCAACCAGCAATTACTTCCAAGCATTATGTTTGCCACATAACTTCCCATGAAGAGCTATATGTCGATGTATTTCGTATAAACTTTCCTCACACTTTCTTCACTTAGCAACTCTTTAACCTCCATCCATTTCATCTCATGTGTTGAGAATCATTGGGTGTTTTGAGACAAAATATTCACACACTATCTCTGCTTCATCTTGTGCATCTAGGCTAGCAAACTGGATGCTCGAATTACTTCGGTTTTGAAGCGAGAGCCTGTATTACTAATTCTCGACGTGGATCGTATTCGACGAGGGAGACCGGAGATCGAACTTCATCAGGGCAGCCGCGATGAGCTAAGGACAGAGGTTGAAGACCGAAGAACACGGATCGATCGGTATAATCTCTTAAACTCCTTTATATAGAACTAATATAGGGTTAATGGTACGGTCCATCGATTAGGCTTCCGTTAGCGCCGGTTCTTTAAAAGTATTTGTTCCATGTTTGGCCACGGATTGATGGCCGGGACGCTGGCGTAGCCCTACACAGGGTTGTTAGTGTGTATGTGCTTTGTGTATGTGTGTGTTGTGTATTCGTATTGTATGTGTTTGTTTCGGCTCTCGGGAGTTAGGTTTCTATTCCATTAAGAATGTATAGAGCAGACACCCATTCGCTTGTCCTTTCATCTGTTTCGAGAAAATTTCAATTGCATCTCCCCGCTGTTCTCCGAATACACTGTAATAGAATAGATAATCATTTCAATACTGTGAAATAATATTGAAATGAGCATCTTATCTATCTTTGTACACGGAGAACCAGCGGAAAGGTGCCGAGAAAATAACTCGAAACAAATGAAAACATAAGTGAATGCATGTGTTTGCTTTATACATTCCTAACTTATCCAAACTGGACAAATCTATCGGTTATCATACAATTGAATCTTCTCGTCATATAGACTACACGACAGTTGTTAGTATCGAACGATACCATCCGATATTTAACAAGTTTCGTGTAGTTTTATATCACGACGAATATCGAACGTATGTTAATCGATAGACGGGGACTAAGGCGCACTTTAATTTTCACATATGATTATCGATGGGAATATGAAAATTTCATATTATCATCGAGTATCATATATACACTTAGTGTAAGATTTAATTTGAATTGGTTTTACGTTTATGTTTCAATTTCAAGAGTTTGAAGTTTTTAGTTTAGAGTAAAGTTTTTTAAAGTTAGGGGTTTTTTTAATCAAGTTTAAAATTTTGGATTTAGTTCTGATATTATGTTTGGGATTAAATAATTCATAGGGGGTTTTGACAAATTTGCAAATAACAACATCCCTCACCCATAAACACGGGGAAAAAAAACGAAACAGGAGATGAAGATTTAGGGTTGGGATTAGGGTCAGTTTGATAAGAGTCCAATATAGAGGAGAATGATGATAAATTAAGGTTTAGCTTTGTTTGATATGAGAGCTCATCATCATCGTTATCTCTCTCTCTCTCACGCCCACACACACATAGAGACACATACACACACATATCATCATCATCGTTATCACAAACACGTGCACGCATGCACACATATCATCATCTCTCACACACACACATCGTCATCATTGTCACACACATATATTAAACTAATTAAACTTTCTAAAAATCCTAATATTAACAAAAATTTAAAATCCTAATATTAACTTAACAAATTCAACTTAACATGAAAAAATTAAACTTAATTTAAAATCCTAAAATTAACAAAAATTTGTAATTTTTTTACCTCGCCGTTTTGCGGGTAGGGATCGCTGTGGAGGGTGGTTGAGGCGATGGCGACGCGGTGGAGGATGCTGCAGGCCGCGGTGGCGACGCTTTGAGCCGGTGGAGGATGCTGGTGGTGACGCTTGAAGGCGGTGGTGACGCTTGACGAGGAGGAGGCCGGGAAGGAGGAGGGTGGCTGCGGTGATTGGCGACGAGAGGAGAAGCCGAAGGCGTGGAGACGAGGAAAAGCGCCGGAGGTGGCGACGAGGAGAAGAATAGGGTACGGGAGAAGGTAAAATTTTGGGGGAAAATCAATTTGGGCGTGGAAAAGGGGGAATGAACATTAGCGGCTAATTTTTTTTTTTAATACTTCAATTTTGTCCCTATGGTGTGCACCGCAGGGGTTTCTCTTGCGGTACCATAGGAGTAATTATAAATGTTGATTTCTATTAATTTTTTTATATATAACCGTCCTTATGGTGGGAATCGTAGGAACTAAAATTGCCTTTACGGGTTTTCCATCCGTAGGGGCAACTCGTCTTTGGTATTAGTCATAACATGAATCCCCTACATGGGACGTAAGAACAAGCCTCCATTGAGGTCCCATCAACCCTGTCAACCCGCAGTTACTTCCAAGCATTATGTTTGCCACATAACTTCCCATGAAGAGCTATATGTCGATGTATTTCGTATAAACTTTCCTCACACTTTCTTCACTTAGCAACTCTTTAACCTCCGTCCATTTCATCTCATGTGTTGAGAATCATTGGGTGTTTTGAGACAAAATATTCACACACTATCTCTGCTTCATCTTGTGCATCTAGGCTAGCAAACTGGATGCTCGAATTACTTCGGTTTTGAAGCGGGAGCCTGTATTACTAATTCTCGACGTAGATCGTCTTCGACGAGGGAGACCGGAGATCGAACTTCATCAGGGCAGCCGCGATGAGCTAAGGACAGAGGTTGAAGACCGAAAAACACGGATCGATCGGTATAATCTCTTAAACTCCTTTATATAGAACTAATATAGGGTTAATGGTACGGTCCATCGATTAGGCTTCCGTTAGCGCCGGTTCTTTAAAAGTATTTGTTCCGTGTTTGGCCACGGATTGATGGCCGGGGCGCTGACGTAGCCCTACACAGGGTTGTTAGTGTGTATGTGCTTTGTGTATGTGTGTGTTGTGTATTCATATTGTATGTGTTTGTTTCGGATCTCGGGAGTTAGGTTTCTATCCCATTAAGAATGTATAGAGCAGACACCCATTCGCTTGTCCTTTCATCTGTTTCGAGAAAATTTCAATAGCATCTCCCCGCTGTTCTCCGAGTACACTGTAATAGAATAGATAATCATTTCAATACTGTGAAATAATATTGAAATGAGCATCTTATCTATCTTTGTACACGGAGAACCAGCGGAAAGGTGCCGAGAAAATAACTCGAAACGAATGAAAACACAAGTGAATGCATATGTTTGCTTTATACATTCCTAACTTATCCAAACTGGACAAATCTATCGGTTATCATACAATTGAATCTTCTCGTCACATACACTACACGACAGTTGTTAGTATCGAACGATACCATCCGATATTTAACAAGTTTCGTGTAGTTTTATATCACGACGAATATCGAACGTATGTTAATCGATAGACGGGGACTAAGGCGCACTTTAATTTTCACATATGATTATCGATGAGGGTATGAAAATTTTATATTATTATCGAGTATCATATAAACACTTAGTGTAAGATTTAATTTGAATTGTTTTACGTTTATGTTTCAATTTCAAGGGTTTGAAGTTTTTAGTTTAGAGTAAAGATTTTTAAAGTTAAGGGTTTTTTTAATCAAGTTTAAAATTTTGGATTTAGTTCTGATATTATGTTTGGATTTTAAATAATTCATAGGGGTTTTTGACAAATTTGCAAATAACAACACCCCTCACCCATAAACACGGGAAAAAAAACGAAACAGGAGATGAAGATTTAGGGTGGGATTAGGGTCAGTTTGATAAGAGTTCAATATAGAGGAGAATGATGATAAATTAAGGTTTAGCCTTGTTTGATATGAGAGCTCATCATCATTGTTATCTCTCTCTCTCTCTCTCTCCGCCACGCCCACCACATACAAATAGAGACACATACACACACATATCATCATCATTGTTATCACAAACACGCGCACGCACGCACACATATCATCACCTCACACACACACATCGTCATCATTATCACACACATATATTAAACTAATTAAACTTTCTAAAAAATCCTAATATTAACAAAAATTTAAAATCCTAATATTAACCTAACAAATTCAACTTAACATGAAAAAATTAAACTAATTAAACTTAATTTGAAATCCTAAAATTAACAAAAATTTGTAATTTATTTACCTGGTTGTTTTGCGGGTAGGGATCGCTGCGGAGGATGGTTGAGGCGATGGCGACGCGGTGGAGGATGCTGCAGGCTGCGGTGGCGACGTTTTAAGCCGGTGGAGAATGCTGGTGGCGACGCTTGAAGGCGGTGGCGACGCTTGACGAGGAGGAGGTCGGGAAGGAGGAGGGTGGCTGCGGCGATTGGCGACGAGAGGAGAAGCCGAAGGCGTGGAGACGAGGAAAAGCGCCGGAGGTGGCAACGAGGAGAAGACTAGGGTGCGGGAGAAGGTAAAATTTTGGGGGGAAATCAATTTGGGCGTTGAAAAGGGGGAATGTTTAATACTTCAATTTTGTCCCTATGGTGTGCACCGCAGGGGTTTCTCTTGCGGCACTATATGAGTAATTATAAATGTTGATTTTTATTAATTTTATATATATATAACTGTCCTTACGGTGGAAACCGTAGGGACTAAAATTGCCTTTACGGGTTTTCCATCTTCCATCCGTAGGGGCAACTCATCTTTGGTAGAAAAAGCCTCCATTGAGGTCCCATCATCCCTGTCAACCAGCAGTTACTTCCAAGCATTATGTTTGCCACATAACTTCCCATGAAGAGCTATATGCCGATGTATTTCGTATAACCTATGCACAAACGTGAAAATCAATCTATTGGCCGATAAATATGGTATGCTTGATAATTCTTGCATGCCCAATTTAAGTGGTGCCTAAATGGAATTGTACAAATGTAAACTGACGGCCGCATAGATAGGTGTTCGCTATTTGCAATTTTCAAGCATGACGTATGATGTCTTCTTAGCCAATAAATTATGGGTTATAATGATCGACTTATATTGTTTTTCTCTGATGGTTTGACTTAATGGTTATTAGTTATTTCGGTTGTTATAAATATTGATGATAACTTTCCACAGATCCACTAAGTTTGTTTTTACTGATGTGTGCTGTAAATATTATATTAGCAGAAACTAATTGTTTTGCTTATAGAAAATATAATACTATTGATTAATTTCAGCTAAAAAAAAGTTCCTAGCAAGCATGAATCTTATCAAAATCCGAGTTGAGTGGTTGTTCGGGCGTCTATTCTAAAACATGGTGGATGTAGGTGGCTCTCACATGGGGGAAGGGAGGGAAAGATTTGCAATTTGCAATTTTA
The DNA here is from genome assembly GCA_030015575.1 of Agapanthus africanus. NCBI lineage: Eukaryota > Viridiplantae > Streptophyta > Magnoliopsida > Asparagales > Amaryllidaceae > Agapanthus > Agapanthus africanus. The sequence goes on from CM057341.1 coordinate 266,051,506, forward strand.
ATTTTGTAAAGATTCCGACATCTCAACTAAACATTTGATATTACAATTTACATGCAGATGGATCCCAAGGAATCCTGGTGTATATAGTTTAAGGGGAAATTGTCAAAAAGCTTCCGGAAAATTCAGAAGTAGTCTAAAATCCGTAATTTTCATAATTGTCGGAAATAACCTGCTGTTCAAAAATCTTTATGGAAAAAAACCTAAAAACATCGTACCGACTGAGCTGTTATTTTGATGCCAAAACCAAAAAGACTCGGTCAAAAAGACAAGGAAAAAGAAGCACGCCTCAAAAATAACACAGCAAAGCAATAGCCGCAGAATAAAAGAAAGAAAAGGCACGTACAGTCTTCGAGGCCTCCACGTTCCTTCACGCTTAAGCCATAATCTCTTTGAGCCCCACAGGAGCTCAACACAAAATGCTCCATCATAAAAAATTTAGATTCAAATTACAAATATCAAACATCATTCCACTAAAAATAGAAGCACATATCAAGCCCAAAAACATTAAGAAAGCAGTAATTTCATTCATAACATAAACCTTTCAACTTCATTTATTTTCCCATTACAGATTCAACTCTGCAGCTTACATTAAGCTTGCATTAGACAAAGAGGTTCCCTAAACCAAAAAGAACCCACATCTTATTACAAAATAACCCCTCCATTTTTAAAACAACACAACCAAACATTATTCATTTCATTTTATATCCCTATACTTTTTTACCATTCCCTTCACCAAAAAATTTACAATATTCTTTTACTAATAAGAATTCTCCTTCACTATATCATTTTCATAACTTTTCTACTAAAAATACTAGCAGTAAAAATGTTAGCATTTTTTTATTATTAATAAGTCCATTCTTTTGGAAGTCGCATCTCTGGGCTTGGGCTTGAAGCTACAGCTGCTGCATAATTTTTCTTAAGGTTGCTTCTTCCAATCGCAGCTTCTGCAAATAAATTTTTATAAGAAATCACACCGAAATTTTTTTTATTTGCTATAAATTACAATAAAATACCCTTAACCATCATGTGTTTTCAATGATATCTCATAGTAAAAGGGTGTTTTTAGAATATTAATGAAAATTATTGATAGTTAAGGGTATTTTAATGTAATTTAACCTTATAATTGAAAATTTACCATGATCGAGAGCTTGAACGACTCTCGCTGGTAGCAAAACAGTGGAGCTAGCTGCAACAAATAATTTAAATTTATTAGAACAAAAAAATTTCATAAGACCCTAAATAAAAAAGGAACTTTAAAAAGATAAGTTACCGGGCTTTTTCTGGGGCTCGTTGGGGGTCCCACCGCGCCGAGGCAAGAAGACGCCGGTGCCGGCCGACTGCCGTCTACCGCCGTTAAGAATAACGGCCGTCATCCCAGCGCCGTTATGCTGCAACTGTAACGGCGGCCATGCTGAGCTGGACAAGGCCTGCGGCCTGACGCCAATACCTCCGCTCCGTTGCCGTCCGTAAAGGGCGTTAATCTGCTGCTGCCGCTGCTTCATTAGCTGCTGCCTCTTCAGCTGATAAAACTGAAAAAATCCCCAAAAAATCAGCAAAAAATCGATGTATTTTTTTTTTGAAAAAATTGGTTAAAATTGGAAAATCAACATACTCGTGCAGCTCGAAGCTGTTGCTGGATCAGATCTTGATTTGGGGAAAGCCCCATGCGTTGATTCTGTAACCCTAACCTCTCGACTTGGCCGGCAGCAGCGTAGAGGAGATCCAAAGCGTCGTCTCTCCTAGGGTTTTGAAACGGTGTCGACGGCGTCTCGGGGCTGCCGTTGCTCGAGTTGAACGACCAGCTCCCGATCCCACACAGCGTCGATTGAGGCGACGTCGCCATCAACGAGCTCTGCAACAACAAAAGGTACCATCTTTCTCAGAAATTAGTTCCTAAATCTTGCAAAATACGAAGAAATTAAACTTAAATACCTTTGGGGCTTCGCTTTTGAGGAAGGATTGGGTCCGCAGGCGATGGGTCAAGCTCGAGATGCTGGGGTCGTCTGCATCGCTCAGGAGGTCGTTGGCCTTCTCGCCGCCGGCGAAGAAGTCTTCGGAAAGGAAGTCGGCGGGGAGCCAGAACTCGCCGGAGTCGAACTTCTTCTCCATCATTTTAGGGTTAGGGTTTCCCTCGAATTAGGGTTTTGGGCTCAAAAGGAAATGGAGGCAAAAATATAGGAAGAGTGGCCTCAAGATGTGGCTTTTATGAGAGAGTAGGGAGTCTAGGGACGCAATTTTTTATTAATTTAAATTTTTATAAAAAATAATCAAAAAAAGTTGGAGGTTTGAAGAAGGAAAACCTAACCCTAATCTGGCCGTTGATTTGTTTCCCTTTTGTTGGTGATGACACTGCTGAGCACATTTGTGCCTCTTCCCCTAGAAACTAGCCATTTGTGTCTTGTTCAATTTTTGGGGCTTATTTTATAAATTATCAAGTGATTATATAATTAAATAAAAATTAAGGTGATTACTTTTACTTAAAATGATAGCAACAAGCCCCCTTTGTTTTACCCTCCTCAACATGGCAAAAGACCGTAGAGTCGTTAACCTATTTACTTATACGGCATCTATATGTTTTAGAATGACATGACATAAATCTTTTTACTATGATTTTAAGAGTTTTCAAATGAATTTCTAGTAAAAACATGTGGCTACTATCTTTTTTCAAAAAATAAATATGTTTGAATCGCAAAAAAGATCACAACCATTGACAAAATGTTATTTAGACCGAAAATGTCCAAATTTAAAGGATATGCACAGGTTGGAAGTATTTTTTTTAAAAAAATATTTTAAACTATCGCTGTAATCAGTCAGACAGTGATATTTAATCAAAGACCAGGACTAATAGGAGTAAGAGAAGTTGTTTACCAAAACTTTGACGAGGGGTCAATGTCTTGGAAATGGAAGACGTTCACCAACCCAGCGAGTGTTGCTAGGCCGTACAAATTTTTTATTTCACATTAGCTTCTCTCAATAATCTAAACAAATCCACTTTCATTATAATAATTAATTACTTCTACTAATTGATTAGAACTCAAGATTGGTTCTTGCCCTGACGATTAGGTAATAAATCCATCCAAAAAATTTTTACTAGCATAACTTAAACTTAAGAGGGGTCATATGTCATCTTCTAATTTTTACCAAAAAATCTAAATTTAAGGAGGTAAATTCAGTAAGTCATGGTTGCGCCATAAGATGTTTGTCTTATTTTTCTCTCTTCCTTCTTTTGATTAGGGGTGGTAATTGAACGAGCCAGCTCGGCGTCGATTAAGGTTCAGCTCGGTATCAGCTCGTTCAAATTCGGTTCATTTATTAATGAGCCGGATATGAGCGAGAAAGCCTGGCTCGTTTATTAAACGAGCCAGACTCGAGCTTAGTCAGGCTCGTTCGGTATTGACTTGGGTTCGGCTGGATTACACAGTTTGAAAAAAAAACAGTAATATGTAATATATAGTAGATTCTATACAATCCTCAGAACACTTAATTCAATTAAATGACAGTATATAAAGTGTACTGAGATAAATATAAAACCCAGCATTTAGACCCATTCAATGCCCTAGATGTTAATGTTTTTTAATTTTTCCACATCTCAAAACCCTGTGTTTTAGGCATTATTGTTAATTATGTCTTTTTTCTTGGAAGATACTATTATTATGAGTAAATGGGCTGAAAACGAGCCGAGCTCACAAACGAGCTCTAAATGAGCTCAATTGAGCTCGGCTCGTGAACTTGGCTTGTTTAGTTAATGGGGCACAAATGAACCGAACACGAGCTGGGCATGGTTAATCGAACTGGACTTAAGCTGAGCATCTCTAACTCGATTAACTAAACGAGTAGGACTTGGGCCGACAAAAAGAACCGCCGAACTCGAGCCGAGCTTGGCTCGCTCAAGCTCGGCTCGTTTACACCCCTACTTTTGATAATCTAAATTTGCCTTTTGCACTTATTTTACAGGCAAACGTGTATAAGTATTTAGATATGCATCGTATCTAAAGATGTTAAAATATATAGGAATGTATACAAGGACTTCAATTTAACCATTATGATTTTTATTTTAGAGTTTTATGCAAGGTATCCACATGTTTTAACAAATATTTAATAAAAATAGATTCGAAGTTTCATCTTTGAAGAAATTGATAGAGAATTCTTTAAGAATATCAATACATTGATGGTGAGTGGGGAGACAAATCGATCTCCGCTTCATAAACGGAAGGCCTGGAATACCGGTAGTAATAAAAGAAGATTGAGAATTTATTCGGTGTAACAAATTCAATGCAATCGAGATAAGAGAAAGAGATGACATTTGTGGGATACCTTTTCGGACAACGGATAATCACCCTACCCATCCAAGGATTCTCAGATTCAATGACGCTCAAAAACTGAGTCGTGTTTGGAGAGCGGTGACAGTAACCCCCGAGAGGGACGCCGCCACCACTTTCTTGCCGTTGAAGGCGAAGCGGTGACCTCATCTGGGGATTCCAGTGGATGAATCTGAATCTTTCTCGCTGACGTGGCCGTTCCAAAGATCCTCACACCACAAAACCTCAGAAAACTCCATCCGTTACATCTAACGGCCGTTAACATCCCTGTCGCCACCCTGACAAGCAAACGGCCCGCGTTGCTTTCCCAGGGCTCTGCCGGCATCAGACGGCGTGCCGTTCGCGTCCGCGGACGCCACTTGCCTCCATCAAATCCGATTAAATCCACTTCCCACCAAAATAGTAATAAAAAAATGCAATAATGAGAAAAGAACAGGGCCTGAGAGGAAAAGGTTACACCAAATTGATTTTTTGGTGTAAACACGAAAATTGATTGATAAATTAATCTTTAAAAAGTGAAGGCGCTGCTTTTGGCGATCTCTTTTCTTGAAATTCCCGCCCAAAGAGCTGTCGCTGTCGAGGAAATTTCGAATTTTGGAGTGCGGCAATTTTTTTTTCTTTTTAATAAAACGGACGTTGGAGATTGATCCCCCGACATGGCACCGTATGTTTCGGGTGTTGGTAACTGCACTTTACCACCGTAAATTGGGGTTGCGAGCACAAAATTACAAGGGTTTTTTAAAGCATGTATTATCTTACTATTAAAATGGGAATCCCCTAAAAGAATCATAATTGATTTTATAGTTAATACATTTTTAGGTTTCACGGAAAAACAAGATGAAAAAATATCACAGTCATTCTCAAGTATAGAGTGACATGTCATCAATAATATAATAAATTTATACATTTCTTTTCAGAAATAAAAAAACTCGCTCCGTCTCACTTTAATAGCGGTTTTGATATTTCTCACGCTTATTAAAATGTTAAATTATGACTGGTTCAATTTACCATAATACCCTTAATTAAGGTAATCTCAATCACAAAAATAAAATGCAACAAGTGACATGCATGGGATTTTAATGAAATGTAAATTTGGTAATCATTTGATAAAGTAACTTCAATTACATAAAACGACTAAAATTGTGGGATAAAAAAAGTCTCTAAAACGGTATTAAAATGGGACGGAGGGAGTAATACATAAGAGAAAGGCTACTTTACTCACAATTTCAAAATTCAAACCTTAAAGATAAAACCCAACCATCATCTAGAGTTTTATTCATAACAAATTAATCAAGTGATTAATTTGTTATGCACAGCGATAGTTTGGCTAAATTTTTATTATATACATTAAAGCAAGCTGCAAATTACTTCTATATATGACATAAACTAAAGAATGTAAGGCTTCAGCTTGGTTAGTAATGAATTTTGTTGTCCAAGAATAGCCTTGGGTTCAATGAGGCCGAGGATTTCATTAAGCTTTTATCTTTATATTGCAAAAGTATTTTTTCCTATATTATAATCGGATTATTTAAATTTTTGTTACTGCTCTGCAAATTATCTGACAAGTTTATATAACGCTTATTTTTAATTTCTAACGTAAGCTTGTTTTATTTGGTGCCCCTCTGACGAAAATTCCTACTTCCGCCCCTATCTAGTATATCTTTACTATCATGCTTTGAAATTGTTCCAAAAACTTCAATATTTCTGAAGTATATTGTAGTTGCCTCGTTTAAGAATATTGAATTTGATACTTAAATCAGAAATGTTGTTGTTTATTGAGCCAAAATGGTTATTAAGAACATTTTCGTATAGCCGATCATAAAAGCATGCACCAAAAGGCTAGGTGTTGTCGATTTGGATCTTCTTTTGTTGAGAGTCAAACTCATTGTGCAATAGTTGATCAAAACGAGCACATTGGAGTGATCAAGAGGGGAATCCTTGATTCCCACCAATAAAAAATATAAAAACACCATGTTTGTAGCACAAAAGTATTTTCAAGAATTTAAGATTTCTACGAGAATGAGATGTTATCAAATAATGGGAATCTTATTCCTCATTCTACATATGTATATCCAAATATTTTCATCAATTTACACAACAAGTGCCAAGATTGTCGCCATTGCTGGCTATGGCCGGAGGCCGTCCAGCGCTAACCATCTCTACTTTGCGCCGATCATCACCACGGCTCAACGATAGACGCTAAAAAGCCAACACTTAATGCCAACCTCCGACAACCCTCCATTTGTTGGTTGCCGCCGTTACTCATCAATGCACGTTGATCGACAACTTCAGCCCCCGCCCTTCATTGCCATTGGTCATCGGCCTCCGTCGTTACCCGCTAGTGCGCCCCACCACCGTCGCCCTATCACTCTTCATCGCCATTGCCCTCCAACACCGGTCGTTGCCCTTCATGCCTATGCCGACCACTATGTCGGTCATCATCAGCCGTTGGTGGCCCTCGCCATCACTCGTCGCTGGTCACCACCGGCTGTCGTTGGCCTCCTCCATTGGCTAGTCCCTTTTTTTTAACACGCCCTTGTCACAAGAGCAGCCACTTCTTTTTGTGCATATAAATTACTGTGAAAGGTCAAACTACACCAATCACATCAATGTAGCATTCCCTTTATATTTCTCGGTATCACACTATGAGAGATTGTGGATTCACGTTAATTTTCTTTCTACTGTGTGCGCCACGTGCCTAATTGATGATGCTTAATATCGGCAATCTTCAAGATCAGGACACGTGGCAGATGATGTGTCCCGAAACTCGGAAGAAAGGGCCCAAAGGAGCCGACCAGGCCACCCCTGTACCCGACCTGCAAGACCAAGCTGGCTCTCCTCAGAGCCCCCTGAAAATTGGTCTCCTCGGCCCCTCCGCTCGCCCCGAGCTGCCACAAGACCAAGACTCCTCGGCTCTCTTGCTCGCTTCCGAGCTCCCCAGCCAAGGCCGTCTGTCTCGACCCCTCCGACCGACCAACTCCACCATACGCGGGCGTAACCGCAGCTCCGCAAATCTCGCCACGCGCAGATTCTCCGTCAGCAACGCCCCACGTTTCACGCCATCACGATCCCCATTAATGGGCGATTCGCTCTTTACGCGGGCGTGACGTCGGGAGCGTAACTGCCGACGAGATTCTCACGCCTGTTGCTGCGTGCTGCCCCCACTATATAAACCCCCATCACAGAGGGGTCAAGTAAGCCATTTTTATTCCACTTAGCCGTTACGCTGCTCGGATCTAGTACTAACTCGATCGTCGGAGGGTCCTCGGTAATACCAAACCACCCCGGGGCTTCCTTGCAGATACTCGGCGCTAAACTCCTTAAATCACCAATCTCCTCAAAACCCATTGAAACCCACACGCAAGAGGAGATCACCTCCAAAATCCACCGGGAGATCGACGGAAGACAACATCTGAAGGAAACCCGAAAAGGACCTCCATAAATTGGCGCCGTCTGTGGGAAACAAACTCCACAAAAAAACAAAGTTGGCCTTCCGATCTCCATCCACATGGAGAGCGACCATCCTGAAGATCCAGGTACCAGCCGCCGCCTCCCCATCACCGGAGGCACGGATGAACCTCCCCCAGCGGCCATCATCAACGCCCTCACCAGCCGAATAGATCGGCTACAGTCCCTCGTGGAGGCGCTCGTCCACGTCCAAACGACTGGGCCAGGGCCCCAGATCGCCGCTCCACCGCCTCCAGAAGACTCTGCCCTCGCCGGCACGGCAGACAACCGGCAGGTTACGGCCCCTGGCCACAGATCTCATGGGCCGATACTTCCTGAGATCCGCTGGGCGCCCCACGGCTCCACACCAATATCCGCCGCCAGAGCACCCCGCCTCGAGCTTCCTCGCAACCCTTACCCCCCTGAGGAGATGTCGGTCAGCTCGCCCGTCCACAGGCATGATCGACACCCCCTCCCCAGACGGGGTCGCACAGAGGGGACTCGCCATGACGGCTCGAGGGCCACTTCGCCCGGGGATCTGAGGAACCTCATCGAGAGGAACCGGGGCCGCGTCCAGACGCAGGTCTCCCCCAGCAGAGGCCCGGGATTACAAAGCGCCAAATCCTCGGGGTACCACGGCCGACTCGATGCCCTTGAAAAGAAGATCGATGGCATGCGCCGAGAAGGTCACCTCTCGGCCGACGGGGCTAAGTACGCCGCCGACTCTTTCACCAAGCCGTTTACCGAGGGACTGCTCATTGTCCACGTCTCCTCGTGCAACAAGCCCCCGAAGGTCTCTCTGTTCAACGGAAAAACCGACCCGAAAGACCACTTGGACGCTTTCACTGCAGGGATGAGTTTCCAGGACCATTCCGACACCGCCCAGTGCAGAGCCTTTCCAGCCACCCTCATCCGCTCTGGTCGGGACTGGTTCCGAGGACTCGAGCCTCGCTCAATCTCGACCTTCGACGAGCTGGCTACTCAGTTCCTCGGCCATTTCATTGGGAACCGTTGGCAGAAGCGCATGATAGACTACCTCTTCACCATTAAGAGCGGGGACAAGGAGATGTTCAAGGCTTACATCACCCGCTTCTACAACGCCCTCCTCGAAGTCCCCGAGCACTGGGACGAGACCGTCATCACGGCGCTCAGATCTGGTCTTAGACACAAGGAGTGGTTGGGCTCCTTTGCGTTGGCACAGCCTAAGACCATGGCCGAGGTCAAGGCGTGGACCGAGCGCGAAGTTCAACTGGTGTCCGAGATGAACGCGAACCTCCCCCGAGCAGAACGGTCCGACCAGAAGAAGAGGGCTCGGGAAGAGAGGCCGGAGCGTCAGCAACCCTATCACCCAAAGTTTCATGAGTACACCCCGCTCAACGTCTCCCTCGCAGTGTTACTAGAGGAGGCCCAGGGCGAGGGGTTCTTCAAGTTCCCTCCAATCCCGCGCCAGGCCTCGAAGCGAACCCGGGGCCCTTACTGCGCCTTCCACCGGACACTCGGCCACGCCACGGAGGATTGTAAGCAACTCCGGGACTACATCGAGGAGCTCATCCGATCGGGGCACCTCGCCGCCTACCTAAGGGACAAACGGCAGGCCGATCGCGAGCAAGAGCAGCGTTCTCCTCCCGCCGAGCTGACCATCGGCCAGATCATGCTCGTTTCGGCAGATGACCAGTTCGGCGCTCAGAGAGCCCCATACCCGGCGCCGAGTACGGGGACCAATAAGCCTCCGGGGAGCTCGGGTCGCGCTAATAAGATCATCTATTAGCATGTACTTTTCATCTAGGTCAATGTAAACTCTTCCTAGGGTCTGTTGTTAATTTAATAAAGGTCAATGGAATATTGCGAAAAGAAGGAAAGTTCTCGTTTATTCAAAAAAGGTATTATGGGCTCCTCAGCCATACATACAAAAAGGAAAAAAAAAAAAAAGAAAATTACAACAGCGGGGGAAGGGGGTGCAGAGAGCATTGCACATGATACTCGGTAAGGATCTCCGCCAGCCGAGGCGCAGAGATCCAACCTCTGTCCTCGGTTCCCCCCGCATGCGTTGACCCCGAGTCTCAGCTCGTAGCACTAGCGGACGAGCGCCTCTAAGCGAGCCAGCCGGTTCGCGGAGATCAGGCCGAAGCGCCTCAGAGACCGCAGCTTGTCCACGGCCTCGTCATAGAGCTGCTCGGACAGGGGTTTGTAAAGCCCCGGCGATGCCCTCCAGATGGAGTGCATCAGCAGCTGGAGCAGGGAGGAGCGTTGGGGGAGCAGCCGGCCGAAGTGGTCCTCGATGCTCCCATAGACCAACTGCACCGTGTCCTCGGTGCAGTTCTGGTCATAGAGGTATACGTCTTCGAAGTGGATGATCTCGGGGATGGTAAAGGGGAAGTCTTGCATTCTCGATGATCTGTTTACAAAGAAAGGAAGGACCAGTGCTCCTTCAGCCTTATATAGCCCATTGCACCCCAACGGAGCTCAACAGTCGCCCGCTTTCGCCCAAGAGGTCGCTGCCACACGGCGGTCGTCGAGCCTTCTCTGGCGGAATCTAAACGACGCGACCCTGGCGCTTCGCCTCCCCCCATATTCAATGCGGATGCTACACGCACAGTCGCCGCGACCGTTCCTGTTCCCCATACCTGCAACTGGATGGTCGGGCGAAACTTTATGAAGAATCAGCCGATCAGCTACCCTGCTCGGCTATCCCTGGCCGGTAGCTTCCCTACTCGCAACGCCAGGGATCAAAGCTCTCGCCAAGAGGCAGCCGCGCAGCTTCACTGCCCGGTTATCCTTAGCAGGCCTTCTACGGTCCCTCCAATGCTAAGGATCAAAGTCCTTCTTAGAGGCAACTCAGCAGCTACCCTGCTCAGCTATCCCCGGCCGGTAGCTTCCCTACTCGCAACACCAGGGATCAAAGTCCTCGCCAAGAGGCAGCCGCGCAGCTTCACTGCCCGGTTATCCTTAGCAGACCTCCTATGGCGCCTCCAACACTAAGGATCGAAGTCCTCCTTAGAGACAGCTGAGCAGCTATCCTGCTCGGCTATCTCCGGCTGGTAGCTTCCTACCATGACCAACAGGGATCAAAAGCCCTCCAAGAGGCGGTCGAGCCCGAGGATCCCTCGCTCGGCTATCCTTCAGGACAAAAGCCCTCGCCAAGAGGCACCGGGCAGTAACCCTACCCGGCCAAGTGTCCTTGGTAGGCTTCTTACAGCCCCTCCCGCGCTAAGGACCAAAGTCCTCCCATAGGCAGTCGAGTCCTTGCTCGGCTATCCCCGGCTGGTAACTTCCTACCACAACCGACAGGGATCAAAGTCCTCGCCAAGAGGCACTGGGCAATAACCCTGCCCGGTTCCCGTCCTGAAGGATCAAAGCCCTTGCAAGAGGCAACTAAGCAGCTACCCTGCTCGGTCATCTCCGGCTGGTAGCTCCCTACCCATGACGCCAGGGATCGAGGCCCTCGCAAGAGGCATCCGAGCGGCTACCCCGTCCGGTCATCCCAGGCTGGTAGTTGCCTACCCACGACACCGAGATCAAAGCCCTTACCAAGAGGCAACCGCGCAGCTTCACTGCCCGGTCATCCTCAGTGGGCTTCTTACAGCCCCCCAACGCTAAAGGTCAAAGTCCTCCTTAGAGGCAGCTGAGCAGCTACCCTGCTCAGCTATCTCCGGTTGGTAGCTCCCGACCCATGACACCAGGGATCGAAGCCCCCGCGAGAGGCATCCGAGCGGCTACCCCGCTCGGTCATCCCAGGCTAGTAGTGCCTACCTACGACGCCTGAAATCAAAGGCCCTCGCCAAGGACAACCTAGCAGCTTCCCATTCATGCTCGGCACGAATACGGCGGACAGCCCTCTGCCCGTCACATGCAAAGAATCCGAGGCCCCACAGGGGACATCGAGTCTATCCGAGTCTGAGCGATCCCCCCTCGACTTCGGGGCCATGGAGACGCCTCCTTCTCGGCAACGCTTGGCATGCTTGGCAAGTGATCGAAACCAACTCGACGAACGATCGCTAGACAGATAGCCGACCTGACATAGAAGCCCACCAGTGCAAGCAGAGATATTTTACAAGCACTCTTCACAAACAGAAGGCAAAGTGCAAACCGATGAAACCAAAGAAAAAGTTTTTATTACTAAAAGGCAAAGTCTTTACAAAGGGTATTTTGGGCTCCCAAGCCTTACAAAATGCCCGGAGGCTTACAAAATTCCAGAAGCAACAAAACAAAAGGAGGAGGAAGACGGGGGCTTTAGGCCTCAGGGCCAGGCGCGGCCTCGGGGCCCTCAACATCCACCACGAGACGAGCTGGGTCCTCGGCGACTTCCTCGTCAGGAATCTCCTTCCCCTACTCATCGGCATCCGCGAGAGGGTATTCGGCGCGGAACTCTTTATCGGCGAACCCCGGCATTCGGGCCTTAACGGCATCGAGGGCCTCGTACCAGATGAGGGTCGTGGCAACGGACAGGTCATCATAGAATTCTTTCGAATTCTTGTAGCCCTCCACCGCCGAGAGATCGACCAACTTCGCAGCTCTCAGGTCGGCCGACTTCGCCGACTCGGCCGCCGCCCCCAGCTCCTTCCGGAGGGTTTTCACCGTCTTCTTCAAGTTGCCGGCAAGCACCTCAGCGTCCTCAAGCTTGGCCTCGGCGACCATGGCGGCCTCGCGGTACCGGGCAACCTCCCGCTTCCCGTCCTCCACCTCGCCCTCCAGGGCGGCGACCCTCACCATCACCGCCTCCAGCTCCCGCTTGGAGATCTCTTCCAGCGAGGCGAGCTGGCCCCCAGCCTTCAACGCTGGGGTTACCACCTCTGCCTCCATACGTAAGGCGAGGGCAACGTGCTGGAGAACCTGAAAAATAGGAAAGGGATCAGAAAAACGCTAAGGATTCTTGGTAGGGATCGAAACCAAAGTTGACGAACGATCGCTAGACAGATAGCCGACCTTACACTCGGCAACGCTTGGCACGCTTGGCAAGTGATCGAAACCAACTCGACGAACGATCGCTAGACAGATAGCCGACCTGACATGGAAGCCCACCAGTGCAAGCAGAGATATTTTACAAGCACTTTTCACAAATAGAAGGCAAAGTGCAAACCGATGAAACCAAAGAAAAAGTTTTTATTACCAAAAGGCAAAGTCTTTATAAAGGGTATTTTGGGCTCCCCAGCCTTAAAAAATGCCCGGAGGCTTACGAAATTCCAGAAGCAACAAAACAAAAGGAGGAGGAAGACGGGGGCTTTAGGCCTCGGGGCCAGGCGCGGCCTCGGGGCCCTTGACATCCACCACGAGACGAGCTGGGTCCTCGGCGAATTCCTAGTCAGGAATCTCCTTCCCCTGCTCATCGGAATCCGCGAGGAGGTATTCGGCGCGGAGCTCTTCATCGGCGAACCCCGGCATTCAGGCCTTAATGGCGTTGAGGGCCTCATGCCAGATAAGGGTTGTGGCAACGGCCAGGTCATCATAGAAGTCTTTCGACTTCTTGTAGCCCTCCACCACCTACGCCGCCGAGAGATCGGCCAACTTCGCCGCTCTCAGGTCAGACGACTTCGCCGACTCGGCCGCCGCCCCCAGCTCCTTCCGGAGGGTTTTCACCATCTTCTTCAGGTTGCCGGCAAGCACCTGAGCGTCCTCAAGCTTGGCCTCGGCGGCCTCGTGGTACCGGGCAACCTCCCGCTTCCCGTCCTCCACCTCGCCCTCCAGGGCGGCGACCCTCACCATCACTGCCTCCAGCTCCCGCTTGGAGCTCTCTTCCAGCGAGGCGAGCTCCCCAGCCTTCAACGCTGGGGTTACCACCTCGGCCTCCATACGTAAGGCGAGGACAACGTGCTGGAGAACCTGAAAGATAGGAAAGGGATCAGAAAAACGCTAAGGATTCTTGGTAGGGATCGAAACCAAAGTTGACTAACGATCGCTAGACAGATAGCCGACCTTACACTCGGCAACGCTTGGCACGCTTGGCAAGTGATTAAAACCAACTCGACGAACGATCGCTAGACAGATAGCCGACCTGACATGGAAGCCCACCAGTGCAAGCAGAGATATTTTACAAGCACTCTTCACAAATAGAAGGCAAAGTGCAAACCGATGAAACCAAAGAAAAAGTTTTTTTTACTAAAAGGCAAAGTCTTTACAAAGGGTAATTTGGGCTCCCCAGCCTTAAAAAATGCCCGGAGGCTTACAAAATTCCAGAAGCAACAAAACAAAAGGAGGAGGAAGACGGGGGCTTTAGGCCTCGGGGCCAGGCGCGGCCTCGGGGCCCCCGACATCCACCACGAGACGAGCTGGGTCCTCGGCGAATTCCTAGTCAGGAATCTCCTTCCCCTGCTCATCGGCATCTGCGAGGGGGTATTCGGCACGGAGCTCTTCGTCGGCGAACCCCGGCATTCAGGCCTTAACGGCGTCGAGGGCCTCATGCTAGATGAGGGTCGTGGCAACGGCCAGGTCATCATAGAAGTATTTCTACTTCTTATAGCCCTCCACCACCTACGCCACCGAGAGATCGGCCAACTTCGCCGCTCTCAGGTCGGACGACTTCGCCGACTCGGCCGCCGCCCCCAGCTCCTTCCGGAGGGTTTTCACCGTCTTCTTCAGGTTGCCGGCAAGCACCCGAGCGTCCTCAAGTTTGGCCCCGGCGGCCACGACGGCCTCGCGGTACCGGGCAACCTCCTGCTTCCTGGCCTCCACCTCGCCCTTCAGGGCGGCGACCCTCACCATCACCGCCTCCAGCTCCCGCTTGGAGCTCTCTTCCAGCAAGGCGAGCTGGCCCTCAGCCTACAACGCTGGGGATACCACCTCAGCCTCCATACATAAGGCGAGGGCAACGTGCTGGAGAACCTGAAAGATAGGAAAGGGATCAGAAAAACGAAGAAGGCACCGAATCTCACAAAAGACCAAACACATACCTGCACGGACTCCTGGGCGATGGACGCCAGCTGAGCCCTGAAGGTCCCCTCGGGGACTCTACTCCCGATCGATGTCTCTATTTCATGCAGCAGGCTATCCGCGACGGATAGCCCCAAAGGCACTGCGAACTGGAGGCCCCCTTCCTCCACCATGATCGGCGAGGTCGGGCCCCGGGAGGATCTCCATCTAGAACTCCTCTTGAGCAGCTCCGAGGGAGAGCCGATCTCTTCCTCTGAGACCGGGTCCTCCAGAATCCGAGCCCGCTTCCGGCCCGACACTCTGCTGGGACCCGGGGCGGGATCCGCCCCCGAACGCTCACGGGACGCGACCACCAGAGGAGAAGGAGCCGGGGCAGGCTTTGAGTAGGAAGAGCTGGCGCCCCCAGCCTTCACGACCTTCCTCGGCTGGCGAATGGAAGATCGGAGCGAGTCCATGTCTATGGGTCCTACACAAAACCAAATGTAAAGAAGTCAACAACACAAGCAATATACAATCCAAAAAGCAAGCCTAAACTTACTGATGAACTCAACGGGGCTGAGCCCAGCCTAAATCATGACCCTCTCAGACAGCAGCACGTCGTAACGGGGGATGGGCTCCCACGACGCCACTCTCACTGCGACGGGGTCACTGGAATGGTTCCCCGGCAAGCATTTCTCTCTCGACCACTTTGTAGGCACGGGCCAGTCCTCGCCCTCGGGAGGGGAAACGAAGAAGAACTTTTTCTTCCAGTCGTGAATGGAAGAAGGCAGGGCCACAACCCCCGTCCCGGCGGCGCCCCCTGTCGCTTTCTGAAAGAGAGATAGACCCACCTCGGGTCACCCGCTCGACCACCAGGGTGATTTTTGAAGACGAGGGAAGAATCAAGGAGGGAGAGGCTGAAAAGAACCGCCTGTAACTTCAGGCGGATCAGGAACCCGAGAGAATCCTCCACGAGTTCGGCACTAACTGGCTAGGGGCTAACCTGAACAAGTTCAGCGCTTCGACGACCTCGGGAGAGAAGGGCAGGCGCATTCCACCCCAAAAAGCTTCAAAATACAGGGCAATCTCCCTGCCCCGTACTTTGTCTGCCCTCTCTCCCTCCTTTGCTAGACGAAGCGTATAACGTGAGGGGATGTGGAAGCGAGCCCGAGCATTGGCGAGCTCGTCCTCATGCCTCACCCAACACGAGGCGCCGGGGGCAGCATCTACCACCTCCTCCCTGGGGGCTGCCCCCGCCGCACGATCCCGGGAAAAGGATCCGACCCCTGCTCCCTGGGAGGACTCAGGATCAACTAAAGGGTCCCTAGAACCTACCCCTACGACACCTACTGACTCAACAAAGGAAGACATCTAACCTTGAGAAGAGGGATCCTCGGGAAACGAAAGAAAGGAGATGAGCGCCGAGCAATCAGGACTTAGAACGGGAAATATGAAGGAGTAGGGGCCCTGGAACGGGCCCCACCCCTATTTATCACCGCGAGCGGCCTCATCCAACGGCGCCCTTCGTCTCCCGCCAAAATGCCTCCTCGCGTCCAACGGCTCCGATCGCTCCACATGTCATGCCCATACTGGGCCACACCCCATCAGACGCCACAGGTCTGCACACGCCATGTCGGCCAACCGACGCTTGACACCTGGACCGTCACTTCAGTGGCAGGATGCACGAACCGGCGCACCTTCCTTAAATGCAGAGATCTCGCCCTGATTCGCTGGCAGAAAAGACAGCTGACAGCCCGGGGACGCGTCCCGACGAAACCTTAGGAGGGAGCTTACCCCGGACGACCCGGCAGTCCACTCCTGACCCGACCCGCTAGCTGGTCGGGACAAGAGTAGGGGCTAATGATGATGCTCAATATTGGCGATCTCCAAGATCAGGACACGTGGTAGATGACGTGTCCCGGAACTCGGAAGAAAGGACCCACAGGAGCCGACCAAGCCACCCCTGTACCTGACCTGCAAGCCCAAGCCGGCTCTCCTCAGAGCCCCCTGAAAATTGGCCTCCTCGGCCCCTCAGCTTGCCCCGAGCTGCCACAAAACCAAGACTCCTCGGCTCTCTTGCTCGCTTCCGAGCTCCCCAATCGAGGCCGTCTTCCTCGGCCCCTTCGACCGACCAACTCCACCACTCGCAGGCGTAACCGCCGCTCCGCAAATCTCGCCACACGCAGATTCTCCGCCAGCAACGCCACACGTTCCACGCCATCACGATCCCCATTAATGGGCGATCCGCTCTTTACACGGGCGTGACGTCGGGAACGTAACTGCCGGCGAGATTCTCGCGCCTGCTGCTGCGTGCTGCCCCCGCTATATAACCCCCATCACACAGGGGTCAAGTAAGCCATTTTTATTCCACTTAGCCGTTACGCTGCTCGAATCTAGTACTACTTGATCGTCGGAGGGTCCTCGGTGGTACCAAACCCCCCGGGACTTCCTTGCAGATACTCGGCGCTAAACTCCTCAAATTACCAATCTCCTCAAAATCCATTGAGACCCACACGCAAGAGGAGATCACCTCCAAAATCCACCGGGAGATCGACGGAAGACAACATCTGAAGGAGACCAGAAAAGGACCTCCATCACTAGTAATCTTAGTATGGTCTAGTCCATTTGAAATCTTTCGGGAGGCTAGAAAAAATATTACTCTCTTTTGTTCTTAAACTTTCAATTTTTTTTTTTAAATAATAAGTTGTAAACTAATCCAAGCGGGAACCGAACCCTAAAGCTCTTGCTCAACTAGAAGAGGCTTTACCATTAATCCAAGCGGAAACCGAACCCTAAAGCTCTTGCTCAACTAGAAGAGGCTTTACCATTATCCTCCAGTGGCATTAACTTTATCTATTCATTTTGGGTAAATTGTTGAAAAACCCTCAGCCTTTTAAAAACTTGTCAAAAAATCCCTGGGCTTTACTACCATATAGAAAAAACCTTAGGGCCATGAAGAATTTCCTGAGATGTTAAAGGCTATTTGCATTTTAGTATGTCCCATGAATGTCCCTGCTTACCCATGTACTTGAAGTACACATGGCGGTTGCCAATTCATGGCAATAAAGATGCAGAAACGTTGCCTTTGACATCTGCGGGTTTGCCTGTAACATCTAATCTGTGTTAATTTTTGTTTAAAAGATTAACTATTAAATATTGCTATCGATTCTTTTTCCTCCAAATTCACTACTTTTCCCACCAAAAACTTAATTTTCCACCAGAACTAGAATTATCTTATCTCTTTTCATTTTCTCCATTATCCATTGTCTTCTCTCATTTACTACCCCAACAAACTTCCTCTTCATTTATATGATGACTCAAACTTGAACATTAATGTGTTTTGTGAGTGGATGGTAAAGATACGGTCTTGACCATCTAAGAGGTCACAATATTGTTTGAATTGAAAAGAACAATCTCATTTCAACTTGATATACCGGTTGATAAGTTAAAACTTTCATATAAAATGGAAAAATATGTAGATCATATGGTTATGATGATAAACAAAGATGACTATATAAATATGGTATGTATCTGTTGGCTAGATTGCCCTTAAGGTAATTATTGTGATTGCAGACAAGCGATTATGATAATTGAGGGAGGGCCTATACGGGTAGAATAGTCTTACTCAAGACGATAGTATACTATTTGGTTTTACATTATCATCATGTACATGTCTTGTGTGGTATTACGTATCGCTATTATATGTTGATAGAGCCCATAAGATTCATGCTTGAGTACCATAGTTATGATGACGATCATACTAGTGAGGCCTGGGTAGTCAATAAGCACATTCTTAAACATCTCTAGTCGTAGGAGTATCGAGACTGGGTATCGATATTCCAGAGTAGACTAGTGTATACGTTTCTTGACCCCGACGAGGGTCGATGGCCGGTCTCACAGCCATTGGTATTAGTCAGCCACCAAAGATTGTATACATACGCTCATTGAGTTATGAGTTAACACTGGACGAATTCGTCGGGAACATACTAGATAGTATTATACCTGTCGTCATGTAGCATTTCTTTGGTGAAATGAGTACAGATTAGTCTGTCGACCCGAAATTATCATTTGTGTTGTGTGAGTTCCCACTGTACTTTGATCACTAGCCTACCACGGCTCTACTGAGTCATACAAACAGGTTTTAGTTGGATACAGTCCCGAACCAGATGGAGGCAGTGAGCGGATTGTTAGGGATTCATCTCTCCCGGTATTGGGGGTAGATGTCGTGTTGTGTTCGGTCGGTTATCACCATAAGTCTTTGGCCAGAGCGGATGAGATTTACTGATTACAGATCAGTATTTTCTCGGTGGGTGATGAGCTTGACACTGGCATGACTTATCGTGTTACTAGGGGTCTAACATTGACCATCTCCCTAGACCCGATATGCGACATTCTTAGACGAACAGACCGGACTGTACGGAAACTGTCACTTATAGACTCAGTAAGGTTTTGGACGAGTTTGCCTATCGACCTTCATTTCGCTCAATATCTGAGCAGTCGTTACGTACAGCTAGTGCCGCTAACGTACTTGTGGTTAAATCCACTGCCTGCGTATTATCGAGTCTTTAGAGTTCCACACAGAGGATTTCTGACTTTAGCAAAATGTTGTAGTGGCTGTACTGGGTACGTGCAGGGGTCCGGTTAAAACTAATGTATTAGATACCCTGAATGTAATCGGACGGTTGAAATACTAGTCGCTCTTGTTAGAAAGACGGATATTAAATCGGGTGTCGATTTAATATTCAATACATTTTTTGTATCCAAAAACTTGTTGTTACTTCACCCGCGCGTGCTTTTATAGTTTTGAAAGAAAAGGTTTTGGAAATGTGGCGCACGTGTGCTCGATCTCATTTTAAAATTTATAAACCACAAATGCAGCGTGCCGGAAATTACGGGTCGATCCACAGGAAATTGGTGATTAGGAGTTGTCATTAAAGGTTCAAGGAGAAAAGAATGAGTTTTTGTCACAAGAATTAGAAAATATGAAAATATAGAACGAAGTTAAGAAAGACAGCCGTGGCTCCGGTTCGGATGGTTGAATAGTGGCGAATTCGTCGACGTTCTCTTAATCATGAGTTGTTCCGTCCTTATGTTGGCTTCAACGTGAAGCATGGCTTGTCAAGGCATTTGCGAAGTACAAGTCAACAAGATATCGAAATTCAACGTTAGAAACGAAACGAATCCGTATTGTTCTCACTTACAGTTGTATGTCCAAGCTTGAAGTATCAACTGTAAGTCTACGGTAGCGCCCCGGCGGTCTGTCCGAGGCCAAAATGCGGAAATGAAAACTTTTTTTAAACTAGTAACCGGCGCTATCGTATGCTTCAAACCCGGATCGAACCATTAACCTACAACTAGCATCTAGAGAAGGGTTGGAAAGGCTATACCAATCGATCCGTGTCATTCGGTCTTTGGCCACCATCCCAAGCTCCTCGCGGCATCTCCGGTCATGATCTCCTCGTCGGAAAGGGCATCACATCTTCGAGTCTTTTTACGGGCTCCCGCTTCGTCCGAAGCAACTCGGGCACGAAATTCGCTAGCCGACGTGTCCAAGGCGATGTAGAGAATGTTTATGACAACTTTTTCTCTTGCATCCATTGCATGGATGGAGGTTAGAGATGATGCCATTAATGGATGTTGTGAGCTAGAGGAGGAAGAAGAAGCCTTTTTCTTTCTTTTGTTATATCTTGTGATGATAATGAGAGTGAGAGCTTAGAATGAAAAAAAAAACAAGACCAAAGCTATATCATGGCAGCCCCTCTCTCTCTCCTTATCATATCAAGACTCAAATCCATCAAATAATGTGACACATGCATAAAGAAAGAGACCATGAGTCATCACTTGTGCATGTGTCACAATTAAGGCTTCTAATGATGATTTTTAGCTCATAATTTCCATATGTAAACATTAACCCAAATGTTTACAACAATAAAAAGATACGGCAACATCTAAAGTAAACTCGTGGCGGATCACAAGGATACCACTCACCTGTATATACATACCTGCATCCGCATTCCGACCGAATGCGAATGCGATGAGACTAAAGTAATCCAACAAATCTAATACTAGGATCCGGTTTAAACCAAAGCCCACTAGTATGATCCGTCTGATCATGATCCGTGCACTACCGCACGTATATGATCGAACCCTGTCATATATTATATGGCCTCTACAACGTTTCGCCCGAAACTTGAAAACTGTCTGTGGGGGACTCTAAACACTCGTCAATATTTTGGCTGTGGATTTAACCACTAGCATGTCAGAGGTACTAGCCGTACGTAACGGGCTACCAGGTATTGACCAAAAGGGAGGTCGATGAGCGAACTCATCCTGACACCCTACTGAGCCTGTCAGTGATAATATCCATACAGTCCGGTCCGTTCGTCTATGAGGATCGCATGGCGGGCCTAGGGGGTTGGTAAAAGTCAGACCCCCAAAAGCGGTACAAGTCGTGTCGGAGTGTAGCCCAAAATACCCTGAGATACTACTGGAATACCTACCAGTAAATCTCCTGCCTTGGCCAAGGACTTCGTGTAATAGCTCTCCTAGACACAGTGCGATCTCACCCCCAATATCGGGAGAGACGAAACCCCTGCCGATCCGCTCACTGCCTCCATGTGGCTCGGGACTGTACCCAACTAAAACCTGTTTGCACGACTCCTTTGATCCGTGGTAGGGTAGTAATCAAAGCACAGTGGGAACTCACACGAGACAAATGACGATCCCAGGTCGATGAACTAACCTGTACACATGTCACCAGGGAACTGCTATCTGATGTCAGGTATGATACCAACTAGCAGGTTCCCGGCGAGTCCTGTCCGGTGTACTCATAACCCAATGAGCACCTGTATACATCTTAGGTGAACCAACTAACACCAATGGCTTGTGAGACCGTCCACCGCCCCTCGTCGGGGTCTCGACTGTATACACTAGTCTACTAATGGAGTATCGATGCCCAGTCTCGAAACTCTCACGACTAGGGACCTTTTAAGGATGTGCTTATAGACCCCGGCTCCCACGTATATGATCGCCATCATACTGCTGGCAGTCAAGCAAGAATCCTAAGGGCTCCATCAACGTGTAATAGCGACCTGTAAGGTCTCCTAAAACAGTACACGATGATAAAGATAAACCAGATAGCATACTATCATCTTGAGTAAGATTGTCCTACCGGTATAGGTCCTCCCTCAATCATTGCAATCACATGTCTGTGATCCAATAATTGACTCTGAGGGCACTATATCCAACAATCTCCCACTTGCACTCAAGGCTAATTATTGCAATGTCGCATACTCACAGCCCGTGTGATACCGAACACCCAACTCCTCTACTAATTAGTCTCACAAAGCCCGTTTGCGAAACTATTGCATCCGAGGAATAGCCTCAGTGAGTAGATCCGCCCTGATGTTTCTTTCTATGTCTCTCTCTATCTCAAGTTCGCGGAGAAAGCCATCTCCCGAAATGAGCAATACCTGTCTTAGAATATGTCTGGATATCTGATAGGACCTAGTTCATAAAAGAACTCCAAATCCAAACTTCTTAGACTGTATCGTCAACTGAATTTAATCAGTATCCTGTGCCATGCTTCCCTCAGTATCCGCTTGGACCACCTGTCCAAACTACTGCCCCTCGTCAGAGGGAAAACTATAACTCTGACAGTCACTCTGTCAGCCAGGTCACCTTGGAAGCCTGGAATGATAACTGTCTCCTAAAAGAGGCTGTTGTTATCATATCCCTAGAACATCCACTTATGTTCTAAAACTGCTTCCGAATGTTTCTCCAGGATTGGATTAATATCAACTTAATGCATCTAATGCAAAAACAACATCTGGTGTAGTACTTGACATCTCATGATTGACTCAATTGCCTAAGCAAGCGATCTGCCAATCATGCGCATCCCTCTCCCCTTTAGTCTGTAAGACACCTTTAGAGAGGGTGATTCCATCACCTGCAGGTACACTACCGTGCCAGGAGTCGTCCATTTTAAAACACCTTTAGAATGCTGTCTAAGTACCCTGATTGGGACACTTCCCAAATCTAGATCCAAAACCATAGATCTAGTTACCAGAATGTCTGATATAAAATCTATGTCCTTTGTGGAGAAACCACTGTGTGACAACCAAAGTATAACCGATCGTAGTATAGGAATTTCACTTCCTACTCTGTGTATGTCATCCAAATACCAGGACATCACACCCTACTACCTTCTTAACAGATCCATCCCCTATTCTGATGAAGTCAAACCTATGGCTGTCACATCAAAAATAGATGATCTATCTCCGCTATATCTGCTTTAGTCCATAAATAGACATAAGCTTCTTGTCCACCAATGCTTCCGCTGCTCCCACTGATTACGACAACCCTCTGGCAGAGTCATATAGACGTGCACTTCTAAAGCTAGTTTAGAACGACGCTATACTCATCCTCCTGCCGGGTCTCATAGCCTGGAACAACAGTAGTGTCAAGTCTGGGTAAACAAGAACCTCCCTGTCACCGTCTTTGAGCATACCGAAGTACCTCTCGAGTGCCTGAGGTTACCCACCATATCTGCGGAGTGGCTAATGGAATGTCAATCCAGATTGAATCTTTAGGTTCTTATCTAATTTTCAGTAATCGTTTGCGGTTCTGGAATCACTTCCAGTTCTACCATACTCCCACTACTGTTTTCTGAAAAAAATCTATTTTTATCAAAACTGTGATGAGTCAAGAACAATATCACTATTGATCTTCCAGATGGTAGAAAATCGACCCTCGTCATAGCCTGGGTCAACCCACAAACTGCCATTACAGAAATGTGCCTTGAGTTATCCAGAGTCTGGTTTTAAGCATAAGCCGGACAACTCCCCGTACCTTAACATTGTTAAGATATGAACTATTCTATATCCAATATAGAAACAGAGGCACTGATTTAATTGGAACCAGATTCAAATCATGCAGCTGTCCCCAGTGCATGTCAACTAAATGGAGAGAGGCCGATCAGCATTACTCAACTTAGGAGTACATCCAGATATGAGTAACCTGAAAGAGAAGCAAGTTCTCTAAACCATTACTATCAACTGAATACCATATACAAGTATCTACATCTTCGACCACTTTGAAGAATCTTGATACTTGCAACACCTGGTTCTCTACATTATTCATATACCTATAACTTCTCAAAACTTGGACCTTGCATTTCTACGAAACACATGTTTAAGAACTAGAGAAGTCACAAGTAAACAGAATATAGTACGAGTACCAACCCCTCTGTCCTCATGGACACTGGACAACATACAATACTCTGTGTAAGTCCCATGAGTCTAATAACTTATTCCCTGTATGTCGTAGGTTGAAAACTGTACTTATGGTTAAGAAGAATTACACCGCTGTTTAATGCTCCTTACCTAACCATCCACTGATATAGGTAAATGTCATAGACATAATTTCAAAAATTTATACCTCACTTTATAAAAATAAATGTACAGATATATCAATTTGAAATTGGTGCATAACAATGGATATTCAAAACCAAATATTTGCCGTTCGGCAAACAACCCAGGCGATTTCCTCAAATATCACCAATTACAACGAATCCCGATATAATGAGGATGATCACCCAATTCCCAATAACTTACTCCCACTCAACATCTGTAAAACCATACAGATGTGAGAATCAAACCTGGTAAATACATACCCTGGAGCAAGGACTAATTGGGAAATCAGTTTTCTTTTAACAATACACAGTGAAACTGAAACATGTAAATGTTTCGAAGGGGTATCCGGGTATTCCTAGTAATGCCTCTTCCATTATCAGATTCACAACTATAACCGTGTATTTCTTTGCCATCTCTCCAAATCCCTTTATATGTATTTAGTCATTACTTTCTGTACACCCCTTTAGGCTAAATGGTTTTCTTCTTTCCCTACCGTTCGGCACCAGCCTATGGTTTGAAAGAAGACTATCCAATAAGCATAATGAGTGTACTCTCCTAATCCTAGGAGTACTCGTAACCTGAGAGAAGGTGAAGATAAAAGACAACTGAATAAATCTTATTCTTATTTCTCCTGAACCAGAATCTATCCCCGAACTGGAACAAGTTCCTTCGAGTTCGTATATAACCATACGATGGAGTATCCAATAAACTATGGATCTTCGTAGTGATACGGGGTGTTCCGGAGAAATGCAAAGGTAAAGTAAGAGTGGCGATGAAATACTTGGTTTGGTCGTGAATAGCAGTCGCAGTTTACTTTGCCCTCTTACTAATCCCTTTATTTGTCTTTACTTAATACCTTCTGTACACCTTTTAGGCTAAATGGTTTTCTTCATTCCCTACCGTTCAGCACCTGCCTACAGTTTGGATGAAGACTATCCAATAAGCGTAATAGGTGTACTATCCTAATCCAAGGAATACTCGTAACCTGAGAGAAGGTAAAAGGAAAAGACAACTGAATAGTCCTATTCGTTTTCTCCAGAACCGGAAACCATCCTCGAATAAGTTCCTTCGAGTTCGTATATAACCATACGATGGTTTTATCCAATGGAAGTGGATGTTCGTAGTAATACTGGGTGTTCTAGAGAAAAGGGTAAAAGTAGGAGTGGCAATGAAGTATGCAACTCAGACAATCCAAAAGCCAGTGTTTTTAAGAAGCTTCGGTTAATCTTGGTCACCGAGTGATAGTATAGGGTCGGGCCATGGTCGCTACCAAAGAGAGAGAGAAAAGAAACACTCTGCGTGCACTTTAACCTAGATCAGAATAGTTATCACTTTATCTAATCAGGAAACCTCCCACTGTAATCTCAAATTCTCCTCCAAACCTGAAAGAAGAATTAGTCGGGATCACCCGAGGAGTAAACCAACTCATCAATGGGAATCGGGATCCAACTATCATCGCATGATAACGTGATGGAATCCACTTACATTATCACACTCCAGAAGGTATACGCATATCTGGCAAGTTTCAGTTTCTTTAGAAACTCCCGATGTGATTTTTACCCCATGCTCTTATGACCTTGACTTTGGCCAACAAATCATAAGTAACATGTCAAGTTCTTCCCATCATTATCCAGGTTAATTTGAACCCACCCGTACCTACCCTTGACTTTGGCCAACAAAGCAGTACGACTGTCCCAAACCAACGCATCTATCTATACAACAGAAAGATAACAAATAGCTACCATACACTATGCCTTGACTTTGGCCAACAAACATAGCATGAATACTAAGTGCTACCCGTCTGAAATGACGGAGGGCTACGAATGGTTTTTGGCGAAAAACCTTTAACGTAATGAACTTGATATCGTTGAAGGAACCGGATAGCTTTTTATAAAAATATAGTGGCGAAAACCTTTGCTAAAGAGGTCACTCCCGGTGAAGGGATCTCGGCTCTTTCCCCGTAGAATGAGGTGCAGGATATTCCAACTGAATATCACGATACAAAGCAAAAAAGTAATTGGCTATAGTGAAGTTATTACCCTAACGCAAACTTCTGTCCAAGGGGTCACTCCCAGTGAAGGGATCTCGGCCCTTGCCTCGTCGACTGAGGTGCAGGATATTCCAACCGAATACCACTGCGCAAAATAAAAGAGAACGTCCTTGCAATAACAGCTTTTTGAAAATTGTTCCAACAACATCAGAATAGGTTTGTTTAGCTTGCATTGATCCGAATCAATGCAGCCCCATCAATTAATCACACAAAAAAGAACGAAAATATAATGTACGTATATGCCATCCGCATTCGCCACCGGGTCCCGTCATCACCCGTTAGGTTACTTAACTAACGACAGAGCGGGGACTGGATTAGCGCGGGTGTAAAACATATACAACATCTACTAGTATATATATATCAATATATAATAATCGCTCCAGGCGTGACAAAATGCAACATCACAGAAATGTAAGAAGCATCACAGAACAATACAGATAATCTGGGAACCCCGGGTTTCATAGAGCCGCTACTGAAACCCGACTTCCCCCGGTCGTGTGGATAGCCTGTGCAATGAAATCCTAGACCCCTACGGGCGCGGCAAGTTACCCGCCAAAACCTGAAGCGAGGCAGCCCCCTTCAACAACGTGAATGGACCACCCAGCACTTCACGGAATCCGGTAACTTGAGCACCCCTTCTTGGGTCAACCTGTACCCCCTACGAGTGCGGCGAATAGCCCGCCAATTCTAGAGTGAAGCCCCTTCCGTCTCAAAGCCATGAGATGCGGGCCCGTTGCCCTCTAGAACCCGGCTACCCGTGCACCCCTCCGCGGGGTAATCCTAGTACATAAAGTAAAAATATATATACAACGGGTACATCGACCTCAGCCCGGTCGTGCCCCTCTAAAAGAATAATATACAAACAGGCAGTGACGGCAGTCCACATGTCGGACGCTCGTCCCGCAATATCAAATGTACAAAGATAACCAAACTGTACTAACATTGCATCCAGGCTATCCACCATGACAAATCCGCAACATCACAGCACAACACAAAACATCAACGTGAATGTCACGTTCGCAAATCCGTCTAAAAGAACTATAGCAATTAGATAAGATTTACCGATCAAATGACATTCACGGTCGCAGATATAATGTAAATACTGTGAGCTAATATGTTTAAAAATTTTTATCGACAAAATTTCCCCGAAGTGGGCCCCAAGCACAATTCCCAATACTCAAACAAATCTGGGCCCAAACAAAAAATACCAGAAACCCCATTTCCATGTCAGAGACTACTGTGGAAATTTTGGTGGACTGATGCTACAGTACGGAGGCGGAACCGCGGCCAAAACGTGGGTACGGCCGCGGTTCCGCCGCGCTACAGTGAAATCAGCCTACAAAATTTCTGCAGTTTTTTTAGAAAAGCCTGCCTGATTTTCTGCAATACTCAAAATAATTTTTTGACGACAATAAAAATTCGACAGAAACTTCATGATTGGAAATGCAGTTTTGGAAAATTTCGTTCGATCGAAATTCTAAACACGTTAGAGCAAGCTAGTAAAGGTTAATGGCGTGGCTCTGATACCATGTAAGTCTACGGTAGCGCCCCGGCCGTCTGTCCGAGGCCAAAATGCGGAAACGAAAACTTTTCTTAAACTAGAAACCGACGCTATCGTATGCTTAAAACCCGGATCGAACCATTAACCTACGACTAGCATCTAGAGAAGGGTTGGAAAGGCTATACCGATCGATCCGTGTTCTTCGGTCTTTGGCCACCATCCCAAGCTCCTCGCGGCATCTCCGGTCTTGATTTCCTCGTCAGAAAGGGCACCACATCTTCGAGTCTTTTTACGGGCTCCCGCTTTGTCCGAAGCAACTCGGGCACGAATTTCGCTAGCCGACGTGTCCAAGGCGATGTAGAGAATGTTTGTGACAACTTTGTCTCTTGCATCCATTGCATGGATGGAGGTTAGAGATGATGCCATTAATGGAGGTTGTGAGCTAGAGGAGGAAGAAGAAGCCTTTTTCTTTCTTTTGTTATATCTTGTGATGATAATGAGAGTAAGAGCTTAGAATGAAAAAAAACAAGACCAAAGCTATATCATGGCAGCCCCCCTCTCTCTCTCCTTATCATATCAAGACTCAAATCCATCAAATAATGTGACACATGCACAAAGAAAGAGACCATGAGTCATCACTTGTGCATGTGTCACAATTAAGGCTTCTAATGATGATTTTTAGCTCATAATTTTCATATGTAAATATTAACCCAAATGTTTACAACAATAAAAAGATACGGCAACATCTAAAGTAAACTCGTGACGGATCACAAGGATACCCCTCACCTGTATATACATACCTGCATCCGCATTCCGACCGAATGCAAATGCGATGAGACTAAAGTAATCCAACAAATCTAATACTAGGATTCGGCTTAAACAAAATCCCACTAGTATGATCCGTCCGATCATGATCCGTGCACTACCGCACATATATGATCGAACCCTGTCATATATCATACGGCCTCTACAACGTTTCGCCCGAAACTTGAAAACTGTCTGTGGGTGACTCTAAAGACTCGTCAATATTTTGGCTGTGGATTTAACCGCTAGCACGTCAGAGGTACTAGCCGTACGTAACGGGCTACCGGATATTGACCAAAAGGGAGGTCGATGAGAGAACTCATCCTGACACCCTGCAGAGCCTGTCAGTGACAATATCCATACAGTCTGGTCCGTTCGTCTATGAGGATCGCATGGCGGGCCTAGGGGGTTGGTAAAAGTCAGACCCCCAAAAGCGGTACAAGTCGTGTCGGAGTGTAGCCCAGAACACCCTGAGATACTACTGGATTACCTACCAGTAAATCTCCTGCTTTGGCCAAGGATTTCGTGTAATGGCTCTCCTAGACACAGCGCGATCTCACCCCCAATATCGGGAGAGACGAAACCCCTGCTGATCCGTTCACTGCCTCCATGTGGCTCGGGACTGTACCCAACTAAAACCTGTTTGCACGACTCCTTTGAGCCATAGTAGGGTAGTAATCAAATCACAGTGGGAACTCACACAAGACAAATGACGATCTCAGGTCGATGAACTAACCTGTACACATGTCACCAGGGAACTGCTATCTGACGTTAGGTATAATACCAACTAGCAGGTTCCCGGCGAGTCCTGTCCATTGTACTCATAACCCAATGAGCACCTGTATACATCTTAGGTGAACCAAATAACACCAATGGCTTGTGAGACCGACCACCGCCCCTCGTCGGGGTCTCGACTGTATACACTGGTCTACTAATGGAGTATCGATGCCCAGTCTCGAAACTCCCACGACTAGGGACCTTTTAAGGATTTGCTTATAGACCCCAGCTCCCACGTATATGATCGCCATCATACTGCTGGCAGTCAAGCAAGAATCCTAAGGGCTCCATCAACGTGTAATAGCGACCTGTAAGGTCACCTAAAGCAGTACACGATGATAAAGATAAACCAGATAGCATACTATCATCTTGAGTAAGATTGTCCTACCGGTATATGTCCTCCCTCAATCATTGCAATCACATGCCTGTGATCCAATAAATGACTCTGAGGGCACTATATCCAACATCAACACTAAGCACAAGGGTTAGCAAGCATACATCAACAACAAATACACAAATTAGCATATGAGAGCAAGTGGTTTTAGCATTAAGATTGCTAAGTGAGTTGTGATAATATAGGGTATATGAAATGAAGAAGAGTGTCAATCAACTTGTTAACAAAATACCATATCTAATACTTAGCAATCTTAACACTAGTTGATTCTAACTTAAACATTGTAAAATGGAGACTTAGAGAGAGTATGGTATATGATGAGGTTATCAAGTGACCATGAAATCAAAATACCATATCACACCAATGCCATAAAACAATTTTGAAGTTATAGTCTCCTTTTAAGCACATTAAACATTTACAAGAGGATGAGGAAGGCAAAGCAATTCATCTCACATTCTCACCATCACCACAACCATAAAGTTATACAAACATTACAAAATAGAAAAGGAAACACAAGAGAAAGAACATACAAGAAAACACAAGAACAAAGAGTTAAAGTAAAAGAAAGTGCAAGTTCTTTATTAACAAAATAGAGGGCTTGAGTTACAAGATAGATAGCAACTTCAACCTCCTTAATGGAGCACTCAAGTGAGAGCTTAAAGAGGAAAGAAGAAGAACCTATCAAGAGTTAAACATTATTCTCACTCAAAAAAGCCAACCCAGAACTTAATCTGAGACTTGCTATATATAGGCAACTAAATATCAAAAATTGTATATGACAATGGACTGACAAGACCACCAGAGACCTACAGAAGAAGCACGAGCCAAAATGGCTAAAGACTTAGCCACAAATTGCGGCCAAGATGTATATATTTGCGGCCCAATTTTGTAGTCTGGGGGCCACCTTGGTACAGTAGTCTTCTACCATCAAGAGCATATCTCTGTAATTGCAATTTGGATGCAATCTGGAGCAATGAACAGAGAGAGAAGTGATCAAGAAACATTGTGTTCACACCTCACATAATTTTTTTTTATCCCCACTTATAACACAACCACTTGCATGCCCACTTGCATGACACCATGATGTTGTTTGTAACTTGATACCTCATGATGGCTCATGCCCACTTGATCCATGATGGCTTATGCCTACTTGTCGACATGATGGTTCATACTTGATCATGTTGGACCAAAAATCAAATATTATTGTACCCAACTTAATTTGTTTGCAAAACTCAATGACTTGATCTGTTATCTGTCCCGTTTGGCGTTCCGGCTAAAAACCTTCGTTTCTGTTCATATTGTGTATCGTCTCTAGTGTTCTGCCTGTGTATGTTGAAGATTCACGATGTCGTGTTTTTGAAAAGGATATGGTCAATATCGGATATGTCGGTTTTTTGATAAAAAGTAGTGCACGACGTGATTCTTGAGTTATAAAAATACCGCAAGTGCACGGTGCGTTGATGCAAGCCGGCAAGTACGGGTCGATCCAAAGGGATTGGATATCACGACATTCTTTTGAGTTAGAAAACAATGGTTTTGAGTTGAAGTTGTCACGTTTTTATACAAATGAAACAATGAAGGGATAAAGCGATATTTATGGAAAACTTAAGATAAGGTTTGGTAAATTGAAATGCGACGTTACCCCCAACTCTCAATCTTGATTCAAAGTCCATTTCTAGTTTCTAATTGACTTAAAAAAGCATGTCGCATCTATCCCGATAACAAGTATTGTTTTAGGATACGATATCAACATTAGGTATAAAAGAAACTAAAAATTTAAGATTTTAAGATGAAATGAGCATGAAATGAGCTAAAGAAAGTTAGCAAGCATAGAACATATGCTTGTATGTCTACATGTTCTATCTAGCTAGTTTACTACACTTAGCTAAATTTCATACTCCTTTCAACTTCAATTCTTAATATAACAACAATAATATGCAAAGAAGGAATAAGATATATATTAGAGGTTGATTTGCAACTATTCAAAACAATAATATGTGATACCATGATGAAGTTTCTAGTGCCCTCGCCGCTAACCCTCGGCCGATGAGGAATCCAAAACTTTAATTTTTAAAACTAGCAATAGAAACTAAACCCTAAAGATCGATTCCAAACACTAATTAGTAACAACAAAGGAAACTATACTACTCGGTTAGCAATAACCACCTTTGTAGTTGTGTCCTTCATCTTCAATTCCCCTTCTTAAGATCCTTGGAACTCCGGGATCGAGTTTATAGGCCGGTCTTCCTTTGTTGAAGATAATCCACTCGAGGGATGCGATTCAAGCTCTAGTTTCATCTAGTGAAGCAATTAAGGGTCACAACTTGCTAAGAAGTGAAGTTTAGGGATGTAGAGAAAATCAAAGTCTAGTGTATATCTTTTTATGTTTACTCTCTGAAAATCAAGAGAGCCTTTTCCCTTTGTGCTCAACACATGAAAAAGGGAAGGATGAAGGAGGAAAAAAGGAGAGAGAAGTTCAAGCTAAGAATGGGCTACTGGAGAGAGAAATGAGATATACTTTTTAGTTTTACGGAAAAAAATTTACAATAAAGAAATGCAACCATACTTCAATAGTAACTCCAAATGTAATAAATAAAAGCAAAGCCATTCCTCTCACCATTCCTCAAAACACCTCACCCCTCCACCTCAATTCCATTTTCTAATAAATGGAAAACACTAATATAAGGTGTCCTCCTTCTAAAAGCATTCTTATATAAATACAAGAATACAACTCTATATATACATACCCGTATTCGTATTAAAATACGAATACCAAAAAAGATAGAAAAAGGACAATGACCATAAAACTAGAATATGTGTGTGTGTGTGTGTGTGTGTGTGTGTGTGTGTAAATTATTAAATCAATACTTGATTTAATAATCCGGCTTAATTCTAAGCCGGCTAGTATTACCAACCGTCTGATTAAAATCCGTATAGCCAGTACACGTATTTAATCGGACCCCTGCACATAGCATACGACGTCTACATAATTTTTCTTGAAACGGGAAAACCCTATATGTGGAACTATGAAGACTCAAAAATACACTGGCTGTGAGTTAATGGATAAATCCATAATCACAAGCACGTCAGCGGCACTAGCTGTACGTAACGGCTACCCAAATATCTGTTGAAAAGAAGGTCGACAAGTAACCTCGTCCATACCCCTACTGAGCCTATAAGTGACAGTCTCCGTACAGTCCGGTCTCTTCATCTGAGAGCACATACCAGGTCTAAGGGGTGGATAACGTCAGATACGAAATAACCCGATAAGTCATGCCGATGTGGCTCAGCACTAACCGAGAAACTTCTGATTTCACTATCAGTAAATCTCATCTGCCTTGGCCAAGATCTTATGGTGTTGCCCAACCATACATAGCGCAACATCGACTCCCTATACAGAGATAGACGAATCCGTTCCGATCGCTCACTACCTCCATGTGGCTCGGGACTGTACCCAACTAAAAACTGTTTGCACGACTCCTTTAAGCCATGATAGGGTATTAATCTAAGTACAGTGGGAAGTCACATGAGACAAATGACGATCTCAGGTCTAAAGAGTGCCCTATACTCATGTTACCAGAGAACTGCTATCTGACGATAGGTATAATACCATATAAAAGTTCTCGGCGAGTCCGTCCGGTATACTTACCTCCAGTTACCACCTGTATACAATCTTAGATGCTACACACTAATGGCTGTGGGACCAACCACCGCCCCTCGTCGGGATCTAGAAACGTATACACTAATCTACTCTAAAATATCGATACCCAATCTTGATATTCCTACGACTAGAGAAATTTAAGGATGTACTTATGGACTACTCATTCCCCACAAGTATGATCGCCATCATAATGCTGGTAGTCAAAAAAGGATTCTAAGGGCTTTATCAATATGTTTTAGCGATACATAATAACAAGTAAAATATATACACATGTTAAGATAAAAGCAAACCAAATAGCATACTATCATATCGAGTAAGACTTTCATGTATATACATATCCCCAACATTCAATACAATAATGGCTTCTAGGACATATATATCCAACACCCACTACAACAATAATGGGTTGTCACTACGGAATTAGCCGTAGGGGCAAATCACTGCCTCTACGGAGATATCCGTAGGAACATAAAACTCCACCGTAGGTCCAAAGGCCAATGGTGCAAGTCTTCAGCCTGAACATGCCTCTACGGCGTAATAATTGCCCCTACGTCTTACTCCATAGGGGCATTTATCCCTACGGATTACTCCGTAGGGACATAATCTTTATTTATTTATTGGCTTATAAAATAAAAAACTTGCCCCTACAAATTTATCCGTAGGGCCTGATAGATCCCCCTACGGATTTATTCGTAGGTCCAGATAAATGCCCTGATCAGTCGAAAATATTGCATTTTTAACACGTCAATTTCCCTACTATTTGCAATCATCTAGAAGTGTTCGGTTTGAATATTGCACATATTAGCAAAACAGCTGTAAAATACCAAATAACTTGTGTTATATATTAAAACCGACATTTCGAAGGAAATTGAGTGTTTATCATTGCATCGCATCATCTTTGTATAGCGCAACACTTGTCTCGAGAATCTGTGCAGGAAATTTCAGGAACAGAGCCAAAATTGTCAAAAGTGCTGATAAAAATGCGCCAAGTCCAAGACTTGAGATCTGGCAGAAATCAAGAAAGCAAAATGAGATTCAACATATCAGAAAAGTGCCCAAATATCATCCCAAGTAATATGCAGAATTTTCATGCAGTGAAGGCACCAAAGGGCTGCGGATCCGCGGCATCATAGTGACATCATCACTTCAATTTTCTACACGTGCCTTCCCTCTAACAGAAAAGCTTCCAGAAGACTCCAGAAACGCCACGTGGTTTCATCCAGAAGGCTCGGCCTAACAATCTAGCTTTAGAATATTCCCTCCAACTAACTTCTTCTAGAAGCCTCTCTCTAACAAACTTTTCGAGGGAAATTTGAAATTTGAATTCTAGATCTAAAGTTGAGATACTTATAAAAGGAAAACCTAGATCTAGGGTTCAAGGTTGTTCAATCTCCACCAAATTCTACCCACAAGTTGAGTGACACAACTTGTAAACCCTAATCCCAATTCAAAATCCAAAGCCAAAAATCAAGAACACCTAGTACCAAATCAAGCGAGAAGCCTTCAACCTTTTAGGAGCGAAACCGATCTTCATCCGAGCAAGTGATCCACGACGATCCGCGACTCACGAAGACGAGCGAAGCCAAATCGACGATCGAGTTCTTTCCTCATTGTAGATCTTGAGAGAATTGTAACGAAATTGTTGATAAATAAAAGGTGCAATTCTTTTATCTTGCTTTCTTTACATTCTTGCACCATGATTAGATCTCGATTTGTGATTGTGTTCTTTGATATGATGTTTGAGTAAAACTCCGCTCGTGAAGGAGTCGAGAGAATCAATAGATGATGATGTTTCAAATCTTGAAACGATTCTTAATTCCTGTAAGTTTTGTAAACTTTAGTAAATTGAAGAATCGGCAACCTAGTTTCGAGCGATACTTTCTTGATTGTGTTCGCTCTTAATTAGGGATTCACGATCGATTCTTGAATTTACTAGAGGCTAGAATGTGAATGAAATCAACGAAAGGACAAGGGATAGATGATGAAACCCTAGTTTCCGCAAGAAATCCCTAATTCTCGTTGATCATCATCGATCTAGTATCAAATCATTAATGGATAAGAAAACGTAATCAATAGATTTCATCACGTCTATAGATTCGATCGATTCCTACGAGCCTCACTTCGATTCTTGATTATTGGATTGGAAATCATCAATTCTTGATTCTTGATTTTAATGTTTTCTTGTTATTAGATCTAGATTTTAATAATTCTTGAACTTCAATTTTATAAATCTTGAATTGAATTGCCTTTTCTTTCTTTTCTTTAATTTTCAATTCATCTAATTCAAATTTGAACGGATCTCACTTTCCCTGTGGATGATCCGCACTCGCTAACGCGCTACAATCGACACCGTTATTGATTGCGGTCAAAAAATTCTTTGATTGTGATTTCTTACACTTTTCTTATATACACATAAAGAACGAATAAATCAAATTGCGCCGTTGCCGGGGATAGTGTGCTAATTTGTTCGCTTTTGAAATTTGAGTTGAAAAATTTATTCCATCAAAATTTTTAGATCTAAATTCGCGCAAACACTAAACTATTCGTTGTGATTTGTTGCGAGGAAATCTGCAATCTGTGGAGCTTGGGAAAATTTTTTCTAAATATTCCAGAGAGCTAAGGGAGGCAACAGAAGCAGTTGCCTAAAAATTTGTGCAACGATCTTCTCATTCGACCGCGTTTCCGCGGCATTAGCGTGCTTCCGCGGCGGATCCGCGGCAGCCTTGCATCTTCTCTGTGCCAAAATTCTCAGGTGAATCCTTTACTTTCTTATCTCTCTCTCTATCTGCTCCAATAACAAATTTGCTGCAGGTTTTTTTGCAAAATTCGCAGCGCCGCAAAAATAAAAAAAATTGTGCGTGTTTGATCTTGGTTGTTTGCATTATTAATACGGAAATTAAGGGGCAAAGACCAAATCCAGATTAGGTGGGAAGTTCATTACCCTTCCTAAGCCCCGAAAATTACAAAATTGCATCCGCATTACCCTCATTAACTAAAAAAGATTTAGACATGACTCTAAGGACCGTCGCGCTCACTTAGGACAAGAGAAAGCCGTGGGTAATTCATTGCTTATCCGCGTTTCTTTTGTGGTGTCTAAGGCAAGTGTGTCTAAGGCAAGTGGTTACTTAATTAGGCCTACTACTTACGTAGTGGAGAACCTCCCACTTACCTGGCACTTACCTGGCCACAGGAGAAATAAAGAGGCAGTGGAGGATTGATCCTGCGACTTGTCTTTTGGCAGTTAGGAGCGGTCTAGAGACTTGACCTAGGTGACCATTAAACTTAGGGTTTCGCTTGTTGCATTTGTTGTGATTTGCATCATTTTTTTTTCAAAAATCCATATTCTTTTTCAAAACAAACACCAATCACATCATTTCCCCTAATTATATTAACGTTGCCACTTGTACTAAACCCTTTAGTGCAAGATAGGCTGGACACGGGATTCTAGTGCCCGTTTAGTCCGCGTTCCCCCGATCGACTCCGAAGTCGGTATTTCTACGTTTACTTCTTCTTTACCCACCACCACACCCACATCGATGGATACTTCTCCATCGAACTTCTTTACCACTACTCTGCCGCCATCCGTAGGTGCGCAGAATCCACCCCGCATCTCTCTCCAAGAGAGGTGCTATCCTATGCGAGGTCCTCTTTCGACCTGTCTATCCGTTCCACCAGCCAACGGGGACAATTTTGAAATAAAACCCCAATACACCAACCTTCTACCCAAATACCACGGTCTCGAGTCTGAAGACGTATATGTCTTTATCACCAAATTTGAAAATGTATGCGCAATGATGGGTACTTCACAGCTTTCTGTGGATGCTATGCGTCTTCGTCTTCTCCCATTTACCTTGTGCGATATAGCCGAGAAGTGGCTGTATAACACAACCGCACATTCCATTTCAAACTGGGAAGAATTCGTTAAAGCATTTCTAAAGAAATTTTACCCCTATCATAAAACAGCTCGAGTTCGTAGCGAAATCAATCAATTCACCCAGCTTCCAAATGAAACATTCTCAAAATGTTTTGAACGCTTTAAGGATCTGTTAGTTCAATGTCCACATCACAGAATTCCCAGATGGGATCTGTGCCGAATCATATATGAGGGCATTAATCCTAACACAAAACAGACCCTTGAATTAATGTGTCAAGGCAACTTCATCACCAAAGATGATGGGGAAGCCTGGAAATTCCTAGAAGATTTCGCTGAAAAATCTTTACAGTGGGAGGGTGTGAGTCAATCGTCTAGGGGTGGCAATAACCAATCGGATGTTTCCATAGGAGTTAGAGCTGAAATGTCAGCTATGCAAAAGAAACTCGAGACTATGGAAAACAAATTTTTAGCCGCCGCCCTAAATCAAATGTCACTCTCCAAAACTGTATGTGGATGCTGTTCTGATCGTTCTCATTTGACGGAAGAATGTCCACTAAATTCTCCGTTTCAAGGTCATGAGCATATCAATTCTGCTTTCCAACAACGACCTAGGAACGATCCATTTTCTTCCACATATAATCAGGGTTGGAGGAATCACCCTAACTTTGCTTGGAACCAATCACAATCTCAAAACACGGTTCCAACCCAAAATAATTTCCAAAGGGTCCCTCCACCACAACAGCAACCACTTCCATTGAGTCAGCACCCCTTCCAAGCACAAAACTTCCAAAATCCGGTCAACACACCTGCACCGTCTAATCCTTTGCAGTTGACCGGTACTGATGAATCCTCTTCATTCATGAATTTGCTTTGGACAATAAAGTCTTCCGTCGATAAAATCGAGAAAAACTCTGCGTCCCAAAGCGAGACTATTAAATCGATGGAAGAAGAAATTGCACGATTAAAAGCTGAAATGAGTGCAAGAGAGAAAGGGAAACTTCCAGCTCAACCTTTACCCAATCCTGGATATTCACATCATGTGAATGCAATCACGTTGAGATCTGGAAGAGTGCTTGACAATCATGTTGGGGAAGAGATTGATGATACTGAAAAATCTATCGATGATACCCCGGCTGAGACCTTTCCTTCCACTTCTACTTCTAATTCTGACCCCAGTTCTTCTACCCCACCACCTTCTTCCGAGCCTATTCTCCGTTTTCCCTAAGGCTCGACACCTCAGCCCACACAGAAAACGATCCCCGCTCCTATTCTTAGATCGTTTCCACCCACACGATCTTCTCCAGTGTTGGACCCTGATCTTATTGCTCAAGCTCCTTACCCGAATCGGTTAAGGGGAAACACACTGAGTCCACAAATGGAGAAGATCACAGAAATGTTTAAACAGGTTAACATCAACATCCCTCTTCTAGATGCAATCCAATAAGTCCCCCCTTATGCGAAAGTTCTTAAAAACTTGTGCACTAGAAAGAGGAAGACTCAAGTGCCCAAGAAGATATTTATGGCAAAAACAGTAGACACAGCTTTCCCCCAACAATTATCGAGGAAACGTAAGGATCCTGTATATCTTACTATTTCCATTTCTATTGGGGAAAAACACATTAACCGTGCTCTACTGGACCTTGGCGCAAGTGTTAACCTGCTTCCTTTCTCGGTCTATGAGCAGTTAGGGATCGGAGAGTTGAAACCAGCTCATTGCACTCTCCAGATGGCTGACCGATCAAGCACTAAACCTAGGGGTGAACTGGAGGATGTGTTAATAAAAATCGGGGAATTTGTATTCCCTGTGGACTTTATTGTACTTGATACACAGCCTGTAGCGAACCCACGGAATCAAATTCCGGTGATTTTAGGTCGCCCCTTTTTGGCCACTTCCAACGCTATCATCTGCAACCCCGTAAGTAACCCTCCTCTTCTTCTCCTTCCTCTTCTTCTTCTTCCTTCTCTTCCTCCTCTGTCTCTTCTTTTCATTTTAGTTCTTTTCTTCTCTGTTAAAATTGTGGGTCCTCTGTAGGTCGCCGGAGCTCCGTCGACGACACGCCAACGACGCAGCCATCCCTCTACAATCCAGTGGGTGAGTTACTTCCTCTATATCCTTCGATCTCCGTCGATTTGCTTTGCATTTCCTGTAGTATCTTTAATGTTCACTGTTTTTGTGTTTTGCCGGAATCCGACCGTGCTGGCGACGTGTCCCGACTATCCAGCAAGGTATTCTGATCTGTGTGGTTCCACTGGTGGTCGTTCGGACCTTTTCCGTGCACCGTACGCGCATCGCGACCTTTCCCCCTCCGACGTGTGACGTTCCGTTTTCCCGATTCACGACCCGTCGATGCAAGTACACCTTGCTACATGCTATATAATATATATACATATACATTGATAGCACCCTAAACCTGTAGGTTAACTTTAGTACCATAATTTCCCTTTTCGTGTTCAATGTCGCGTTATATCATTTTAGCTTCCAAGCTTGAAACCTACTGTTTGCATTTACTTTAGTAAACCTAATAATCACATTTATATGTTTTAGTCACATTTTCACTATTGACATAGCCTATGGCATTCTCTCTATAGTTTTACTCCATTCGGACCTCGTGTGCATTTAACCTGTATTAGCTGTGATTTCATCCATTGAACCTATACATAAATCATTGCATCCCTAAAAGTCTTAAACTTGTTAACATGATTTAACGGCCATAACTGTCATGCTGTATTCTTATAATGTTGAAATCACCTCTGAAACACAACTGATAACTGTACTGCTAATTAATGGAAGCTGCTTTATTATTTAATTCATTGCTTAGATTTATGTTGTTGATAACCATGCTTGATTATGTAACTGATTATGAGCACACCCATGATATCGTTTACATCTTGACATGACTTGCTACATACATATTGATTGACCCGACATGGTACCGTATACTGCTTGACTTGACCTGATGTGCCATGACCTGACCTGTTACCTGATCTTGTATCTAATGCCATCAAACCTGACATGTAGTCCTCACGGACCGTTCCTGTTGTCTATCCAGACAAACCTGCTTACCTGATCCTGTGTTGGCATTAGTTCTTGATTACTGAATACCTGGCTTGACATACATATATAACTTGGGGGTATGGGGAAATCAAAGGTGAAACCTGACTTGTAACTCAACAGTTCGCTACTTGTTCTGATCAGTTTTAGAGGCTGGGCCAGCCTTGGAATGATGCTGCTGACACCATTCATCTGTACACATTCCTGTTTTAGTGCCTAGCGGCATGTCTCGGTTTCAGCCCGAGAATCTAGACCATGGTCCCGGGTATGCACGGGATACTATTGAGTTACATCGATAATTCATCAATTTGATTTCAAAGACTTTAGAACAGAAAACCTGATAGAACAGTTTAGTTTACCTACCGCACACTGCCCTGCATTGCCCTGATTTATATTACTGTTACCCTTACTTATTTCATGTTTACATTCGCATTTCCTGTTACACTGTTCATATTTTATTACTTGATGACACGACGTGCTGACGTCTGGGTTTTGCATGGCCCAGATTCTGTACTGCTGTTGCAGTCCGAGCAGGAGTACTTCAGCCAGCAGGCTGAGCTGTGAGGTGTCAGTATTAGTTAGTTCTTTATTTCCTGCATTTTATTCCTGATGTGAGCCCGCATTATGGGACATACATTCCAGTTATTGTATATTGGATCTTTTGCTTCCGCACTTTTATTATTCTTGACTCATGTTATCTTGGCTTATGGACATGTTTTAGATAGTTTTATTTTGTTCCTGATATCTCTACAGCCGTAATGTGACTGTGGATGGATACTTCCTACCTACAGGTAGCATGGTTGGCTATGTCACATGCCCATTTTAGCGTACTCTGGGAAGCGGGGCATGACACTGTACCTAGGCGATTTCCTCAAATATCACCAATTTCAACGATTTCCGATATAATGAGGATAATCACCTAATTCCCAATAACTTACTCCCACTCATCATCTGTAAAACCATACAGATATGAGAATGAAACCTAGTAAATACATACCCTGGAGTAAGTATCTAATCGGGAAATCAGTTTTCTTTTAACAATACACTGAAACATGAAAATGTTTCATAGGGGTATCCTGGTATTCCTAATAATGCCTCTTCCATAATCCAATTCATGATTATAACCATATATCTCTTTGCCATCTCTCCAAATCCCTTTATCTGTCTTTATTCATTTCCTTCTGTACACCATCGTTAGGCTAAATGGTTTTCTTCCTTCCCTACCGTTCGGCACCAGCCTATGGTTTGGAAGAAGATTATCCAATAAGCATAATAGGTGTACCCTCCTGAACCAAGGAGTACTCACAACTTGAGAGAAGGTGATGATAAAAGACAACTGAATAATACCTTATTCTATTTCTCCCGAACTGGGAAAAAACAAAGATGGAAATAGGAGTGGCGATGAAGTACGTGGTTTGATCGTGAATGGTAACAGTCACAATTTACTTTGCCCTCTTTCTAATCCCTTTATTTTGTCTTTAGTTATTACCTTCTGTACACCCTACTTAGGCTAATTGGTTTTCTTCATTCCCTACCTTTCGGCACCTGCCTATGGTTTGGAATAAGACTATCCAATAAGCATAATGGTGTACTCTCCTTATCCTAGGAGCTCTAGCAACCTGAGAGAAGGTGATAATAAAAGACAACTGAATAATAACTTATTCTATTTCTCCTGAACCTGGATCCATCCTCGAAGTAGTACCTTCGAGTTCGTATATAACCATACGATGAATCTATCCAATGGAAGTGGATGTCCGTAGTAATACGGGGTGTTCTGAGAAATACAAAGGGTAAAAGAAGGAGCTGCAATGACTTATGCAACTCAGACAATCCAAAAGCCAGTATTTTAAGAAGGTTCGGTCAACTTGGTCACCGAGTCATAGTCTAGGGTCGGTCAAAGGTCGCTGCCAAAGAGAGAGAGAGAAAAGAAACACTCTGCGTGCACTCTAACCTAGATCAGAATGGTTATCACTTTATCTAATCAGGAAA
Organism: Agapanthus africanus; assembly: GCA_030015575.1. Taxonomy (NCBI): domain Eukaryota; kingdom Viridiplantae; phylum Streptophyta; class Magnoliopsida; order Asparagales; family Amaryllidaceae; genus Agapanthus; species Agapanthus africanus. The sequence goes on from CM057341.1 coordinate 266,093,630, forward strand.
CCTCCCACTGTAATCTCAAATTCCCCTACAAACCTGAAAGAAGAATTAGTCGGGATCAGCCGAAGAGTAAACCAACTCATCAGTGAGAATCGGGATCCAACTATCATCGCATGATAACTTGATGGAAGCCACTTAAGTTATCACACTCCAGAAGGTATGCGCATGCCTGGCAAGTTTCCTGTATGTTTGAAACTCCCGATGTAATTTTTGCCCCATGCTCTTATGACCTTGGCGTTGGTCAAAATATCATAAGTCACATGCCAAGTTCTACCCGTCACTATCCTGGTCAATTTGAACCCACCCGCACATGCCCTTGACGTTGGCCAAAATAGCAGAACGACTGTCCCAAACCAACTCATCTATGTATGCAACAGATGAATACCCAGCAGCTACCAAACACTATGCCTTGGCGTTGGTCAAAATACATAGCTTGAATACTACTGAATACCCAAAAGAAATGACGGAGGGCTATGGCTAGTTTTTGGCGAAAAACCTTTAACGTAATGAACTTGATCTCGTTGAAGGAACCTGATAGCTTTTTATAAATATATAGTGACGAAAACCTTTTGCTAAAGAGGTCACTCCCGGTGAAGGGATCTCGGCTCTTTCCTCGTGGAATGAGGTGCAGGATATTCCAACTGAATACCGCTATGCAAAGCAACTTGTAATCGACTATAGTGAAGATATTATCCTGATGTAAATTTCTGCCCAAGGGGTCACTCCCGGTGAAGGGATCTCGACCCTTGCCTCGTGGAATGAGGTGCAGGATATTCTAACTAAATACCGCTATGCAAAACAAAAGGAAACATCTTTGTAATAACACCTTTTAAAATTTGTTCCAACAACATCAAATAAAGGTTTGTTTTATCCTTGCATTGATAAGAATCAATGCAGTCCCATCAATCAATCACACCAGAAAAGAACGAAAATAAAATGTACGTATATGGCATCCGCATTTGTCACTGGGTCCCGTCATCACCCGTTAGGTTACTTAACTAACGACAGAGCGGGGGCTGGACTAGCGCGGGTGTAAAACATATACAACATCTAATAGTATATATACCAATATACAATAATCGCTCCAGGCGTGATAATATGCAACATTACAGAAAAGTAATAAGCATCATAGAACAATATAGATAATCTGGGATCCCCGGGTTTCACAGAGCCGCTGCTGAAACCCGACGTTCCCCTGGTCGTGTGGATAGCCAGTGCAATGAAACCTAGACCCCTACGGGTGCGGCAAGTTACCCGCCAAAACCTGAAGCGAGGCAGCCCCCTACAGCAAAATGAATGGACCACCTGGCACTTCATGAAATCCGGTAACTTGAGCACCCCTCTTTGGGTCAACCTGTACCCCCTACGAGTGCGGCGAATAGTCTGCCAATTCTAGAGTGAGGCCCCTCTGCCTCTCAAAGCCATGAGATACAGACCCGTTGCCCTCCAGAACCCGGTTATCCATGCACCCCGTCGCGGGGTAAACCTAGTACAGAAAATAAAATATGTACAACGAGTACATCGACCTCAACCCGGTCGTGCCCCAAAAGAATATTATACAACAGGCAGTGACGGCAGTCCACATGTTGGACGCTCGCCCCGCAATATCAAATGTACAAATAAATCCAAACTGCACTATCATTGCACCCTGCTATCCACCATGACAAATCCGCAACATCACAGCACAACACAGAACACCAACGCGAATGTCACGTTCGCAAACCCGTCTAAAAGAACTATAGCAATTAGATGCGGTTTACCGCTCAAATGACATTCCCGGTTGGAGATATAAACTAAGTACTTTAAACTAACACGTTTAAATTTCGATCGACAAAATTTCCCAAAGTGGGCCCCACAAACATCTGCTGTACAGTAACAAAATATGGGCCCAAAAGAAATATTCCATGAACCACAATTTAAGGTGTAAAACCCACTGTACAAATTTGGACCACTGGTCCTACATACTGGCCGCGGATGCGCGGTCAAACCCTAGGTTTGACCGCGGTTCCGCGGTGGTACTGTAGGATCACGTGACCAAATTTTCACAGTGTGCTTCAAAAACACTACACAACTTTCTGTGATATGCAAAATAATTTTTGGACCTGATTTAAAATCGACAGAAACTGTGAAATGAAAAAATGTAGTTTTCGAAATTCGGTTCGATCGATATTTTAAACGCGTTAGCAAAAGTTAGTAAAGATTAATGGTGAGGCTCTGATACCACTGTAAGTCGACGGTAGTGCCCCGGCCGTCTAACAGAAGCCAAATGCGGAACAAAAACTTTTACAACTGGCGTTATCGCGTACTATAACCCGGATCTGCCATCAAAACTAAACTAACAAACTACAAAATGGGTAGAAATGTTATACCGAACGATCCGAGTCCTTCGGTCTTCAACCATCATCCCACGCTTTGTTGCGGCTGCTCCGATCTCCTCGATCTCCATTCTTCTCGTCCAGGTGGCACCACGTCGACGGATCTTTAAACGGGCTCCCGCCTCTGAACCGAGGCAACTCGGTCGTCAAGTTTGCTAAAAGAGACGACCAAGATGATGTAGAGAATGAGTAGAACACTTTGTCTCGTCACGTCCAAAGTCACGGACGAACGGTTAATGAAGTTGCCCTTTTGGAACTGTGATGGAATGAAAAGAGCTATGAAATTTCCATACACTATAAACTATATCTTTTCTCAAATGAACAACCATAACCACCACCAAGAGGTGGCCGGCTAGTTATAGAGGCAACGGGGGTGAGTGAAGGAGGAGGGAGAGTGACCATTAGCATTAATGAGAAGAATGTGTCATCTAACACCTTGCACATTCATTTAATGAAAGTAATGAATCATTTTAAGCTAGTCATCATATCATTAAATGAACCATTAAAGCACTAATGACTCACAAGCCTTATCACCACTTCTAGAACCTTCTAGAAGCATGACACACCCTCATGACTCACCCAAGAAGAAAGATAAATCCGCATTTAACCGAATGTTAAATACGGCCGATAGAAAACAGAAAACTGGTAACTTCCAAAAGCGATCCTGAAACGAATTTCAGGATAACCCCGTATCAGTATAAACATACCCGCATTTGTATTACGACCGAATACAAATGCAACTGAGACAAAGATATTATATTTACATAGTATAATACTCGGATCCGGCTTAAACCAAAGCCGACCAGTATTATCTGCCCGAAATATGACACGTGCGAAAACGCACGTGTATTTTCCGAACCCTGCCATAAAACCATACGGCCTCTACAACGTTTCGCCCGAAGTTGGGAAACAGTCTGTGGGGGACTCTAATGACTCATCAGCATACTGGCACTGGGTATAACCACTAGCACGTCAGAGGTACAAGCTGTACGTAACGGTTGCCTATGTATTGATTGGAAGGGAAGCTGACGAGCGAACTCATCCATAAACTCTATTGAGCCTGGCAGTGACAATATCTGTACAGTCCGGTCCGTTCGGCATGAAGCCCATCACCTCCTGAGAAACTACTGATCCATATCAGTAATTCTCCACTATCTCGGCCGAGGATTTCTAGTGATGGCCACCCGTGCACTGTGCGACATCAACCCCCAATACCGGGAGAGACGAATCCCCGACGATCCGCTCACTGCCTCCACGTGGCTCGGGACTGTACCAAAAAAATACCTATTTGCACGACTCCTTTGAGCCGTGGTAGGGTAGAAAGCAAAGCACAGTGGGAACTCACACGAGACAAATGACGATCTCAGGTCAACAAACTAACCTGTACACATGTCACCAGGGAACTGCTATCTGACGATATATATAATACCAACTAGTATGTTCCCGGTGAGTCATGTCCGGTGTACTCATAACCCAATGAGCACCTGTATACATCTTAGGTGAACCAACTGACACCAATGGCTTGTGAGACCGGCCACCGCCCCTCGTCGGGGTCTCGACTGTATACACTAGTCTACTCTGGAGTATCGATACCCTGTCTCAAAACTCCTATGACTAGAGACACTTCAAGGATGTGCATATAGACCCCAGCTCCCACGTATATGATCACCATCATACTGTTGGCTGTCAAGCAGAATCCTATGGGCTCTATCATCATGCAATAGTGAACTAAAGCATGTATACGATGATAAAGACAAACCAGATAGCATACTATCATCTTAAGCAAGACTGTCATATCGGTATAGGTTCTGCCTCAATCATTGCAATCACATACCTGCGATCCAATAATTGACTTTGAGGGCATTATCTCCGACATATACTAGATGTTCACTCCGTCCATGAGATCGCTTCTGACAGCTGTGAGTTTGAGGAGTTCTTATTCAATCACGATGATCCTGATGCCACTAGTGTGTTCCTGTTTGATCTGAATGCTTCTGACACCGAAAGAGCGTATGAATGTTTCACCTTCGTTGATAATCTTGAGTCTTTAGACCCGTCTGTTGATGAGTCATCTCCTGAGTCTGAATCTTTCGTTTTTGCGGATGAGTTAATTGAACCATCCGATTCCGTTTCGTACACTCAGTATGAACCCCTCTTAGATTCCTTCGAGTTCGAGCATCGATCCCCGACTTTACCTTTCATTGTTCACCCACTAACGCTTGACCTAAAGATTTTGTCGTCCCACCTAAATTATGCATATTTGGGTGAGAACACAACACTTCCGATCATCATATCGACTTCTCTACTTTTAGAGAAAGAGAAAGCCTTTCTATCTGTTTTGCGATCTAATCGGAAAGTTTTTGGTTGGACGATGGAGGACATCAAAGGGATTAGTCTCTTGACTGTAGAACATCATATACATGTGATGGATGATTCCAAACCAGCCCGGAACCTACAAAGACTGTTGAATCCAGTTATGAAAGAGGCGGCCAAAAAGGAAATCGGTGTAGGAACAAGAACCTCACTTTGAACTAAGAGAAGTGTCATTTCATGGTTCAAGAAGGTATTTTCTTAAGACATATCATTTCTCGAAGTGGCATTGAGGTTGACAAAGTAAAGATAGATATCATTTCCAACCTCCTTCTCCCCACTTATGTCAAAGATATACGATCTTTCATTGGCCATACCGGTTTTTCTAGACAGTTTATCAAGGATTTTAGCAAGATTTCTAGACCCTTGACTTTGCTCATAGCCAAGGACTCTACGCTTGACTTCATCTCGGATTGTCTCACTACTTTTGACTCATTGAAACACTCCCTCACTTATGCTCCTGCACTTTCTTCTCCTGACTAGAATTACCCATTCGAGATTATGTATGAAGCATCTGACTTTGCTATTGGTACGGTCTTAGGAAAACATATCGATAAGATTCCACATGTAATCTATTACACGAGCCGGGCCCTGAATGATACCCAGTTGAACTATACAACAACCGAGAATGAATTCTTGGCTATTGCATTTGCCTTAGAAAAATTCAAGCCCTATCTAATTGGCTCACCAATCATTTTTTATACCAATCACTCAGCTTTGCGGAACCTTTTGCGAAGAAGGATACCAAATCTCGGCTCATTCGTTGGATTCTTTTGCTTTAAGAGTTTGACTTTGTCATTAAGGACGAAAGAAGATGTGAAAATGTTGTATCCAACAATCTCTCACACCTTCCTTCTTCGCCGACTATTCCATTGCCGATCAACGATTCGTTCCTCGATGAGCATCTCTTGGCAGTATCTTGCAAACCTTGGTTTGCAGATATTCTGAACTACTTAGCCACGAGACTGATACCTACTGAATGGTCCAATCAGGACAAGTGTTGATTTTTGTCCCAAGTTAAACACTTTTACTGGGACGATCCATACCTGTTCAAATACTGTTCGGATTAGATCATTTGTCGGTGTTTACCAAATAAGGAAATCAAGAGTGTGTTGTCCTCTTACCATGATCAAGCATGTAGCGGACATTTCAGTCTTAAGAAGACAGCAGAAAAGGTCTTGCAATATTGATTTTATTGGCCAACGCGATTCAAAGATGGAAATGATTATTGCAAGACTTGTATCCACTGTCAGCGTTTAGGACGAATCACCCGGAGGAATGAGATGTCGCTCCAACCAATCTTGGTTATGGAGATATTCAACATTTGGGGTATTGACTTTATAGGGTCTTTTCCCAACTCTTTTGGAAACTTATACATCTTACCGGCGGTTGATTATGTGTTGAAATGGATCGAGATAGTACCTAGCCGAACGATATTTTATTTATAGGGTTTTCAGATTGATATCTATATATTTATATTATTTTGGGGAAATTGAATATATGAAATATTTTAAATATGATAGGTATTTTGTTTTGAGAATGATAAAGGATTTTGGTGTAAAGTTAATATTTTATTTGGTTAAGAGAGAGGAAAAATGTTAAGTTTGTATTATACCCTCACCCTCACCACAACACAACACAACAAAAATATCTAATAAAATATCCTACTTATTATGGCTATTTCCTCTCATTCTCTCATTTATTCTCATAACAAACATATCCTAACTCCTCCACCCCCATCCAGACCCCAGCCCGTCTTCACCAAATCTCTATGGATCTTAATGATTCCTTCACATAGCTTATTCAAGTTACCAAGCTAGGCCTATTCCTATTCAAAGATCCTCACCAAGTCATTCCTTGATCTTGATCCCTCTTCCCTTCACCACAAGAGGTAAAAATCCCATTTTTGTTCAAGTTTTTCTTGTTGTAGTGAGTTTAGTAGGGTTTAGTTGTTAATCACTACTTGTTAGAGGAAGATGGTGGTGTTTTGATACCTGGGGATTAAGTTTTGAAGTGATAGTGAGTTTTAAAAACATGGATTTCATGAAGTTTTTTATGTTCAAATTGAATCTAGGACAAGTAGGGTTTTTTGGGGAAAAAAAAGATTATTTTGAACTCTTGAGGACCCCTTGAGACTACCCTAGAAGCCCGAGCCCCTAACTCATCTCCTTGGCCGCAGATTAATCATTCTGGCCGCAATTTGCAGCCAGACCATCAAGTTTTGGTTTGAATTTTGTTCAGTAGCTCACAAACATGATAACTTAGCCCCTGGTATACCCCTTTTTATCCTAGATTCCCTATATCAAAATCTAGGAGCACTTCGAATAGTTTTTCACTACGTTTTCCTATTTTAAACTAGGTTTTTGGGATTTCTATATCTTGACTTGATTGTTCAACATTCGTACGTCGATATCAGGGGTATTTTTTGTATTTATCGTACATTGGCCATAGGTTCTAACCTATGTGCGATTCGCTCGTCGTGACATTTTCGATTTGGATATTTATGCAGTTGTATTATGATTTCGATTGTAGGTATGATCGAGGGGACTTCCGAGACAGCGAGACATTCGTAAGTTTCGACCGACTCGAGACGTCGGTGAGTAGATTTATATCTTCAAGGGAAGTCGGATGGATGGCGTATAGTACCCCCGCAACCAATTAACTAGAATACTTATACTATATACCTAGGCGTTAGTGTTATGTTAGATAACTTAGTTTATAACTAAGTTAGTATATAGTTAATAAACTAAGTTAGTATATAGTTTGTATCTAGTAGGCTATATGTATGTGTGAATATATATTTATATATGATTATTCTTATATGCGTACGCGACTATAGATCTGTACGATATTGATTGGATATTTGATGGATATCGAGGATAGTTTGCCGAATATGGCCGAGATTCATTTGGACTCGCGAAATCATGCGTTATCCCGATTGAGACATTTCGATTGCTTGAGCTATACTCTTTTAAAAACCAACAATTCGTTTTCCACTTTTAAATGATAAATGGTAAGGATGCACTGCTAATTTTAAACGGGTCTATATTTTAAATATACTGCAGCTTCCTTATTTGCAAAACAAAGTTTCGTTCTATTTTAAACTATAATAGTATAGCTCATAATAGTTAGCCATATTTAACAATTGTTCACGTTACGATTGGGTTACACTTTATACGCTCGGGCTTCAATTACCTATTATATATGCTAGTTGTGTTGCTATTCTCGTATGAACACACTGATAGAACACTGCATAAATACCAATGATTGCTATGTTGCACAAATTATAAACGCGCATGTTACACCACACCTCATTGGTACTGCCATGACACTGTAGGATTACCACGCTTGATAGCGTTGATATTATTATATGAATGCGATGATTGACATATCCGTGTGATTAATCATCAACTGACGTAGATGTATGGCGCATTGTTGATGATTATGATAGCAATGTTCGAACACATTGATAGAACACTTGCACAATTATTAATTATTTCCATGTGAGACTAGCATAGATGCATATGCTACAATACACATCATTAGTATCATCATGACACACTAGAAACTGCCATATCTACTCGTGTTCTAGATATCCATGATAGATGTGATGATACCTATCATAATTTTGATATACGAATACCATTAATATGGATATTCTTATATGATGGTTTCCAATTGTGGCAAAGATGAATTATATGAGTTCTTCGGAACTTGTTATTTTCCATGGATTTGAGAAACCACGGGTATCTTTTTACAAACCGATTATATTTTCAAAAGTGTGGTTTTATCGTGATATGATGATTTGACGTCCACCATGAGTTTTGGTTTTCATAATGAAATATCTGAATCGAGGTAGGGGTTAACTGATTACGGGTACATGGTAGACCCGGTATGACTCCGAGGGGAAGGAAGACCATAGGGAGGTACGGCGAGCCTGGCAAAGATGATCGATACCAAAGGTGACATTGGAGCACAGCGGATATCCGAAGGATTCCGATCATGGCTGAGTTGATATCCGGAGAGGGCCGTTCGGTGATACGGTACATGCGCTATCTAGATTTTACGTGTTGATGATAAACATAGGATTTATGCTGATTTTGAGTGTCGGTGATGGACGCTCGGTGGATAATGGTTTAGAGTGTCGATGATGGACACTCGTGAGATTTTGAGTGTTGATGCTAGACACTCATATGTTGATATTTGTGTGATCCATCGTGATGCACAGTTATAGATTATGCTATATAGTAGCTGAACAGGACTGATCCATGGGACAGTACCTGAATACTATTTTCACACATCGATATACATTAAATAGGTTTCCAAATGAGCTATAGTCTCACTATTTTGACGTTTCTAAGACGACACAAGAATCTTTCAAATGAAAACCCTCTTAAAATTTATTTCTAAAAAGCGAGATGTATACTTTAAACAAAACGCATATAATGCTTCATAAAGCTATGTCTGCTACTTGTGTCGTAATATAAGTATCATACGACTATTTTGAAAAGATTTTACATACATCTTTCGGCTATTTTATAGGCTTATACATGCACGCATGCTATATATATATCCATGATTACGTGATCAATATTGATGCGCTTATAGTACTTGTGCATTATACATACATTAGTATAGGATATGATAGTAAAATACTTTATTACCTAGCTAGATCGTTATGCATTTTGATTTCTATCTTGCGATATATTTTTAATCACCGAGTTGGCAACACACCCCTGTTGTGCCCCAGTTTCTTGCAGGATTGACCGCTCGGATCAGTAGTGGCTTGCCGACACAATCTTACTTCGGTGATTATTTTGGTAGGTGGGTTACTTGTTGGATCGTAACCGCCCTTTTGTATATGTATTTTTATTTGGATCTAGTTAAAAACTCCATCGGCTAAAATTTATATATTTGTGGACTTAGAGGCAAGACTTAGATGTTTATGTGATTTTAGGTGTCGCACTCGTTTGGAGTCGACTTTATATATTTTTTTTCATGTTTCGCTTTCTATTCTTTGCTTTGGGCATCGTATATTAACTGCGTGGTTGCTCCGCCGTTTGGGCGTGGAAGCCAGCTCCCGTTGGGATGCTTATTATATATTATGCTTTGTATGTAGGTTTATTCAAAATTTACAAAGAAGATGCTGTCCAATTTTTAAATGACATGTGTTTTCAAATAAATTTATTTATACTTTAAAAAGGAATTTGATTCCATTTAGTAACCCTTTTTAAAACTTCACCTCCACTATTTCTTTTAAATGGTTTAGATTCCGGATTTTTGGCTTATTTGGGTTACGGTGCTGTCCTATTGATTTCATGTGATTCAAATGCCGGTCACGTGTCTTTTCCGGATCATGACAGTAGGTCCTATTAAGCTTTTAGAAAACTGGCGAAGTAATAAATGATCATCTTGCACCAAGTCCCCACAAGTCACTATATAATGTGCTAAATGTTGCTTGGGACTTCCTGTTCCATTATACATGCGAAAGTTAGGGACCACGTATCCTTTGGCGGAAGGAACACGGTTATAGGCATCAAGATACAGTTGACTAGCCACAGGCATTTCTTCTTAAGCATTAATCTGTTCAAGTTGGTCAGTAATTACCATATCAAGATTGGTGATCTCTGAAGATACCTTCACGGAATCAGATGATAGGGTGGAATAATTGCCGGGGCAAGAGTAGAAGCCGCCGTTAGGGTAACTGGTGATTTTGGAGCAAGCACGGACTTTGCTACTATGACCGGCGTCGGAACTGTGCGAGCTTTTGTGGTCGGCTGTCTCACCTGTGGCGCTTTTGGTGCTGGTTTAAGTGCAGCATTCGTTGCATCAACTTTATCTGTCGGCGTATTAAACCTCGGCATCTCTGTTATACTCTGAATCCGAGCCATCATATCCTGGAGAGCTGCAGATATCTCAGCTACTTGTTCTTTTACTTCTTCAACTTCTGATTATGATTTGTTATCGGATGTTCTATCGAAACCTCATTGGCCTCTTCTTTGCCATTGTTGCCTTCTTCGCTTTCCTCATTCATGGGATTATTATAGAGATTCTGAGGTTGTGGTTGTTCATTATCATCTTGAGCTTCTCCTTCTATATGCCCATCTGGTGCATTAAGGTTTTCATGAGGGTGATTAAGTCGAGAAGATCGCCTGAGACTTTGCGCTTGGCTCGTTTGAAGCTCATTTGCATTTGAATGAGATGGCATTCGACATGAAGATTGCTCTACAGACATGGGTGATAGGGTGCAAAGCAGATTCTTCTTTTCCTTTTCATGAATGCCCTAAGAATTTCTGATAATTCTGAGGTATTGAAACTGGTACTTGAACTTTGCTTGCCAGTCTATTTACAATCTGCTTCGTTCTCCTATAAAGTACTTTCATAGGAACATTCCTTTGGACGTCCTTTGCCTTCTTATAGGCTACATATACTTTCTGATTCGTACTTTTCTTCTCTTCATATGAACTTTGCTCAAAAGGCCTTGCATGATCCATTTGCCCCTGGAGTGGAGCGAAAGAGTTCCTCGTGTGAATACCTGGAACCTTACGGTATATGAGGTTTGGAATTCTGCCCTCCATTCGTGCCTTTTTAGCAGCATGCTTCCTCGCATTACAATAAAATAGCTTTTTCGGTGATGTGACCGAAGCAAAGCAATCAGGAGAGAAAGCAATGCCCTCATCATCTTGGCGGGGTCATTCTTAGTGTAAGAAAGTCTTTCTAAAACTGACTTCCTCTTCATTATAGCATCGAGAGCCGGCACCCTCTTAGGTTGCCCCCGGCTTGAAGTAATGGTGTCAGAAACGAATACTTTGTCGTTTCGAACCATGCGAGTAACTTGGCTCGAAATGTCCGGTGAGTTCAACACTGGGTTAACATTGGCAATCATAGCCTTGTTAGCAGTTTGAGGATGAGCAGAAGATTGCCCGACCTCCAAGTTGAGCCTAGCCTTAACAGGCTTCCTTTGAATGATCTGGATCCTTTGAGCAGCTTGCAATGTCAAGAAGTCATTTATCATCCCGAAGGGGCATTGCTCCGGATCATAGCCAACCAGTACAGTTGCGGGCAGCACAAACTGGGGGTTGGCACCAGTAATGAGAAACATCGACCTTGCGATCTTGGCGTCCGCGATAAGGTCAGCGGGTGGAGCACTACTTTTGTTGTAAGACATTGAATCGGATCCTGAAAATGCACCATCTTTATATCAGAAATCTTTAAGTTATAGTGGGCTCATGAACTTGTTAAGCCTCACTCAATTTGACAAGCACGTCATTTTCAATGCTTCATGTTGCTAAGGGGCTGTTTGGTTGTAGGATTATGGAATTTGGATTCCAAAATAGTACGGTTGAAATTTCTGGATTTGGTAATTTGTTGTTTGGTTGGTTTTGGATTCCTACTATTGGATTTGTAGATCCTTGTAATCTTTGTTTGGTTGGTGGAAAAAAATTGGGATTTGGATTTGAGGATTTTAGAGAGAGATAGATTGAGAGGATTGTTAAATAAATAAAGTGCATGAGCCCCATCTAAAAGTACAATGAATAGTGCCAAATCCTTGAAAATCCTTAAAAATTTTTAGGATTCATGAATCCTTGTTTTGTGATGGGCCCCCCATAAAAAACAAAGGAATCCTAGAAATCCTAATCCTGCAACCAAACACAAAATTATGGAATCCTAGGATTCCACAATCCAAAATCCAAATCCAAACCCATAATTCTGCAACCAAACAGCCCCTAAAGGAAGTGAGATTTTGCCAAAAATGCTAATTTTGGATTTGGCAAATTTGCTAGTACATAACCCTTAAGAATTATTATAGAATTCAGGGGTTTTCATTATTGCAAATATTTGTGATCCTTTTACGCCCAATGAATAAGGCATTGTGTAACTGTGGATGGGACTAGTCTACGAAACCAGAGATCCAGGAGGAATATACGGATGTGATTCAATAGCAACCTAGAGAGAAGTCTTGTTCCCCAGAGGAGTCGACAATTTTTTTTACCATCTTTATATATTCTAACGAATAAACATTAAGAGAAAGACAGAGTATAAATAAAACAAATTTAAAAGTTTGTGAGTTTAACCAGAAAGTCTTGGGGTTCGAAACTTTCGATAAGAAAAAGCACTTATATTTAATTATACTTTATTGTCTTAAGAATTAATCTAAATATGATACCTTATTAGACTGCTTTAAATCACATCATATTAGAGAAAATATCGCATCATGTATGTATATACATGCAAAGGAAGAAATATAGAGCAAAATAGATTTCATTGATATCATTTATATTATAAATTTGGATACAAATACTTTCTTTTGACTTTTTGTACAATTTTGTTTTGTATCGGTACATAAATAAATAAAGAGATTTGCCTAGGTAATAGATATGAGGAAGCATCATTTTCAAAGATTAGGAGGGGATCCGACCATTCGGGTGGCCACCTGACCTCTCAAACGGGGACCCGACCATTCGGGTGGCCACCTGACCTCTCAAACGGGGGCCCAACCATTCGGGTGGGGGAGCCGACCATCAGCTGTCTCCATCATCAGATGGGCAGCCAATATTAGAGATGTATTTGTGTCATTTGTATCATTCTATTTATATGTCCTCCGTGTTGAATATGAATTTTAACACTGAGTTTCATAATAAATTCAATATTTGATAGAAACAATATTGTAAATCATTTCTATGTGTTGGGTTTTGTTTGAAATCAATATGAAAATAGTATTGCTACTATTTCAAGAATTTGATTTCTGGAAAATAGAATTTAGAGTTTATTTCCAATTGATGAAGCCATAGGATGTTAACCTATGATTCATTCGTGAAGGATAATGAAATTTTCTTTCATTTCCTTGTATTTGGTGGGAATATGGATTTATCATCCATATCCCTAAAATATTAAAGAAGCATGGGGTTAGCCATATTTTTGATTATTTATGTGTCCTTTATAAGTCAAATGAAAATAAGAGTCAATGAACTAAATCATACTCTTTAAAGTTTTCATTCAAGAACTATGCATATATTGAAAGAGGGAAAAGAAGATAATAAATGGGTTCCTTATTCTTGACCAAATTCAGTGAAAGGGAGAGAAATGAGAAAGAGATCTTAAGGAAGCAAGAGATTTATCTCTCTTACTCCTACCTTCTCCTCTCTTTTTCCTTCACTTGCTTTTTTTTTTTCAAATTTTTTTTGTACTCTCTTAATTGTCCGTCCTCACTTTTTTGGTCTAAGGAAGAAGTATTTATACATCTTCTAGGCAAGGGGGTGGTTTCCTAACCACCCCCGTCATTTGGGGTTAGTGGGGAGTGAAATAACTCCCCACATAACAGACTCGGGTGCCTCTGGAGAGGCACCTGAACCTGCCTATGATAGGCTATCAGGTGCTTCTCAAAGGGCACCCGATGAGGGGGGCAGCCGAGGGGGTCGGTTGGGCACCCGAAAAGGCAGCCGACCCTTCCCTCCACTTCATCATTTCTTCACAATTGCTTCGTATGTTTTAAAATATCTCTTTGGCGGTATTATTTTTTTTATTGTCAGCACCTGTAACATCTAAGCTGTTGCATGCCCTGATATCTAAGAATAGTTGCCTGTAATATCTAATAAGTTGCCAGTAATATGCACACAGATGAAAATAATAATATGTTAACATTAGAGTTTTCTATTTAACAGTCAATACGCATCATCGTTTTCCACTCTAGCAATTGCATATGGCCGAGGCCATGACCTAGAGTCAAGTTTACCATCGGTGAGGCAAGATGATCAATTGATGCAGAACAATATCCCGGTTGCTTAGCATGACGCAATTGATGGCACATCTCAGATATTTAAGGGTTCTTATGAAGTTAGGATGGCTCTTTACCAATTTTCTATTGCGAAACAATTCAACTTCGACTACATTAAGAACAACGGCTTGAGAGAAACAGTGGCTTGTTTCCAATGGGATAAAAGATGTCTATGGAGATTGCATGCATTGCCTTCTACAATTGAGTATTTCAGGGCTAGTTATGCGAATACAATATATCCAATACCTATATTTGACAAGCTGACAATGACGGAAGAGAGCATTGAGATCAGCTTTCTCTGACAAGAAAATGACCAGGTAGGATCACTACAAGGCGCATAAACAATATGGATATTCAAAAAAGAAAGATGAATTGCCGTAAGTGTGGTAACGAGCGTTACAATAGACAGACATGCATTTCTCCAATCGACTAAATTTAGAATGGCTCCATGTTGTTTGATTTTTATTTTTATGTTTATATATCCAATGGTAAGTTTCGTGGACCTTTTGTACTAAAACATTACGATATTTATATAATTTTGCTGTAAAAATTGCTCATGGTAAAGCATGCATCTGAATGAAATTTAGAAGCTTTTTCATAAAAAGCATTTGCGGTTGTCTGTAATATCTAAGCAGTTACCTATAACATCTACTAAGTTTTCTGTAACATCTAAAAAAGTTGCCTGTAATATCTAAGCAGTTGCCTGCAATATCTAAGTAGCTGCCTATGTGCATCCTCTCAACAAAAGTATCGGGCAAGTGTTAACACTAATAAAGTAAAATTTACTAAATTGCATGTAACATCTACTAAGTTTCCTTTAACATTTATAAAAGTTGCATGTAACATTTAAGAGGTTGCCTGTAACATCTATTAAGTTGCATGTAACATCTACCGATTTGATTGTAACATCTACTAAGTTTCATGTAACATCTAAGCAATTGCATGTAACATCTATAAAAGTTGCCTGTAACATCTAGACAATTGCCTGTAACATCTATTAAATGCATTAACAATTGTTACACATTCATAACACAATCCACACCATCGGCCAACATCGGTGAAATAAAAGTAAATGTATCAATAATTGTTTGACATTTATAACATAATCCACACCATCGGCCAACATCAGCGAAATAAAAATAAATACATCAATAATTGTTTTACATTCATAACATAATCCACACCATCAACCAATATTGGAGAAATGAAAGTATATCAATACATCTCCGAATAAACTCTCAAACTCACAAAAGTTTCAGCTGTTAACATAAAATTTGGTAGGTGAAATTTCAAGCCTTTTTTGCCACAATAGAATTTAGCCAGCTAACATCGGCCGCTATTGCTCCAAAACTTTTTCCTCTAACGCATCCGCTACGTCCCGGCCCTCAATCAAGGACTTCATGAACAAGTACACAAACACCCCATAATCCGTTCTGTTAAAAAACACGGTTAACAAACACATATAATTATAATTGTTAATATAATAGTGTCTATTCTCTATAACAGTTTGTATACAAAATAAAGTACTATTCTCTATAACAATTTGCATATACTTACAGTGAGAAGGATCTGACACTCAGGCAACTATATAGCATCCACCTTCGAAGACAGCTTCTTCAAGCCAGCATCCATTTGCCTTCGGTGTAGGCTATTTGGTATTTTGTTTTATATTTATATATTCACCGTCAAGTTTCGTGAATTTATTGTACTAAAACATTATGATATTTGTTATACTTTTGCTGTAAGAAATGCTCATGGTTTAATATGCATATAAATGAAATTTATAAGCAGTTTCATGAAAACCATTAGTATTTGCCTGTAACAACTAACCACTTGCTTGTAATATCTAGATAATTGCATATAACATCTACACAGTTGCCTGCAACATCTATACAGCTGTCTATAATATCTAAAATGCTGCTTGTAACATCTGAAAGAAATGGCTGTAACATTTGAACTGTTCCTTGTAACATCTAGACATTTGCATGTAACATGTAAAAAAGTCGTATGTAACATCTACACAGCTACCTGTGTAGATCCATTCAACAAAAGTAATCCACAACATCGGCCACATAAAATTATATACATTTAAACATCAAAACGGTAATTGTATTGGCCAATATTGGCGAAATAAAATTGTATACATCATCAAAAGTAGTCATTCATAATATAATCCAAAGTATCGGCCAATATTGACGAAAAAAATATATACATTCAAATAATAAAACAGTAATTGTATCGGCTAATTTCGGCGAAATAAAACTGTATGCATCATCAAAAGTAGTCATTCATAACACAATCCAAAGCATCGGCCAATATCAGGGAAATAAATGTACATACATTCAAATATCAAAGCAGTAATTGTATTGACCAACATCGACGAAATAAAATTGCATACATCATAAAAATAGTCATTAATAACACAATCCAAAGTATCGGCGAAATAAAAGTATATACATCAACAATTATTTTCCATTCATAACTGAAGTATCGGCCAACCTCGGCAAATAAACACACAAACTCACAAAATGTTTCAAACTAAATCAACCAATATCAAGACTCTTGTTGGCACAATAGAATTTGCCCAGCTAATATCGGCCGTCACTGCTCTGAAGCTTTTCCCTCCAGCGAATGCGCTACGTCTCGGCCCTCAATCAAGACCTTCATAAATTTAAACTTAAAACAACCAAAATTAAGACTTTTGTTGAGCCTTCGGCGGTGATAGTAGAATTTGCCCTGTTAATATCGTCCTCCTTTGCTACGAAACTTTTTTCTCGTTCGCATCCGCTATGAGTCTCTCCTCTCAATCAAGGCCTTAATGAACAAGAACACATACACTCCACAATCTACACTGTTAAAATATATGGTTAACAAACGTGTTTAAATATAACTGTTAACATACAATAAAAAACCAGCACTAAAAATAAAAAATAATAACTTTTAATAAAAAAAACAATAACTTTTAATAAAAAAAACATTTCTTAGGAATTTTTCAATAATGCATTTAAATATCTATAAGTTGCCTATAATATCTCTTAAGTTGCGTGTAATATCTAGAAAGTTGTCTGTAATATCCAGTAGTTGCCTGTAATATCTAGAAAGTTGTCTGTAATATCTAGTAGTTGCTTGTAATATCTACAGATATTACAAATTTGCCTGTAATATCTATTAAGTTGCATGTAATATCTACATATTTATAGATTTGCCTGTAATATCTTTTAAGTTGAATGTATTATTACCCCCAAATATATATTTATTATAAATTTTAGATTGAAACATAACTGAGCTCAAACATCAACCCTGCTCATTTGTCAAAATCTTTAAAATTACTCCAATTCAACCATGATATCTAAATTGATTGCCAAATTTAGACTTTAAATGATGACTATACCGATGCTTGATACTAGTTTTGGCCACTTCCGTAATTTTAGGAAATAATATTATTTGGGTTAAGCTATTCTTATTTTAGGAAGAAAGACACTGCTTGAATTTGGAAAAGCTAAAGAGCAAGTTCCAATTTAAATCGCTCATTGGCCACCAAGGATGAACATTAGAAAAGCATTGAATCAAACACTCGGCACTCATTTTCAAGACCTCTCCTAACAACTCTCCTAACAACCCAAAATCAAACGTTTTAGAGCAAAACTACAAAACATAAGTAATGGAGGTTAATGGGTCAAGAGATTAAATGAGAATCTTGAGACTTTGGATTACTAACATGAAATATTTAATTTGTACGAAAAACCCAACGGTAATGTCCTTTGTTTCTAATGTCCTCGTTAGCTTAAATGTAGACAAATTCTTGGTTCATAACACAATGAAATTACTCAAAACCTTTGATTCAAAACAAATAGAGCCCAAAAACCAAAATAATTACAAGGGAATATCTGAGTTTTCTCCGATCAAGATACTCACAAAGCTCCATAGCAACTGCCACACTGCACCACCCAAAATCAGCTCAAAATCCAAAGCTGATGACCAAAATCATCAAATCAACCGACAAAACCCTAACCCTGATGATGCTCATAATTGAGAATTTCTCGGATCACGACACGTGGCGAATGACGCGTCACCCGCGACAGCTCGCTAGATTCCTTGGAGGGATATCGAGGCAAAACCAGTGTAAAGCACTGATGACCTTTCTCGGTTCGTCTCTGAGCTTACACTCCGCCTCTTATCCAAGAGCGACATAGCCGCCGAACTAGCGTCCATCCTCCTGTGCTCGTCTCCGAGCTATTGCTGAGCAGAGCTTCCTCGGCCTCCCGGCTCGTCTCCGAGCTTCACGCCGAGCTAAGCCTCCCTAGCTTTCCCGGACAAACGAGAACGCGAGACCCTAGCGCTTCCGCAACGGCTCCACGTATCTCTTCAAAGCGAGATATCCGTCGCCCCACGTCCTGCATCCCACGCTGGCGCATCCCCCCATTAATGAGTGTATCCCGCCTTTAATAGGGGATCCTGTCATTCACGTTGGCGTAACGTCAGAGGCGTAACCGAAGGCGAAGATCTCGCGCACGCTCATTTCATGCGACCACTATAAAAACCCCTCTCTCAGACGACTCAGGTAAAGCAATTTGAATCCAATAAGCCGCTACTCTGTCCATTTTCCTCGGCTAACTTGATCGTCGGAAGATCCTACGGGGTCCTACGGTGGTCACCCATCCCGGGACTTCTTTGCAGATAGCTCGGCTTTCACCTCAAAATCAACCCATTGAGATCTACACGCTCAAGGAGACAACCTTCAAGTCAAATCTCAGCCATTCAACCGCGCTCGGTATAGATCGACAAAGGACAGCATCTGAAGGAGATCCGACCTCCATCAGTTGGCGCCGTCTGTGGGAATCTCTTGTAAGTTTCTTCCTCCTATCAAAGTTGATCTTCTGTCTTCGACCTAATGGCGAGCGAGAACCGCGGAGATTCCAGTACGAGTCGTCGCCTCCCCCACAATAGAGGCGGGAGTGGCTCGTCTCCTCCTCCCAATGCCATTATCGCCTTATTCGTCCGGATCGACAGACTCATGTCAATGATGGACGCGCTCATTCGCGTTCAAGCGGCGGGCCCAGCCCCCTAGATCGAAACTCCCACTCCCAGGGATCATGACGTCGGCAGAAGAGCGGAGAACATTACTCCCCTCAATGCTCCCGAACACAGGAGTGCCGACTCCGACAATCGCGGCTCCCACGCAGCGACCGATTCAATAACCCGCTGGGTACCGCACGACTCTACACCGAGGTCCAAGGAAAGAGACCATCGTCGTGACGCCCATCGCGTTCCCGCGCCACCCAAGGAGGTGTCGGTCAGCTCGCCTGCTTCCAGGCACGATCGACGCCCTCTCCCTCGCCGGGACCACGCAAACAACTCGCGTCAAGGCAGCTCCAAAAGGACATCGCCCGAGGATCTGAGAAATTTGATAGAGCGGAATCGAAGCCGCACTACAGCACAGACCAGGAGCAGAAATTTCCACCACTCTAACTGTGCCGAGTCTTCAGGACACCACTATCGCCTCGAGGCCCTCGAGAAGAAAATCGAAGGCATACACCGGGATGGCTAGGCTTCCGGCAGAGGGGCCCGATACTCCGCCGATTCGCAGACAAAACCCTTTACAGATGAACTGCTGGCCGAGCAAGTCTTGTCCAGGAACAAATCGCCCAAGGTGGCCCTCTTCGATGGGAAATCCGACCCAAAGGACCATCTAGATGCATTTACAACGGGTATGAGCTTCCAGGATAACTCCGACGCTGCCCAATACCGAGCATTTCCCGCCACCCTCATCCGGGCTGGACGGGACTGGTTCCGAAGACTCACGCCACGCTTCATCTCTACCTTTGATGAGCCGGCCACCCAGTTCCTCGAGCATTTCGTCGGAAACAGACGACACAAGAGGACTGTCGATTACCTCTTCACCATAAAGAGCGGAGACAAGGAATCCTTTAAGGATACGTCACTCGCTTCTACAACGCTCTTCTAGAGGTTCCCGAGCATTGGGATGAAACTGTCATCACCGCACTAAGGTCGGGTCTCAGGCACAAAGAGTGGCTCCGCTCTTTTTCATTAGCGCAACCTAAGACCATGGCCGAGATAAAAGCTTGGACCGAATGAGAGATCTAACTCAAGTCAAGATGAATGCCAACCTGCCCCGGCGAGACCAAGCCGACCAAAAGAAGAGGGGCAGAGAAGAGAAGAAGAGGGTCAACCGACCAAAGCCATACACACCGAAGTTCCAGGAATACACTCTTCTTAATATCTCCCAGACCGAGCTGTTAGAGGAGGCGAAGGGCGAGAGATTATTCAAGCTCCCGCCAGTCACCCATAGAGCAGCTAAGCGTATCGATCACCCAACCGAAAACTGCAAACAGCTCCGTGACTATATCGAGAAATTAATCCGCTCTGGCCACCTGGTGAAGTACTTACGAGACAAACGTCAAACAGATCGCCCGTAAGCCGATCAAATTAATGACACAGAGCTGACGATCGGACAGATCATGGTCATCGCCGACTGACCCAAGTCCAAACACAAAGAAACCTATCGAAACCTATTGTTCAACTACAGGAGAATTTATATTGAATCACATAACCTGTACTTATTTGATAATAAAAATTCTTGCTGCCCTGCAAACTGAACTAGTTCCTTTTATTTTCCATGCTGAAACTCCATGCAGGGCTAACGAATTTCTTCCTGCTCATCCGCAGCGGGTAGCTTCCTGCCCATCAAAGCTGTGGATCTGAAGCCCTTACCTCGAGGACACCGAGCAGCCTCCTTGCTCGGTCTATCCCTGGCTGGTAGATTCCTACCCATCTACACTACGGATCGAATCCCTCATCTCGAGGCCACCGAGCAGCTTCACTGCCCGTTCCATCCCTGGCGGGTAGATTCCTACCCATCTACGCCAAGAATCGAAGCCCTCATCTCGAGGCCACTGAGCAGCTTCCCTGTCTGGTCCATCCCTGGCGGGTAGATTCCTACCCATCTACGCCAAGGGTCGAAGCCCTCATCTCGAGGCCACCAAGCAGCTTCCCTGCCCGGTCCATCCCTAGCGGGTAATTTCCTACCCATCTACGCCAAGGATCGAAGCCCTCATCTCGAGGCTACTGAGCAGCTTCCCTGCCCGGTCCATCCCTAGCGGGTAATTTCCTACCCATCAACGCTAAGGATCAAAGCCCTCATCTCGAGGCCACCGAGCAGCTTTCCTGCCCAGTCCATCCTTAACGAGTGGATTCCTACCCATCAACGCTAATGTAACGTTTTAGAAATCGTTTCGTGAGTTTTTCCGTTTTAGGATAAAATAGTCGGTATTTTCCGTTTTAACCCGATTGTGATCAAACTTCTGTATAGACTTGACGGCATCTAGTTTAACTAGAATAGTGCTAGTGCGCGGGCCTTGGGGGTCAATTGGAAGTTTTGGCTCACATAGAATTTTTTTCCTAATTAAATATTATTTTAATGCTTTATTTATGCACTTAATTAGTGGTAATTACATTTTTGGTTTGGATTAATTACTTCTAATGTGAATCTATGCTAATTTAATCACTAGATTTTTAGTTAATCCATCCATAGAAATATCTAGATATTTTGTGATAAAGGAAATTATTTTTTAAAAGAAAAGAAAAGAAAAGGTGGCATTTTGCATTAATGAGCATTTATTACATTTTTTGTTAGAAATTTCCACACACTTCACAAAACACCCCCCATTTCTCCTCATGGCCGGCCACTTCTCCCTTGGCTACCCCATCTTCTTCTTCATCTCATTTGCACTTCTTCTTGCTAAAATAAATCATCAAAAATCCTGAATAAATCACACAAACTCATAAATAAATCAAAACCCATCATTCTTTTTCGCAAATCTTACTTTGATATTCAAGAAAACATCATTTTTGGAGGCTAAAATGATGGATCTAGTTCCTATTTTGTGTCCTTGAGGAGATATAATTTCTAAAACAAATCTTTAATTGTTATGTTTAAATCATTAAATTAGTTATTTAATTTTTTAATATAGCTTAATTGGCATGATTTGTGGTTTCATGATAATTTTAATGAAGTTCAAGTTAGGGTTTAACTTGATGAAAGGGTTAATGGTTAATTGATGATTTGGAAAACTAAACCTAGTTGCTGTTTTTTTAAATGATATTTTCCTAATTGTATAATTAGCTTAATTACAAACTAGAATTTTACTAAATCCTAATTAAGTGAGATTAAAATGCTAGTAATGGTTTGGATGGTTTAATCATGCCATATGGTGATGTTTGTGATTGCTAGTTTTGATAAAACTTGTAGTTTTGAGCTAAAATGATATATGTTGCTTACTAGATTTTCGGACAATTTAGCCGTGGGTTTTTTTTGACATTGCGACGTTATTTATATTAATTCCACGCTATATCTTGTGTTGTGAATGCGCGATCGGTACGATCAGGGTCTAGGCTTGGTAGTTGTGTCGCTTTGCATTCCTAGCTAGGGTCGTGCCGATGTCGTTCGTGTCTTTATGTAGCTTTTACTCTTGAGTTGGTTTCGTAGTGTCGCTACACGCGTTAGCCACTGGAAGAACACTTGAGAGTATGTTTGGAGTTGGTGCGTCGGTCAAACGTAGTTGGTACGTGTTATTGGTCGATTGCTGATATATACTTGTTATATTGTTATATGCTTTCAGGATCGCAGGCGGGGACTTCGGGCGCTGCGAAGAAGGAAAAGCGAGTGGTTGGCTTTACTTAGCCAGAATTGTTTTGAGTAGATTTAATATCTACAGGGGAATCACCCGCATGTTGTTATGCGTCTGGGCTAGATTAAATGATATGACTATTAGTTAGATGTATACGGATATTGATTGTGCATGTGTACCTTTGTTGCATATCTCATTTCCTATTGTGCATGGACTTAGTATTAATGAGACACAACACCATTATTGACGGTTCATGTTTCACGAGCACTAATTGTATGCTACACACACCGTCGATAATTGCCATGACACGCACAACACCTATACATATGTGATACTGTATTTCTTAAGGACATTGAGACATGGTCCTTATTTTTCTTGTAGATATGACATATAGCATACCTGTATACCTACATACTTACACATATGCCTTGACATGCTTACATACTAGTTACCCATATACATATATGGTATTATACCATTAGTGATAGGTATATACACATATGAGGCATAGTTGCATGTACATCTTGCATACATATTTATACATATACCTGGGGGGTATTACATCATTATTGATAGGTAGATACACATATCTTGCTATGCCAACATGGTTACGCATACCTGGCTATAGCTACATGTTCACCTTTATTTGATGTTGTATGGACTTGGAGAAATTAGGAACCGCATGATATATATATTAACTTGTTACAGTTAAATAGTGGTTTTTCCTTTATATGCTCATATTACTGTTTCATGTTGTATATATTACATTCATGGATTTTATATGATGTTCTCTGATATTTTTACTCCTAAATATATATAACAGTGGAATGGGACGCTGTTATATATATATATATATATATATATATATATATATATATATATATATATATATTAGTGGAATGGGACGCTAATATATATGTATTGATTCATTCAGTTATACTTATTCATTACTTGATGTTTTCTGGATTTGAGGACCGTGGGTGTTTCATGAAATTATGTATTATTTGAAAAACCCGGTTTCTCTTGATATGATATTTCAGCTTCCACCATGAGATTTCTCGGTTCTGAGCTTATATATACTCCATGCGAGAAGGTGTCGTGGGCCGTGTGCGGGTACATGGTGGAACCCGGTTGGTTCCCGGGGCAAGAAGATTGACGGTACATGCCGATGAGCCTGGCTGGGAGCGTGTGCTAACCGGTGATAGTATTTGAACTCGACGGATATATGGAGGATACCGATCGAGGTTATGTACGCACATGCCCTTGTCGATTGCGGGTGGTGGACACTCAGGTTCCATAGGATGTACGTACATGACATAGGAGGGCCACTCCCAAGTGACGGTGCCTCAGAGATGAGTATTTTTGTGTCGATACTAGACACTTGTTTTCATGATGTTTTTGGGTGTAGATATGGGACACTCAGGTTTCATGAGACTTAATCGATATTGGATACTGGTTATATGAGATTTACTTGATATTGGATACTGGTTATATGAGATTTACTTGATATTGGACACTCAGGATATATGAGACTTACAGGATATGAGAGCCAATTTGGGGGCTGATTTGAGGAAATTTGGGATTTAGATTGTCTAGATGGACTTTGGTCCTGCCACGAGGTCAGGATTCCGTGAGGATGACCCATACTCCTCATTTATTTGATATGCATTGATTCATGTATTAGTAGTACCTGATAGAGTACTTATCATGACTGTTGCATATACATATTGCCATTTATTACTTCATGTATTAGTTATACCAGATAGAGTACCTTTCATGACTGCTGCACATATGGCCATTTATTGCTATCAGCTTGCATGTATTAGATTCGCGCTGTACGTGCATACTTGCGATTACCTACATATGTTATTACTATTCACGAGTTGGCAACTCACCCCCGTTGTTCCACAGGGTTTGCAGGTTGTTCTTCAAAGTAGTCGAGGCAGGGCTTCTTCCTATCGTTTCATCTTTTGCAGCGGATACCGCTTCGGCTGGCTGCGTGCAGTTTTGCTATAGGTGGGTTTTGCGGTTATCCGATGATACTCTTTGTATATCTTTGTACCTTGTACTCTCCATCTACCATTTTCATGTATTGACTTAGAGACTTGATGTGAGGACGATATTGTATATTTTTGGTGACTTGGATGTCTTTTATGCAGTTTATTTTTATCGTCTTTTATTTCTTCGCTACGGCGTCGTATATCTGTTGTGGTGGTTGTTTCCACCTTTGGGCGTGGATTTGCTCCCGTTGGGGATGCTTTACTTATATTTATGTTGTACCCATTTTTGGGGTTAGTTTTTACAAAGGAGGTGCTGCCGAAATTTTAAAGGAAATAAAGTGGGACTTTAAAGAATTTGGTTTGAGATTTCAAAAGTTTTAACAATGTTCTTATCACTTACTACTTTTGATGGTTTAGATTGCTGGGGTTTCGGCTTACTTAAATTGCGTTACGTCTGTAGACGTTGTGTGGTTTAAGGTCCGTCACGTGCCAATTTTCAGGTCACGACAGCTAAGGATCAAAAGCCCTCATCATGAGGCCACAGCGTAGTTTCCTTACCCGGTCCATCCCTGGCGGGTAGATTCCTACCCATCTACACTAAGGATCGAAGCCCTCACCTCGAGGCCACCGAGTAGCCTCCTTTCCCGGTCCATCCCTGGTGGGTAGATTCCTACCCATCTACGCCAAAGATCGAAGCCCTCACCTCGAGGCCACCGAGCAGCTTCCTTGCCCGGTCCATCCTGGCGGGTAAATTCTTACCCATCTACGCCAAGGATCGAAGACCTCATCTCAAGACCACCGAGCAGCTTTCCTGCCCGGTCAATCCCTGGCGGGTAGATTCCTACCCATCTACGCCAAGGATCGAAGCCCTCGTCTCGAGGCCACCGAGCAACTTCCCTGCCCGATCAATCCCTAGCGGGTAGATTCCTATCTATATACGCTGAGGATCGAAGCCTTCATCTCGAGGCCACCAAGCAGCTTCCCTGCCCGGTCCACCCCTAGCGGGTAGTTTTCTACCCATCAACACTAAGGATCGAAGCCCTCATCTTGAAGCCACCGAGCAGCTTCCCTGCCCGGTCTATCCCTAGCGAGTAGTTTCCTACCCATCAACACTAAGGATCGAAGCTCTCATCTCAAGGCCACCGAGCAGCTTCCCTGCCCAGTCCATCCCTAGCGGGTAGATTCCTACCTATCAACGCTAAGGATCAAAAGCCCTCATCATAAGGCCACCGAGCAGCTTCCCTGCCCGGTCCATCCCTAGTGGGTAGATTCCTACCATTCAACGCTAAGGATCAAAAGCCCTCATCACGAGGCCACCGCGCAGCTTCTCTGCCCGATCCATCCCTGGTGGGTAGATTCCTACCCATCTACGCTAAGGATTAAAGCCCTCACTTCGAGGCCACTGTGCAGCTTCCCTGCCCGGTCCATCCCTAAAGGGTAGATTCCTACCCATCAACACTCAGGATCTAAGCCCTCATCACAAGGCCACCGTGCAGCTTCCCTGCCCGGTCCATCCCTAGCGGGTAGATTCCTACCCATCTACGCTAAGGATCTAAAGTGCTCATCTCGAGGCCACCAAGCAGCTTCCATGCCCGGTCCATCCCGAGCGGGTTGCTTCCTACCCATCAACGCTCATGATCTAAAGCCCTCCTAAAGAGGCCACAGTACAGATTCCTACTCGGTTAATCTCCGAGGGGTAGATCCCTACTCTACGAAGACACGGGTCTAGGAACCGCATCAAGAAGGAATCAGACAATGCCGACCTATTCTAACTTGGCTGTTGTTGAACTCATGCTAAGAGACGTGGTCGTCAACCCGACTCTGAGGAATAGACTGGTACCGACCTTCTAACACTTCGATATCTGTCGATTCCTCCTAAATGAACGATCTCCACCTCGACTCCAGGGAGTGGAAGGGCACCGACCTTCCTACACCTGGCGGTCAATCGACTTACACTCGACGCGCGAATCATCATCTAAAAGGCTGGTCATCGACCTACGGCCTAACACTTGATTCAACAAAAAGACTGGCAAGCTGAAGTACTCATGCAGAAAACACATAGTCATGCAGAAGAAAATAAGCTCAGTTTTATTCATATTCCAGAAATTTTTACAAGGTATTCTGGGCTCCTCAGTTTTACAAAAAGTGCTCGGAGGCTTACAAAATTCAGAAAAAAGAAAAACAAAAAAGGCTCAGGCTGCAGGCTCTGCCGGGTATCGCCTTGCTCGGCACCGCCCTCAGGGGCCGGGGCTACTACTTCCGCAACCTCTTCTCCCCCGATAGCCACCCCAGCACCATCCACTTGTGGCGTATCCACCGAGAGCGGGACTCTGGCGCGGGGCTCACCGTCAACAAACTCCGGCATCAACGCCTTTATGGCATCAAGAGTCTAGACGGCATCAAGCGCCTCATGCTAAATGATGGCCGAGGTTTCGGCTATATCGGCGTAGAACTGGTTTGATGCCTTATACTTATCTACCGACTTCGAGGCTCGGAGCTCGGCAATCTTCGCCGCCTCAAGCGCCGCCTCGGCCTCCCTCTTGCTTGCATCCCTTAACTTTTTCATTGTTGCATAGCGCTTTCCCAACTCCTCCAACTTAGCCTAAACGGCTTGGTGGGACGCACTCAGGAGTCGTTGGGACTCCTGGCACTTGGAGACCGTTAACGCCTCGGCAGCCAACCGGGTTTCGAGGGCGGTTGTCTTCTCATTCTCCTACTGCAGCTCAAGGCGCAGATCCTCCTCCCGTGAAAACGATTCCCCTGCCTTCCTCAAGGCTAGGGAAATCTCCTCGGATTCCATATTTACGATGAGGGCGCAGTGTTGGAGAACCTGAGGAAAGCAGCAGAAACTGTTAGAAACATTCAAATTAAGAAAGTTCACATAAAGGAATCCTTAAAGGAAACGGATACCGACCTGAACCGTCTCCTAAGCGATGGCAGCCACTTGGGCCTTTAGGGTCCCCCGGGGAATTTTTTCCCCGGCCGATTTCTCCATGTCGGAGAGCAAGCTATCAGCAACGGAGAGCCCCAAGGGGACCATAAAGCAAACGTCCCCCTCCTGCACGGGAATCCCCTCAGGAATCTAAGTGGACGAAAGGCGGGAGATCTTCTTTTTCCTCTTGAAGGGAACCTCAACACCCTCCTCCTCCTCCCTCGCCAGGGGCATCGGGTCTTGCGCATGCTTCTGGCTTCTCCCGCGGCGGTCATCGGGGGCTCGGCGTGTGGCGGAAGGCCTCGTCGGTGAAGATGGTCTCAGGGCCGAGCTTGGGCCGGCTCGGGACAAGCTCATGCCCCCTGCCTTCTGTTCAGTCGAAAATATTGCAATCTTTAACATAACAATTTCCTCACTTTTCTATTCATCTAAGCATGTTTGCTGTAAATATAACACGTATTACAAGTTCATCTGGAAAATATAAATTACCACGTGTTATATATTATAATCAACATTCTGGAAGGAAATTGTGTGTTTATTACTTCACGCATGATATTGTATATCTCAACAATCATCAGTGAGATTTTTGTGCAGAAAATTATTTCAGGACAGATATCGGAATCACAAATTCGTCGACAAAATGCAGCAAGTCAAAGAGTAAAAATCTGACAGAGATTCAGAAGAGATAAAAAGATTCCAGATATCAAATATAAACCCTAAAACCAACATAAGAAGACCACAGAGAAATGAAGCAGTGTTCTCACCAAACGGCCGTGGAACCGTGGACAAGTCAGGCCGATCCGCTGCGGATCCGCGGCCGAGTTAGGCATCGGCAGTCAAAAGTTCTCCCGAAGCTTCATCTCAACTCCTTAGCTTGTTGAAGACGCTCCATTGTAACAAACTTATTCTGGAAACTTCCCTCCAACTACCTAGCTTCTTTGGGAAGATTGACCAAGCTTCTAGTGGAAGATTGGTGAAGAGCTATATAAAGGGACTGTTCCCGTCTGAAAGACGCGGCGGACGTCTTGCCTGAAATTCAGGGCAGATGCTAATTGGTGCAATCCGTCCACCTCTCCGAAGATGCCAAGTTGATTTATGGCACCATGTATCGAAGGTTTAAATGGATGCGACCGATATAGCAGACTTCGTCAGATTCGCCCTCGTTTGAGGGGTTTTTGATTGTGGGACGCTCTTCCCTGCAGGCGCAAGCCTCTGCAGTTAATTACGCAACCGCATCGCGGTAACAACTTTCTCCTTCTCCATATGGTCACTTCGTGTCGTGGGTATTTGTTTTGTATTTGGTTGCCCGTGGATTGTATACAGAGACTGAGTTATGTTGTCGCCCGTAGGGTGTGGACTAGTCCAAATCCGTATCTTTCTTAGATTTGGGTTTGGGGGTTGGGTTTAAGGATACGTTAGCCTCATTTGAGACTAAGATCAACTTAAACGTTTGTTAAGGATACGTTAGTCTAATTTTAGACTAAGATCAACTTAACGGGACCGTTTAGATCCGACAAGAGAGCAATTGGGCTCTTTTGTTTAGTTTAGTGACATTGCGGTCGATAATTAGTTTAAGGACATTACGCTCCATTGTTAGTTTAAAGACATCGCGGTCGAGCTTAAGGACATCATAGTCCGTGGGTTTAAGGACCCCACAGTCCAATGTTAGTTTTAAGACATCGCGGTCGAGGTTAAGGACATCATAGTCCGTGAGTTTAAGGACCTCACAGTCCGATGTTAGTTTTACGACATCGCGGTCGAGGTTAAGGACATCATAGTCCATGAGTTTAAGGACCCCATAGTCCGATGTTAGTTTAAAGACATCGCGGTCGAGGTTAAGGACATGATAGTCCATGAGTTTAAGGACCCCACAGTCCGATATTAGTTTAAAGACATCGCGGTCGAGGTTAAGGACATGATAGTCCATGAGTTTAAGGACCCTACAGTCCGATGTTAGTTTAAAGACATTGCGATTGAGGTTAAGGACATCATAGTCCATGAGTTTAAAGACCCCACAGTCCGATGTTAGTTTTAAGATATCGCGGTCGAGGTTAAGGACATCATAGTCCATGAGTTTAAGGACCCCACGGTCCGATGTTAGTTTAAAGACATCGCGGTCGAGGTTATGGACATCATAGTCCATGAGTTTAAGGACCCACAGTCCGATGTTAGTTTAAAGACATCGCGGTCGAGGTTAAGGACATCATAGTCCATGAGTTTAAGGACCCCACAATCCGTGAAATGTGTGGTTGTCAGGACCCGTCACCTTTTTGAAGACGTTGAGGAATTATAACGACAAATATCAAAGGAATGAAGAGATGTACCCTTGAACCAAGATGAGTTGGTTGAAAGAGCAGATGTGCTCAATTCAAGATAAGTTGAGGACTTATGGCCAAAATTGGGCTAAGTCCAATTAAAAATGTTTAACATTTTATTTTTGTTCTAGTTATTAAGCCTTTATTTGGGCTCGGCCCTTTTAATAATGCCAAGCATTGAATTTTGATATCTTTTGTCTTCATCAGAACAGATTGTGTTCTGATAATGCGCCACGTGGCGTGCCAGGCGCTTTGCACCAATTAAAGAGCGCGTTGCACTTCTGTCAGGTAGCGCACACGAAGATGATAAGTGTCGCGCTTAGCGCTAAGCGCTAGTTCATTAGTGCATTGCGCTTTTAATTTATGAGAGCATTACGCTAGTTTGTTGGCGCGCCAGTGAGTGACACGTGGCGCACTTGGCGCTGAGCGCTAGCCCACGAGCGCAGTGCGATGTTTCAGAAGCGCAAAGCACAGATTGTGTCTTTAGTTTACACGTGGCATGTTTTGGCGCTGAGCGCCGGTCCAAGAAGCGCAAAAGCGCAACTCATGAGTGCAAGGCACTTTCTGATAGCGCAAGGCGCATTTGATCAAATTTATGATCAGAGAACAAGTCTATGTTCTTTTTTAAAGGAGGCTTTGCCTCAAGATTTAAGAACAAAAGTTCTTATTTATAAAAGGGCTCT
This sequence comes from Agapanthus africanus, assembly GCA_030015575.1. Taxonomy (NCBI): domain Eukaryota; kingdom Viridiplantae; phylum Streptophyta; class Magnoliopsida; order Asparagales; family Amaryllidaceae; genus Agapanthus; species Agapanthus africanus. Next base: position 266,124,725 of record CM057341.1, read on the forward strand.
GCCTTTGTAGATCAAGGATCTGTGAATGAAGTAAATACTTCTTTTATTTTTATAATTAGATCTTTTGATCTTTTTATGAGAGACCTTGGTCTGTTGTAGATCTATGATCTTTTAAGAAGATAGTTCTTCTTTTATGAGATGATTTCATCTCTGTGTTCAAGAATCATTTTCTTTACCTTGAAGAAAATGATCTTCTTTCGCTAAAGGCTTGCCTTTCTTTCTCTTTGAGTTTTTTCTCAAAATTTGCAGGGGGTTTCTCTATCTCAGACTTGAAGTCTTGGGGCCTTTATATAGGGCAAATTGATTTGTTAAATCAGTTAAAGAGATCTTTCTCTGATTGATTTGGGGATGTTTCCCCACCGTTGGATCTTTGATCCAAGGGCTTCTGTTTTACAGAAGACAATTTTCTTGTTTTTAACAAGATTGGAAAAATCTTTCCATAACAGAATTTATTGTCTTTGGTAATTTTTATTTACCATTGGATCATTGATCTAACGGTGCTCTGATTTACAGAGTAAAATCTTGTCATTTGGAAAGATTTTGAGGAATCTTTTCTTAACAGAATTTAATTCTGATTAATTAATAATTTATCATTATTATTAGATCTTTGATCTGACGGTTGTGGAGATTTTAAGTTTCAGCGCTGGCGCACCCGTGCTTTGCACGTGGTACGCTGCTTAAAGGGCAGCGCACATTACGCTAGCGCACCCGTGCTTGACACGTGGCGCTGCTTAGAGCGCAGCGCACCCAGCGCTAGCGTACACGTGCTTTGCACGTGGTGCGCTACGACAGAGTCTTTGACTCTCAGCGCCGAGACATTTACATTCTTTGCATGTGGAGTTTTTCCCTTTATTTTTTTATTTTTTTTATTTTTTAATTATTTTTTATTTATTTATTTATTATTATTATTTTTTTTTTATAAAGGAGCAGGTTGTGAGCCAAAATTTTGGCGGGAAGAAATGCCCCCCGCTACTTTGCCCACGTAAGTACGTACGTGGGTGAAGTAGTGCAGAGTTATGCATGACCACAGAATTGAGGGCTCAGGAGATAAATTTAGGGTCCTTGTAGCCTAAGACTTTCTTCGTCTTCATGAGCCGTAAGGGTCTCAAGAAGGTTTTTCTCCCTACGAGTCGAGAGGATCTCGTAGGTGTCTTTTCTCCTTAGGAGTCGTGAGGACTCCTAATTGCGTTTTCTCCTGAGAATCGTAAGGATCTCACAAGAGAATTTTCTTTATGCGTAGGGACACTAATTTCCCCGCAAGTCGAGACAAATCGAGAGATTCTCGCAAAGACACTGATTTCCTTGCGGGTCGAAACGAATCGAGATGTTCTCGTCAAGGACGCTGATTTCCCTGAATCGAGATAAGAAGCGATGGCTTAGGAAACAGGTTCATATCTGCTGCCTAAGACTTTTCAACTTTATGAGCCGTGAGGGTCTTATAAAGATTTTTTTATCCCTACGAGTCGAGAGGATCTCGTAGGTGTATTTTCTCCTTAGGAATCGTGTGGATTCCTAAGTGTGTTTTGTCTTGAGAGTCGTAAGGATCTCACAAGAGAATTTTCTTCCTTACAAGTCGAGAGGACTCGTAAGTGATTGATGAGTTAACCTACTCCCGAGTCAAAGCATTGCCTCAACAGGGAGGTCGAGGGTTGACTTTGGTTTATCTGTGCACCGCTGAGTCATGGAACTGGGAACTTTGCCGCGGTTCCGCTTTACTGACATTGTATATTCCTGCAGAGATACTGATTTCTCTGCGGGTCGGCGCGAATCGAGATGTTCTCGTCAAGGACGCTGATTTCCTTGAATCGAGGTATTTGCCAAGGACACTGATTTCCCTGGAGTCAAAACGAATCGAGGTATTCCTGCAAAGACACTGATTTCTCTGCGGATCGACGCGAATCAAGGTGCTCTCATCAAGGACGCTGATTTCCCTAAATCGAGGAGGTTGCCAAGGACACTGATTTTCCTGGGGTTGAGACGAATCGAGGTATTCCTGCAAAGACGCTGATTTCTCTACGGGTCAACGCGAATCGAGATGCTCTTGTCAAAGGCGCTGATTTCCCTGAATCGAAGAAGTTGCCAAGGACACTGATTTCCCTGGAGTCGAAACGAATCGAGGTATTCCTGCAAAGACACTGATTTCTCTACGGGTCGACACGAATCGAGATGCTCTCGTCAAGGACGCTGATTTCCCTGAATCGAAGAGGTTGCCAAGGACACTGATTTCCCTGGAGTCGAAACGAATCGAGGTATTCCTGCAAAGACACTGATTTCTTTGCGGGTCGACGCGAATCGAGATGCTCTCGTCAAGGACGCTGATTTCCCTAAATCGAGGAGGTTTCCAAGGACACTGATTTTCCTGGAGTCGAAACGAATTGAGGTATTCCTGCAAAGACGCTGATTTCTCTGTAGGTCGACGCGAATCGAGGTTCTCGCCAAGGACGTTGATTTCCCTGAATCGAGGTTTGGCCAAGGACACTGATTTCCCTGGAGTCGAAACGAATCGAGGTATTCCTGCAAAGACACTGATTTCTCTGCGGATCGATGCGAATCAAGGTGCTCTCGTCAAGGACGCTGATTTCCCTGAATCGAAGAGGTTGCCAAGAACACTGATTTCCCTGGGGTTGAGACGAATCGAGGTATTCCTGCAAAGACGTTGATTTCTCTGCGGGTCGACGCGAATCGAGATGCTCTCATCAAGGATGCTGATTTCCCTGAATCGAGGAAGTTGCCAAGGACACTGATTTCCCTGGAGTCGAAACGAATCGAGGTATTCCTGCAAAGACACTGATTTCTCTGCGGGTCGACGCGAATCGAGATGCTCTCATCAAGGATGCTGATTTCCCTGTATCGAGGAGGTTGCCAAGGACACTGATTTCCCTGGAGTCGAAACGAATCGAGGTATTCCTGCAAAGACACCGATTTCTCTGCGGGTCGACGTGAATCGAGATGCTCTCGTCAAGGATGCTGATTTCCCTAAATCGAGGAGGTTGCCAAGGACACCGATTTCTCTGGAGTCGAAACGAATCGAGGTATTCCTGCAAAGACACTGATTTCTCAGCGGGTCGACGCGAATCGAGGTGCTCTCGTCAAGGACGTTGATTTCCCTGAATCGAGGTGTTTGCCAAGGACATTGATTTCCCTGGGGTTGAGACGAATCGAGGTATTCCTGCAAAGACACTGATTTCTCAGCGGGTCGACGCGAATCGAGGTGCTCTCGTCAAGGACGCTGATTTCCCTGAATCGAGGAGGTTGCCAAGGACACTGATTTCCCTGGGGTCGAAAAGAATCGAGGTATTCCTGCAAAGACACTGATTTATCTGCGGGTCGACGCGAATCGAGGTGCTCTCGTCAAGGACGCTGATTTCCCTGAATCGAGGTATTTGGCAAGGACACTGATTTCCCTGGAGTCGAAATGAATCGAGGTATTCCTGCAAAGACGCTGATTTCTCTGTGGGTCGACGCGAATCGAGATTCTCGCCAAGGACGCTGATTTCCCTGAATCGAGGTTTGGCCAAGGACACTGATTTCCTTAGAGGTCGGTTGACTTGTTTCCGAGACAGAGCGTTGATCCGGCGGGGAAGTCATTGGTTGACTCTAGGTTGTCTGTGGACCGTAGAGTCTTGGAACTAGGACTTTGCCATGGTTCCGATTGATGGTGTAACATCTGTGTTCTGTATGGCTCTGTTTCGTTGCGACTCTGAGGTCAGTTGTTAACGTCACGTCTGCATCTGGTTGGAGTGGGAGAAACACCGTTGGTGATCTCTAGGCTGTCTGTGAACCGTCGAGATTTGGAACTAGGAGACTTTGCCATGGTTCCGTTGTTTTGACCCTAGGGTCGTTTGTTGACGTCGCATCTGCATCCTGCTGGAGTAAGGAGAAACGCCGTTGGTGATCTCTAGGCTGTCTGTGAACCATTGAGATTTGGAACTAGTGGACTTTGCCATAGTTCCGGGTAGTCTCTAGGCTGTTTGTGAACCGTCGAGATTTGGAACTAGGGACTTTGCCATGGCTCCGATTGGTAATGTCGCGTCCGAATCCTGCTGGAATGAGGAGGAACGCTGTCGTGGGTCTCTAGGTTGTAGATGTGGCCATCGAGACTTGGAACTAGGGACTCTGCCGTGGCTCCGAGATTGATTCTCGCGTCTGAATCCTGATGGAATGAGGATGAACGCCATTGTTGTTCTCTAGGCTGTAGACACGGCCATCAAGATTTGGAACTAGGGACTTTTCCGTGGCTTCGAGATTGATTTTCGCGTATAAATCCTGCTGGAATGAGGAGGAACGCCATTGTTGTTCTCTAGGCTGTAGACATGGCCGTCGAGATTTGGAACCAGGGACTTTGCTGTGGCTCCGAGATTGATTGTCGCGTCTAAATCCTGCTGGAATGAGGAGGAACGTTGTCGTGGGTCTCCAGGCTGTAGATGTGGCCGTCGAGACTCGGCTCTCTATCTGATGGACCCTGGTGGGATGATATGGTTCCCTTTTTGTTTGTGCTCCTGGATTGTATACAGAGATCGATGTGATCTCACCTGTAGGGCAAAAGTTTCATTTCATATGTATATTTTTTGTTTTCTTTCCGCGATGCTCTATCATTTCCGCTTTTTGTATCGCGCAAGTCGCGATTGCCCAATCATTTCGGCTATTTTTCGCGGTGCCCAATCATTTCGGCTATTTGTTTTATTTACTCGCTGCTTTTTATTGCGAGTTGCCCAATCATTTCGGCTGTTTTTGTATGTATACATTTTTACTTGCTGATTTCGTTGCAAGTTGCCCCATCATTTCGGCTATTTCATATGCATTTTTGGCTTGCTGATTTTTTTATCGCGAGTGTGGAACTTGGAATCTGATGCCAATCTTAGTATCAGCATCGCTGCGACTGGAATATTGCCATGAGCGAATCATCACTTGCCATGAAAGGACTTGGAATTTGATACCGATTTAGGCATCAGCATCGCTACAACTGGGATATTGCCAGGAGCAAATCATCATTTGCCTCTGTCGATGTCGAACAAAGGTGGCTTAGCAAACAGGGTTAAGATCCCATCGACTAAGGGTTTTGACTTCATGAGCCGTAAGGGTCTCATAAAGGTGTTTCTCCCTACGAGTCGTGAGGATCTCGTAGGTGCTTTTTCTCCTTAGGAATCGTGAGGATTCCTAAGTGTGTGTTCTCTTATAAGTCGTAAGGATCTTACAAGAGTGTTTTCTCCTTGCAAGTCGAGAGGACCTACAAGTGTTTGTTCACCGTGTGAGCATATCCCTAGTCACTGGTAGGACTCTGTTAGGGAAATGTTCATTCGTGCCCATGGATTGTATACAGGGGTCAATATTGAACCGCTTATAGAGCAGCATTGGAGGTTGTGATGGCTTAAGAATAGGTTCAGATCCCTGTAGCTTAAGGCTTTTGAACGCTATGAGCCTTGAGGGTCTCAAAGGGGAATTCTCCTTACGAGTCGTGAGGATCTCGTAAGTGTAGTTTCTCCTTAAGAATCGTGAGGATTCCTAAGTGTATTTCTCCTTTGTGAGTCGTAAGGATCTCACGCAGGTGGTTTCTCCTTACAGGGTTGAGAGGACCTTGCAAGTGTCTTTTAACGAGATTGCGCCCTTTCGGGTTTTCACAAAACTCGCCGGTAGTCCTGCTGTTTTTACTCACGGCGCCCTTTCGGGTTTTCATCCGTGCCCATTTTGCTTGTTGACATACCGTTTTTTTGTTTTTTTTTGTTTTTTTTGTTTTTTTATTTTTTTTACGAGTCTGCGCCCTTTCGGATTTTCACAAATATCGCCGGTAGTCCTGCTGTTTTTACTCACGGCGCCCTTTCGGGTTTTCATCCGTGCTCATTTTTCTTGTGGACATACCATTTTTTTTACCACGTCTGCCTTGGGATGCTGCGGTCCGTAGTAGTTTATAGACGTCTCGGTCAGTTGCAAGTTTTAGGACATTGCAGTCCATCGTTAGTTTAGGGACGTTTCGGTCCGTTGCAAGTTTTAGGACAGTGTGGTCCATCGTTAGTTTAGGGACGTTTCGGTCCGTTGTAGCTTTGAGGCGAAGTTTCGCCGGATGCTTTATGAACAAGTAGGTTTCTCCATGATAGACCTTGTCACATAATCCAAGGGTTTTGGCACTGCTCCTGCCCCCAGCTCCTCTACGTTATCTCCTAACGCCGAGTGAGCTGCTTTATTACTTAACGACAAATGAGCGATCATGTGGCAACTTGCCATATAATCTTCGGATTCTTCTGACAAGTCGTTTCCCTCATCATTGTCGTTATCTTCATTCTCAAGAATGTGACTGAGGAACTCTTGAAGCGTGACTGGGGTTCACGCCCTCTGGTTGTATTTTTTCAGCACGTCAATATGCTTTTGTAGATCCGTGCGCTTGTCGTTAGACAGTGTGGGCTTTTTGGTCTTCTTCTTTTTCTTCGAAGACTGTGACGGCTGTTCTGGGTGCTTTGCCCATTGCTATTAATTCCCGATGTTGGGCGTGGTTTCAGCATCCCGTCGATGATCTCCGGCTCTTGCGGGCTTTTCCACCTGATCGCCGGACATGTTTGATGATCTTTCAGCATTTTTTTAGTTTTTTCCGAAAGAACAACTTCCCATAGAGCTTCCTTTATGAATGAGCACGATGCCCCCGGCATGTCCATCTTTTTCAGAGCATGTGGTTGTGGTGGATTTACCTTCCCGTTTTCGGACAGCGCGAACTTGCCCTGTTGATACTGGTCTTCAACCCAATTTTTGAAGACGTAGTAGTCTTCGATCGGATGGCCCAATACTTGGTGGTAGGGATGGTAATTAGGATCGTTGACGTCATTCAGTTGCGGTGGGTGTCTCGACTCCGGTAGAGTAATGAGCCCATTGCGCACTGCCAGTTCAAACAGTTTCCTTGTTTTATCCTGGGGAAATGAGTAAGGACGTCTCAACTTCTCATCGAGGGATTGCCGCTTGTTGCTTTGGTGAACGACCCGTCTCGGGCCACTCGGTTGTTGTTGAGCGTTGGCGACGAAGGTTGCTTTCCCTTTGCCCTTTTCATTCCAAGGCTCCGTCTTTGAAGAGGAAGGCCTATAGCCCATCTGGTCCATTTGAGCCAGCTTGTCAATCAAGGCCTGAAAGGTGGTCGGCTTGAAGAACATCATGAATTGGGATATGGTCGCTTGAGGGTTAAGAGTACCCACGAACATGCCTACCGCAGGCGATTCTTCGATGCGCTGCTCACACTTCGACCATAGATTCCGCCATCGTATTGCATATTGGACCCATGTTTCTCCAGGCTTCACTCTGGTATTGATCAATGCCGTGATTGGGGTACGTTCACTAGCACTCGCAAAACGTTGGGTGAACAGTAATTCCATCTCTATAAAAGTTTTGACGGAGTCGTTAGGCAGCTCTGAATACCACTCAAACGCCGTCTCTGCCAAGCCGCCGACGAATTGGCGAAGCAGTAACTTATCATCCCCTCCGGTGTTGCCGCACAAGGCTCTGAATTGAGTGACATGCTGATGCGGATTTCCCGTCATCTTATATACGTGGAATTTGGGGATCGTGTATCCCGGCGGGTACTTTATCTGATCATACCAGCCTGGATACGGTCGCCCAGTTTTGACGACTTGGCCGGCCGCTTCATTTGCCTGATGAACTCGTATTTGCTGAGCAATATAGTCATCCAGGGCGGCCTTGGAAATAGTTTCCTCCTTGGCTGCTGAAAGAGCCGGAGGTGGATTCGATGTCTCTCCTCTGTCATCTTCAATAATGATCGGAGGGTCTTCAGCTGGGGGATCCGGTTGTAACATCATCCCGACCATGTCCTGGAAGAGAAGCGCCATTCGTTTTATATTGGCCGCTTGTTCCACGGCCTCTTTGTCCTTCTTTTTGAGGATTCTGCAGAGGAATTCAACATCAGTTTCTTGTTCCTGACGTTGCTCTGATGACGTTTCCGAGCATTCTTTTGGACATGTGAGTATGGCCATCTGCGTCAACATTTCCTATAGCTTCTATTGTTGCTCCCGGGCCTTTGTTACAGATCGCGTAAGCGATCGATGACCTGTGGTGATACGGCTATCCTCTTTTCCGGATGCCATATAGACAGTGTGCACCACCATGCCTCCCGACTTGGGAGATTTAGATTCAGTGTCTTTGCGATTTGCCAAAGACGCAGGGATCTTCTCCGACCTCCTTCTTTTATGGGCGGTCGAAGCTGAGGGGGCCGTTGCAACGGGCACCCAGGTAGACGACACCTTTTGTGGCTTGACAGGATTATCCTCTTCTCGCCGCGCTTTCATCTTTTTTTGTTGGCGGGGATAGTCTTGATCAATCATGGAGTTTTGGACCTGTCGCCAAACATTATAAATTTTATAGGACAGCCGCTGAAGGGGCTGCTCTACCTTCGCCTTTGTAGCGTTCTCCATTGGTGGAGGAGATCTTTTCAGCACAGCAGTCGGAGAGTTCTTGCGCACCCTCCTTAGTGGTTCAAAATTGTTCCCAGTTGGAACAGCAGTATCAACCTCCACCATTGGAGCTGGCGGAGTCAGTCCAGAAGGGGAATTGCCCCCAGCTTTCCTCACTCGGCGCCAGTGGCGACGTCGAGCATGTCGTGCGGACGGGATTACCTCCGCTGTTGGATCAGCTTTTCCATGCCCCCTGTTCTGATGAGAGTCTGTTGTTGGCGTCAGTCTGTCAAAAACAGATGCTCGCTGAGAGGGAACGACCAATCTTGAGAAAGTCGATTTTCATGCAGGGGAAATGGCCTTGGTTACTTCACGCGGAGTGGGAGCTGAAATGGCCAGTCTTGTGAAGACCGACCCCTTAGCCGGAGAAGTCGCCTTGGTGGCTTCAGGAGTAGGAATAGCTATCCGCTTCGGGATAACACCTTCTGGTATTGCGGGCTTCTTCATGGGTCCGTTGGAGCTTTGGCCTAGTCTGGTGAAAACTGAGACGCTTGGTTTGGGCGACCCGTTAAGAGGGGCCACAGTAGTGGTAAGCCGATCAAATACCGACTTCTTCGGAGCTTCTTGTGATGGTACAAGAGTGTTGAAGCTTGTTGGCAGGATCATGTTCCTGAAGAACAATCCAGTGGTGGCCTGAGTCACCCGTTCCACCGGCATAGCGAAGATGGAGCCCGCTTGGGGTCCGTAAGTCACTTCTTCGGACGGGACGAAGCGAGAGTTGCAGTTACAGTTAGTGCAGTTTGAAGTCATTGATCTTCTGTTTTCTGCACGGAGCAAGACACCAAATCTAAGTACCTCGAATCCACAGGCAACCATAGCAAACCGCGATTCGTTCGCGAACACGACACATGAAGTGTGCAGTGGAAAGAGGAAAAGGTCCCACCGGGCGTGCCAGAATCTGTTCCCCTCCGAAAGACGCGGCAGACGTCTTGCCTGAAATTCGGGGCAGATACTAATTGGTGCTATCCTTCCACCTCTCCGAAGATGCCAAGTTGATTTATGGCACCATGTATCGAAGGTTTAAACGGATGCGGCCGATGTAGCAGACTTCGTCAGATTCCCCCTTGTTTGAGGGGTTTTTGATTATGGGGACGCTCTTCCCTGCAGGCGCAAGCCCCTACAGTTAATTATGCTACCGCATCGCGGTAACAACTTTCTCCTTCTCCATATGGTCACTTCGTGTCGTGGGTGTTTGTTTTGTATTCGGTTGCCCATGGATTGTATACAGAGACTAAGTTATGTTGTCTCCCATAGGGCATGGACTAGTCCAAATCCGTATCTTTCTTAGATTTCGGTTTGGGGTTGGGTTTAAGGATACGTTAGCCTCATTTGAGACTAAGATCAACTTAAACATTTGTTAATGATACGTTAGTCTAATTTTAGACTAAGATCAACTTAACAGGACCATTTAGATCCGACAAGAGAGCAATTGGGCTCTATTGTTTAGTTTAGTGACATTGCGGTCGATAATTAGTTTAAGAACATTACGGTCCATTGTTAGTTTAAAGACATCGCGGTCGAGGTTAAGGACATCATAGTCCGTGGGTTTAAGGACCCCACAGTCCGATATTAGTTTTAAGACATCGCGGTCGAGGTTAAGGATATCATAGTCAATGAGTTTAAGGACCCTACAGTCCGATGTTAGTTTTAAGACATCACGGTCGAGGTTAAGGACATCATAGTCCATGAGTTTAAGGACCCCACAGTCCGATGTTAGTTTAAATACATCGCGGTCGAGATTAAGGACATCATAGTCCATGAGTTTAAGGACCCCACAGTCCGATGTTAGTTTAAAGACATCGCGGTCGAGGTTAAAGACATCATAGTCCATGAGTTTAAGGACCCTACAGTCCGATGTTAGTTTAACAACATCGCGGTCGAGGTTAAAGACATCATAGTCCATGAGTTTAAGGACCCCACAGTCCGATGTTAGTTTAAAGACATCGCGATCGAGGTTAAGGACATCATAGTCCATGAGTTTAAGGACCCCACAGTCCGATGTTAGTTTAAAGACATCGCGGTCGAGATTAAGGACATCATAGTCCATGAGTTTAAGGACCCCACAGTCCGATATTAGTTTAAAGACATCGCGGTCGAGGTTAAGGACATCATAGTCCATGAGTTTAAGGACCCCACAGCCCAATGTTAGTTTTAAGACATCGCGGTCGAAGTTAAGGACATCATAGTCCATGAGTTTAAGGACCCCACAGTCCGATGTTAGTTTAAAGACATCGCGTTCGAGATTAAGGACATCATAGTCCATGAGTTTAAGGACCCCACAGTCCGATGTTAGTTTAAAGACATCGCGGTCGAGGTTAAGGACATCATAGTCCATGAGTTTAAGGACCCCACAGTCCGATGTTAGTTTAAAGACATCGCGGTCGAAGTTAAGGACATCATAGTCCATGAGTTTAAGGACCCCACAGTCCGTGAAATGTGTGGTTGTCGGGACCCGTCACCTCTTTGAAGACGTTGAGGAATTACAACGACAAATATCAAAGGAGTGAAGAGATGTACCCTTGAACCAAGGTGAGTTGGTTGAAAGAGCAGATGTGCTCAATTCAAGATAAGTTGAGAACTTATGGCCAGAATTGGGCTAAGTCCAATTAAAAATGTTTAACATTTTATTTTTGTTCTGGCTATTAAGCCTTTATTTGGGCTCGGCTCTTTTAATAATGCCAAGCATTGAATTCTGACATCTTTTGTCTTCATCAGAACAGATTGTGTTATGATAATGCGCCACGTGGCGCGCCAGACGCTTTGCACCAATTAAAGAGCGCGTTGCACTTCTGTCAGGTAGTGCACACGAAGATGGCAAGAGTCGCGCTTAGCGCTAAGCGTGAGTTCATTAGCGCATTGCGCTTTTAATTTATGAGCGCATTGCGCTAGTTTGTTGACGCGCCAGTGAGTGACACGTGGCGCACTTGGCGCTGAGCGCTAGTCCACAAGTGCAGTACGCTGTTTCAGAAGCGCAAAGCGCAGATTGTGTTTTTGGTTGACACGTGGCATGTTTTGGCGTTGAGCGCCGGTCCAAGAAGTGCAAAAGCGCAACTCATGAGTGCAAGACACTTTCTATAGCGCAAGGTGCATTTGATCAAATTTATGATCAGAGAACAAGTCTATATTCTATTTTAAAGGAGGCTTTGCCTCAAGATTCAAGAACAAAAGATCTTATTTATAAAAGGGCTCTGCCTTTGTAGATCAATGATCTGTGAATGAAGTAAATACTTCTTTTATTTTTGATCCTAGGGCTTCTGTTTTATAGAAGACAGTCTTCTTGTTTTTAATAAGATTGGAAAAATCTTTCCATAACAGAATTTATTGTCTTTGGTAATTTTTATTTACCATTGGATCATTGATCCAACGGTGCTATGATTTACAGAGTAAAATCTTGTCATTTGTAAAGATTTTGAGGAATCTTTTCTTAATAGAATTTAATTCTGATTAATTAATGATTTATCATTATTATTAGATATTTGATCTGACGGTTGGGGAGCTTTTAGGTTCCAGCGCTGACGCACCCATGCTTTGCATGTGGTACGCTGCTTAAAGGGCAGCGCACATTGCGCTAGCACACCCGTGCTTGACACGTGATGCGCTACTTAGAGCGCAGCGCACCTAGTGCTAGCCCACACGTGCTTTGCATGTGGTGCGCTACGACAGAGTCTTTGACTCTCAGCGCTGAGACATTTACATTCTTTGCATGTGGAGTTTTTCCCTTTATTTTTTTTATATTTTTATTATTTTATTATTTATTTATTTATTATTATTATTATTATTTTTATAAGGGAGTAGGTTGTGAGCCAATATTTTGGTGGGAACAGGGACCTAGGGCTACATTGAAAAGGTTGTTCATCAAGTGACAAAACTTACAAACCAAAACCAAATCCAATTCAATCCTAATTCAAGATCCAAATCAAGAATCGTTGAGAACAACATCAAGCGACGACATTCAAGATCTTTTACGCGAAGCCGATCATCATCAAGAGCGCGAGATCCTTGACAGGTCTAAGTTGTTGGATATATATGCCCTAGAGGCCTTCATTGTATAGGATGCTAGGGATATGTATGTACATGACAGTCTTGCTTAATATGATAGTACGCTATTTGGTTTGTCCTTATTTTAACATATGATATATTTTGCGCAGTATTCATATATATATACATGTTGATAAAGCCCATAAGGTGTTTTGCCTGACTACCGGCGTTGTGATGGCAGTCATACTAGTGGGAGCTGGATAGTCAATAGGCACATCCTTAGATGTCCCTGGTCGCAGGAGTATCGAGACTGGGCATCGATACTCCGGAGTAGACTGGTGTATACATATTTAGACCCTGAGGAGGGGCGATGGATTGGTCCCGCAGCCATTGGTGGAGTGCACCTAAGATTGTATACAGATGCTCACTGGATGTGAGTACACCAGACAGGACTCGCCGAGAACTGACTGGATGGTATTTATACCTAACGTCAGATAGCAGTTCTCAGGTGACATGTGTGCAGATAGTCCGTTGATTTAAAGTCGTCATTTTTCTCATGTGAGTTCCCACTGTGCTTTGATTACTACCCTACCACGGTTCAAAGGAGTCGTGCAAACAGATTTTAGTTGGGCACAGTTCCGAGCCACGTGGAGGCAGTGAGTGACTGTTAGGGATTCGTCTCTCCCGGTATAGGGAGTTGATATCGCACGGTGATCGGTTGGTCATTACCATAAGTTCCTGGCCAGGGCTGATTGAGAATTACTGATAGATTGATCAGTAGATTCTCGGATGGTGATAGAGCCATACCGACACGACTTGTACGGTTATTAGGGGTCTGACGTTTACTACCTCCCTGACCATACATGCGATACTCTTAGACGAACAGATCGGACTGCACGGATATTGTCACGGACAGGCTCAGTAGGAGTTCGGATGGGTTTCCTCATCGGCCTTCTTATCGACATCTACCTGGGGACCGTTACGTACAGCTAGTGCCGCTTGCGGTCTGTGGTTAAACCCACTGCCAGCGTAGTAGTCGAGTCTTTAGAGTCCCACACAGAGTTTTTCCAACTCCAGGCGAAACGATATAGAGGTCGTACGGTTTTACGACAAGGGTTCGGACCAATACGTGTTTAAACGCACGTACGACATTCGGACAGTTTTTACTAGACGATTTTGGTTTAAGCCAGATTCTAGTATCAGGATATTGGATTTATACAGTCTAAAGTTTTTCCGTGTTTTCACGGATGGGAGGGGCGTTCTCGTAATTTCCGGGAAGCTTCTAGAAGCATGGTGACTTGAAGGGTTTAGGTGGCATTGTCATTAATGTTATTGTGACTCATAATGTGTGATTCACTATGTCATTAATGCATTATTAAATGCTTAATGACTCATATAGTGAATCGCTCATGATACATTTATGAAGCATGATGAATAATCTCTTATTATTCATTTATTGATTTATTCATTATGCTTGATATATTAAGTGAGAAACAATTTCATTTCATAATTCTAGTTCACCTTCTCTCTCCTCAAGCTCACTCTTTCTTCAAGCTCTAATCCTACCACTCATGAGTTGAGAACAAGGATTAGAAAAGACTAAACATCCCATAACCTAACTCTATATGACCTAAGTTCCTTTGATTATCAACTAGAGAAACTTAGTCACCTCAAGTTTTGAGGTGAAGCTTGGATTAGGGTTCTCGGGTGGATCATCTATCACTTGGAGGAGGCCGAGGAGGACGAAGAGATCGTAAAGACGAAGGACACGTATCACTAGGTATAATCTCTTTACATAGTAGTTTAGAACTTCTATGGTAGTTGTTAATTATCGTTTAGCAAAGATCTTCGGTTAGTTGATGTATGCTTCAAGAACAAGATCGTTTTTCATATTTCCGCCTCCCCACAACTCGTGGGGTGTTGTACATCGACTTACACAAGTCTCACGAAGATCGAGCAAATCGAAATTCGACGGAATAGTTAATTCTTCAAGGGAGCGATCGAGAGCCATTCTTGTAACCTCAGATTGAAGGAATGTGTAATTAGAAGTTGATTACTAAAGATGATTCAATTGCCAATTCTCGCTTTCTTTAAATTCTTGCATTATAAAATTTCTAATTCTTGATTCTTTTGTTTTCATGATGCGTGAGTGAAATATCCGCTTGTTAAGGATTCGAAGGAGTCGGTAGATCAAATGGTGATGAAATCCTAAACTCGTCTTAAGTCTTATGAGAATTATGAACTTTAGGAAAAATAATCATCAACGAACAAATTTGGAGTGAGATCACCATTCTTGATAATTTCGTTGTAATTTGGGATTAAATGATTGATGATTCTCTTTGCTAAAGGCTAGATTTGAATGATGATCAATGAAAAGACAATGGATAGTGAAGGAGAGACCCTAGTTTCTCCAAAAGATCCCTAATTTTCGTTCATCACCATCGTTCTAGCTATAATTTATCAATAGATAAAATAAGTAATTTGTAGTATTCATCATTGCTACTAATTCCTATCGAATCTTACAAGCTATTCTACCCTTTCTTGATAACTAAAATTGATTTTGGATATTTTCTTGATTACTAAATCTTAAATTCTCTCATGATGTTTCTTGAAAATATTTCATTGAATAAATCTTGATTCATCTTCTTGAATTTTTCTTTACTATTTTCTTTTGACTCAACTAAAGCAAGAACAAATAAATACACGAATCTCAGTGGACGACCCGGACTCATTAACGAACTACATCGACGCCGTTATTGCTTGTGGCTATAAATTCTTTGATTGTGATAACACTTTTCAACACATCGAGAAACGATCAATCAAATGGCGCCGTTGCCGGGGATCCGTGCATAATTTGTTCGTTCTTGCTATTTGAGTTGAAATATTATTATTCCATCAAAATTTGAATCAAAATCGCATCGTGTGCTTAACGACTAGTTGTGAATTTTGCAAGGAAATCTGGAATCAGTGCAGCAGGGAGAAAATTATTCAGATCATTTCATCTAGGACAGAGGAGAAAAAGGGAGCAGTAGTACAAAGTTTCGTTCAAAGAACTGTTCATATGACCGCGGAACCGCAGCGGATAGCACGTATTGGCGGCGGAACCGCGGCTGTGTTGACGATTTGGGCTCCAGAATTCTTTGGTATATTCTCTACATTCTTATCTCTTCTTTGATCTGTCCAATAACAACTTTTCTGCAGAATTCTTTGCAAAAATTCGCTGCTCAAAAATAAAAATTTGTTGCGTGTTTTGATATTGGTTGTTTTGTATATTTTAATACGGAAATTAAGGGGCAACGACCAAATTCAGATTAGGTGGGGATTTCATTACCCTTCCTAAGCCCCGTAAATCACAAAACTAGCATCCGCATCACCCTCATTAACTAAAAAATATCTAGACAAGACTCTAAGGACCATCGCGCTCAATTAGGACAAAAGAAGGTTGTGGGTAATCTATTGCTTATCCGCATTTCTTTTGTGGTGTCTAAGGCAAGTGTGTCTAAGACAAGTGGTTACTTAATTAGGCCCGCTACTTACGTAACGGATATCTCCCACTTACGTGGCACTTACCTGGCCACAGGAGGGATAAAGAGGTAGTAGAGAATTTATTCTGCGATTTGTCTTCTGGAAGTCTAGGAGCGGTCTAGTGACTTGACCTAGGTGACCATAGATCTAGGGTTGATTGTGCATTTTTGTTGTGCATTTTCAAAATCCGTCTTTTTTCAAAACAAACCACTTTCTCTAATTATCACAAACGCTGCCACTTGTGCTAAACCGTTTAGTGCATGCTCGGCTGGACACGGGATTCTAGTGCCCGTCTTGTCCGCGTTCCTCCTATCGACTCCGAAGTCGGTAATTCTACATCTTCTTTTTTCTCACCACTCACCACATCCACCGAGATGGACGGATATCCATCAAATTTTAACACCACCTTGCCACCACCCGCAAGTGCGCAGAATCTACCGTGTATGTCTCTCCAAGAGAGATGCTGTCCGATACGTGGTCCTCTTTCTACTTGTCTTTCTATTCCACCAGCCAACAGGGATAATTTCGAAATCAAACCTCACTATATCAATCTCGTACCAAAATTTCACGGTCTTGAGTCTGAAAACGCATACGTTTTTATCACTAAATTCGAAAACGTATGTGGTATGATGGGCACTTCACAACTTTCTGTGGATGCTATGCATTTACGTCTTCTCCCGTTCACTTTGTGCGATTTAGCCGAAAAATGGCTTTATAACACAGCCGCACATTCTATTTCAAACTGGGATGAATTCGTCATAGCATTCCTTAAGAAATTTTATCCCAATCATAAGACTGCCCGTGTCCGTAGCGAAATCAATCAATTTACCCAGCTTCCCAATGAACAATTTTGGATGAACGATTCAAGGATCTGCTAGTCCAATGTCCTCATCACGGAATCCATAGATGGGATCTGTGCCGAATCATATATGAGGGCATTAATCCAACAACAAAGCAGATGCTTGAATCCATATGTCAAGGCAATTTCATGTCTAAAGACGATGGTGAAGCTTGGAAATTTTTAGAAGATTTTGCTGAAAAACTTTGCAATGGGAGAGTGTTAGTCAACCATCATCTAGGAGTAGTATCCATCAACTTGATGTTTTCATAGCAGTCAAAGCCGAAATGGCAGCAATGCAAAAGAAACTCGAAGCTATGGAACACAAATTTTTATTAGCCTCCCTAAATCCAGTCACACTCCCTAAAACCATGTGTGGATGCTGCTCCGATCCATCACATTTGATGGAAGAATGTGTTTTGAATTCTCCGTTTCAAGGTCAAGAACACACTAATGTTGCTTTTTAGCAACGACCTAGAAACGATCCTTATTCTTCCACTTATAATCAGGATTGGAGGAATCACCTTAATTTTGCTTCGAACCAACACCAAACTCAAAATACGGTTCCAAACCAAAATAACTTTCAAAGGGTCCCTCCACAACAACAGCAACCACTACAAATGAGTCAGCAACCCTTTCAACCACAAAATTTTCAAAATCCGGCCAACGCTTCTGCACCGTATAATAATTCCTTGCAATTGGCCGGTACCGATAATTCCTCTTCACTCAAACGAACCTTGGATTTATTCATGAAACATTCCATCCAAGTGTCGGCTGATATAAGGTATTCTATCGATGATATAAAGAAGAACTCCGCCTCCCACGGTGAGAGTATTAAATCGATAGAAGCACAAATTGCACGATTAAATGCCGAAATGAGTAGTAGATAAAAAGGGAAACTTCCATCTCAACCTCTACCGAATCCTGGGCATTCACAACACTACAATGTGAGTGCCATTACAACGTTGAGATCTGGAAGAGTGCTGAATAATCAAGTCGGTGAACAGATTGATAATGATGAAAATATCATTGACACCCCGGCTTCCACTTCCACTTCCACTTTTGACCTTAGTTCATCTTCTTCTGAGCCTATTCTTCGTTTTCCTCTAGGCTCGAACCCTCAGCACACTTCTTCTAGTCAACCAAAGTTGATCCCCACTCCAATTCTGGGATCTGTTCCATCCACAACCTTCTCCAATGTTGGACCCAGCTCTTATTGCTAAAGCTCCTTATCCAAATCGGTTAAGGGAAAACAAACCAAGTCCACAAATGGAGAATATTATGGAAATGTTTAAACAGGTTAATATCAATATCTCTCTCCTAGATGCTATACACCAAGTTCCAGCTTATGCGAAAATCCTTAAGGACTTGTGCACTAGGAAGAGGAAGACTCAAGTGCCCAAAAAGGTATTCATGACGAATAATGTTAGCACAGCTTTTACCCCACAATTACCAAAGAAACGTAAGGACCCTGACTGTCCTACAATCTCTATTTCTATTGGGGGTAAAAATATTAATCGTGCTTTACTCGACCTTGGTGCTAGAGTTAACATGCTTCCATACTCTGTCTACGAGCAGTTAGGGATTGGAGAGTTGAAACCAGCTCATTGTACTCTCCAAATGGCAGACCGATCCATCACCAAACCTAGGGGTGAGCTTGAGGATGTGTTGATAAAAGTCGGGAAATTTATATTCCCTGTGGACTTTATTGTTTTAGATACACAGCCTTTAGCAAACCCACGGAACCAAATTCCGGTGATTCTCGGTCGACCCTTCCTATCCACTTCCAATGCTGTCATTAATTGTCGAAACGGTTCCATGAACCTATCCTTTGGGAAAATGACAATTGAACTTAATATTTACAAGATTGAAAGTCAGCCGTCTGAACCTTCTGCTCATTTGCTTGATGTTTGTTATGTCCACGAGATAGCTCCCGAAAGCTGCAAGGTTGATGAACTTTACTTTGATGATCTCGACGACATTAGCACATCATTGTTTGATCTTGCACATCATAGTGAGGACATTTTTGACGAGTCCACCCCTGAGTTTGAACCTTCTGACTCATCACAAAAGTCAGACACACTTTCCAAGTCTGTATCCTTTGCAGGCTATGAACTTCTTCGAGAATCCGAATGCCATTCACTTACATCACCTTCTATTATCTCTCCGCCGACATTAGATCTCAAATTGTTACCTTCTCACCTTAAATATGCATATTTATATGAGAATGAATCTTTGCATGTGATCATATCCGCTTCTCTAGCCTTAGAGCAAGATGACACTCTTTTGATGGTCTTGAGATCTAATCGGCAAGCTTTTGGTTGGACAATGGCTAACATCAAAGGGATTAGTCACTTGATTGTTGAACATCATATACATTTGATGGATGAAGCCAAGCCAACCCGAGAACCATAAAGACAGTTAGATACCATCATGAAGGAGGCGGTAAAGAAAGAAATCATTAAATGCCTTGACAGTGGTATCATTTACCCAATCTCTGATAGTCAATGAGTAAGTCCTATTCATTTAGTCCCTAAGAAATCTGGCATCACGGTCATAACAAATGAGGATAATGAGTTGATCCAGACACGCACTCAAACTGGGTGGCGTGTATGTATTGATTACAGAAAACTCAATGCCGTAACGAGGAAAGACCACTTCCTTCTACCTTTCATTGACCAGATGTTGGAACGATTAGCTGGACATGAATATTATTGTTTCATGGACGGATACTCTGGCTATAACCAAGTCCCTATTGCCGAAAAGGATCAAGATAAAACCATATTTACTTGTTCTTTCGGTACTTTTGCTTATACACGCATGCCCTTTAGGTTATGCAATACTCCTGCTACATTTCAGCGGTGTATGATGGGGATATTCTCGGACATGGTCGAGAATTTTCTGGAGATTTTCATGGATGATTTCTCGATATTCGAGAACTCTTTTGATGATTGCCTATCTCATCTTGACGCAGTTCTTACTCGTTGTAAAGATAAGAACTTAACTTTGAATTAGGAAAAATGCCATTTCATGGTCCAAGAGGGTATTGTGCTTGGACATGTCATTTCACGGAAAGGCATTGAGGTGGACAGATCTAAAATAGATGTCATTCATAATCTTCCTCATCCCAAATGCGTCAAAGATATACGATCTTTCCTTGGTCATGCAGGATTTTATAGGAGATTCATTAAGGATTTTAGCAAAATTGCTAGACCCTTAACTCTTCTCTTGGCCAAGGATACCATATTTCACTTTGATTCAGACTGTGTGGCTGCTTTTGAATCACTTAAAAGATCTCTCACTACAGCCACCGTTCTATCATCTCCTGATTGGAACCACCCGTTTGAGCTTATGTGTGATGCATCAGATTTTGCAGTTGGTGCAATTTTAGGACAACACATTGATAAGATGCCATATGTGATTTATTATGCAAGTAAGATCTTGAATGATGCCCAAATTAATTATACAACCACCGATAAAGAACTCTTAGCAGTTGTATTTGCATTAGAAAAATTCAGGCCTTACTTGATTGGCTCACCTATTGTGGTTTACACCGATCACTCCGCCTTAAAACATCTTTTATCGAAGAAGGATGCTAAAGGTAGGTTAATACGTTGGATCCTATTATTACAAGAATTTGATCTTGTCATACGAGATAAGAAAGGATGTGAAAACATAGTAGCCGATCATCTTTCGCGCATCTCTTCTTCACCTACTGTGACTTTGCCAATAAACGACTCTTTCCCTGACGAACAGCTCTTGACCGTATCCGGCGAACCTTAGTTCGTGGATATTGTGAATTATCTTGCAACAGGATTTATTCCCAGCGAATGGTCTAAACAGGACAAATATCAATTTCTATCCCGAGTAAAGCATTTTTACTGGGATGAAGCTTATTTGTTTAAGTATTGTCCTACCAAATCATTCGCAAATGTGTCCCCAATGATGAATTCAAGAGTGTTTTGTCTTTCTGTCATGATCAGGCATGTGGAGGTCACTTTGGTCTATGAAAGACGGCAGAGAAGGTTTTGCAATGTGGTTTTTACTGGCCTACATTATTCAAAGATGTATTTGATCATTACAAAACTTGTCCACAATGCCAACACACGGGTCGGATTTCGAAAAGAAATGAGATGCCACTTCAACCGATCTTGGTTGTTGAAATTTTCGACGTTTGGGGTATTGATTTTATGGGTCCTTTTCCTAATTCTTTTGGGAATTTATACATCTTGTTAGCGGTTGATTATGTCTCGAAATGGGTGGAAGCTATTCCATGTCGCACTAATGACAACAAGGTTGTCATTAAGTTCCTTAAAGAAAATATGTTTTCGCGATTTGGACACCCTCGCGCTATCATTAGCGACAACGGGACGCATTTCTATAATCGGTCTTTCGAGAGTTTGATGCGAAAATATGCAATCAAGCACAAACTTTCCACGTCCTATCATCCCCAAACAAGCGGGCAAGCTGAGATTTCCAATAGGCAAATCAAACAAATTTTGGAGAAAACAGTTTCTAAAAACCGGAAAGATTGGTCAACCAAATTGACGGATGCTTTTTGGGCATTTCATACCTCTTATAAGACCGATCTTGGTATGTCTCCTTATCGCCTAGTGTTTGGAAATGCTTGCCACCTTCCTGTCGAGATTGAACATAAAGCAATGTGGGCCATTAAAGAACTGAACTTCGATTTAAATCAAGCCTGCAACTTTCGGAAGCTGCATTTAAACGAGTAAGCGAACTCCACGATGAAGCTTATGATAATGCAGTGATTGTAAAGAATCGGACTAAGGTATTTCACGATAAAAATATTTTGAGAAAAACTTTTATCCCAGGTCAACAAGTCCTTCTTTATGATTCCTGTCTCCATCTTCATGCGGGTAAGCTCCGATCTCGTTGGAAAAGACCATTTGTGGTGTGGTATGTCTACCCGCACGGGGCAGTTGAAGTTGAAAATAGAAAAAAACTGTACAATTTTCAAAGTGAATAGGCATAGATTAAAACCGTATTTTTCCACTGACCCCACGGAGGAGCTCCTGTTTTTACAAGAGCTGTTTTATAACGACTAATTTTCCTCCACCTCACCTCCATGTCTTTGTAATATTGTCTCATTTTTAAAATGGAGGTGAATCATTTATAAATAAAAATAATAATAATAATAATAATAATAATAATAAAATGCAAAATTGTACATAAAATAAAAAATAAGTTTGGGGGAGATTTTCACGTTCATTCATTCTTGACCCCGTTAAAAACTTTTCCTCCCAAACCTACAAATTTTTAGGATTTAAAAGATGACAACAGTGAGGACACTGCTGTAAACAGATTTGGGAGAGGTTTGTGCTTATTTACGCATTACCTTGTATTACACTTTTCATAAGCACAAAAATTTTCAAAAATTTCTTTTATAATAAAAGATTAGAAAGTGAAAAATTACATTTAAAAGATTGGAAGAATTTAAGAAAACCAAGAAAATTAGATGTTTTCTTAAACGAAAGTAGTAATAAGTAGTTATGAGTCGTTGTCCCAAGGGTTAGTAAGATGAAGAAAGTCCCTAATCTGAGAATAAAAATAAGTCTGAAAAATAGTTCCTATTCTGGAAGCCAAACATTTGAACGTTTATACCCTACTATACGCACTTACACATGTCTTGAAACTCGGGATAGTAGAGGATACCTTGAAATGCTCTTGTCTAAAAGCCAAAGTACGAAGAAAAAAATAAATGAAGTATAAAAGTATAAAATGGTGAAAAAAATGAACACTGGTTTTGTAATCACCAAGGCAGCATAAAAAAAATATAGCGAGGGTGCTTCATCACCTAGTGCCTTAGACCAACTGGTCTGGGAGTCACTGCTAAGCCTTAGGTGTTGCAAGACGAGGAAATTGCTAATTACGCCTAATATGTGAGCACATTTAGTAATCGGTCGGTTAGTACCTCAAGAAGTATTAACGGTCGCATGAAAAATGTGTAAGCAATTCCATCCAAAATATTCACCGACTAAAAAGTACTGAGGTAGATGGACAACAGTATGATAGCTTGAATTGAATTCTCCGAGTGTAGGGATGTCTTTTACACACGCGTAGGGTATATGATCGGTGTTTGGAAGAAATGTAGGAATGAAGAATAAAGGCGATGTTTTATTGAGGGATGATATGATTTCTAACATCTTTTCATGACTATTAAGATAGGGCTCATGACAACCGAAAAGCTAGTGTAGTTGGAAACTCTGATTTTCAAAGTTTTTCTTTTACAGTTCTTATCTTTATATGTAACTTTCACAGTCTTCCTTTTATTATAGGATTTTGTGGGTGCAATCCGCTGAAAACCCACAGGAGACAACACTCCTCCTAGTAGGGACACCTAAAGGTTTAAAGGCTTGTTGCACATGCTCAGTGCAGTCGTGTTTTCCTACGAAAGTATACTAGTTAGTTTTTCTCTTCCTTTCTATTTTCTCCTTCTCTTGAATAAAAGAAATTTGCTCGAGACGATCAAAGTCAAGTTTGGGGGAATTTGTTCAGTCGAAAATATTGCAATCTTTAACATAACAATTTCCTCACTTTTCTATTCATCTAAGGATGTTTGCTGTAAATATAACATGTATTACAGGTTCGTCTGGAAAATATCAATTACTACGTGTTATACATTATAATCAACATTCTGGAAGGAAATTTTGTGTTTATTACTTCACGCATGATATTGTATATCTCAACAATCTTCAGTGAGATTTTTGTGCAGAAAATTATTTCAGGACAGATATCAGAATCGCAAATTCGCCGACAAAATGCAGCAAGTCAAAGAGTTAAAGTCTGGCAGAGATTCAGAAGAGATAAAAAGATTCCAGATATCAAATATAAACCCTGAAACCAACATAAGAAGACCACAGAGAAATGAAGCAGTGTTCTCACCAAACAGTCGCGGAACCACGGCCGAGTCAGGCCGATCCGCCGCGGATCCATGGCCGAGTTAGGGCATCGGCGGTCAAATGTTCTCCCGAAACTTCATCTCAACTCCTTAGCTTGTTGAAGACGCTCCATTGTAACAAACTTGTTCTGGAAACTTCCCTCCAACTACCTAGCTTCTTGGGGAAGATTGACCTAGTTTCCTGTGGAAGATTGGTGAAGGGCTATATAAAGGGACCTAGGGCTACATTGAAAAGGTTGTTCATCAAGTGACAAAACTTACAAACCAAAACCAAATCCAATTCAATCCCAATTCAAGATCCAAATCAAGAATCGTTGAGAACAACATCAAGCGACGACATTCAAGATCCTTTAGGCGAAGCCGATCATCATCAAGAGCGCGGGATCCTCGACTGGTCCAAGTCTCACGGAGATCGAGCAAAGCGAAACTCGACGGAATAGTTACCTCTTCAAGGGAGCGATCGAGAGCAATTCTTCTAACCTCGGATTGAAGGAATGTGTAATTAGAAGTTGATTGATAAAGGTGATTCAATTGTCAATTCTCGCTTTCTTTAAATTCTTGCATTATGAAATTTCTAATTCTTGATTCTTTTGTTTTCATGATACGTGAATGAAATCTCCGCTTGTTAAGGATTCGAAGGAGTCGATAGATCAAATGGTGATGAAATCCTAAACTCGTCTTAAGTCTTATGAGAATTATGAACTTTAGGAAAAATAATCAACGACCAAATTTGGAGTGAGATCACCATTCTTGATAATTTCGTTGCAATTTGGGATTAAATGAGTGATGATTCTCTTTGCTAAAGGCTAGATTTGAATGATGATCAATGAAAAGACAAGGGATAGTGAAGGAGAAACCCTAGTTTCTCCAAAAGATCCCTAATCTTCATTCATCACCATCGTTCTAGCTATAATTCATCAATAGATAAGATAAGTAATTTTGAGTATTCATCATTGCTACTAATTCATATCGAATCCTACAAGCTATTCTACACTTTCTTGATAACTAAAATTGATTTTGGACATTTTCTTGATTACAAATTTTAAATTCTTTCATGATGTTTCTTGAAAATATTTCATCGAATAAATCTTGATTCATCTTCTTGAATTTTTCTTTACTATTTTCTTTTGACTCAACTAAAGTAAGAACAAATAAATATACGAATCTCAGTGGACGACATGTACTCATTAACGAACTATATCGACACCATTATTGATTGCGGCTATAAATTCTTTGATTGTGATAACAATTTTCAACACATCGAGAAATGATCAATCACCTTCTTCTGGGACATAGTGGCTATGGTAGCTAAGATCTTGGATCGGTCTATTTGTCCCGCGAAAGGAGAATACACAAAAGAGTTAGTGATGCTAGAAGGGCAAAAGAAATCATTCAAGTCTAAACAGATCATCCAAAGACCAAACTTACCTATGAAGCGAGCGGGGCTGAGCCCGTCCCAGCTAAGAACCTGCTTAGAAAGCAGGACGTTGGCCCGCTGGATCGGCTCCCACATGGATACCCTCCCGCCTCTGGTGAGGATGACTGCTTCGCCCTTAGGTAGTCGGCCCTGTGCCACTGTGTAAGCACGGGCCAATTCTCGCCCTCGGATGGCTCAACGAATACAAACTTCTCCTTCCATTCATGAATGGAAGAAGGAACGACTACCACACCCGACCCGACCACCCCGCTCTTGCGTTTTTTGAAGAAAAAATACACCCAGCTCAGCTCGTTCTATCTAGTGCCGGGGTGATTCTTATATCAGAGAAAGGAAGTAAGAAGGGTCAAGCTTAAGGGGATGTCCTCAAGTTTCAACCGGACCAGAAACCCGAAGAGGATTCTCCACGAGTTCAGCGCTAGCTGGTCCGGGGAGAGATGGAAGCAACGAAGTACCCCACATACCTCAGTTGGAATGGGCAGGTGCATTCCCGCTCGGAATGCATCCAAATACAAGGCAATCTCATTCCCCTGCACCTGGTCAGCCCGTTCCCCTTCTTTAGCCAAACAGATCGAATAGTTAGAGGGGACATGGAAACGAGTCCAAATCTTGGCAAGCTCGTCCACATCCCTCAAGACGGAGGGCGCATCACGGGCATTCCCGATGCGCACCTTAGGGGCCCTTGTCGCCTCCGAATGGCTAGCGACGTGGGTAGCCCTGGCTCTTTGGGGCGAGCCCGACACAGAGGAAGCAACAAAAGAACCCTCTTGGCTGTCAGCAGCCGAAGAGGCGGAAGACTCCCTAGACTCGGCTCCAACAACTGGAACCTTATCGCCCGACTCAACCCTAATTACTTCTACAGACTCCTCAGAAGAAGACATCTAACCTGATTCAAAGGGATTGATTCTCCGAGAAAAAAGCACAAGGGATCCAGTCTAACGGAAGGAGCGCCGAGCAATATTTGACAACGAAGGGAAATTATGACGGAAAGTGTTGGCACTAAGGGGGTCTCCTCCTATTTATACACTGCAGAAAAGACATCCAACGACCTAGATCAATTCCCGCCAAAATGAAGCATCGCGTCTGCCAGCCGTCAAGTCTCCACGTGTCGAACGACCATTGGAGACCTCCCTTCGATCGCAGGCGACAGCGACAGCCTGTCGCGTCCGCCAATCCGCTTCTGATGCGTGGCCTGTGACCCAACAGACGAACGAGCGAATCAGCGCCCCCTCTTTAATGCGCGATCATTTCGTTGATCCGCTGATATCATCGGAGATACGCGCAAAGATCCAAGCGCTGGGGATACACCACATGGGTCCGGAAATCTGAACGATGCAACTGCCCAACACCATGTCGCCCCGGAAAATTCGTATCGAGGATTCCCGGCAACAGACTGAGCGAGACAAACCTAGCAGGCCACTCTCGACCCGACCCATAAATAGGTCGGAACGAAAGTGGGGGCTAATGATGATACTCATAAGTGAGAAATCCTCAGATCACGATACGTGGCGAATGACGCGTAACCCATGACAGCTCACTAGATTCCTGGGGGGCTTCCGAGGCAAAATTAGTGTGAATCACTGATGACCTTCCTCGGTTCGTCTCCAAGCTTACACTCCGCCTCTTACCCAAGAGTGACCTAACCATTGAACTGGCGCCCATGCTCCTATGCTCATCTCCGAGCTATTGCTGACCTGAGCTTCCTCGGCCTCCCGGCTCGTTTCCGAGCTTCACGCAGAGCGAAGCCTCCCTAGCTCTCCCGGAAAAACGAGAACGCGAGGCTCTAGCGCTTCCGTAATCTCCGCGTATCTCGCCAAAGCGAAATATCCGTCGCCCCATGTCCCGCGTCCCATGCTGGCACATCCCCCCATTAATGGGCGTATCCCGCCATTAATAGGGGGATCCCGTCATTCATACTGGCGTAATGTCAGGGGTGTAACCTAAGGCGAAGATCTCGCGCCCGCTCGCTCCATGCGACCACTATAAAAACCCCTCTCTCAGACGACTCGGGTAAGGCAATTTGAATCCAATAAGCCGCCACTCTGCCCATTTTTCTCGGCTAACTTGATCGTCGAAGGGTCCTACGGTAGTCACCCACCCCGAGATTTCTTTCCAGATAGCTCGGCTTTCAACTCAAAATCAACCCATTGAGATCCACACGCTCAAGGAGACAACCTTCAAGCCAAATATCATCCGTTCAACCACGCTCGCTACAGATCGATGGATGACAGCATCTGAAGGAGATCCGACCTCCATCAAACCCTAAGCAGGCATGATCTGGAGGCAATTGTGGTTGTCGTGCTTGAATCTAGCCATGGTCTTGTATGCCTGCTGCTACTCCCGCAGGCCCCACGTCTCGATGTGATGGAGGATGTCAATGCTGCCAGCGATGACGGATCTTATAGAGAATCAGGCATCATCGCTGAGCACCGCCTTGTATATGTCGGAGAAGTAGGGACCATTAGGGTTCTGTCCATATCGAAGATGACTGTAACATTTTGAAAATTATAAATATTATTTTATAATTTAAATATGGGTATTATGAGTTTTAGGGAAATAATACCGAGTATGGATTCGGGTTTTACGTATTGGCATCTGTATGTATATTTATTTTTGAGAATTGAAAATGTGGGATATTTGAAAATGATAAGTATTTTGTATTTGGGAAATGATAGGGTATTTTGTGATATTGGTTGTATTATGGTAGAGAGAGAGAGAGTACATACCCTCTCACCCATACTCACATCTTCTCTCCTTCTCTCATTTTTCCCATTCTTTTCTCTCTCCTCTAAACAAATATCTCTTCTTCCTCTCTAAAATATCCTAACTCCCCAAACTTAAAACCCATCTTCATCCACTAAAACCCTTCATCCAAACCCAATATGGTGCCAAGCTTTGCCACTAGAACCCCAAGACTCTAAATGGAGCCAACCTCAACCCCTCAAACTCCTTGGAGCTTCATTCATGCATGAATATCCACTTTTGGCTCACTTAAATTGGTAAAGATCTCTCTTTTCACCAAGTCCTACAAGTTTTAAAGTGTTTAGCTATGAAAAAACTACATATTTAGTATAAAATGGTATTTTTATGGGTTAAATTCTTTGTAGTTTAGTTTTTGAAGTGATCCACTAATAGTGGTGAGTATTAATATGGTTTATTTGGTGACTACACCCTATTTGAGGAAGTAGAGGATATTTTGGAGTAAAAGATTAGATTTTTAAGGTTTTGGAATTTTCTAATTTTTACAAAATTTGTTTCTGTAAAATCCTTTTTCAGATGTCTGTTCATTTGAGCTTCAGACGTCTGCCCATGATATATTTTGACGGTTTTTCCTTCTTCAGATGTCTGACCCCCAAAGCTTCAGGCGTCTATCGATGATATGTGAATCTTTGATTGTTAATCTTCAGACGTCTGATGCTCAAGTCACCATACGTCTGCTTTTGATTTGGATTTCTTAAGATTTGTTTTTCATACGTCTGTGAGCCCTTCTTCAGACGTTTGCTTTCTTTCTGTACGACTGTGACCTTTTGGTCAGATGTCTGGGACCCCTTCTTCAGATGTCTGCTTTCTTTCTGTGCGACTGTGATCTTTTGGTCAAACGTCTACCTAGTATAAGTTCAGACGTCTTCCCTTTAGTATTTTTAACAGTTTTGCTATTTTGTTAATGTTTTCGTCATATTTTATTTGTTTAGGTTTGTATTAGTTTTAATGGAATTTTCTTGCATGTTTATGACTACTTTGGTTATAGAGACTATTGCAGAGACTTCCAAGATGACGAGCAAGGGCGAGACGGTTGTCGGCTTCGACTAGAGCAAGACGCACTTCGGTGAGTAGATTTATATCTACGAGAAAAGTCGGATGGATGGCGTATAGCACCCCCGAACTAATTCTAGGGAACACTTAGTATGGAAAGCGTATATATGTAATCCGGATACTTAGAGATAAATTAGTCTATAGTTTATAGATTATGTAATTAGCGTATAATTCATATATATATATATATATATAATTATTGTATATACCATACACGACTAGATATTCGTACTAATATTGTTTGGATGATTGTTAACATCGTATAATGGAGATTCTGTACTCGATATAATGAGAATAGATTGCCGAATACGGCCGATATGTGTTTAACTCGTAGAGTCTTGCTAAATCTCAATTGGGACATTATTATGATTGATAGAGCCATACCCTTTAAAAAACCAACAATTCGTTTCCTACTTTTAAATGATAATATTAAGGACGCGCTATAAATTTCAAATGATATCTATTTCAAAAAGATCGTAGTCTCCTTGTTTCCAAAACAACGTTTCGTTCTTTATTAAACTAAACCGTATAGCTCATATGTAATTATTTATGTTTAACGCTTGTCACGTTACGATTACTTTACGATCGCGCTTCAATTACGTAGTGTATATATGCTAGTTTGCGTTTACTATGCTGATATGAATACACTGATAGAACACTGCACAATTACTAATGATTGCCATGTTGCACGAGCACAGACGCGTATACTACACCACACATTATTAGTATTGCTATGACACGGTAGAAACTGCCAAGCTTGTTCGTTTTAGTTATCATGCTAGCAGGCGTGATATTTGAGTATTGCGATATACGAATACCAATACCATGGATATTCGTATATGATTGTTGCCAATTGTGGCAAAGATGAATTATGGATTTTTTTCCTTATGGACTTGACATTTTCCATGGATTTTGAGAAGCCGCGGTATGATTTATAAAACATTGTGTATGTTTTCAAAAGTGTGGTTTTCTCTTGATATGATGATTTGACATCCACCATGAGTTTTGATATTCATGGATGATTATCCAATTTCGAGGCAGGGGAAGGATTATACCGACTTCGGATACATGGTGGACCCGGCGCGGTACCGAAGGGTAAGAAACCTGTATAAAAAGACAAGATGAGCCTAGAGAGGATAAATACCGACCGGTGATAATATTAGGCATGGCGGATATCCGGAGGATTCCGATTAGTGCGAGATCATGGACACGGTGGATTTGGCCGGGGATTCTATTAATAAAGAGGACTGATCCAAGGGACAGTGCCTAGGGAAACACATGTGATTTATGTGTCGATGATTGGCACAGTTTTCTGATAATTTTATTGGTGATGTGTTTCCATTTGCACGATTTGACTTTGATGCGCTTTATTTGATATGTTATAATATATGTGAGGGATCGATATAGATGCCCTGCACAGATTGAGATAGTTTAAGCTATATTGTAGCCGAATATGACTGATCTTAGAGATGGTACCTGAGATACTATTTTCATATATCGATGTATATTAAAGAGGTTTTCAAAGGAGTATAAACTCCCTATTTTCCACGCGTCTATGATGACACAAGAAATCTTCATAAGAAAACCTTCTTTAAATCTTTTTCAAAAGGCGTGACGTATACTTTAAACAAATTGCATATATTGTTTATTAAATTAACGTCCGCTACTTGTGCCTGATATACATATCATATGATTATTTTAAAACGATTGCATACATACATCTTCGGCTACTTTATAGGTTACATGGATGCATGTTATATATATATATGAGATGATTACGCAACCATTTGGATGCGCCTATAGTACTTATGCATTATACATATATTAGTACAGGATATGATAGTATTATATCTTATAATTTAGGTAGATCGTTATGTATTCGATTTCTATCTTGTGATATCTTCTTACTCACGAGTTGGCAACTCATCCCCGTTATGCCTTAGTTTCTTGCAGGATCGACCGCTCGGATCGTAGCGGCTTGCTGGCACATTTTCTTTTTTCGGTGATTGCTTTTGGTAGTTGGGTTACACGGTTGTATCATAACCGCCTCTTGTAAATGTATTATAATTCTTGAATCTAGTTAAAAACTCCATCAACCACTTGTATATTTGTATTATCCACGACTTAGAGTCGAGACTTAGATATGTATTGTTTTGGGTGTCAGACTTGTTTAGAGTCAAATTGAGTTGTTATTTACATATCTTTTGTTTTCTGCTGTGATTTTTCGTCTTGGGCATTGTATATATATTTGCATGGATTGTGTCTCTGCCATTGGGCGTGAGCTGGCTCCCGTTGGGGATGCTTTTATATATTATATGCATTGTATAGGGTTTTGAAATTATTCCTAGAGGGAAGGCGAATAGGAATAAGCTACAATATGCTCAAATTAAAAATTCTACACTTGCAAATAGAAATCACAATTATAAATTTAGACAAAACATATACCAATAGAGAAATAGCTAAGCAATACTATAATTATAAAACAAGAATATATAGACCATATTCTATAGAGTACTTACAAAGATTCCTATGTCGGTATCGTAAATTCTTCAAATTCTTAAATCTTTGTCGTCTCGAGTTCTCGAACTTTGATGTGGGCTTGAACTTCGCTTCATAGCTTCAAACTTGGACATGTCACTCACAAGCATTGGTCGATAAATTTTCAATTTGAATTCAACTCATAATGCTTCAAATTAGGACTTGGCTTCTTGGTGCAACCCTCATTTGAAATACGTGATTCCGGGGCCCTAAACGTTGGAATTTCGCGATTCCGAGAGACGTCAATGTAATGCCTATGGCATATCCATTGACCCAGACGATTTTGCGAGATCTTCGATTTGGCTGGTAAAACGTGCGAATCAGACAAGATTTGACAGTTTGGGCTGTATCATTTCTTAGCTATTCGTAGCTTGATCTTGACAAATTGAGAAGCACTCGTCCGTATCCTCCAACCTCAATTAGATATTTCGTTTACGCTTAATTTCCTCCATCCTCCACTATACGCTTGTGCCGTGAGATAACCTGAAAACCAATCTCAAATACGACCAAGTATATCATATACAGTATTATGAAATATAATCAAGATAGTAAACAAAAGTATATGAACATTCATTTGTTTTGATATCACAATCATGAATAATATATCAATATCAAGATATAACTCAAACCCAAAATATAAAATATTGATATACTAACTATATATAAATGGTATAAGAGAAGCAAGATATAGATCATATGTATATACAAATTCATATTGTGAATTACCAAAATAAACGAATGAGAGTAATATATTAATATCAAGAATATAATACAAGTATAACATGAGATATATTGATACATTACTCGGTATACACAAGATATAGAATAAGTAAGCTAAACAACAAGTATATACGAGTTTAGTGTTGATATAATAAGCAAGATAAGTAAGTGACACTAAACGAACTATTCATATTTAAGCTACCATCAAAACTAAATACATGGAGCATCGAAATCCATAACCTATCAGGTTTTCTACAAAATTTACAAAGAAAGTGTTGTCCAATTTTTAAATGACGAACATGATTTTTAAGTCGCACTTGTTTATCTTTCAAAACAAAACTTTATTTCATATTAGAACCCTTTTTTCAAAACTACGCCTCCATTATTTTATTATAAACGGTTTTAGATCTTGGTTTTAGCTTACTAGGGTCGCTGTGATATTTGAACGATGTCGCGTGATTTAAGTGCCGGTCACATGCCATTTCGGGTCGTGATAACGACGCCTCTCAGGCTAGGCTTTCCGCCACCAGCGACGGGAACCGATATCGATGCGAGAGGGCGGCGACGGGAACAAAGTCAGAAGGAGATGGAGGGTGAGAAGAACAAGCGATTGAGCATTGGCGGTGGTGGATGCAATTGATTTTGGGAAGAGAGTAGAATGGAGATTTGTTGATTGAGGAGAAAGGCAATTTGGTAACTTTATCTACTTTATAATACCAGGCCCAATTCATGTACAGCCCAGGGGCTTTCTCAGAAAGATTTGTGAACAATAGGCTTTTCCCAACCTTTTTGAAAATACCATGGATTTTTTGACAACTTCTGATTGAGCCAGGGGCTTTTTGACAATTTATCCATTTAAATAATAAACTCGGTCTCATGTAAGATTTAAACTTGAAACCTTCGGGTCTTCGACCCAAACTCACATGGATTGAGCCCAGCATTGACCGGTTGAAATCAATAAGATAACTATTGCACACCACAACAAACAGCTGTATGTTTATTTCTATGGTATACTTGCAATCAAATCTTTGATGTTTTCTCCTTCTTCTTTCTCGCTTTTGGCATGCTTAAGAAACCAGCAATTCTAAGACTTTGGGCCACAAGAAACAAAAGCTATTGGATCTTTACATGGGTCCAATCAAAAGATAACAAACATAGCACCGTCTATAATCAATGCATTGGGGTTTGTGTTTGAGTATAAGTCAAGCTTGTATTATAGCATCCACTGGGTTCTGTCT
Source organism: Agapanthus africanus (assembly GCA_030015575.1). Classification (NCBI taxonomy): domain Eukaryota; kingdom Viridiplantae; phylum Streptophyta; class Magnoliopsida; order Asparagales; family Amaryllidaceae; genus Agapanthus; species Agapanthus africanus. The sequence goes on from CM057341.1 coordinate 266,158,173, forward strand.
TTTTGCTTTTTCTTTTGGATAAATTTTGTGAAACAACTGTTAACTTTCAAGATTTTCTAAATAGCTCCGTTAAACTTCAAAAAATTCCATGAATCCGTCTATAAGGATATTTTTGTTAGTATTTTTCTCAGTAAAAAGGTTACGTCAAAAAATTACCACGTTTGGTTCAATTTGGGGCTATTTAGTTCATATACAATGTCACTCCGGGGCAATCCAGTCCATTCATATGTTAAAGAGCTAACGAAACTAATATTTCCTGATAACCAGACAACACTACCAGTTTAAGGACAGTTTATGGCATTTTTGAAATTCATATGTTAAACCTCTTTCTTTTTTTTCTGAACTTGGGTTAAACCCTTGTGCGATACGTAGGATTTACGAATAATCCATAAAACATATATACGTAGCAAAAATTGATTATATAAAGTGATATATATGATTCATAGATTTATAGATATAAAAGTCCTTGTTTTTTAATCTGCAACAAACAATGTTCATCGTATTTATTTGCGGAAAACAGAGTCCCTGTATTTATCCGGTAAACAGGGAGAGTCCGCGGTATTTATTTGTGACAAATAAAGTGCATGGTACTTTTTTGATAAATGGTGGAAGCCTATGGTATTTTTTTTGTGTAAAAAAAACTCATTGTATTTTTTTGTGTGAAAAACAAAGTCTATAGTATTTATCCGAAAAATCATGAAAGCCCATGTTATTCATTTTTGTAAAATAAAGTCCATTGTATGTATCCAGAAAACGTTGAATATTGGTATTTATTTATAAGAAACAAAGAGTATTTATCCGAGAAATATTGAATATGCATGGTATATATTTGTAATAAATAAAATCCATGTTGTTTATCTAAAAAGTGTTGGTGTTGCAAGTTTGTTATGAAGATCAGATTATATTGCTGTTTATTTGCAACACTAAATTTTACTGTATGATTAAAATTGTTTTACTCTATAATTTTTATTAAAATAATGGAAGTATTAAAATAATTTAGGAATTTTTTTAGATAGGGCTTCATTAATTTTTATTTTTATTTTATATTTTACACCTCAAAGAGTCCTTCATCTACTTCATTATAATGCTAAGAAATTAGCAAAGCAAGTGTTTGGTAAAAAATTAAGGGTAAATTTGATTCAACCCGTCCACCTTTTAGGTTTATTTTTAAGATAACTCTATTGAAATTTAAAAATGCAATAAAATCCCACCGAACTATCAATATTGTATGAATTTGTTAATTTGACTAACTTGTGCAAGCCACAATTGGATTGAATAACACCAAAATGTTTAACGGATAGATTGAATAGGATCAAAATGAACGGAATATTATATTTTTTGACAAAATAACTTTCACTTTTTTTAAGAATATACCCTTCAATGGGTTTTACAGCAGTTTTAAAACTCAATGGGACCCTCAAGACAATTTTCCATTCATGCAAGCTTGATGCCCTCTTAGGATATAGTGGGGCAGAAATTTGGCACCCTTAAAAGGTAAAAGGGTAAAATGTGGAATTACTGAAAGTCCACATTTCACCCAACTTTCTGGTGGTATATAATGTAATAAAGAAGACTAGCAGGAGGCCCAGCTCAATGCGCAGGGACCCAGTCTTCATCCATATATTTTCAAGTGAAATGATCGATGCACCTACGGAGATTTTCCAATACACTTGCATTAAAAGGTTTGTAGCAAATTAATTTTTATGTACCAAAAACAACAAAAATGTGAAGATTAGGTTTTTATATATTGCATGACATACAATTAATATAACTTAGCAATACAAATTAATGTCGCAACAACGAAATGTTTCTTCTTTCGGCCATGCATAGAATACATTACGGAGGATTCAAACAGAAAATTATAAAAAAACAGAGGCCAAATCTAATTTCCAGTATCTCCAGACGAACAAAGAAGTGGAGAAATGCAAGTTTTTCGCTAAAAATCAGGGTGCGGATCCATAAGTATCACGAGCTATTAGAAGTAAGGGGCCAAAATCACATTTTAGTAAAATCTAGTGGGCCGAGGAAATTCAGGCAAGAAATGCCCAAGTAGCAATGAGGAGCCGAATGTAAATTTGCTTGAGATGCTGCAGGCCGTCTTGAGTTCATTATTGTTGACGGCAACCTCATCTAACTCCAAAATACATATCAATTTAGATAACGCCCGTAAACTTAATCAATATGATGTATGGAGAGGAAAAAATGAGAAACCGAAATAAATTTTTCCGTCTTTCAACCATGTATAGATAATTTAAAGAATGACGGCAGATGCATTATGAAGGATTCAAACTAAAATTTGACTAAAAATGGGAGGCAAAATCTAATCTGCATTTACATGAAATCCAGGAATTTGAGTAAAATTTACATGAAATGCAGGGATTTGAGCAAAATTTTCCATGAATTCACAGAAGGGCTAGTTGTAAATTTACATGTAATCCAGGTATTTGAAGAAAATTTTCAAGGGATCCTTTGCCTGCCTATATTCAAAGCTGGAGGGGGCAAATGCGAATTACTTTAAAATCTAGGGGCCATAGGATGATTTCCCATGCTGGGACAAAAAAATTTCGGATCCATCTCCACATACGGCTTTCTTACACACACACACACAAAGAAAGTGTTTATGAGATGGCACCTACACTAACAAGGAAAGTGTTTATGAGGTATTACCTTATTCTAAGAAATGAGGTAGCGCTCTAAAATTTCACTTTACGTCATAGTTTCCAATGATCGGCGTCGTTCATCTTATTCTTCATGACCTAAAACATGGGTACATTAAGTTTCATGCGATTTTGATAACATTTGCCTCTTGATCTAGTTTTGCTAATATCGGAAAACCGTTAGTTTTGCAACTACCCGATACGAAGGTAAATATTTTCGAAAACATATGAAATCGGGTATGCCTATGAACTAGGTCATGGAAAATAAGATGAGCGACACCGATCATCAGAAACCATAGTGTAAAGTGAAATTTTAGAACGCCGCCTCATTCTTTAGAATAAGGTGCCACCTTATATATATATATAATTCGACTAGAATCTTATCGGAAAGATTTGGAAATAAATTCTTCCTATTTTTTCACCATTAGATTAATTTTGGAATTTGTGCATTCAATTATTTTATGTATGGTAATAAATGAAAGTTTTTATTCATAATTATTAGCACACATCCCAAATTTAATCTAATGGTGAAAAAACGGGAAGGATTTGTTTCCAAACTCTCTCCGATAGGATCCTAGTCGAACGCTTCCGATGAGATCTCTCTCTTTCTCTCTCTCTCTCTATATATATATAAGAGGTCAAAAGAATACAACCTCCGCCATTTTTCGTAATGATCGGCACCTATCATCTTTATTTTTATCATCTATGATATAGATACACCAAATTTCATATGATTTTAACACTTTTTCACCGTTGATTTAGTGGGTGCAAAATTAACGGTTTGCCGACAATATAAATTTTTACATTCCTAATCCAACGATGAAAAAGTGGTAGAATCATATAAGATTTGGTATATTCATATCTTAGATGATGAAGATGACGGTGATGGATGCTGACCGTCGAAAAAATCGTAGAGGGTGTATTTTTCCAACGCCATAGAAGGAAAGTCCCTATCTTTCCTACACACACAGAAAGAGAGAGAGAGAGTGAGAGAGAATTTAAAACTTGGGTAACTTGTATGTTATCCATAGGAATGAAAGTGGATGAGTTACTTGCTCTATTTTTACAAGAATTTTTGAGGGCCCTCGAATATTTATTTATGATAGGAAACTTAATGGCTTTGGCATTAGAATCCAAATGGTTGGTTGCAAATGGATTGGGTGAGAGAGTGTGGCCTCGATTTTGATCTCCAATTGGGTTTACTTAAACCTTAGATCAGTTGTTGAAGAAGAAGGCTTGTGGCTCCCATTAAGGATGCACTTGGTACATGAAATGAAATGTTATCGGGAATCCTCGCATTCACGGAAATGGGATGACCCAGCATCCAATTCAAGGAAATCTTGCATTTACGTGCTTAGTATATTTTAATCATTCTCGGTAATATATTTATGTGCTACCATTGACCGGCGGCGAGGCCGAAAGAGGGCTGGTGGATAGCGAAGAGGCCAGCGATGAACGACCAACCGGCGGCAAGACGACGAACAACCGGCGACGAACTACAGCTGGTCGGCGGCGAAAATCAGATCGACGACGGACCGACCGGTGAACGATCGGCAATGACCACCGATCGGCCGGTGGCGAAGGGCTGATCGACGGTGGGCTGGCCGGCAAACGACCAACGATAGGCGGCGGGGCCGACCAACCGGTCGGTGGCGAGGATAACCAGCGGCGGAAGCTCATGGCTCATTTCTTGTTAGGCGGGTGTTCACTTTAAATACGTAGATACAAAAACATAGATCTATATGCAGCGGAAAAATATGTATCTACCCTGAAGGTTTACCGATATATCTGATCCGAATGGTGGGATCGATATTCTTGACCATGTCATGTTGTAGATCCGGTCTCTCACGCCCCCATACAAAGGCCGGAAGGAAACCACATTTTAAAGAAATGAGAATCCCCTACGTGATCATCCCGCAAGCCAAGCATAGTAGAATAGGATGAAGAAGGAGACGGTGACTCTCTTGATATTTCTCTTTAGAAATATTGTATATCTCTTATGTCTCATACATATGAAACCGTAGCCTCCCATATATGCATATATAGGGTACCCACTCATATGGGAGGATATTAGGCCAGTTTGGGTCTAATGGCCGACATACCCCCACTCGCACATTTGAGTGGGTGCCGTCCATAACTCCCTGAGCTGGTTCCTTTAACCATTAATTTCTTGAATCAATTGTCTCCCCGGAACTCTCCTCCTTCTTTTCCTTGTTTTTACCCATACATGTTTGTTGGTGTGGCGTGGACCATTGAGAATATGCAAACGGGTAATCTTACAGCCAGATCCGTTAGAACCGATACAAGGATCTCCCTTGAAAAAACATAAACCAAATATATGTTAGGCTCGCAAAATCTCATAACCTAGATCTGATCAAACATGTCTGCTCAATTACCTTCAATCCTTCTCATAAGTGTACTTGAACACCTAGGTATACCTTTCTTTGAGTGACTGGGATCGTGCAGTGTCACGCCCCGCTTTCCAGAGTACGCTAAGATGGGCACGTGACATGGCCAACCATGCTACCTGTGGATAGGAAAAATCCCTCCACAGTCACATTACGGCTGTAGAGATATTCAGAACAGGAAAGTAAACTAAACTATCTAGTACATGTCCATGAGCCAGAATGAACGAGTCAAGAAATAATGATATGCGGAAGCAAAAGATACAATAAATGAAACACCTGGAAAGTAAAACTACATACCGACAGGAACTTCACCGCTCGGTTTAACAGCAGCAATACTCCTGATCAGTCCGCAACAAAGGTAGAAGAATCTGGGCCATGCAAAATCCAGACGTCAGCGCGTCATAACATCAAGCAATAATATGTAAACAGGGTAGCAAGACATGCAAGTATAATCATAAATAGTAAAGCAGGCGTACAGCAATATAAATCAGGGCAGTGAAATGTAGTGTGTAGTGAGTAACCTAAACTGGTCTATTGGTTATCTACTCTCAAGTCTTTTGAAATCAATTTGATGAATTATCGATGTAACTCAATGGTATCTCGTGTATGCCTGGGATCACGGTCTAAGACTCTCGGGCTGAAACCGAGACGTGCCGCTAGGCACCAAAACAGGGAATATGTAAAGACGAATGATGTCAGCAGCATCATCCCGAGGCAGGCCTAGCCTCTAAACTGATCAGTAAAAGCAAGCAACTGTCGAGTTACAAGTCAGGTTTCATCATTGATTTCTCCATACCCCCAAGTTATATGTGATCAAGTCGTGTATTAAATAATCTAGAGCTAATGCCAACACAGGATCAGGCAGGTACAGGTTTGTCTGGATAGACAACAGGAACGGCCCGTATGGACAACAGGTCAGGTTTGTTGGCATTAGACACAAGATCAGGTAACAGGTAAGAACATGGTACATCAGGTCAAGCTAGGTAATGTATTTAGGTGTCAGGTCATGTCAAGAGTGTACGATACCATGTCATATCAAGTAGGAAGTGCAACAGGTCATGTCAGGAAGCACAATATATCATGTGGGTGCTCACAATCAAACTAACATAAACAAGATTATAAATGAACAAGCATGAGTACTATCAGAGCAATAAACTAGATCAGGTAATATAACAAGCAAATAGGTACAGATTAGATTATATCGATGCACGGTTATCATTATGCATTTAAGGGATGGTTTCAACATTACTTAACTACAGTATAACCAATATGGATGTTAAAAATTACGTTATTACGTACTAAATAATCTAGAGATGCAATTGAATATAGATCAGGTTAGATATATGCAAACAGTCGTCCGACAGGGTGTAAAATATAAAGGGGTACTGTGGACTATGCAAATAATTGTTATATGATTTAATTATGATTGTGGGTACTATGTATAGTAGAACTAAATGCAACATGGTATGTTTCGTGCGATGAATCTAAAATGATATAACGAACGTCAACTGTTAAAAGGAAATTATAGTGTTAAATGTAAGCTACAGGTTAACGTGCAATCAAATGGATATATAGAACTTTTAATAGCATATATAGTAATTCAAATAGCATGTAGCAAGTTTTCACTTGCCTGGACGGATCAAGAACGGGAATACAGAACGCCTCACGTCGGCGGAAAACGTCGCGTCGCGCGCACGGTACATGGAACGGATCCAAACCACGCACAGTGTGATCAGCGGGTCAGATACGCTCGCTGGGTCGTCGGGATCGTCGACGGCACGCCGGTTTCTGGCGAACCAGAAACAACAGAAAACATAAATAAGAGGTTACAAAAAAAGAAAGAAGAAGGAAAGGAAAGGAAAGAGGATAAAGAGATTGGGAAGAAGAGAACTACTCACTAGGTGTACTGGAGTCGGGAGACGAGAACGATATCGAAGACGGCGATCAACTCCGGCGACAAGAGAATATGCAGGGCTCGGTTATGGGTTCAGGTGTGCAAGGGTGTAAGAATCTTGGTAGCTGGAGTCGCTGGCAGAGGAGGAAAGGAAAGGGAGAGGGTTGTGGAGTCAGCGACGAGGTCGTCGGAACTCCGGCAGCGGTGGTGGAGCGAAGGTGTAGGGTTTCATTGGTTTGCAGGTCTCGGGGATCTTGGGGTTCTCGTTTCCAGGGATGTAGGGTAGTAGAGGAAGAAGGAGAGGTGGCGGCGAGGATGAGATGAGGCCGAAGAGGGAGGCGACGACGGCGAGGATGACGTCTCAACGTAGGTTCGTGGAGGTGAGTTGGGTTCGTCGGGAGATGGAGGAAGATGTGGTTGTGTGGGTCGGAGATCAAGAAGGCAAGCGAGGTCCTGGGTTAGGCGAGGAGTGGAGAAGGTCGACGGTGAAACGCGAAGCGACGAGGGTTAGGGTTAGGGTTCGAAGGCGGGAACAGAGAATTTCGAAGGGAAGAAGGAGGGACGTGGGAATAAAAAGGATGGGTAAAATAAAATAAAAATATATATAGAGGAGAGAGGGTGAGAGAGAGAGAGACTCGAGAGAGAGAGAGAGAGAGAGCTCAGAATCTTTAATATCTAAAAATATTTGTGAATAGAGAGAGAGATATTGAGAGTAAAATTAGTTATATGAATATATTATTCTATATTCACAGATTAAAAACAGTGTGAAGCTATTAGAATATATTAATATAATACTAGTCCGATTTAGATTTTGGCAAATATAAACTTACTCCAAAACACGCCCAGGTCGGGTCTAAAAATTCAGGTTTAAAATATGAAAAAAATATATGCGACTTCCAAATTTCAAAATGAAAACCCAGTTAAAGAAAACGCATACCCCCAAGAACGGATGCACCTACGTGCGCGTAGCCATCCAAACACGTCCGTTTCACTGAACGGGACGAGAACAAGATGTGCGGATGCTACTACGGGGTTAGGGGTATCGTGCAGGTTATGAAATGCAATTTTAAATTATTTTCTGTGACCTAGAATGTTATATGATAAAAGATGCGGTACTAAATAAAATACCAGTATATACTAAATTATGAGATGCACTAGTCCATGCAACAAGTCAAGGTAATCTATGAATGAGAGTTAAACAGGTTCAAGCAAGCGGGTCGGGTCGGATGCAGAGTAATATGTAAAATACCATTTGCCCCGAAAACGCTAAAACAAGAATAGACCATGGATAGGTAGATACGGAAACTGGAATTGGTATAGATGAACTCGGGTGTTACATGCAGGGTTGAAACTAACACAACCGATTCATCGCACTCTTAAGCCTCACCACCATGGCGTCAATAAGAATTTCGCATGCGATGCAATCAGAAGACATTCCAATCGATTTTCCTCCGGCTCTAAATAGCTAGGTTTGCTTGTTAGTGATATATGCCATAGAGGCCATTATTGTATCATGCTGGACTATATATTACATTTTGGAAGTTTGGGATATGCATAATATAATAACAGTCTTGCTAAAAATGGAAGTATGCTACTTGGTTTGATTCTATCTCAATATGTGCATGTGTTTCTTTTAGCATATCGCTTATACATATTGGTAGAGCCCTTAAGATCTTTAATTGACCACCTGCGTTATGATGACAGTCACACTAATGGGAGCTGGGTAGTCTTTAAGCACATCTTTATACAGGTTCCTAGTCATAGGATTATCAAGACGGGGCATCGATACTCCAGAGTAGACTAGTGTATACGCTTCTCATCCCAGCAGAGGAGATAGTCTGTCCCACAGCCATTGGTACGTCGTATTGGAGATAGTATACAGGTGCTTATTGGGTTATGAGTTACACTGGACGGACTTGTTAGGAACTGCTGGTTGGTATTATACCTATCGTCAGGTAGCAGTTCCCGGATGGCATAAGTATAGGTTAGTCTGTTGACTTGATATCACTATTCGTCTCAAGTGTGTTCCTACTGCACTTAGATTACTACCTTACCACGGCTCAAAAGAGTCGTGCAAACAGGTACTAGTTGGGTGCAGTCCCGAAACACTTGGAGGCAGTAGCAGTTAGATAGGATTCGTCTCTCTCGGTATTGGGGGTTGATATTGCGCCGTGATCGGAAAGCTATTACACAAAGTCCCTGATCAGGGCAAGCGAGATTTACAGGTAGGTACTCCAGTAGTTTCTCAGGGTATATTGGGCTCTACTCCAGCACAACTTATTGCGCTGTTAGAGATCTGACGTTTACCATCCCCCTAGGCCCGATATGTGAGTATTTTAGACGAACAGACCAGACTGTATGGAGATTGTCACAGATAGGCTCAGTATGAGTTCGAATGAGTTTGCTTATCGGCCTTCTTATCGACAGATATTTGGGTAGTCGTTACGTTCAGCTGGTACCGCTGACAGACTTGTGGTTAAACCCACTGCCAGCGCACTGTCGAGTCTTTAGAGTTGTAACGATTTAAAAATCGTTTAGGTAATTTTCGCGATAATCGGTAAATAACTGGTATTTTTTTCCGTAAAACGTAATTATAATTATTTTTCAACATATATTTAATTATATCTATTTTAGCTATATAATTGCTGGTATTTGATAATTAATTAGTCATTCGTAAATTTCTAGTTATTTAAATGTTTTTCCTTAATTAATTTTTTTAAGCTTTCACATATATTTTGAATTAGTGATAATTTCACACTTTAAAAATCATAACAACCAAAAACTAGTTTGTAACATAATTCATTTTCAAATTATTTCCATGTTCTATCTAGTTCTAGGGTCATGAAATAGTAAAATAAAAATAAAATGAAAATAGGAAATGAGTGTGGAGTGCATTAATGAGACTTGAGAGCTTGCTTTGCCTAGAAAATTCTACACACTTACACACACACACACCCATTCCTTCTCTTTGGCCGAGATTCTGCAGATGCTCCCCCCCATTTTCTTCATCTCTTTTTCCCTCTAAATCTCTCACAAAAATCATCTCAAAAATCCTATTTTTGAAATCTCTTCAGGATTTTCTTGAAGTAAGTCATCTTCTTTTGTGGTTACCTCCTCTCGTGAGGTTCTCATCCAAATCTTTGAGGTATGAATCAAATTCCCTTCATGTTTCATTAATCCTTGTTTTAAATTAGAATTAAATTGATGTGTAATTAGAGTTTTAGTTAAGAATGGTTTACTTCGTGACCTACTACTAAACCAGAAGTTCATGAATAAAATTGCAATTACTGGAGTATAGTTACTAGACTAGAATCACACACCAGAAACACGAAGCCCCCATTCTCCTTTATGGCCACAAATTTATCTGTTCTGGCCGCAAATTGCGGCCAGAGTAAGGGTCTGGGTGTCGAGGTTTGTTTGATAGTTGTCTGCTGTATATTAAAGATATTTGGTTTATGCAACTTTTCCCATTTTCAATCATATATAAATCTGGAGCCGTTTTTCCTAGACATTTATGTAATGCGCGATACGTGCATATCGAGTCTAGTTTGGGTGTTTGCTGTGAATCACACCAGAACGAGGTAGTCTCATAACGTTAACACACATGTTTTGTTGCTTCGAATGCACACGCGTTTAGCTTGTGGCGCTAGTTTTCTTGTATGGTCTCGATAACGCGTTTTACTCAATACTAGCCATATGTGTTGCATTATGTGACTCTAGGATCTATCGCGGAGACATCGGACGCGGTACGAAAAGGAAAAGCGGTGGTTGGATCAGACTAGCTGAGGCGTTCCGGTGAGTAGATGTATACATTTATGGGGGGATTGTCTGGATGGCACGAGACACCCGATAGTTTAAGATTATTTATAGTAGTTGCATTCATATGCGTAGCTTTCTAGTTATACATCTTATGGTATCGCATCGTTATCTTTATACATTTATATGATATCACTTCTTAGGACACTTGCACCATTACCATTGGTTCATACTGCACATGCACTATTCATGCGAACACACACGCCTTTGGTAATTGCCATGCCACGAACACTTTAGAACTTGCTTAGCTCAATACCTAACACTTGCATCATGCATGATACGTAACTGATAGTTGTATATCTAAATTCGTCAGGATGGATACATCGGATTGCAAATCATATATACCTCACTTTATCATCAGTCTTACATAGTTTTCTAGTCATAAATCACATTGCATACTATCGATATCATAGGCATCTATCATTTACAACTTGTTCAGATATTGTGATTTTTCTTGGGGATTTCAGTATTGATGGGATTTCTGGATTTTGGGGAAAACCGCAAGGATTTAATAAAAACTATTATCATTTTAAAAATATAAGTTGCGGTTTTCTCGTGATGTATGGGTCGTCCACCATAATTTTTCCTGGTTTCTGCTGGTTTTCGAGACCTGATTCGAGGAGTAGAGGAACCGTCTCGGGTACATGGTGGGCCCGGTAAAGTACCCGGGGCAAGAAGCTCGAGTTGTAGACGATGAGCCTGACAGGGATAGACTACCTACCGGTGATGTCTGGCGCGGCGGATATCCGGAGGATACCGACCGTAGTCGTTAGATTGATGATATGGGCCGATCCGGACTGATGGAGCCCGAGATATTGAGACATTGAGATATTGATACATAGAGACAGTGAGATGTCGAGACACTGAGATATTGAGGTTTTCAGATGTACATATTTTGTGTCGATACTTGACACGGATTTCTGATGATTTCATTGAGGATACCTCGGTTATCTTACAAAAGTTTTACTAAAATAAGAATACAAGTTTTGTATTGATTCTGCAATCATATTGCATTCAAACTAGTGCCATGTATCATATCAGTATATATAGGATTGTGACGCATTTGCGTGCATACTTACGATAGCCTACTAGATGTTACTTACTACTCACGAGTTGGCAACTCACCCCCGTTGTGACCCAGTATCTTGCAGGTCTGACCCGTTTGTATCGTAGCGGCGGGCATGCTGTTTCTTGGCTTTCTTTTGCTTGGACTTGCAGCTTTTCTCGTAAGTGGGTTGCGAGGATAATTTTGTCTCCATTTGTATTATTATTTGTATCTAGTATTCTGCATCTACCAGTTCTACCATTGTATATGCGACCTAGAGATGGAACCGGGAGATTTGTGTATATGTTGTTTCTGGTGTCGAACTCACTTGAGCCGACGTGATGTTTTCTTGCTTTTGTGCTTTAGATGCTTATTCTTGCACTATTATGATATATTCATTGCATGTGGTTGTCATTCTGCCTTTGGCGAAGAGCTAGCTCCCGCTTAGGGATGCCTTTATTCTTGATTATATGTATTTTATTGTATTGTACCCGTTTGGGGTCCAGTATTTACAAAGGAGACTCTGCCGAATTTTTTGGGAAATATTGTAATGTTTTTAAATTGATTGGTGCGACTTATTTTGTTTAAAATCGTTTTCTTTAACTAGGTTTTTCTTCACTCTATTGCTTTTAATGGTTTAGATTTCTGAGCTTTGGCTTACTTAGATTACGTTGCGCCTTGGGACGTTTCGTAATTTAAGTGCTAGTCACGTTCCGTACCTTCGGGTCGTGACAAAGTTGGTATCAGAGCCATAGGTTTTACCTTTCTGAGTGTAGGATGACCCTTGGTAGATGAAGTAGATGACTTAAGCAGAGTGACGTAGCGTGTGTATGTTCCGCGGCATACTTACGATACGCTGCTCCGCCTAGGTAACCTTAGGTTATAATTGCTTGTATTTCCTTCTTTGATTCCTTATCTTCCTTGATTCAGCTGCACTGTTCTTATTAATTCTGTTTCTTGTTCCAGTCATCATGCCGCTAAAGACTACGAGGGCTCAGAGGGCTGCAGTCAGAGATGAGATTCGTGCGGGCTCGTCTGAGACGAGGACCGATCAGGGCGGTACGCCTACCCCTCAGGGTCAAATTGATATGCCTTCTCCAGGCCGTATTTCCAGACTATAGGCTGGTATGCAGGAGTTGCGTCAGATGATGGGATCTTTAGTTGAGGCCAGTCGGGCACAGAGATTTGAGGATATTCCTTCCACTGCACAGACCACGATTGTACCTGCTACCCAGACAGTTGTTCCTACTGCTACTGCGACTGTTCCCATATCATTACAAAAGTTTATGAGGCTGAGGCCTACAGTATTTACCGGCACAGATGTAGCGGAGGATCTGCAGACATTCCTTGACAGGATGGCTAGGATTTGCCGATCACTGAGATGCTCTGATGATAGATGGGTGGAGCTTGCGAGTTTTCATCTAGAGGGTCTTGCTCAGACGTGGTGCAAGTCAGTAGAGAGAGGCCGAGCTGCAGGTCTACCTCCTATGACTTGGGATGAGTTCACAGCCGCATTTCTTGCCCGTTTACTTCCGGAGAGCGTTCGAGATGCTCGAGCCCATAGTTTTGAGGTTTTGCGCAAGACTCCTGGGATGATAGTGTCCAAGTATGATATCTAGTTTACTCAGTTATCCCGATATGCTTCTTACTTGGTAGACACTGAAGAGAAGATGATAAAGAGGTTTGTGCGGGGACTTGACACACAGTTATTTCTTGCTATCGACGCCCAACACTTTGACACTTATGCAGCTGCTATGGATGCGGCTTTACTGTTGGAGGAGCGCATTTCAGAGACGTCGGTCGTTTCTGAGCTGAAGCGGATTCGTACCGGTATGCCAGCTCAGAGGCAGATGGGTATACGTCGTGACAGATTCTTTCCGGGATATGACGGCGACAGAGGATTGAGATAGGGTCAGTTATTTGGTTCTTATCCACAGGGCCAGCAGTCGTCGCCGGGATGTTTTCGATGTGGGAGCCTGCATCATCATATTAGAAACTGTACCGAGAGCCGCCAGGGTGCGGCGACAGTTCCATATGTGACCTTACCACCTTCACCACCTCCTCAGAGAGCCTTACTTCCTACCCCTGATGATGTTCCACGGTAGGCAGATGCTCCTAGGGGCCGTGGGAATAGGCCTATCAAGCAATCTCATTCAATCCATAAACAGGTCCCCCCTAGCGTGGCGGTCCTGCTCAGAGAGGACGAGGTGACAGAGGCAGATGACAACCAGCTATTAGTGGGAGACAGGCCTGAGTGTTCGGTTTGACTCCTCAGGATGCACATGCATCCAATGCCGTTGTGAAAGGTACTTTACCAGTATGTTCTCTTGACGCGCGGGTATTATTCGACCCAGGTTCCACACATTCTTATATATCTACATACTTTGTACCGATGTTGGGCCGAGAGTCATCTTCATTAGATCAGCCGCTTATTGTTATTACTCCGGTAGGCGAGTCGTTTGTCGCACGATTTGTGTACCGTTCATGTTCCATTCGTATCGGGGAGAGGGATTCTTCGGTTGATTTGATTCTCCTCGATATGTTAGATTTCGACGTTCTTCTGGGCATGAACTGGCTAGCCACCTGTTATGCATCCGTAGACTGTCGTGAGAAGGCAGTCAGATTTAACTTTCCGGGTGAGCCAGTTCTTGTTATTCAGGACGATCGTAGCGTCACCCTTCCCTGCTTGATTTCTTCTCTTCGTGCGGGTCAGCTCTTGAGGAAAGGATGTCAAGGATTCTTAGCGTATGTCTGTGATACTAGAGCTGCAAAGGTTCCGTTGGACCAGGTCTCGGTTGTGAGAGACTTTCCCGATGTCTTTCCTGACGAGCTGCCTGGTTTACCACCTAAGCGTGACATTGAGTTCTGCACTAAACCTGATCCCCGGCACGGGGCCTATTTCTATACAGCCTTATCGGATGGTCCCGGCGGAGCTTAGAGAGCTGAAGGATCAGTTGCAGAATTTGCTAGATAAAGGGCTTATTCGACCGAGTGTGTCCCCTTGGGGTGCTCCTGTTCTATTCGTCAAGAAGAAGTATGGCAGTATGCGGTTATGCATCGATTATCGTTGGCTGAACCGGATTACAGTGCGTAACAGATATCCCTTACCTCATATTGATGACTTGTTCGACCAGCTTCAGGGTGCGGGACATTTCTCGAAGATTGACTTGCGTTCAGGATACCATCAGTTGTGGGTTTGGCAGGAAGATATTCCGAAAACTGCTTTTCGCACACGATATGGGCATTACGAATTCTTGGTGATGTCGTTCGGGCTCACCAATGCCCCAGCAGCGTTTATGGACTTGATGAACCGTATTTTCAGGCCGTATCTTGATCAGCTCATCATCGTATTCATTGATGACATCTTAGTATATTTCCAAAGCCGAAAGGAGCACGAGCAGCACTTGCGGATCACATTGCAGACTTTGAGGGAGCACCAGCCGTTCGCCAAATTTTCCAAGCGCTCATTCTAGCTTGACAGTGTCGACTTCTTGGGTCATGTGGTTACGAGAGATGGTATATGTGTAGACCCGAAGAAGATCGAGGCCGTTCAGCGTTGGCCCAGACCGGTATCAGTTACAGAGGTTCGCAGCTTTCTAGGTCTGGCCGGGTACTATCGACGTTTTGTTCAGAATTTCTCCCGTATTGCTGCACCGTTGACCGGGTTGACCCGGAAGGGGGTTCCTTTTGAGTGGACTGAAGCTTGCAAGCATAGCTTCCAGCAGTTGAAGACTCGTCTGACTACTGTGCCGGTGTTATCATTTCCTTCGAGATCAGGCGGTTTTGTGGTTTATTGTGATACTTCTCGAGTGGGGCTAGGCTGTGTGTTGATGCAGCACGGCAGGGTTGTCACTTATGCTTCTCGACAGCTGAATAAGTACGAGCAGAACTACCCCATTCATGACTTGGAGATGGCTGCGGTGGTTTTTGCACTCAAGATATGGAGACATTACCTAACAGCGAGTCGTGCCAGATATTCATAGACCATAAGAGCTTGAAGTATATTTTTCTGCAGCGAGATCTAAATCTGAGACAGCGCCGTTGGATGGAGTTAGTGAAAGACAATGACTGCGGGATTCTTTATCATCCGGGCAAGGCGAATGTTGTGGAAGATGCTTTGAGTAGGAGGCCTGGAGGTAGCTTATCTTGTTTGAGCACAGTTTAGAGGCAGTCGACGGTAGATTGGCAGGTTTTATGTGACAGCCGAGTGCAGTTCGAGTTTACTGATACTGGGGGACAGCTTGCGCATATCTGTGCACGTTTTCAGTTACTTGACCGTATTCGTAAGGCACCGTCCAGCGACGCCCGTTTTTCTGAGATCATGGAGCAGGTTAAACATGGCAGAGATTTCGAGTTCGTGATCGATGATCAGGGGATACTACGTTTTGGGACTCGACTGTGTGTACCAGATTATGAGGGACTGAGTCATGAGATTCTTGAGGAGGCACATCGATCGGTATACAGTGTTCATCCAAGTTCCACCAAGATGTACCATGATTTGAGAGACGTTTATTGGTGGGAAAGGATAAAAAAAATATGTCATGGACTTCGTTTCGAGATGCCTGACTTGTCAGCAAGTCAAGGCCGAGCACCAGAGGCCAACCGGAGAGCTACAGCCTTTGCCCATTTCGGAGTGGAAATGGGAGCAGTTTTCTATGGGCTTCATTATGGGTCTACCCAGGATCAGTAGAAGGTATGACTCTCTTTGGGTGATTGTCGACCGATTGACGAAAGCGGCTCACTTTCTACCAGTGAAGACCACTTTTGGATTTGCTCAGTATGCCCAGATATACATTGATGAGATTGTACGACTGCATGGCGTCCTGACTTGTATTGTGTCCGACCGAGGCACCCAGTTTGCCAGCCGATTATGGCAGAAAATTCAGGAAGCTTTGGGCACCTGATTGAGTTTCAGCACAGCTTTTCATCCGCAGACCAACGGTCAGTCAGAGCAGACTATTCAGACACTTGAGGACATGCTCCGAGCTTGCGTTCTAGATTTCGGTAGCAGCTGGGATCGTCATTTGCCCTTGATAGAGTTCTCCTACAATAATAGCTTCCAGGAGACGATTCAGATGGCACCTTTCGAGGCTTTATATTTAAGGAGATGTCGGTTGCCCGTATGTTGGACAGAGCTCAGGGAGAGCAGTATTTTGGGGCCGCAGATCGTACAGGAGACGACCGAAAAGATTCAGTTGATTCGAGATAGGATGAGGGCAGCTCAGAGTAGGCAGAAATCTTATGCCGACAGACGCCGTCGCAGACTTGAGTTCGACGTTGGTGATCATGTTTTCTTGAGGGTCTCTCTAATGACGGGCGTGTTGAGATTTGGGAGGAAAGGGAAGCTTAGTCCCAGATATGTGGGTTCTTTCTAGATCCTCGAGCGTGTTGGT
Source organism: Agapanthus africanus (assembly GCA_030015575.1). Lineage (NCBI taxonomy): Eukaryota > Viridiplantae > Streptophyta > Magnoliopsida > Asparagales > Amaryllidaceae > Agapanthus > Agapanthus africanus. Next base: position 266,175,386 of record CM057341.1, read on the forward strand.
ACAGTGGCTTATCGGTTAGATCTCCCGCCCAGCTTCCCAGTTGTTCACCCCGTGTTCCATGTGTCGATACTCTGCAAGTATCTTCATGACCCTTCTCATGTGATTCAGCACCAGACGATCCAGCTGGAGCGGATCTTTCTTTCACCGAGCAGCCGGTGGTCATTCTGGATCGACAGGTGAAGAAATTGAGGTCAAAGGTTATACCGTCCGTAAAGGTTTTTTGGCATGGCCCGAATAGCAAAGAGGTCACTTGGGAGACTGAGGACGAGATGAGGAAGAAATATCACCATCTCTTCGAAAGTACGCGTAGTTAAATTTTAAATTTGGGGACCGAATTTTCTTTAAGGGGGGAAGATTGTAACCTTTAAAAATCGTTTAGGTAATTTTCCCGATAATCGGTAAATAACTGGTATTTTTTCCGTAAAACGTAATTATTATTATTTTTCAACATAGATTTATAATATCTATTTTAGCTACATAATTGCTAGTATTTGATAATTAATTAGTCATTTGTAAATTTCTAGTTATTTATATGTTTTTCCTTAATTAATTTTTTTAAGCTTTCACATATATTTTTAATTAGTGATAATTTCACACTTTAAAAATCATAACAACCAAAACCAAGTTTGTAACATAATTCATTTTCATATTATTTCCATGTTCTAGCTAGTTCTAGGGTCATGAAATTGTAAAATAAAAATAAAATGAAAATAGGAAATGATTGTTAGTTGTATGTATGCCCTAGAGGCCAGTATTGTACAGATGATGTATATTATATTGGATGCTTGGACATATATAGAGATGACTTTCTTGCTCGATATGATAGTATGCTATCTGGTTACTCTTTATCTTAACATGTACACTAGTCTCTTTATACTGTCTTATAGTTACATGTTGGTAAAGCCCTTAGGATATGTACTTGACTACCTTGACTGTGATGCAGATCATACTAGTGGGGACATGGTAGTCCATAAGTACATCCTTCAAGGTCCCTAGTCGTGGGTGTATCGAGACGGGGCATCGATATACCAGAGTAGACTAGCGTATATGCTTCTCGACCCATGAGATGGGCGATGGATGATCCCACATCCATTAGTGTTTGACATCAGAGATGGTATACGGGTGCTCAGTGGAGACTGGGTACACTGGACGGACTCGCCGAGAACTCCCAGATGGTATTATACCTCACGTCAGATGGAAGTTCTCAGGTGACACTTGTACAGGTTAGTCTGTAGACCCGAGATCGTCATAGAGTCTTGTGTGATTCCCACTGTGCTTTGATCTCCACCTTACCACGTCCATGAGGGCGTGCAAAACGGTGGTCTTTGGGTACAGTCCCGAGTCACATGGAGGCAATGAGCGATAGGAGGGGTTTCGTCTCTCCCGGTATTGGGGGTTGATGTTGCGCTGTGTTCGATTGGCCGTAACAGGGAAGTCCCTGGCCAGGGCTGATCAGAGATTTGCTGGTAAGTGTTACCAGTAGTTTCTCGACCCGTTATGAGCCTCACATCGGCACGACTTATCGGTTATTGGGGTCTGACGTTTACCACCCCTAGACTTGATATGCGACGTATCAGACGAACAGACCGGACTGTACGGTAAGTGTTACTGGTTGGATTCACAGGAGTGTGAGCGGGCTAGCTCGTCGATCTTCTAATCGCTCAATACCCGGATGGCCGTTACGTTTGGCAGACTGCTTGCGGCTTGTGGGTGCTTGATATGATCATCATCTGCTACCGGCGTATTGACGAGTCTTTAGAGTCCTACGCAGAGGTTTCCTGGCTCAAGCGAAACGAAAATGGAGCGCATATGAGATATGTGCGGGACCGAGAATAATGCGTGTATGTGATACCGCATTTCATTCTCGCGATAAATGTTTCGATTGGTTATATTCGATATGACCTAGTTATCGAATCATTGATTCGATAAGCCGATACATAGAATACTAGTCGGTCATGTGCGACATGACCGGATCATTGAATCAAGTGTTGATTTAATGATTTAATGTATAATTATATATTTGATATATTACTTTACATTAACTAGTATTGGTTCACTTTAAACGGATTTTTCTCACTTGATGCACATTGTATATGTGATATGCTTTTGTGCACATTTTTGTATCATGTTTGATGATACTTGATCATGTGGTTAAGTGTAAAGGATTAAACCATGGTTAAGAGATGATTAGGGTTTTGCAAATTCATTTATCTATTTATTTATTTATTTGAAATGGATTAAGATAAGAATGGTGGCTTTATTTGTTTTATGTTGAAGCTTCATGAAGCTTTGACCTTAGTGACCATTCTTGTCTTCATGCTTAACCCTAACTCATCCAAGTAACCATGGTCCATTCTCTACACTCAACTAAGGTTAGATTATGATAAGTATTGATTCCTTTTTCAATTTATCACAACACTTATCATAAACTAGCTTCATCTTCTCCTTCTTCTTCAAGAGAGAAAACTAGATGCCATCAATGGCAACTTGAGAAAAAGTGAGTGAAATCCAATTCTAAAGTGAACCCACCTCCTATTTCTTCACCCTATACCTCTTGCTAAGTTGTTTTGGGTGTTTTCTTCACAAGTTTCACAACTTGGTGAAGTTGGAGCTTGAACTTGCGCAACCTCGACGTAGATCGTCTTTGACACGAAGCCGACGACCTATTCCGCTTGTTTTCCCGATGAAGCCGACAAATGAGTCTAGGATTCGAAAAGGACAGCGAGAGGATGACTACGTGGAGCTAAGGAAGTGGATATCCGGATCTACAAAGGTTGTAGCATCTAACTTTTAGTTAAAGTGCTAACTAGTTTATAGTTTCGCCTAGAATTCTAGCCGACGATCCGTATTAGGGTTTCTCGGCACCCATAAAATTTTAAATTGGCATGTTCGATGCCTTGTGAGACCTCTGTAGTGTGCCTAGGAACCCTACAATGAGTGTGGAGTGCATTAATGAGACTTGAGAGTTTTCCTTGCCTAGAAAATTCTACACACTCACTGTAATATTTCAGAAAATATAAAATATTATTTTTGGAATTTAATATTAGAATAATATATTTCCCGAAAACTGCCCGATTTGCGAAATTGGGGTTTTCGAAAAGGGGTATAAATATATACCGATAATTATGAAATAAATGGAATTTAAATGATTTATTCATTTAAAAATATATTTAAAGGATTAGGCATTTTTAAAATTATTTTATGCAGCTTAAATAAAAACCCGATTAGTGCACTGCTAATCGCGATTAAACCAAATCCGCGTTTTTACAGTTTCTCATGGTTAGTGCATCATGACATGTTTCATTTGGTTACTTGTTCATTTGTGTTTTTTTAGTTATGGTTGGTTTTATTTTGGTGAGAAAAGAAAGAAATGAGAGGAATGATTGAGGAGAGAGAGAGAGAGGACATAATGATGAGGGGTAAGCATGCTTGGAGAGAGAGAGAAAGAGTGAGATTAAGTGAGAAAGAGAGAGGGGGGCTGCCTCATTTCTCCTTCACCCACCATTTTACATCTCCTCCTTCATCTTCCTCAAGCTCATTTCCCTCCACCTTCAACCCTAAATATCATCTCCAAATCTCCACCAAAACCCTATACCCCTTTCACAAAAAAATGATCACCTCCTCACCCTCATCACATTGGACCAAGAAAAGTTAGATTTTGAAGACTTGGCACTTCTAGGGTTTTTCTTGGCCACATCAATGAGGTATAATCCCTTCCATCTAGCTTAGTTTAAGTTTAATAGCACCCTATAGTAGTTTAAAGCTCAATCGATTTGAATTAGTGATGTTTTGAAAATTCAAGAGAAGGGTTGCGTATTTATGTAGACCTATAACTAGTAGTGGGTGTTTACTTAGACCTTAGTGGTGTTTTTACTGACCTAGAATAGAGAATAGAACCCAAACACGAACTTAGAACTTTCCGACATCGGTTAAAGTGACAGTTTGTGAGGGTGTATGGGAATCTGGGATGGCCCGAAACCACTACAAAATAAGTTCCTATGACAGAGAGACGTGCAGGCAACCATGAAGAAAACCCTGAGATAATTTTTGGTATATAACAAATTTTGTTTTGACCAGAAAAATTTTTAACAGAAAATAGGGTTTTTGAAAAGTTTGGTTTTTGGATTTTTCGGTTCCGAACTTCGTTACACTTCACTACCTTGCTAGTTTAGGTTTAGTTAGGCTCTGATACCACTGTAAGTCCACGTTGCGACCCCCAGTTCTTACGGGGAGGCGGAAACGGTATAAAAATCAAATTTTTAGCGCATGGGGCAACATGGACTAACAAAGTCGGGATCTTTTCTAAACTAAACTAGCAAACAAGCTAAAGAGAATTAGCTACTCGGAAAGATGGTTATACCTAACTTGAACTCCTTCGTCTTCAAACTTTTGTAGAGGTTGATGGTGCTTTCCTCGTTGCCTTCTTCCGTCAAAGATGGATCCACCTGAGGGTTCAACCTTCGGGCTCTTTCTCGAACTTGGAGAGAACTAGAATCTTCGGCTTGCTAAACCTTTGATCCTAGAGTGAGTAGAGAGTGTCTAAGGGTGTTTATCTTTCAAGGAGAGGGATTCTCAATACATGAGAAGGATTCTCCTTGAGTTAGAGGAAGAAGAAGATGAAGTGAGGAGAGAGAAGCTAAATGATAGAATGAGCTCTCTTTTTTTTTCTTGCAACCATATCACAAAAGAAAAAGAATTATCAAATTAATAATAATAATGAAAATGAAATAGTTGATGGAAGGTTTAGGAATGACCATTATCATTTCAAACATTAAATGGTTTTTGCTAGAATCAAAGAGCATCTTTCTTTTGTAATGATGATGGTCAAAACTTCAACCATGGTCAACAAGTCAACCATGGTCAACAAGTCAACAAAAACCAACCATGACACAATTTCATTTTATTAATATTATTAATTGATATATCATAATTCCATTAGGGTTTGGAAAAAGACGACTGTCAACTGTGCATACGCACCCGTTCCGAAACCCTAATGAAAAACCTCTTCCTCTGCCTCAATCAACTGTGCATACACACCCGCATTCTTGTTCCGAGGAACATGAATACCAAGAGATAAAATCAACCCCAAAACATATACCAGTATCTGACTCAAACCAGAGCCAGCCAGTAATATCCGTCCGGACTCCAAACGTGCACAAGTGCGCGAATGAGAACGAACCCTGTCGCAAAACCATGCGACCTCTACTCTGTTTTGCCCAGAGGAGAATACCCTCTGTGTGGGACTCTAAAGACTCGACACTACGCTGGCAGTGGGTTTAACCACAGACCGCAAGCAGCACTAGCTGTGCGTAACGGTCCCCAGGTAGATGCCGATAAGAAGGCTGACGAGGTGAACCCCATCTGAACTCCTACTGAGTCTGAATGTGACAGTCTCCGTACAGTCCGGTCTGTTCATATAATACATCGCATGTCGGGCCTAGGGGGCGGTAAAACGTTAGTCCCCTAATAGCGGTACAAGTCGTGTCGGAGTGAAGCCCAAAACACCCTGAGATAACACTGGAAGCCTACCAGTATATCTCGCTTGCCCTGGCCAGGGACTACTCGTGTAATGGCTCTCCTAGACACAGCGCGATGTCAACCCCCAATACCGGGAGAGACGAATCCTGTCTAACCGTCACTGCCTCCAAGTGCTTCGGGACTGCACCCAACCACTACCTGTTTGCACGACTCCTTTGAGCCGTGGTAGGGTAGTGATCAAAGTGCAGTGGGAACACACTCGAGGCGAAGTGCCAGTGTCAAGTCAGCGGACTAAGCTGTACTCATGTCACCTGGGAACTTATAACTGACGATAGGTATAATACCAACCTGTCAGTTCCCGACGAGTCCTGTCCAGTGTACTCGTAACCTAACGAGCACCCGTATACTATCTCCAGTACGACGTACTGATGGCTGTGGGACAGACCATCTCCCATACTGGGATGAGAAGCGCATACGCTAGTCTACTCCGGAGTATCGATGCCCTGTCTCGATAGTCCTGCGACTAGGGACCTGTATAAGGATGTGCTTATAGATTACCCAGCCCCCACTAGTGTGACTGCCATCACAACGCTGGTAATCAAGCAAAGATCCCAAGGGCTCCACTAATGTGTATAGGTGATATACTAAAATAAACACAAGTACACATTGAAGTAGAAACAAACCAAGTAGCATACTACTATATTGAGCAAGATTGTTTATACAAGGTGAATATCCCAAGCTTCCATTAAGTAATAAACAAACTAGTATGATACAGTAATGGCCTCTAGGGCATATACACTAACAATCTCCCACTTGCACTAAGGCCATGTACTGGCGTATCGAAGACCTATCATCTCGATCAGCCGCTCGAACTGAGTCTGGGGCAGTGCCTTGGTGAATGGATCTGCAGTGTTTTCTTCTGAAGCAACCCTCCGAACCTCGATCTCCTTGCGATCCACGATCTCCCTGATCAGGTGATACCGCCTCAAGATGTGCCTGGATCTCTGATGGGACCTGGGTTCCTTCGCTAAAGCTATAGCCCCGTTGTTGTCGCAATACAGAGGTATTGGGTCAACAATGGACGGAACAACCTGAAGTTTTTTTAAGAACTTCCTCATCCAGACAGCTTCTTTTGCGGCATCAGATGCAGCGATATATTCCGCTTCCATAGTCGAGTCTGCAACGGTTTCCTGTTTGGAGCTCTTCCAACACACCGCCCCTCCATTGAGGGTAAAGACAAAACCCGACATGGACTTGGAATCATCCTTGTCACTCTGGAAGCTGGAGTCAGCAAAGGCCTCGATCTGGAGGTCTTTTCCGCCATACACCAAGAACATCTCCTTAGTCCTTCTCAGGTACTTGAGAATGTTCTTTACCGCTATCCAGTGTTTCTCCCCAGGGTTTGACTGATACCGGCTTACTACACTCAGTGCATAAGCTACATCCGGTCTGGTACACAACATCGCATACATTATAGAGCCTACCGCAGAAGCGTAGGGTATAATAGACATGCGATCCCTCTCCAAATCAGTCTTGGGAGACACTCTTTAGAGAGGGTGATCCCGTGACAAGCCGGTAGGTTACCGTACTTGGAATCTTCCATACTGAATCTCTTCAGTATAGTGTCGATGTACCTGGACTGTGAAAGTCCTAATATCCTCTTGGATCTATCACGATGGATCCGGATCCCCAGGATGTAAGAGGCATCACCCAGGTCTTTCATGGAGAACCTGTGTGACAAGAAACCCTTGACAGATTGTAGCATAGGAATGTCATTTCCTATTAAGAGAATGTCATCCACGTATAAAACGAGGAATACTACAGTTCTCGCTACAAATCTACTATAGATGCATGGTTCATCTGGATTTTTGATAAAGCCAAATTCCTTGACCGTCTCATCAAAACAGATGTTCCAACTCCGCGATGCCTGCTTTAGTCCATAGATGGACTTAAGCAACTTGCACACTTTTCCGCTGCTCCCACTCTGAATGAAACCCTCTGGCTGATCCATATAGACACACTCCTCTAAATTTCCATTTAGAAAAGCGGTTTTTACGTCCATCTGCCAAATCTCATAATCGTGGAAGGCAGCAATGGCAAGAAGGATCCGAATGGATTTTAGCATAGCCACTGGAGAAAAGGTTTCGTCATAGTCCAAGCCAGGTCTTTGACGGAAACCCTTTGCTACAAGTCTATCTTTATAGGTCTCAACCTGTCCATCTACACCAATCTTCCTTTTGAAGATCCACTTGCATCCTACGGGTTTTACCCCGTCTGGAGCAATGTCCAACGTCCATACTTTGTTGGTGTACATGGACTCCATTTCGGTCCGCATTGCATCCAGCCATTTTACCGAGTCAACGCTCTGAACGGCCTGTTGAAGCTAGTAGGCTCATCATAATCTATGATGCAATCCTCTCTATCCCCGTCTATGAGAAAACCGTAGTATCTCTCGGGCGGATGAGACTGCCTACTACTCCTGCGGAGCGGCGTAGGAATGTCCTGTTCTTTTGAACTTACTGGCTCTTCCAAGCTTTCAGTAATAGCTTGTGGTTCTGGAATTTCTTCCAGTTCTATTGCGTTCCCACTTATCTGGGTTTCCAAAAACTCAGTTTCCAAGAAGCGGGCATGTTGAGAAACAAAAACCTTTTGTTCCTCAGCGGAATAGAACAGATACCCCCTGGAGTTCTTTGGGTATCCCACAAACTTACACTGTACTGAACGTGCCTCGAGCTTGTCCGCATGCTGCTTTTTTACAAAAGTTGGACATCCCCATATCTTAAGGTACTTAAGACAGGGTTTCTTCCCACTCCATATCTGATATGGAGTGGTAGGCACAGTCTTGGTGGGAGCCTTGTTCAAGAGATATGCAGCTGCTTCTAGTGCATAGCCCCAGAAAGATCACGGTAACTCAGCCTTACTCATCATGGAACGAACCATATCCAATAGGTTCGATTCCTCCTTTCCGATACACCATTATGTTGCGGAGTGTATGGAGGAGTACGCTGAGAGAGAATTCCATTCTCTTTTAAATAGTCCAGGAACTCGGCACTCAAGTATTCACCACCTCGATCCGATCTTAGAATCTTAATACTTTTGCCTGTTTGTTTTTCAACTTCATTCTTGTAATCCCGAAATTTCTCAAAGGCCTCGGATTTGTGCTTCATTAAGAAGACATGTCCATACCTAGAGAAATCGTCTGTGAAAGTAATGAAGTATGAATAACCGCTTCGCGCATGTGTAGACATTGGACCACACACGTCACTGTGTATGAGTCCCAAGAGCTCGCTCGCTCTTTCTCCGTGTCCAGTGAACGGAGTCTTTGTCATCTTTCCCATGAGACAAGATTCACAAGTGGCATAAGACTGATACTCGAACGGATCCAAGTATCCTTCTTTATGTAACTTAGTCAACCGTGTCTCATTGATGTGACCCAGTCTACAATACCATAAGAAAGCCTGATTGATATCTGGAGACTTTCTTTTGTGTGTATTCTGGACATTGAAAATCTGTGGTTGGTTTAATACGTATATACCATTGCTCAATATACCTGACCCAATCAGAACTTGATTAAGGTGAATGTTTACAACATTACTTACAAACGCAAATTCATAACCTTCTTTAGAAACCAAAGATACAGAAATGATATTACAAGTTGCGTTGGGTACAAAAAAGCAATTACGCAAAACCAAAACATGTCCATCTGACATTCCCAGGTGATAGTCCCCCACGTATTTAGCATCCATGCTAGCTCCGTTCGCAACTCTGAGGGTCATGTCACCTGCCTTCAAAAACCTACGGTTTCTCAACGCCTGCAAAGAATTACAGATATGAGATCCTGATCCGGTATCCAATACCCAGGAAGTAGAGTTTATCGAAAGACAGTTTTCAATAACAAACACACCTGAAGCTGAAGCCGCAACCTACTTCAGTTCCTGTGTCCTGGCTTTCCAAGCCCTGCAATCTTTCTTCCAGTGTCCACTCTTATGACAATAGAAGCATTCTTCCTTTCCCACAAGCTTCCCCGCAATCTTTGTTGCCTTTTCCTTTCCTTTCGTACCCACTTTACTAACACCGCCTCTTGGTTTGGCGAGGGCTTTCTTCCTCTTTCCCTTGGCTTTCGCCTTGGACTTAGAGGAAGAAGATCCTCCTACAAACAAAGCGGGTGTTTCCCTACCCTTCTGTAGGGTGCCCTCTGCGCTCCTCAGCATGTTGAGGAGTTCTGAAAGTTCAACTTCCTTTTCTTGTAAGTTGAAGTTCAGTATAAAACTGGGCGTAAGTGGATGGAAGGGACTGGAGAATTAAATCCGTATAGAGTTCACTTTCCAACTTGGTCCCAAGTTCCGCGAGCTCCTCAATGTAGCCAATCATCTTAAGCACGTGGTCCGCTACCGATGATCCGACGGCCAACTTTGCCAAAAATAACTTCTTCGACATTTCGTATCTTGCGATACGAGACTGCTCTCCATACAGTTCTTTTGTATGAAGAAATATGGATTCTAAGTCCATATTCTCGTGCCTCCTCTGATGTTCGTTGTCCATAGAGGCAAGCACGAGGCACCTGGCCTTCGCTCAATCAATCTCCCAAGTCTTACGGATTTCCTTATCCGCGACGCTGGAGGTGGGACCTGGGACGGGGGGAGCTTTGGTGGTAAGAAGATACCCCAGCTTGTCGTAAGTGATTGCCATTTTGACATTCCTGAGCCAATCTTTGTAGTTTGGCCCTGTCAGTATGTTTTTATCTAGAAGTAACTTAAGTCCAGTCATTTCGATTTGGTCGCTGCAGGGGGGAGAGAAGAAACACTTTAGCATGATGCTCTTGCAAGTTTAGAGTGGTTTTTAATTTGTCTAAACAGAATGGCTCCCACTGTCTCTCGAATCCCTCCTCAAACCATAAAGGAAGAATTAGTCGGGATCAATCCCACCGCACAATACTTGCTTAACCGTTCAGCCAGGCCAGTGTTGGTACTTCGAGGGAGGTTTTCCAACGCTTTCGCGAAGTTCCTTAATTAAATAACCTCTTTTCCCTGGGGGCGTAGCCCCGCTAACACCTTTCTAGACACCTACTTGGTTTATAGCATTGATCGTTTAGCGAGAAATTTCCCGAGGAGTAGCATATACTCACAGTAGGAACGGGATCCAAATATCATCGTGTGACGAAACTGAAGGAATCCTACCAAAATCACCACACTCCAAATGGTATGCAAATCTAGCAAGTTTCAGTACTTATGAAACTCCCGATGTGGATTTTTGCCCCATGCTCTTATGACCTTGACGAAGGTCAACAAATCATAAGTCACATGTCATGTTCTGCCCGTCATTTTCCAGGTTAATTTGAACCTACCCGTATATACCCTTGACGAAGGTCAACAAGGCAATACGACTGTCTCAAACCAACGCATCTATCTATGCTACATATGAACACCCAACAGCTACCAATCACTACGCCTTGACGAAGGTCAACAAACATAGCTTGAATACTATTGAATATTCATATGAAACGACGGAGGGCTACGAATGGTTTTGGAGAAACCGTGAACGTAGTAAACTTGATATAATCGATGGAACGAGATAGCTTTTAAAAGGAGTGGCTCAAGCTCCGCATTTTAAAAGTTAGTTTTGAAAAGAACCGAGTGGTTTTTCGAAAGTGTTCCAACGACTTTGCTTGGTTTATTATCTTGCATTAGTTCTTTTAATGCGTGATATTCTTGCATTAGTTCTTTTAATGCGTCCCATCATTTAAATCCTACCATTGCAGAAAACAACCAAAATATGACGTACGCTTATGCCATTCGCATTCGCCACGGGGCCCCGTCATCACCCGTTAGGTTACTTAACTAACGACAGAGCGGGGGCTGGGCTAGCGCGGCTGTAAAACATAAGCAACGTCTAAATAGTTATAAATATAGCAATGATAGACATTACAGATCACAGATGAATACATTGGATATACTAGGAATCCGCAATCCGTTCGAGCCTGCAACGAAAAACGGATTACACGGTCGCGGTGAATAGCAAATACCCCACCCAAGACCCCTACGGGTGCGGCAAACTACCCGCCAAGTACCCGGTAGTTTGTGCACCCCTCCATGGGTCTATCCTAGGAGCAAAAACAGTAAAAAGAATTATACAATGACGGCTACAACCCCGACCCGGTTGTGCGGCCATACAAATAATATTATTACATCAATTTACATTTACAAATGAATGAAAGAAAAACAAAAGCTCATCTCACATCCACCCCGGCTATTCACCCGCGACAGTCCAACACATTCATATACACATTCCAATATCAAACACAGATCACAGAGATGTATACCCCGACTAATCGACTTATAGCGATTAGCCGACGTTCAATACATACAAACATCACAGATATAACCATCATAGTCAAAGTGTAGTGAAGTCCAGAAAAAATACGAAATTATAGGCCCCCAAAAACAAATCTCTATTCTGGAAAATCTGGGCACATATAATATATCTTAAAAATCCTAAAACCAATACAGAGATATCCTGCACCAAAATCGAGGCAGAGAGGAGACAAGACGGCCGCGGATCCGCGGCGACATAGCTTGCTGTCGCCGCGGAAACGCGGTCGTTTGGTCAGATCTCTGGCTCGTTTTTGGTGGTTATCTTAAAAAAACCCTGAGATAATTTTTGGTATATAACAAATTTTGTTTTGACCAGAAAATTTTTTAACAGAAAATAGGGTTTTTGAAAAGTTTGGTTTTTGGATTTTTCGGTTCCGAACTTCGTTACACTTCACTACCTTGCTAGTTTAAGTTTAGTTAGGCTCTGATACCACTGTAAGTCCACGTTGCGACCCCCGGTTCTTACGGGGAGGCGGAAACGGTATAAAAATCAAATTTTTAGCGCATGGGGCAACATAGACTAACAAAGTCGGGATCTTTTCTAAACTAAACTAGCAAACAAGCTAAAGAGAATTAGCTACTCGGAAAGATGGTTATACCTAACTTGAACTCCTTCGTCTTCAAACTTTTGTAGAGGTTGATGGTGCTTTCCTAGTTGCCTTCTTCCGTCAAAGATGGATCCACCTGAGGGTTCAACCTTCGGGCTCTTTCTCGAACTTGGAGAGAACTAGAATCTTCGGCTTGCTAAACCTTTGATCCTAGAGTGAGTAGAGAGTGTCTAAGGGTGTTTATCTTTCAAGGAGAGGGATTCTCAACACATGAGAAGGATTCTCCTTGAGCTAGAGGAAGAAGAAGATGAAGTGAGGAGAGAGAAGCTAAATGATAGAATGAGCTCTCTTTTTCTTTCTTGCAACCATATCACAAATGAAAAAGAATTATCAAATTAATAATAATAATGAAAATGAAATAGTTGATGGAAGGTTTAGGAATGACCATTATCATTTCAAACATTAAATGGTTTTTGCTAGAATCAAAGAGCATCTTTCTTTTGTAATGATGATGGTCAAAACTTCAACCATGGTCAACAAGTCAACCATGGTCAACAAGTCAACAAAAACCAACCATGACACAATTTCATTTTATTAATATTATTAATTGATATATCATAATTCCATTAGGGTTTGGAAAAAGACGACTGTCAACTGTGCATACGCACCCGTTCCGAAACCCTAATGAAAAACCTCTTCCTCCGCCTCAATCAACTGTGCATACACACCCGCATTCTTGTTCCGAGGAACATGAATACCAAGAGATAAAATCAACCCCAAAACATATACCAGTATCTGACTCAAACCAGAGCCAGCCAGTAATATCCATCCGGACTCCAAACGTGCACAAGTGCGCGAATGAGAACGAACCCTGTCGTAAAACCATGCGACCTCTACTCTGTTTTGCCCAGAGGCGAATACCCTCTGTGTGGGACTCTAAAGACTCGATACTACGCTGGCAGTGGGTTTAACCACAGACTGCAAGCAGCACTAGCTGTGCGTAACGGTCCCCAGGTAGATGCCGATAAGAAGGCTGACGAGGTGAACCCCATCTGAACTCCTACTGAGTCTGAATGTGACAGTCTCCGTACAGTCCGGTCTGTTCGTCTAATACATCGCATGTCGGGCCTAGGGGGCGGTAAAACGTCAGTCCCCTAATAGCGGTACAAGTCGTGTCGGAGTGAAGCCCAAAACACCCTGAGATAACACTGGAAGCCTACCAGTATATCTCGCTTGCCCTGGCCAGGGACTACTCATGTAATGGCTCTCCTAGACACAGCGCGATGTCAACCCCCAATACCGGGAGAGACGAATCCTGTCTAACCGTCACTGCCTCCAAGTGCTTCGGGACTGCACCCAACCACTACCTGTTTGCACGACTCCTTTGAGCCGTGGTAGGGTAGTGATCAAAGTGCAGTGGGAACACACTCGAGGCGAAGTGCCAGTGTCAAGTCAGCGGACTAAGCTGTACTCATGTCACCTGGGAACTGATAACTGACGATAGGTATAATACCAACCTGTCAGTTCCCGACGAGTCCTGTCCAGTGTACTCGTAACCTAACGAGCACCCGTATACTATCTCCAGTACGACGTACTGATGGCTGTGGGACAGACCATTTCCCACACTGGGATGAGAAGCGCATACGCTAGTCTACTCCGGAGTATCGATGCCCTGTCTCGATAGTCCTGCTACTAGGGACCTGTATAAGGATGTGCTTATAGATTACCCAGCCCCCACTAGTGTGACTGCCATCACAACGCTGGTAATCAAGCAAAGATCCTAAGGGCTCCACTAATGTGTATAGGTGATATACTAAAATAAACACAAATACACATTGAAGTAGAAACAAACCAAGTAGCATACTACTATATTGAGCAAGATTATTTATACAAGGTGAATATCCCAAGCTTCCATTATGTAATATACAAACTAGTATGATACAGTAATGGCCTCTAGGGCATATACACTAACATATAGTATATATGATATATTATATAGACGTTACTTATGTTTTACACCCGCGCTAGCCCTGCCCTGCTCTGTCGTTAGTTACCTAACCTAACGGTGCACGAGGGGACATCGAGGCGAATGCGGATGGCATAAGTGTACGTCATATCTATCTGTGATGTTTAGGTATTTAAATGATGGGACTTCATTAATGTGATTAATGAAAGAAAAGAAACCTAAGATGTTGTAGAATCAGATTTTAAACAAAACAGGTAGCTACAGTTCTTGCTTTGCATAGCGGTATATATGATATACCCTGCACCTTATTCGATGAGGAAAGGACCGAGATCCCTTCACCGGGAGTGACTCCTTTAGCAATAACTGGCAGATGCTACACACTCGGTTTGGCGTTGATTGCTTTTAAGAGTTTTTGCTTTGCACAGTGATATATATGATATATCCCGCACCTCATTCGACGAGGAAAGGGCCGACGATCCCTTCACCAGGAGTGACCCCTTTAGCAAAACTAGAAAAGCTTCAAAATCATTCCATTTTAAAACTTCATTTGATTCTACAACAATATCAAGTTCATTACGCAATAGGTTTTCAGAAAAACCTGATGTAGCCCTTCGTCATTTCAGATAAGTACTAGTTAGTATTCGTGCTACGTTTGTTGACTATGTTAAGGCGTAGTGTGCGGTAGCTAATTAGTGCTTATCTGTATAAGCATATGATGCGATTGGATTAGGGTAGTCGTGCGACTTTGTTGACTATGTTAAGGGTCGTGCGGGTGGGTTTAATTCAATCGGGAAATGACGGGTTGAACTTGACTAGCACTTATGATTTGTTGACTATGTTAAGGTCATATAGCTGCTAGGGGCAAAATATTATCGGGAATTTCAAGTGTTGAAATTTGCAATGAGATTGCATACCTTCTATGAGATAGTTGGATCCCGATACCCACTGCGAGTAAGAGTTACTCCTGGGAGAGTTTTACACATTACAATTAGCCGATCAAGTAGGTGTCTAGAAAGGTGTTAACGAGGTTACGCCTCTGGGAAAACGAGGTTTACAGTAATTAGGTTCGTGCGAAAGCACGGGGGCCTCCCTCAAAGTACCGACACTGGCCTGGCTGAAAGATTGGCGAACTTGTAGTGTGTAATTAATCCCGGCTAGTCTTTCCTTTTAAGGTTTGAAGGAAGATTTGATAAAAAGCAGTGGGAGCCATCCTGATTAGATAAGATAAAAACCAATCTGATCTTGCACGAGCATACGCTAAAGTGTTTTCTTCTCTCTCTCTCCAGGTAGCGACCATTTCATGCCTTAATCAAGATAATAATATGGATGTATTGACCAAACCCGCATGTTATACTGTGCTGGGGAACGTTGGTTCCGTTCTTTCTTATAAGAGTTATAGGAATGAACAGGATATAGGGGAATACCAGGATTCCCATGCCACCCGAATGAAGAAAGTACATGATGATGCATTTTCTTCGGGTGTGTTCGTTACTGAGAACTGTTTCTCTATTTGCTCTACGTCCTGGGTATTAGATACCGGGTCAGGATCCCATATATGTAATCAGTTACATGGGCTAAGGAAAGGTAGAGAACTTGGAGAAGGTGATAAAGACATTAGAATTGGAAATGGTGCAATTGTTGCAGCTAAGACTGTCGGAGAATATCACCTTGTATTACCAACTGGAAATACATTGGTTCTGAACGAATGCTATTACATGCCGAACCTGATATGCAACATTATATCGGTTTCTTTGCTGAGTAAAGAGGGATATAATTTTGTATTACAGGACAATGTTATGAACATTTTCCGTAACCAAAAGTTGGTTGGATCAGGCACGTTGTGCAATGGCATTTATGTTCTAAACCAATCAACAGTTCTGAGCATAACAAACACACACAAAAGGAAGAGTTCAGAACTGAACGATTCCTTCTTATGGTATTATAGACTGGGTCACATCAATGTGACACGACTGGCTAAGTTGCATAAGGATGGATATTTGAAACCTTTCGAATTTTCATCTTATGACACTTGCCAGTCATGTCTCAAAGGCAAGATGACCAAAACTCCATTTACGGGACACGGAGAAAGAGTTACCGAACTCTTGGGACTTATACATAGTGATGTATGTGTTGGAGATAGTGCCCTCAGAGTCAATTATTGGATCACAGGCACGTGATTGCAATGATTGAGGGAGGACCTATCCCAGTAGAACAGTCTTACTCGAGATGATAGTATGCTATCTGGTTTACCTTTATCATCGTGTACTGCTTCAGGTGACCTGACAAGTCGCTATTACACGTTGGTAGAGCCCCTAGGATTCTTGCTTGACCACCAGCAGTATGAGGGCGATCATATAAGTGGGAGCTGGGGTCTATAAGCACATCCTTAAAAGGTCCCTAGTCGTGGGAGATTCGAGACAGGGCATCGATTCTCCAGAGTAGACTAGTGTATACAGTCGAGACCCCGACGAGGGGCGGTGGCCGGTCTCACAAGCCACTGGTGTCAGTTGGTTCACCTAAGATGTATACAGGTGCTCATTGGGTTATGAGTACACCGGACAGGACTCGCCGGGAACATGCTAGTTGGTCTTATACCTGACGTCAGATAGCAGTTCCCAGGTGACATGTGTACAGGTTAGTTCATCGACCTGGGGATCGTCATTTGTCTCGTGTGAGTTCCCACTGTGCTTTGATTACTACCCTACCACGGCTCAAAGGAGTCGTGCAAACAGGTTTTAGTTGGGTACAGTCCCGAGCCACATGGAGGCAGTGAGCGGATCTTCAGGGGTTCGTCTCTCCCGGTATTGGGGGTGAGGTCGCGCTGTGTCTAGGAGAGCCATTACACAAAGTCCTTGGCCAAGGCAGGAGATTTACTGGTAGGTATTCCAGTAGTATCTCAGGGTGTTCTGGGCTACACTCCGACACGACTTGTACCGCTTTTGGGGGTCTGACTTTTACCCACCCCCTAGGCCCGACATGCGATACTCATAGACGAACGGACCGGACTGTACGGATATTGTCACTGACAGGCTCAGTAGGGTGTCAGGATGAGTTCGCTCATCGACGTCCCTTTTGGTCAATAGCTGGTGGCCCGTTACGTATTGGCTTATACCTCTGACGTGCTAGTGGTTAAATCCACAGCCATGGTATTGACGAGTCTTTAGAGTCCACCACACTTTCAGTTACTCAGCTTTCGGGCGAAACGCTGTAGAGGCCGTATGGAGATATGGCAGGGTCCGATCAGATACGTGCGGTATTGCACGGATCAGGATCGGACGGTTAGTACTAGAGGCCGTATAGTTATATGGCAGGGTTCGATCAGATTCGTGCGGTATTGCACGGATCAGGATCGGACGAACATTACTAGCCGGCTTTAGTTTAAGCCGGATCCTAGTTTAGTACAGTGTAGATTTTGTCTCTTTGCATTTGTATCCGGACGGAATACAGATGCGGGTGTGTATGTACAGTATGGGGTTTTCCTGTAATTTATTACGGGACCAGTTTTCTGGAGTTGCCAGTTTGCATTCCGTTCCGACCGGTTTTCCTTTGTTCTTTCCCGGCCGGACTTTTCCGATGGAGGGGGTTATTTGCAAGTTTGCAAATAACACTTTGTGGAGGGTTTTATTGCAAAAGTATTGATTATGATATCTTTCATCCATCACTTGCATTAATTAAGACATGAAAGGGTATGGGTTGGATTTAAATGGAGCATGGTTGATGTTTGTTTGTGGTCACCCCTTGTTTTCTACTACACTCACCTCCCTCTTTGATTAAGATTGATTCCTCCACCATTCTCATATGATGAAGGGCCGGCCACAAATTTGGGAGAAGAGAGAAAAATGAGAGGTTTCATTTTGGTGAAAGAAATTAATCATCCATCTCATTTTCATTGCTACCAAAATCCCCAAGTTCATTTCTTGTTGATTCCTCCATCAAGGCAACATAACCCCAAAGAGACAAGCATCATCTACACTACATTCTACAGCACATCTTGGGCACGTCGACTTGCCAGCTTCGTGCCCGAGTTGCCTCGGTATTGAGGTGGGAGCCCGTAAAAGATGCAGGCGATGTGGTGCCCTACCGGCAAGGACGCGACGACCGGAGTTTCCGCGGGAGATCGGGACGATGACGAGAAGACCGGAGGACTCGGATCACTCGGTATATCTCTTCCCTATCTTGTTAGTTAGCTAGGACAAGTTTAATGGCCCGATCCGGGGTTTAGTGCGCGGTGGTGCCGGTTTGCTAAGTTCGCAAAATTAAAGTTTATCACCGTTTCCGCATTTGGCCGTCGGATTGACGACCGGGGCGCCGCCGTGCACTTACAGTGGTATCAGAGCCTCGCCATTAACTTCGTCTAGCTTCGTTTGATGTGTTTTGCATTTCCGATCGACCAAAATTCCAAAACTTGCATTTTTTGTTCACATCAGTTTTCTGTTGAAATTTTTTGGTCTCGAAATTTTTTTCAGGTTGTAGAAAACTAATGTACTGGAAATTATAAGACTACTGGGAAAATTCGACACAGTCAGTCGACGACTGAAGCGCGGAACCGCGGCCAAACCCCCCCTTGGGCCGCGGTTCCGCCGCACATTGGTGTCCTCACTGTGTCCAATTTCTCCAGTGGGCTTCTGGGCTTATTTTATGGGTTTTGGAATATTAATATTGGGCCCAGATTTTCTGTGAGTGTTACAGTATTGCTTGGGGGCCCACTTGTTAATTTTTGATCGATCGGATATTTTAAACACATTTTTCACAGTATTTACATTATATCTGCGACCGTGAATGTCACTCGATCGGTAAATCCGGTCTAACTGCTATAGCCCAGTTAGACGGATTTACGAACGTGACTTTCACGTTGATGTTCTGTGTTTTGCTGTGATGTTGCGGATCGGTCGTGGGGATAGCCTGGATGCAATGCTAGTACAGTTTTGTTGTATTATGTACATTTGATATTGCGGGGCGAGCGTCCGACATGTGGACTGCCGTCACTGCCTGTTTGTATTATTATTTTGGGGCACGACCAGGTTGCGGTCGATGTACCCGGTGTTTGTATATTTTACTTTCTGTACTAGGATTACCCCGCGGAGGGGTGCACGGATAGCCGGGTTCTGGAGGGCAACAAGCCCGCATCTCATGGCATTGGGACGGAGGGGGCTTCACTCTAGAATTGGCGGGCTATTCGCCGCACTCGTACGGGGTACAGGTTGACCCAGGAGGGGTGCCCAAGTTGCCGGATTCCGTGAAGTGCTGGGTGGTCCATTCACGGTGCTGAAGGGGGCTGCCTCGCTTCAGGTTTTGGCGGGTAACTTGCCGCGCCCGTAGGGGTCTAGGATTTCATTGCACAGGCTATCCACACGACCAGGGGAACGTCGGGTTTCAGTAGTGGCTCTGTGAAACCCGGGGATCCCAGATATCTATTTTGTTCTGTGATGCTGTACATTTCTGTGGTGTTGCATTTTATTCACGCCTTGAGCGAAATACTATATATTGGTATATATATTAGTAGATGTTGTATATGTTTTTCATCCGCGCTAGTCCAGTCCCCGCTCTGCCGTTAGTTAGCTAACCTAACGGGTGATGACGGGACCCAGTGGCGAATGCGGATGGCATATACGTATGTCAGTATATTTTCGTTCTTTGTGTTGTGATCAATTGATGGGACTGCGTTGATTCGGATCAATGCAAGATAAACAAACCTATTCTGATGTTGTTGGAACACTTTTCAAAAAGCTGTTATTGCAAGGACGTTCACTTTTGTTTTGCATCGTGGTATTCATTTGGAATATCCTGCTCCTCAGTCGACGAGGCAAGGGCCGAGATCCCTTCACCGGGAGTGACCCCTTGGACAGAAGTTTGCGTCAGGGCATTAACTTCACTATAGCCGATTACTTTTGCTTTGCACAGTGATATTCGGTTATGAATATCCTGCACCTCATTCTACGGGGAAAGAGCCGAGATCCCTTCACCGGGAGTGACCTCTTTAGTAAAGGTTTTCGTCACTATATTTTCTAAAAAGGTATTCGTTCCTTCAATGATATCAAGTTCATTACGTTAAAGGTTTTCGCCAGAAACCATTCGTAGCCCTCCGTCGTTTCATATGGATAGTCAATAGTATTCAAGCTGTGTATGTTGGCCAAAGTCAAGGCACAGTGATTGGTAGCTATTGGGTATTCATATGCAGCATAGATAGATGTGTTGGTTTGGGGCAGTCGTACTGCCATTTTGGCCCAAGTCAAGGGTATGTACGGGTGGGCTCAAATTAACCTGGAGAATGACGGGTTGAACTTGACATGTGACTTATGATATGTTGGCCAAAGTCAAGGTCATAAGAGCATGGGGTAGAAATCACATCGGGAGTTTCAAAAGAACTGAAACTTGCCAGATATGCGCATACCTTCTGGAGTGTGATACCGTGAGCGGATTCCGTCACGTTATCATACGATGATAGTTGGATCCCGATTCCCACTGATGAGTTGGTTTACTCCTCGGGTGACCCCGACTAATTCTTCTTTCTGGTTTGGAGGAGAATTTGAGGTACAGTGGGAGGTTTCCAGATTAGATAAATTGGTAACCATTCTGATCTTGGTTAGAGTGCACGCTGAGTGTTTCTTTTCTCTCTCTCTTTGGCAGCGACCATTGACCCGACCCTAAGACTATGACTCAGTGACCAAGTTAACCGAACCTTCTTTACACTGGCTTTTGGATTGTCAGAGTTGCAGACCTCATTGCCACTCCTACTTTTACCCTTTTCTCCAGGACACCCCGTATTACTGCGAACGTCCACTTCCATTGGACAAAGCCATCGTATGGTTAGATACGAACTCGAAGGAATTTATTCGAGGATGGTTTCCGGTTTTGGAGAAAACGGATGGGATTATTCAGTTGTCTTTTCCTTTTACCTTCTCTCAGGTTGCGAGTACTCCTTGGTTTAGGGGATAGTACACCTATTACGCAAATTGGATAGTCTTCTTCCAAACCTTAGGCTGGTGCCGAACGGTGGGGAATGAAGAAAACCAATTAGCATAACGATAGTGTACAGAAGGTATTAAGTTAAGACAAAGCAAGGGATTAGTAAGAGGGCAAAGTAAATTGCGACTGATATTCACAACCAAACCAAGTATTTCTTCGCCAATCCTAAATTACCTTTGTATTTCTCCAGGACACTCCGTATCACTACGAAGATCCACAGTTTATTGGATACTCCATCGTATGGTTATATACGAACTCGAAAGGAACTTGTTCCAGTTCGGGGATGGATTCTGGTCCAGGAGAAATAGGAATAAGGTTTATTCGGTTGTCTTTTATCTTCGCTTTCTCTCGCATTGCGAGTGCTCCTAGGACTAGGACAGTACACCCATTATGCTTATTGGATAGTCTTCTTCCAAACCATAGGCTGATGCCGAACGGTAGGGAAGGAAGAAAACCATTTGGCCTAAGGGGTGTGCAGAAGGTAATGACTAAAGACATATAAAGGGATTTGGAGAGGTGGCAAAGAATTATACGGTTATAGTTGTGAATCTGGATAATGGTAGAGGCATTACTAAGAATACCAGGATACCCCATCGAAACATTTCAATGTTTCAGTTCAACTGTGTACTGTTAAAGGAAAACTGATTTCCCGATTGGACACTTGCTCCAGGGTATGTATTTACCAGGTTTGATTCTCACATCTGTATGGTTTTACAGATGATGAGTGGAAGTAAGTTATTGGGAATTGGGTGATCATCCTCATTATATCGGGATTCGTTGTAATCGGTGATATTTGAGGAGATCATCTGGGCTGTTTGCCGGTCGGCAAATATTTGGTTTTGAATATCCGCTGTTATGCACCAATTTCAAATTGATATATCTGTACGTCTATTTTCATAGAGTGAGATATACCTTTTGATATTATGTCGATGACATTTACCTATATCAGTGGATGGTTAGGTAAGGAGCATTAAACAGCGGTGTAATTCTTCTTAACCATAAGTACAGTTTTCAACCTACGACACACAGTGAAAGAGTTGTTAGACTCGGCGGACTTATACAGAGTATTGTATGTTGTCCAGTGTCCATTAGGACAGAGGGGTTGGTCCTCATACTATATTCTGTTTACTTTTAACTTCTCTAGTTCTTAGACATGTGTTTCGTAGAAACACAGGGTCTAAGTTTTGAGGAGTTATAGGTATTTGAATAGAGTAGAGAACCAGGTGTAGCAAGTATCGGGATTCTTCAAAGTGATCGAAGATGTAGATACTTGTGTATGGTATTCAGTTGATAGTAATGATAAAGAGAAATTGCTTCTTTTTCAGGTTACTCATAATTGGAAGCATTCCTAAGTTGAGTAACGCTGATCGGCCTCTCTCCATTTAGTTGACATGCACTGGAGACAGCTGCATGATTTGAATCTGGTTCAATTGAATCAGTGCCTCTGGTTCTATATTGGATATAGTACAGTTCATATCTTAACATGGTTAAGGTACGGGGAGTTGTCCGGCTTATGATTAAAACCAGACTCTGGATAACTCAAGGCACGTTTCTGTAATGGCTGTTTGTGGGTTGACCCAGGCTATGACGAGGGTTGACTTTCTACCATCTGGATGAACAATAGCGATATTGTTCTAGACTCGCCACAGTTTTATTAAAAATGGATTTTTTCAGAAAACAGTAGTGGGAGTATGGTAGAACTGGAAGTGATTCCAGAACCGCAAACGATTACTGAAGATTTGGTAAGGAACCTAAAGATTCAATCTGGATTGACATTCCATTGGCCACTCCGCAGATAAGGTGGGTAACTTCAGGCACCCGAGAGGTACTCCGGTAGCCTCAAGGACGGTGACAGGGAAGTTCTTGTTTACCCACACTTGCCATTGTTGTTGTTCCAGGCTGCGAGACCCGGCAGAAGGATGAGTATAGCGTCATTCTAAACTAGCTTTAGAAGTGCACGTCTATATGACTCTGCCAGAGGGTTGTCGTAGTCAGTGGGAGTAGCGGAAGCATTGGTGGACATCAGGCTTATGTCTATTTATAGACTAAAGCAGATATAGCGGAGATAGATCATCTATTTCTGATGTGACAGTCATAGGTTTGACGTCATCAGAATAGGGGATGGATCTGTTGAGAAGGTAGTAGGGTGTGATATCCTGGTTTTGGATGACATACACAGAGTAGGAAAGGAAACTCCTATACTACGATCGGTTATACTTTGGTCGTCACACAGTGGTTTCTCCACAAGGGACTTGGACATTATATCAGACATACTGGTTACTAGATCTATGGTATTAGATCTAGATTTGGGTGGTTTCCCAATCAGGGTACTTTGACAGCATTCTAAAAGTATTTAGAATGGACGACTCCTGGCATGGTAGTGTACCTGCAGGTGATGAAGTCACCCTCTCTAAAGGTGTTTTACAGACTAAAGCGGAGAGGGATGTGCATGATTGGCAGATCACTTGCTTAGGCAATTGAGTCAATCATGAGATGTCAAGTACCACATCAGATGTTGTTCTTGCACTAGATGTAATAAGTTGATATTGATCCAATCCTGGAGAAACGGTCGGAAGCAGTTTTAGAACATAAGTGGATGTTCTAGGGATATGATAACGACAGCCTCATTTGGGAGACAGTTATCATTCCAGGCTTCCAAGGTGACATGGACGACAAGGAGGTTGTCAGAGTTATAGTTTTCCTTCTGACGAGGGGCAGTATTTTGGACAGGTGGTCCAAGGAAATACTGAGGGTGGCATGGCGCAGGATACTGATTAAGTTCAGTTGACGATACAGTCTAAGAAGTTTGGATTTGGAGTTCATTTATGAGCTCGGTCCCATCAGATATCCAGACATACTCTAAGACAGGTATTGCTCTTTTCGGGAGATGGTCTTCTCCGCGAACTTGAGATATAGAGAGACATAGAAAGAAACATCTAGGCAGATCCACTCACTGAGGCTTTTCCTCGAACGCAATAGTTTCACAAACAGGCTTTGTGCGACTGACTAGTAGAGGAGTTGGGTGTTCGGTATCACACGGGCTGTGAGTATGCGACATCGCAATAATTAGCCTTGAGTGCAAGTGGGAGATTGTTGGAGATAGTGCCCTCAGAGTCAATTATTGGATCACAGGCATGTGATTGCAATGATTGAGGGAGGACCTATCCCAGTAGAACAGTCTTACTCGAGATGATAGTATGCTATCTGGTTTACCTTTATCATCGTGTACTGCTTCAGGTGACCTGACAAGTCGCTATTACACGTTGGTAGAGCCCCTAGGATTCTTGCTTGACCACCAGCAGTATGAGGGCGATCATATAAGTGGGAGCTGGGGTCTATAAGCACATCCTTAAAAGGTCCCTAATCGTGGGAGATTCGATACAGGGCATCGATTCTCCAGAGTAGACTAGTGTATACAGTCGAGACCCCGACGAGGGGCGGTGGCCGGTCTCACAAGCCACTGGTGTCAGTTGGTTCACCTAAGATGTATACAGGTGCTCTTTGGGTTATGAGTACACCGGACAGGACTCGCCGAGAACATGCTAGTTGGTCTTATACCTGACGTCAGATAGCAGTTCCCAGGTGACATGTGTACAGGTTAGTTCATCGACCTAGGGATCGTCATTTGTCTCGTGTGAGTTCCCACTGTGCTTTGATTACTACCCTACCACGGCTCAAAGGAGTCGTGCAAACAGGTTTTAGTTGGGTACAGTCCCGAGCCACATGGAGGCAGTGAGCGGATCTTCAGGGGTTCGTCTCTCCCGGTATTGGGGGTGAGGTCGCGCTGTGTCTAGGAGAGCCATTACACAAAGTCCTTGGCCAAGGCAGGAGATTTACTGGTAGGTATTCCAGTAGTATCTTAGGGTGTTCTGGGCTACACTCCGACACGACTTGTACCGCTTTTGGGGGTCTGACTTTTACCCACCCCCTAGGCCCGACATGCGATACTCATAGACGAACGGATCGGACTGTACGGATATTGTCACTGACAGGCTCAGTAGGGTGTCAGGATGAGTTCGCTCATCGACGTCCCTTTTGGTCAATAGCTGGTGGCCCGTTACGTATTGGCTTATACCTCTGACGTGCTAGTGGTTAAATCCACAGCCATAGTATTGACGAGTCTTTAGAGTCCACCACACTTTCAGTTACTCAGCTTTCGGGCGAAACGCTGTAGAGGCCGTATGGAGATATGGCAGGGTCCGATCAGATACGTGCGGTATTGCACGGATCAGGATCGGACGGTTAGTACTAGAGGCCGTATAGTTATATGGCCGGGTTCAATCAGATTCGTGCGGTATTGCATGGATCAGGATCGGACGAACATTACTAGCCGGCTTTAGTTTAAGCCGGATCCTAGTTTAGTACAGTGTAGATTTTGTCTCTTTGCATTTGTATCCGGACGGAATACAGATGCGGGTGTGTATGTACAGTATGGGGTTTTCCTGTAATTTATTACGGGACCAGTTTTTTGGGGTTGCCAGTTTGTATTCCGTTCCGGTCGGTTTTCCTTTGTTCTTTCCCGGCCGGACTTTTCCGATGGAGGGGGTTATTTGCAAGTTTGCAAATAACACTTTGTGGAGGGTTTTATTGCAAAAGTATTGATTATGATATCTTTCATCCATCACTTGCATTAATTAAGACATGAAAGGGTATGGGTTGGATTTAAATGGAGCATGGTTGATGTTTGTTTGTGGTCACCCCTTGCTTTCTACTACACTCACCTCCCTCTTTGATTAAGATTGATTCCTCCACCATTCTCATATGATGAAGGGCCGGCCATAAATTTGGGAGAAGAGAGAAAAATGAGAGGTTTCATTTTGGTGAAAGAAATTAATCATCCATCTCATTTTCATTGCTACCAAAATCCCCAAGTTCATTTCTTGTTGATTCCTCCATCAAGGCAACATAACCCCAAAGAGACAAGCATCATCTACACTACATTCTACAGCACATCTTGGGCACGTCGACTTGCCAGCTTCATGCCCGAGTTGCCTCGGTATTGAGGTGGGAGCCCGTAAAAGATGCAGGCGATGTGGTGCCCTACCGGCAAGGAGGCGACGACCGGAGTTTCCGCGGGAGATCGGGACGATGACGAGAAGACCGGAGGACTCGGATCATTCGGTATATCTCTTCCCTATCTTGTTAGTTAGCTAGGACAAGTTTAATGGCCCGATCCGGGGTTTAGTGCGCGGTGGTGCCGGTTTGCTAAGTTCGCAAAATTAAAGTTTATCACCGTTTCCGCATTTGGCCGTCGGATTGACGACCGGGGCGCCGCCGTGCACTTACAGTATGCGGTCCCATGTCTACACATGCCAGGGATGGTTCTTCATACTTCATTACATTCACTGACGATCTTTCTAGGTTCGGGTATGTGTTCCTGATGAAACACAAATCAGAAGCTTTTGAGAAATTTAGGGAATATAAACAAGAAGTTGAGAACCAAACCGGAAAAAGTATTAAAATCCTACGATCTGATCGAGGAGGGGAATACTTGAGCAGTGAATTCCTGGACTTCCTAGAAGAGAATGGGATTCTCTGTCAGCTGACTCCTCCATATACACCACAGCACAACGGTGTATCTGAACGGAGGAACCGCACCCTATTAGATATGGTGCGCTCTATGATGAGCACAGCTGAGTTACCTATTTCCTTCTGGGGATATGCACTGGAGACGGCTGCATACCTATTGAATCAAGTTCCATCTAAATCTGTACCTACCACACCATATGAGATATGGAATGGGAAGAGACCATATTTTAAACGAGTTAAGATATGGGGTGTCCGGTCTATGTCAAAAGGCAAAATCCAGACAAACTCGAGGCACGGTCAGTTCTCTGTAAGTTTGTGGGATATCCTAAGAATTCCCAAGGATATTTTTTCTACCATGCTGAAGAACAAAAAGTGTTTGTTTCTCAATATGCCACCTTTTTAGAAAAGGAATTCCTTGAAAAAGAAATTAGTGGCAAAGTGGTAGAGCTGGAAGAAATTCCAGATACACAAACTATAACTGAAGATTTAGTGGAACCAGAAGATTCGATAGTACCCGACGAACCCTAGCCTCTCCGCCGATCTAGTAGGGTTTCTCGTCCACCTGAGAGATACTACGGTTTTCTCATTGATGGTGGAAGCGAGGATTGCATCATGGATGATGATGACCCAACTAGCTTCGAGCAGGCCATCACGAGTAGGGACTCAGTGAAATGGCTGGATGCTATGCGGTCCGAGATGGAATCCATGTACACCAACAAAGTATGGACTTTGGAAGTTGCTCCTGAAGGGGTAAAACCCATTGGGAGCAAGTGGATCTTCAAGAAGAAATTTGGTGTAGATGGGAAAGTGGAGACTTTCAAAGCTAGACTTGTAGCAAAGGGTTTTCGTCAAAGACCAGGTGTGGACTATGACGAAACCTTTTCTCCAGTGGCTATGCTTAAATCCATCCGAATCATGCTTGCCATTGCTGCCTTTCATGACTACGAAATCTGGCAAATGGATGTTAAGACCGCCTTTCTAAATGGTGATTTAGAAGAGTGCGTGTACATGACTCAGCCAGAGGGCTTCGTAGACAGTGGGAGCAGTGGGAAGGTGTGAAAGCTGCTTAAATCCATTTATGGATTAAAGCAAGCATCGCGGAGTTGGAACATCTGCTTTGACGTCGTTATCAAAGAGTTTGATTTCGTCAAAAATCCAGATGAACCTTGTATCTACAAGAAGGTGGCAGAGAGTAAGGTTGTCTTCCTCGTATTGTACGTGGACGACATACTCTTGATAGGAAATGATATTCCTATGCTGCAATCGGTCAAGCTCTTCTTATCACAAAGATTCTCGATGAAAGATCTTGGTGATGCCTCCTGCATATTGGGAATCAGGATCTATAGAGATAGATCCAAACGGATACTGGGATTGTCCCAATCCAGGTACATTGACACCATACTAAAGAGGTTTAGTATGGAAGAGTCCAAGCGTGGGAATTTGCCCACGATCTCTGGAGTCACTCTCCCCAAAGAGATGTCTCCCAAGACTGATTTGGAGAGAGCTCGCATGCAAGGGATACCCTATGCTTCGGCAGTAGGCTCTATCATGTATGCGATGCTATGTACCAGACCCGATGTAGCATACTCACTAAGTGTAGTGAGCAGGTATCAAGCTGATCCTGGAGAGAGTCACTGGACAGCTGTGAAGAGCATTCTCAAGTACTTGCGAAGGACTAGAGATATGTTCTTGGTGTATGGTAACGGGGAACTCCAAGTGGAGTCCTTTACCGATTCGAGCTTCCAGAGTGATAAGGACGACTCTAAGTCGCAGTCGGGTTTTGTCTTTACCCTTTACGGAGGGGCGGTTAGCTGGAAGAGTTCCAAGCAGGAAACCGTGGCAGACTCGACGATGGAGGCTGAATACATCGCTGCCAACGATGCTGCCAAAGAGGCTGTCTAGATCAAGAAGTTCATTACTGAACTTGGTGTGGTTCCATCCATTGAGCATCCAATACCTTTGTATTGCGATAACAATGGAGCGGTGGCCTTGGCCAAGGAACCTAGGTCCCATCAGCGATCCAGGCATATTCTGAGGCGGTATCACCTGATCCGGGAGATAGTTGATCGCCGGGAGATCGAGGTCAGGAGGGTTGACACGAAGAACAACACTGCGGATCCACTCACGAAGGCCATTCCCCAGATACAGTTTGAGAGACTCTTCGGGATGCTCGGTATGCGATACTACAGCAGCTGGCCCTAGTGCAAGTGGGAGATTGTTAGTTGTATGTATGCCCTAGAGGCCAGTATTGTACAGATGATGTATATTATATTGGATGCTTGGACATATATAGAGATGACTTTCTTGCTCGATATGATAGTATGCTATCTGGTTACTCTTTATCTTAACATGTACACTAGTCTCTTTATACTGTCTTATAGTTACATGTTGGTAAAGCCCTTAGGATATGTACTTGACTACCTTGACTGTGATGCAGATCATACTAGTGGGGACATGGTAGTCCATAAGTACATCCTTCAAGGTCCCTAGTCGTGGGTGTATCGAGACGGGGCATCGATATACCAGAGTAGACTAGCGTATATGCTTCTCGACCCATGAGATGGGCGATGGATGATCCCACATCCATTAGTGTTTGACATCAGAGATGGTATACGGGTGCTCAGTGGAGACTGGGTACACTGGACGGACTCTGTTAGTGTATATGCCCTAGAGGCCATTACTGTATCATACTAGTTTGTATATTACTTGATGGAAGCTTGGGATATTCACCTTGTATAAACAATCTTGCTCAATATAGTAGTATGCTACTTGGTTTGTTTCTACTTCAATGTGTACTTGTGTTTATTTCAGTATATCACTTATACGCATTAGTAGAGCCCTTAGGATCTTTGCTTGATTACCAGCGTTGTGATGGCAGTCACACTAGTGGGGGCTGGGTAATCTATAGGCACATCCTTATACAGGTCCCTAGTCGTAGGACTATCGAGATAGGGCATCGATACTCCGGAGTAGACTAGCGTATTTCTCATCCCAGTGTGGGAGATGGTCTGTCCCACAGCCATCAGTACGTCGTACTGGAGATAGTATACGGGTGCTCGTTGGGTTACGAGTACACTGGACAGGACTCGTCGGGAACTGAAAGGTTGGTATTATACCTATCGTCAGTTATCAGTTCCCAGGTGACATGAGTACAGCTTAGTCCGCTGACTTGACACTGGCACTTCGCCTCGAGTGTGTTCCCACTGCACTTTGATCACTACCCTACCACGGCTCAAAGGAGTCGTGCAAACAGGTGGTGGTTGGGTGCAGTCCCGAAGCACTCGGAGGCAGTGACGGTTAGACAGGATTCGTCTCTCCCGGTATTGGGGGTTGACATCGCGCTGTGTCTAGGAGAGCCATTACACGGGTAGTCCCTGGCCAGGGCAAGCGAGATATACTGGTAGGTTTCCAGTGTTATCTCAGGGTGTTTTGGGCTTCACTCCGACACGACTTGTACCGCTATTGAGGGACTGACGTTTTACCGCCCCCTAGGCCCGCCATGCGATGTATCAGACGAACAGATCGGACTGTACGGAGAATGTCACATTCAGACTCAGTAGGAGTTCAGATGGGGTTTCACCTCGTCAGCCTTCTTGTCGGCATCTACCTGGGGACCGTTATGCACAGCTAGTGCCGCTTGCGGTCTGTGGTTAAACCCACTGCCAGCGTAGTGTCGAGTCTTTAGAGTCCCACACAGAGGGTATTCGCCTCTGGGCAAAACAGAGTAGAGGTCGCATGGTTTTGCGACAGGGTTCGTTCTCATCCGCGCACTTGTGCACGTTTGGAGTCCGGACGGATTATACTGGCAGGCTCTGGTTTGAGCCAGATACTGGTATATGTTTTGGGGGTTGCTTTTATATCTTGGTATTCTTGTTCCTCGGAACGAGAATGCAGGTGTGTATGCACAGTTACTTGAGGCGGAGAATGAGGTCTTTCATTAGGGTTTCGGATCGGGTGCGTATGCACAGTTGACAGTTATCATTTTCCAAACCCTAATGGATTTGTATTATATCAATTAATAATATATAATAAAATGAAATTGTGTCATGGTTAGTTTTTGTTGACTTGTTGACCATGGTTGACTTGTTGACCATGGTTGAACTTTTGACCATCATCATCACAAAAGAAAGATGCTCTTTGATTCTAGCAAATTCATTTAATGTTTGTAATGATAATGGTCACTCTAAAACTTTCCATCAACCTTTTCATTTTCATTATTATTATTATTGATAATTCTTTTTCTTTTGCATTATGGTTGCAAGAAAGAAAAAAGAATAGCTCATTCTATCATAACCTCTCTCTCTCCTCATTTCATCTTCTTCTTCCTCTAGCAAAGAGAAACCTTCTCATGTGTTGAGAATCCTTCTCTTTAAAAAGAAAAGCAAACCCTAGTCACTCTCTACTCATTCTAGGATGAAGGTTTAGCAAGCCGGAAACCCTAGTTCACTCAAAGATCGAGGAAGAGCCCAAAGGTCGAACCTTCGAGGTGGATCCATCTTCGACGGGAGAAGGCGACGAAAAGAGAACCATCAACCTCTACAAGATTTCAAGAAGAAGGAGTTCAAGTTTAGGTATAACCTTCATCCGAGTAGCTAACTCCTTTTAGCGTTTATACTAGTTTTAGTTTAGACAACGATCCCGACCTTGTTTAGTCCATGTTGCCTCTTGCGATAAAAATTGTTTTTTTTTATACCGTTTCCGCCTCCCCGTAAGCACCGGGGGTCGCAATATGGACTTACAGTGGTATCAGAGCCTAACTAAACTTAAACTAGCTTGGTAGTGAAGTGTAACGAAGTTCGGAACCGAAAAATCGCAAAACCGGAAAAACCAAAACCCTAAGTTTCTGTTGGATTTTTTTCTGCTCTAAATGAAAAACTTTATACTCCAAAAATCGGCTCAGGGTTTTGTGTGAACACCCAAGAAAAACGATGCAGTGATTCGTTCAAACCGCCGCGCTTCCGCCGCACGAGGTAGGCATGTGCCGCGGAAGCGCCGCGGTTTGTCGTCTTCTGTGCATCGTTTTTCGTGCAGTGTGTGTCTGTGTTGGTTTTGGGATTTTTAAAATATATTATATGTGCCCAGATTTTCCAGAACTGAAATTCAATTTTGGGGTCCTATAATTCCGTATTTTTCCGAACTTCACTGCACTTTGGCTATGTTGGTTATATCTGTGATGCTTGCATGTATTGAACGTCGGCTAATCGCTATAAGTCGATTAGTCGGGGTTATACATGATCTGTGTTTGATATTGGATTGTGTATATGAATCTGTTGGACTGTCGCGGGTGAATAGCCGGGGTGGATGTGAGATGAGCTTTTGTTTTTCTTTCATTCATTGTAAATGTAAATTGATGTAATTATATTATTTGTTTGGCCGCACAACCGGGTCGGGGTTGTAGCCGTCATTGTATAATTCTTTTTACTGTTTTTGCTCCTAGGATAGACCCATGGAGGGGGTGCACAAACTGCCGAGTACTTGGCGGGTAGTTTGCCGCACCCGTAGGGGTCTTGGGTGGGGTATTTGGCTATTCACCGCGACCGTGTAATCCGCTTTTCATTGAAGGCTCGAAAGGATTGCGGATTGCTAGTATATCCAATGTATTCATCTGTGATCTGTAATGTCTATCATTGCTTTCTATTTAGGCGTTGCTTATGTTTTACAGCCGCGCTAGCCCAGCCCCCGCTCTGTCGTTAGTTAAGTAACCTAACGAGTGATGACGGGACCCCGTGGCGAATGCGAATGGCATAAGCGTACGTCATATTTTGGTTGTTTTCTGCAATGGTAGGAATTAAATGATGGGACGCATTAAAAGAACTAATGCAAGAATATCACGCATTAAAAGAACTAATGCAAGATAATAAACCAAGTTTAAGTCGATGGAACACTTTCGAAAAACCACTCGGTTCTTTTCAAAACTAACTTTTAAATGCGGAGCTTGAGCCACTCCTTCTAAAAGCTATCTCGTTCCATCGATTATATCAAGTTCACTACGTTCACGATTTTACCAAAACCATTCGTAGCCCTCCGTCATTTCACATAAATAGTCAATAGTATTCAAGCTGTGTTTGTTGGCCAAAGTCAAGGCATAGTGATTGGTAGCTATTGGATATTCATGTGCAGCATAGATAGATGCGTTGATTTGGAACAGTCGTACTGCCTTGTTGGCCAAAGTCAAGGGTATGTACGGGTGGATTCAAATTAACCTGGAGAACGACGGGAAGAACTTGACATGTGACTTATAATTTGTTGGCCAAAGTCAAGGTCATAAGAGCATGGGGCAAAAATCCACATCGGGAGTTTCATAAGTACTGAAACTTGCTAGATTTGCATACCATTTGGAGTGTGATGATTATGGTAGGATTCCTTCATTTTCGTCACGCAATGATATTTGGATCCCGATCCTACTGTGAGTATATGCTACTCCTCGGGAAATTTCTCACTAAACGATCAATGCTATAAACCTAGTAGGTGCCTAGAAAGGTGTTAGCGGGGCTACGCCCCCAGGGAAAAGAGGTTCTTAAATTAAGGAACTTCGCGAAAGCGTTGGAAAACCTCCCTCGAAGTACCGACACTGGCCTGGCTGAACGGTTAAGCAAGTATTGTACGGTGGGATTGATCCCGGCTAATTCTTCCTTTGTGGTTTGAGGAGGGATTCGAGAGACAGTGGGAGCCATCCTGTTTAGACAAATTAAAAACCATTCTAAACTTGCAAGAGCATCGTGCTAAGTGTTTCTTCTCTCCCCCTGCAGCGACCAAATCGAAATGACTGGACTTAAGTTACTTCTAGATAAAAACATATTGACAGGGCCAAACTACAAAGATTGGCTCAGGAATGTCAAATTGGCAATCTCTTACGACAAGCTGGGGTATCTTCTTACCACCAAAGCTCCCCCCGTCCCAGGTCCCACCTCCAGCGTCGCGGATAAGGAAATCCGTAAGACTTGGGAGATTGACAGCGCGAAGGCCAGATGCCTCGTACTTGCCTCGATGGACAACGACCATCAGAGGAGGCACGAGAATATGGATTTGGAATCCATATTTCTTCATACAAAAGAACTGTATGGAGAGCAGTCTCGTATCGCAAGATACGAAGTGTCGAAGAAGTTATTTTCGACTAAATTGGCCGTCGGATCATCGGTAGCGGACCACGTGCTTAAGATGATTGGCTACACTGAGGAGCTCGCGGAACTTGGGACCACGTTGGACAGTGAACTTTATACGGATATAATTCTCCAGTCCCTTCCATCCACTTACGCCCAGTTCATACTGAATTTCAACTTGCAAGAAAAGGAAGTTGAACTTTCAGAACTCCTCAACCTGCTGAGGAGCGCAGAGGGCACCCTACAGAAGGGTAGGGATACATCCACTTTGTTTGTAGGAGGATCTTCTTCTTCTAGGTCCAAGGCGAAAGCCAAGGGAAAGAAGAGGAAAGCCCCCGCCAAACCAAGGGGCGGTGTTAGTAAAGTGGGTACGAAGGGAAAGGAAAAGGCAACAAAGATAGCGGGGAAGCTTGTTGGTAAAGAGGAATGCTTCTATTGTCACAAGAGTGGACACTGGAAGAAAGATTGCAGGGCTTGGAAAGCCAGGACACAGGAACTGAAGCAGGTTGCGGCTTCAGCTTCAGGTGTGTATGTTATTGAAAACTGTCTTTCTATAAACTCTACTTCCTGGGTATTGGATACCGGATCAGGATCTCATATCTGTAATTCTTTGCAGGCGTTGAGAAACCGTAGGGTTTTGAAGGCAGGTGACATGACCCTCAGAGTTGCGAACGGAGCTAGCATGGATGCTAAAGCCGTGGGGGACTATCACCTGGGAATGTCAGATGGGCATGTTTTGGTTTTGCGTAATTGCTTTTTTGTACCCAACGCAACTTGTAATATCATTTCTGTATCTTTGGTTTCTAAAGAAGGTTATGAATTTGCGTTTGTAAGTAATGTTGTAAACATTCACCTTAATCAAGTTCTGATTGGGTCAGGTACACTGAGCAATGGTATATACGTATTAAACCAACCACAGATTTTTAATGTCCAGAATACACACAAAAGAAAGTCTCCAGATATCAATCAGGCTTTCTTATGGCATTGTAGACTGGGTCACATCAATGAGAGAAGGTTGACTAAGTTACATACAGAAGGATATTTGGATCCGTTCGAATATCAATCGTATGCCACTTGTCAATCCTGTCTCAAAGGAAAGATGACAAAGACTCCGTTCACTGGACACGGAGTAAGAGCGAGCGAGCTCTTGGGACTCGTACACAGCGACGTGTGCGGTCCAATGTCTACACATGCGCGAAGCGGTTATTCTTACTTCATTACTTTTACGGATGATTTTTCAAGATACGGTTATGTCTTCTTAATGAAACATAAGTCCGAAGCTTTTGAAAAATTCCAGGAATTTAAGAATGAAGTAGAAAAACAAACCGGCAAAAGTATCAAGATTCTAAGATCGGATCGAGGTGGAGAATACTTAAGTGCCGAGTTCCTGAATTATTTAAAAGAGAATGGGATTCTCTCTCAGCTTACTCCTCCATACACTCCGCAACACAACGTTGTATCGGAGAGACGGAACCGAACCCTATTGGATATGGTACGGTCCATGATGAGTAATGCTGAGTTACCGCGATCATTCTGGGGGTATGCGCTAGAATCAGCTGCGTACCTTTTGAACCGAGTTCCTACTAAGACTGTGCCTACTACACCATATGAGATGTGGTGTGGGAAGAGACCCCATCTTAGTTACATCAAGACTTGGGGATGTCCAGCTTTTGTTAAAAAGCAGCATGTGGACAAGCTCGAGGCACGCTCAGTACAGTGTAAGTTCGTGGGATATCCAAAGAACTCTAAGGGATATTTCTTCTACTGTGAAGATGAACAAAAAGTTCTTGTTTCTCGTCATGCCTACTTCTTGGAAACTGAGTTTTTGGAAAACCAGATAAGTGGGAGCACAGTAGAACTGGAAGAAATTCCAGAACCACGGACTATTACTGAAAGCTTAGTGGAACCAGAAGGTTCAAATGAACAGGACATTCCTACGCCGCTCCGCAGAAGTAGTAGGCAGTCTCATCCGCCCGAGAGATACTACGGTTTTCTCATAGACGGGGATAGAGAGGATTGCATCATAGATTATGATGAGCCTACTAGCTTCCAGCAGGCCGTTCAGAGCATTGACTCGGTAAAATGGCTGGATGTAATGCGGACCGAAATGGAGTCCATGTAAAAACAAAGTATGGACGTTGGACATTGCTCCAGACGGGGTAAAACCCGTAGGATGCAAGTGGATCTTCAAAAGGAAGATTGGTGTAGATGGACAGGTTGAGACCTATAAAGCTAGACTTGTAGCAAAGGGTTTCCGTCAAAGACCTGGCTTGGACTATGACGAAACCTTTTCTCCAGTGGCTATGCTGAAATCCATTCGGATCCTTCTTGCCATTGCTGCCTTCCACGATTATGAGATTTGGCAGATGGACGTAAAAACCGCTTTTCTAAATGGAAATTTAGAGGAGTGTGTCTATATGGATCAGCCAGAGGGTTTCATTCAGAGTGGGAGCAGCGGAAAGGTGTGCAAGTTGCTTAAGTCCATCTATGGACTAAAGCAGGCATCGCGGAGTTGGAACATCTGTTTTGATGAGACGGTCAAGGAATTTGACTTTATCAAAAATCCAGATGAACCATGCATCTATAGTAGATTTGTAGCGAGAACTGTAGTATTCCTTGTTTTATACGTGGATGACATTCTCTTAATAGGAAATGACATTCCTATACTACAATCTTCAAGGGTTTTTTGTCACACAGGTTCTCCATGAAAGACCTGGGTGATGCCTCTTACATCCTGGGGATCCGGATCCATCGTGATAGATCCAAGAGGATATTAGGACTTTCACAGTCCAGGTACATCGACACCGTACTGAAAAGATTCAGTATGGAAGATTCCAAGCGCGGTAACCTACCGGCTTGTCACGGGATCACCCTCTCTAAAGAGATGTCTCCCAAGACTGATTTGGAGAGGGATCGCATGTCTTTTATACCCTACGCTTCTGCGGTAGGCTCTATAATGTATGCGATGTTGTGTACCAGACCGGATGTAGCTTATGCACTGAGTGTAGTAAGCCGGTATCAGTCAAACCCTGGGGAGAAACATTGGATAGCAGTAAAGAACATTCTCAAGTACCTGAGAAGGACTAAGGAGATGTTCTTGGTGTATGGCGGAAAAGACCTCCAGATTGAGGCCTTTGCTGACTCCAGCTTCCAGAGTGACAAGGATGATTCCAAGTCCATGTCGGGTTTTGTCTTTACCCTCAATGGAGGGGCGGTGTGTTGGAAGAGTTCCAAACAGGAAACCGTTGCAGACTCGACTATGGAAGCGGAATACATCGCTGCATCTGATGCCGCAAAAGAAGCTGTCTGGATAAGGAAGTTCTTAAAAGAACTTCAGGTGGTTCCGTCCATTGTTGACCCAGTACCTCTGTACTGCGACAACAACGGGGCTATAGCTTTAGCAAAGGAACCCAGGTCCCATCAGAGATCCAGGCACATCTTGAGGCGGTATTACCTGATCAGGGAAATCGTGGATCGCAAGGAGATCGAGATTCGGAGGGTTGCTTCAGAAGAGAACACTGCAGATCCATTCACCAAGGCCTTACCCCAGACTCAGTTCGAGCGGCTGATCGAGATGATAGGTCTTCGGTACGCCAGTTCATGGCCTTAGTGCAAGTGGGAGATTGTTAGTGTATATGCCCTAGAGGCCATTACTGTATCATACTAGTTTGTATATTACTTGATGGAAGCTTGGGATATTCACCTTGTATAAACAATCTTGCTCAATATAGTAGTATGCTACTTGGTTTGTTTCTACTTCAATGTGTACTTGTGTTTATTTCAGTATATCACTTATACGCATTAGTAGAGCCCTTAGGATCTTTGCTTGATTACCAGCGTTGTGATGGCAGTCACACTAGTGGGGGCTGGGTAATCTATAGGCACATCCTTATACAGGTCCCTAGTCGTAGGACTATCGAGATAGGGCATCGATACTCCGGAGTAGACTAGCGTATTTCTCATCCCAGTGTGGGAGATGGTCTGTCCCACAGCCATCAGTACGTCGTACTGGAGATAGTATACGGGTGCTCGTTGGGTTACGAGTACACTGGACAGGACTCGTCGGGAACTGAAAGGTTGGTATTATACCTATCGTCAGTTATCAGTTCCCAGGTGACATGAGTACAGCTTAGTCCGCTGACTTGACACTGGCACTTCGCCTCGAGTGTGTTCCCACTGCACTTTGATCACTACCCTACCACGGCTCAAAGGAGTCGTGCAAACAGGTGGTGGTTGGGTGCAGTCCCGAAGCACTCGGAGGCAGTGACGGTTAGACAGGATTCGTCTCTCCCGGTATTGGGGGTTGACATCGCGCTGTGTCTAGGAGAGCCATTACACGGGTAGTCCCTGGCCAGGGCAAGCGAGATATACTGGTAGGTTTCCAGTGTTATCTCAGGGTGTTTTAGGCTTCACTCCGACACGACTTGTACCGCTATTGGGGGACTGACGTTTTACCGCCCCTTAGGCCCGCCATGCGATGTATCAGACGAACAGACCGGACTGTACGGAGAATGTCACATTCAGACTCAGTAGGAGTTCAGATGGGGTTTCACCTCGTCAGCCTTCTTGTCGGCATCTACCTGGGGACCGTTATGCACAGCTAGTGCCGCTTGCGGTCTGTGGTTAAACCCACTGCCAGCGTAGTGTCGAGTCTTTAGAGTCCCACACAGAGGGTATTCGCCTCTGGGCAAAACAGAGTAGAGGTCGCATGGTTTTGCGACAGGGTTCGTTCTCATCCGCGCACTTGTGCACGTTTGGAGTCCGGACGGATTATACTGGCAGGCTCTGGTTTGAGCCAGATACTGGTATATGTTTTGGGGGTTGCTTTTATATCTTGGTATTCTTGTTCCTCGGAACGAGAATGCAGGTGTGTATGCACAGTTACTTGAGGCGGAGAATGAGGTCTTTCATTAGGGTTTCGGATCGGGTGCGTATGCACAGTTGACAGTTATCATTTTCCAAACCCTAATGGATTTGTATTATATCAATTAATAATATATAATAAAATGAAATTGTGTCATGGTTAGTTTTTGTTGACTTGTTGACCATGGTTGACTTGTTGACCATGGTTGAACTTTTGACCATCATCATCACAAAAGAAAGATG
Source organism: Agapanthus africanus (assembly GCA_030015575.1). Classification (NCBI taxonomy): domain Eukaryota; kingdom Viridiplantae; phylum Streptophyta; class Magnoliopsida; order Asparagales; family Amaryllidaceae; genus Agapanthus; species Agapanthus africanus. The sequence continues at coordinate 266,214,450 of CM057341.1, forward strand.
CTCTTTGATTCTAGCAAATTCATTTAATGTTTGTAATGATAATGGTCATTCTAAAACTTTCCATCAACCTTTTCATTTTCATTATTATTATTATTGATAATTCTTTTTCTTTTGCATTATGGTTGCAAGAAAGAAAAAAGAATAGCTCATTCTATCATAACCTCTCTCTCTCCTCATTTCATCTTCTTCTTCCTCTAGCAAAGAGAAACCTTCTCATGTGTTGAGAATCCTTCTCTTTAAAAAGAAAAGCAAACCCTAGTCACTCTTTACTCATTCTAGGATGAAGGTTTAGCAAGCCGGAAACCCTAGTTCACTCAAAGATCGAGGAAGAGCCCAAAGGTCGAACCTTCGAGGTGGATCCATCTTCGACGGGAGAAGGCGACGAAAAGAGAACCATCAACCTCTACAAGATTTCAAGAAGAAGGAGTTCAAGTTTAGGTATAACCTTCATCCGAGTAGCTAACTCCTTTTAGCGTTTATACTAGTTTTAGTTTAGACAACGATCCCGACCTTGTTTAGTCCATGTTGCCTCTTGCGATAAAAATTGTTTTTTTTTATACCGTTTCCGCCTCCCCGTAAGCACCGGGGGTCGCAATATGGACTTACAGACTCGCCGAGAACTCCCAGATGGTATTATACCTCACGTCAGATGGCAGTTCTCAGGTGACACTTGTACAGGTTAGTCTGTAGACCCGAGATCGTCATAGAGTCTTGTGTGATTCCCACTGTGCTTTGATCTCCACCTTACCACGTCCATGAGGGCGTGCAAAACGGTGGTCTTTGGGTACAGTCCCGAGTCACATGGAGGCAATGAGCGATAGGAGGGATTTCGTCTCTCCCGGTATTGGGGGTTGATGTTGCGCTGTGCTCGATTGGCCGTAACAGGGAAGTCCCTGGCCAGGGCTGATCAGAGATTTGCTGGTAAGTGTTACTAGTAGTTTCTCGACCCGTTATGAGCCTCACATCAGCACGACTTATCGGTTATTGGGGTCTGACGTTTACCAACCCTAGACTTGATATGCGACGTATCAGACGAACAGACCGGACTGTACGGTAAGTGTTACTGGTTGGATTCACAGGAGTGTGAGCGGGCTAGCTCGTCGATCTTCTGATCGCTCAATACCAGGATGGCCGTTACGTTTGGCAGACTGCTTGCGGCTTGTGGGTGCTTGATATGATCATCATCTGCTACCGGCGTATTGACGAGTCTTTAGAGTCCAACACAGAGGTTTCCTGGCTCAAGCGAAACGAAAATGGAGCGCATATGAGATATGTGCGGGACCGAGAATAATGCGTGTATGTGATACCGCATTTCATTCTCGCGATAAATGTTTCGATTGGTTATATTCGATATGACCTAGTTATCGAATCATTGATTCGATAAGCCGATACATAGAATACTAGTCGGTCATGTGCGACATGACCGGATCATTGAATCAAGTGTTGATTTAATGATTTAATGTATAATTATATATTTGATATATTACTTTACATTAACTAGTATTGGTTCACTTTAAACGGATTTTTCTCACTTGATGCACATTGTAGATGTGATATGCTTTTGTGCACATTTTTGTATCATGTTTGATGATACTTGATCATGTGGTTAAGTGTAAAGGATTAAACCATGGTTAAGAGATGATTAGGGTTTTGCAAATTCATTTATTTATTTATTTATTTATTTGAAATGGATTAAGATAAGAATGGTGGCTTTATTTGTTTTGTGTTGAAGCTTCATGAAGCTTTGACCTTAGTGACCATTCTTGTTTTCATGCTTAACCCTAACTCATCCAAGTAACCATGGTGTAGGGTTCCTAGGCACCCTAATGAGGTCTCACAAGGCATCGAACATGCCATTATAAAATTTTACGGGTGCCGAGAGACCCGACTACGGATCGTTTGCTAGAAAACTAGGCGAAAAGGCTAACTAGTTAACACTTAACTATGAGAATACGGATATACAACCTTTGTAGATCCGGTGCTCCACCTCCACGGCTCCGAGATGAGGTCCTCTCCGCTGTCCAAACCAAATCCGGGCTCTAGCGTCGGCTTCATCGGAGAATGGACGGGCCAGGTCGTCGACGACGTGCCGAAGATGATCTACGTCGAGGCATCGCAAGATCAAGCTCCACCTTCACCAAACTATGATGACTTGTGAAGGAAACACACTCTACTACTTGGTAAGAGGTAGAGGATGAAGAAATAGAAAGTGGATAGACTTTAGAATTGGATTTCTCACTCAAATCATCAATCCACCATTGATGAAGAAAGCTTTTCTTCACTTGAAGGAAGAAGAAGAAGAAGCTAATAGTTATGATAAGTTAATTGAAAAAGAAAAGAAAATGAATTCTTATCATAAAATTAACCATGGTAAAGTGTAGAGATTCAACTAGGGTTAGTGGGAATGGTTAGGGTTAAGGATGAGATAAGAATGGTTGACTTGATCAAAGTTTCAAGAAGCTTCAACTAAAGAACAAAATTAGCCAACATTCTTTTCTCTTTTCTTTTATTCATTTATCAAAAATAAAAGGATAATTAAATAAGATAAATGAATAACAAATAATAAACCCTAACCATTTCATTAACCAAGGTTTAATCCTTTACACTTAACCAAAAAGCATGTATCATCAAACATGATACAAGCAAGTGCACAAAATCATATCGCATATGCAATGCGCACATCCGAGTGAGAAAATCCATTCAAAGTGAACCGATACTAGTTAATGCAAAGTAATATATCAAATATATAATTATGCATTAAATCATTAAATCAACACTTGATTTAACGATCCGGTCATATCGCATATAACCGGCTAGTATCATTAGTAACAACTTATCGAATCAACACTTGATCCGATAACCCGGCTATATCACATATAACCGATCAATGTCACATCGCGAGAATCGAATACAGTATCACATACTCGTATTATTCTCGATCCCGCACATATCTCATATGCGCTCCTATTTCGTTTCGCTTGAGACAGAAAACCTCTGTGTAGGACTCTAAAGACTCGTCAATACGCCGGCAGCAGATGATGATCATATCAAACACCCACAAGCCGCAAGCGGTCTGCTAAACGTAACGGCCACCCGGGTATTGAGCGATCTGAAGATCGACGAGCAAGCCCGCTCACACTCCAGTGAATCCGACCAGTAACACTACCGTACAGTTCGGTCTGATCGTCTGATATGTCGCATATCTTGCCTAGGGGTGGTAAACGTCAGACCCCAATAGCTCGATAAGTCGTGTCGATATGAGGCTCATAACGGGTCGAGAAACTACTGGTAACACTTACCAGCAATTCTCTGATCAGCCCTGGCCAGGGACTTCCTGTTATAGCCAATCGAACACAGTGCAACATCAACTCCCTATACCGGGAGAGACGAATCCCCTCCTATCGCTCATTGCCTCCATGTGACTCGGGACTGTACCCAAAAACCACCGTTTTTGCACGCCCTCTTGGACGTGGTAAGATGGAAATCAAAGCACAGTGGGAACCACACAAGACTCTATGACGATCTCGGGTCAACAGACTACTCTATACCAGTGTCACCAGAGAACTGCCATCTGACTTGCGGTATAATACCATCTGGGAGTTCTCGGCGAGTCCGTCCAATGTACCCAATCTCTACTGAGCATCCGTATATCATCTCTGATGTCAAACACCAATGGATATGGGATCATCCATCGCCCATCTGTATGGGTCGAGAAGGTATACGCTAGTCTACTCTGGTATATCGATGCCCCATCTCGATACACCCACGACTAGGGACTTTGAAGGATGTACTTATGGACTACCATGTCCCCACTAGTATGATCCGCATCATAGTCCAGGTAGTCAAGTACAGATCCTAAGGGCTTTACCGACATGTAACAGAGAGACAATCAGTATACACGTTAAGGTAAAGTTCAACCAGATAGCATACTATCATGTCGAGCAAGAAAGTCCTCCCTATATACGTCCCAGCATCCACTACAATATACATCCTATGTACAGTAATGGCCTCTAGGGCATACATATAACTAACAATCTCCCACTTGCACTAGGGCCATCTGATAGCAGTGGTTGTAGTATCTCATACTTAACCATCCCATAATAGTCTCTCTCTGGGAACAGGCCTTTGTGAGTGGATCCGCTGTGTTGTCCTCTGAGTCTACTCTCCAAACTTCGATCACCGTGGAGATCAATCATCTCCATGATCAAGTGACACTGCCTTAGAATATGTCTGGATCACTGATGGGACGGACGTTCCTTGGCATAAGCCACAACTCCATTGTCTCACAATGGTTGGAACGTAGTTCATCTCATGAACCAATATACACCCAGACTGCCTCTTTGGTAGCATCTTAAGTAGCGATGTATCCTGCCTTTATCGTCTAGTATGTCATGGTATCTAGCTTGGAACTCTTCCAACATACCGTCCCTTTACTGAGGGTAAAGACAATTCCTGCGACTGACACTCAGTCGTCTTTATCACCCTGGAACCCTTCCAGTGATTCTCCCGAGGATCGGTTGATACCGTCTCACTACAACTAGTGAGTTTCCTAACATCCAATTAGATCTATCTCATAGATCCAAATACCAGGATTTAGGAGGTATCACTTTGATCCTATATGGAGAATCTTTGTGATATGCGGAGATTGATCGAGCGTAGCATAGGAAACTCTTTCCCTATCAAGAGTATGTCATCCACGTACTCTACGAGGATCGTCACCATACTCCCTACTACCTTTTTGTATATACAAGGTTCATCTACCATTTTGATGATGTCAAACATTTTGACTACGACATCAAAACAGACGTTCCAACTCCGCGATGCCTGCTTTATCTTATAAAGCATCTTGCACACGTTTCCGCTGCTCCCACTGTCTACGAGGCCCTCTGGCTGTGTACTTATAGACGCTCTCTTCCAAATCATCATTTAGAAAAGCAGTCAAGACACCCAACCACCAGAGATCGTAGTCATGGTATGTAGCCGTGGCAAGTAGGATCTGGATGGACTTAAGCATAGATCCTTAGAAAAAGGTTTTATTATGATCCATATCTGGTCAATTATGCAAACCTTTAACAAGTCTAGCTTTGAAAGTCTCAACTTTTCCATCTACACCAAGTAATCTTCTCAAGATATACTCGCTCCTGATGGGGATTTAACCCTTCAGATATAGCAACCAAAGTCCATACTTTGTTGGTGTATAAGGATTCCATCTCAGATCGATAAACATCCAGCCATTCTTACAGAGTCCTACTTCTGATGGCCAGCTCGAAACTAGTTGGGTCATCATCTCATGATGCAATCCTCGCTCCCACTGTCATAGAGAAACCGAAGTATCTCTCAGGTGGGTGAGGAACCCTACTAGATCGGTGGAGAGGCTGAGGTTCGTTGGTAACTATTGAATCCTTTGGTTGTACCAAATCATCTGCTGTAGCTTGTATAGCTGGAACTATTCCAGTTCTACATAACAGACCTTGCCTCGAACTTGTCCGGATTATGGTTTTAGACATAGGCCGGACAACCCCAAATCTTAACTATCTTAAGATATGGGCTCTTCCCTTTCCATATCACATATGAAATGGTAGGCAATTGATTTGATTGGAACCCTATTCAATAGGTATGCAGCTTCTCAAGTGCATAACTCCCAAAAAGGAAAAAGGTAACTCAGTAGTACTCATCATAGAGCACACCTTATCATATAGGGTGTGATTGATCCGCCCTGATATACCATCGTGCTATGGTGTATACAGAGGAGTAATGCTGAGAGAGAATCTCATTCTCCTTTAGTATAATCCAGGATTTCCGTGCACAAGTATTCTCCTCATTGATCTCATCATAGGACATAATACTTATACCCGTATATCTGGTTCTCTACTTCTAACTTATATTCTGTGAATATCTCAAAAGGTTCGGACTTGTGTTTCAACAGGAACATAGGTTTGAAACTCGAAAGATTATCAGAGAACGTAATGAAGTATAAAGAACCAGTCCTGGCATGTGTAGACAGGGGACCTACATACATCAACGTGTATCATCCCAAGAGTTCACTAACTCTTTCTCTGTTTCCAGTAAACGGAGCTATGGTCATCTTATCTTTGTGACATGACTGGCAAGTTTCATAAGATGTAGATTCAAACTGTTTTAAATATGCATCTATGTGGAACTTAGATAGTCGGGTCGCATTGATATGACCTAGTCTACAATACCTCAAGAAGGATTTGTTCATTTCTGAACTCTTTCTCTTGTGTGTGTTCTGTATACTAAGAACTGTAGTTTGATTTAGAACATCAATGCTTTTAGATAACGTGCCTGAACCGATCAACTTTTGATATAGGAAATGTTCAAAACATTATCCAACAATACAAAATTTTATCATTTCTTTATTAATAAAGAGACTGATATGATTTTGTATATCAGGTTCAGTATCTAATAACATTCGTTCAGAATCAATGTATTATAATACAGGGTGACAGTGACCAACAGACTTGGCTGCAACACTTGCCCCGTTTTCTGCCTCATGAAACTTATCACCCGTTCTCAGTTCTCTACCTTTCTGTAGCCCTTTGTAACAGATTACATATCTGGGATCCTGATCTGGTATCACATACCCAGGACGTAAAGGATACTGAGAAACAGTTCTGTATAATGAACACACCCGAAGATGATGCATCAGCATGCACTCTCTTCGTTTGGGCGGCACGGGAATTCTGGTAATCCCCAATTTCCTGCTCTGTCTTATAACAATTATAAGTTGGAGCGGGACCAACGTTCCCCAGCTCAGTATAACAAGCGGGTTCGGTCAATATTCCGTATTATTATCTTGATTAAGGCGTGATAGGGTCGCTACCTGGAGAGAGAGAGAAGAAAACACTTAGCGTGCGCTCTGTCAAGAATAGATTGGTTATTATTTTATCTAATCAGGATGGCTCCCACTGCTTTTTATCAAATCTTCCTTCAAACCCTAAAAGGAAAGACTAGCCGGGATTAATTACACACTACAAGTTCGCCAATCTTTCAGCCAGGCCAGTGTCGGTACTTTGAGGGAGGTCCCCGTGCTTTCGCACGAACCTAATTAATGTAAACCTCGTTTTCCCAGAGGCGTAACCTCGTTAACACCTTTCTAGACACCTACTTGATCGGTTAATTGTAATATATAAAACTCTCCCAGGAGTAACTCTTACTCGCAGCGGGTATCGGGATCCAACTATCTCATAGAAGGTATGCAATCTCATTGCAAATTTCAACACTTGAAATTCCCGATAATATTTTGCCCCTAACCTCCTATGACCTTGACAAAGGCCAACAAACCATAGGATGCTAGTCAAGTTCAACCCGTCATTTCCTGATTGAATTAAACCCACCCGCACGGCCCTTGACAAAGGCCAACAAGGTCGCACGACTACCCTAACTCAATCTGCATCATATGCATAAGCAGATAAGCACCAGTTACCTACCGCACACTGCGCCTTGACAAAGGCCAACAAACGCAGCACGAATACTAACTACTACTTATCTGAAATGACGGAGGGCTACGACAGGTTTTTCTGAAAACCTATTGCGTAATGAACTTGATATCGTTGTAGAATCAAATGAATTTTGAAATGGAGTGTTTTTGAGGCTTTTCTAGTTTTGCTAAAGGAGTCACTCCCGGTGAAGGGATCGTCGGTCCTTTTCTCGTCGAATGAGGTGCGGGATATATCATATATATCACTGTGCAAAGCAAAAACACTTAAAAGCAATCAAAAGACAAACCGAGTGTATAGCATCTGCCAGTTATTGCTAAAGGAGTCACTCCCGGTGAAGGGATCTCGGTCTTTTCCTCATCGAATAAGGTGCAGGATATATCTCATATACCGCTATGCAAAGAAAAAACTGTAGCTACCTGTTTTATTTTGAAATTCGATTCTACAACATCTTAGGTTTCTTTTATTTCATTAATCACATTAATGAAATCCCATCATTTATATACCTAAACATCACAGATAAATACGACGTACACTTATGCCATCCGCATTCGCCTCGATGTCCCCTTGTGCACCGTTAGGTTAGGTAACTAACGACAGAGCGGGGCAGGGCTAGCGCGGGTGTAAAACATAAGTAACGTCTATATAATATATCATATATACTATATACTGTATCTATCACAGAACATCTCATGATCACATCACAGATATCGCAGCAGAAGAATCATATGAAATATTGGATATACTAGGACGTCCGTGTTTTCAATACGAGCCAGTATAAAACACGGATTCCACGGTCGTGATGAATAGCCAAACCCACACCCGTAGACCCCTACGAGAGCGGCAAGCAACCCTACCAATTCTGGAGTTAGGAGACCCGGACTCGACTCCTTGAGTTGGTCTCCCACTGGACTCCAGAACCCGGTTACTTGTGCTCCCCTCCTTGGGTCTATCCTAGTGCGGAAAAGTAAATAATATACAAACGGTGACATCTTCCGCAACCTGGAAGCGTCCCAATAAAAGAATATTACATACAAGTTTTTACATGAATGAAAATGAAAAACACTCATCTCACATAAAAACCCCCGGCTATTCAATCACGACGATCCAATATAACATATCCAGCAACACATAACATCACATGTCATCAACGTAAGTAAATATGTCCATCCCAATTGTCGTTGATATATAGCAACGAAACCGGCGATATCACATATTACACTTACGGTCACAGAAAAGAAAGTGTAAAACTACAACAGTTGGAATCCGCAACCATTTCAGACATCGCATGCCTGACCAAATGAATTACTTAGACATCGCATGCCTAACAATTATAAACCCCGCATTTTAGTCTCATAATCGAAAACACTTTTCAATACCAAGTCGGGTAATTCAACAAGATTCCCGATATCCTGATCGAATACTCGTCGCAAACTTCAGTAGACGGCCGCACCCCCGATACCGTCGACGAAGTGCACCAAGGCGGAACACCGCTGCCGCGAGCACCCGAACGGATGCTTTCGGCGACGGGGTTCTCCTACAGTCACTTGGTCGGGGCTATGGAGTGAGGCTGTCTATTAAGTTTACCCGGCGAGTATCCGCGTACGCTACGTGATTGCGACGGACTTTTGATCACATCAAAATTCCGTGGCAACCGATCAAGTGAGACTAAACTGCTATGTTTATAATATTCATTCAGTTATCTCATAACTTTTTGTGAATTCCAATTATTGTATCCCATTCCAGATAAATAGAAAATGTTAAACTTTCCGATCGAACAATCGAACACCCAAGTTTTCCCGATACAGCTCAATACATGAAATAAGTCTAACAACATTCCGTTCGTGCCTCAGTACCAACGGTCCAGCCGTAGAAGGGTCAAGCCAACGCCTCACATGTGGCACGCCGTACTGCCCCAAACCCGAAGGTTCAAAGGGCAGTTCAAGACGGTCACATGATCGAGTTAAGGTTTGTTGTCTTCTAGAGGGACCATCGAGTTACTTGCACTACTTAGAACGTCGTTAAACTACGGAAAAATCCAACACTTGGAAATTTCCCGACAGGGGAAAAGTTGGGTAATTATATCCGGTCGAACTTTTTAACATATTCTAAAATTTATCCGGAAAGCCACATAGACAAAATTTGATACTCCGATCGAAACACCGAATCCCCAAAAACACATCAGAAAAATTCAACTCTTGAATAAATATTAAAAATTCCCAGAAAACTCAGCACTACAAGACATGAGTTACTGTGGAAGACACGTGCTGTAATTCAATACAGTGGCCGCGGAACCGCCGCGCATCCCATGGTGGGGGCCGCGGTTCCGCGCCTCTGTTGTGGAATTACGATCACGTGCTTCACAGTATCTCATGTAATTCCCTGCTGAATTTTTTGGCAATTTTTAATTTGGAAAAACCCACTGTTTTCAAAAAAGTACAGAGAGCATATTTTGGGTTTCGGTTTTGGGTCGTTCGGACTTCAAATTCCGTCTACGCTTCGCCTAAGGCTCTAGCTAGGCTCTGATACCACTGTAGGGTTCCTAGGCACCCTAATGAGGTCTCACAAGGCATCGAACATGCCATTATAAAATTTTACGGGTGCCGAGAGACCCGACTACGGATCGTTTGCTAGAAAACTAGGCGAAAAGGCTAACTAGTTAACACTTAACTATGAGAATACGGATATACAACCTTTGTAGATCCGGTGCTCCACCTCCAAGGCTCCGAGATGAGGTCCTCTCCGCTGTCCAAACCAAATCCGGGCTCTAGCGTCGGCTTCATCGGAGAATGGACGGGCCAGGTCGTCGACGACGTGCCGAAGATGATCTACGTCGAGGCATCGCAAGATCAAGCTCCACCTTCACCAAACTATGATGACTTATGAAGGAAACACACTCTACTACTTGGCAAGAGGTAGAGGATGAAGAAATAGGAAGTGAGTAGACTTTAGAATTGGATTTCTCACTCAAATCATCAATCCACCATTGATGAAGAAAGCTTTTCTTCACTTGAAGGAAGAAGAAGAAGAAGCTAATACTTATGATAAGTTAATTGAAAAAGAAAAGAAAATGAATTCTTATCATAAAATTAACCATGGTAAAGTGTAGAGATTCAACTAGGGTTAGTGGGAATGGTTAGGGTTAAGGATGAGATAAGAATGGTTGACTTGATCAAAGTTTCAAGAAGCTTCAACTAAAGAACAAAATTAGCCAACATTCTTTTCTCTTTTCTTTTATTCATTTATCAAAAATAAAAGGATAATTAAATAAGATAAATGAATAACAAATAATAAACCCTAACCATTTCATTAACCAAGGTTTAATCCTTTACACTTAACCAAAAAGCATGTATCATCAAACATGATACAAGCAAGTGCACAAAATCATATCGCATATGCAATGCGCACATCCGAGTGAGAAAATCCATTCAAAGTGAACCGATACTAGTTAATGCAAAGTAATATATCAAATATATAATTATGCATTAAATCATTAAATCAACACTTGATTTAACGATCCGGTCATATCGCATATAACCGGCTAGTATCATTAGTAACAACTTATCGAATCAACACTTGATCCGATAACCCGGCTATATCACATATAACCGATCAATGTCACATCGCGAGAATCGAATACAGTATCACATACTCGTATTATTCTCGATCCCGCACATATCTCATATGCGCTCCTATTTCGTTTCGCTTGAGACAGGAAACCTCTGTGTAGGACTCTAAAGACTCGTCAATACGCCGGCAGCAGATGATGATCATATCAAACACCCACAAGCCGCAAGCGGTCTGCTAAACGTAACGGCCACCCGGGTATTGAGCGATCTGAAGATCGACGAGCAAGCCCGCTCACACTCCAGTGAATCCGACCAGTAACACTACCGTACAGTTCGGTCTGATCGTCTGATATGTCGCATATCTTGCCTAGGGGTGGTAAACGTCAGACCCCAATAGCTCGATAAGTCGTGTCGATATGAGGCTCATAACGGGTCGAGAAACTACTGGTAACACTTACCAGCAATTCTCTGATCAGCCCTGGCCAGGGACTTCCTGTTATAGCCAATCGAACACAGTGCAACATCAACTCCCTATACCGGGAGAGACGAATCCCCTCCTATCGCTCATTGCCTCCATGTGACTCGGGACTGTACCCAAAAACCACCGTTTTGCACGCCCTCTTGGACGTGGTAAGATGGAAATCAAAGCACAGTGGGAACCACACAAGACTCTATGACGATCTCGGGTCAACAGACTACTCTATACCAGTGTCACCAGAGAACTGCCATCTGACTTGCGGTATAATACCATCTGGGAGTTCTCGGCGAGTCCGTCCAATGTACCCAATCTCTACTGAGCACCCGTATATCATCTCTGATGTCAAACACCAATGGATATGGGATCATCCATCGCCCATCTGTATGGGTCGAGAAGGTATACGCTAGTCTACTCTGGTATATCGATGCCCCGTCTCGATACACCCACGACTAGGGACTTTGAAGGATGTACTTATGGACTACCATGTCCCCACTAGTATGATCCGCATCATAGTCCAGGTAGTCAAGTACAGATCCTAAGGGCTTTACCGACATGTAACAGAGAGACAATCAGTATACACGTTAAGGTAAAGTTCAACCAGATAGCATACTTCATGTCGAGCAAGAAAGTCCTCCCTATATACGTCCCAGCATCCACTACAATATACATCCTATGTACAGTAATGGCCTCTAGGGCATACATATAACTAACAATCTCCCACTTGCACTAGGGCCATCTGATAGCAGTGGTTGTAGTATCTCATACTCAACCATCCCATAATAGTCTCTCTCTGGGAACAGGCCTTTGTGAGTGGATCCGCTGTGTTGTCCTCTGAGTCTACTCTCCAAACTTCGATCACCGTGGAGATCAATCATCTCCATGATCAAGTGACACTGCCTTAGAATATGTCTGGATCACTGATGGGACGGACGTTCCTTGGCATAAGCCACAACTCCATTGTCTCACAATGGTTGGAACGTAGTTCATCTCATGAACCAATATACACCCAGACTGCCTCTTTGGTAGCATCTTAAGTAGCGATGTATCCTGCCTTTATCGTCTAGTATGTCACGGTATCTAGCTTGGAACTCTTCCAACATACCGTCCCTTTACTGAGGGTAAAGACAATTCCTGCGACTGACACTCAGTCGTCTTTATCACCCTGGAACCCTTCCAGTGATTCTCCCGAGGATCGGTTGATACCGTCTCACTACAACTAGTGAGTTTCCTAACATCCAATTAGATCTATCTCATAGATCCAAATACCAGGATTTAGGAGGTATCACTTTGATCCTATATGGAGAATCTTTGTGATATGCGGAGATTGATCGAGCGTAGCATAGGAAACTCTTTCCCTATCAAGAGTATGTCATCCACGTACTCTACGAGGATCGTCACCATACTCCCTACTACCTTTTTGTATATACAAGGTTCATCTACCATTTTGATGATGTCAAACATTTTGACTACGACATCAAAACAGACGTTCCAACTTCGCGATGCCTGCTTTATCTTATAAAGCATCTTGCACACGTTTCCGCTGCTCCCACTGTCTACGAGGCCCTCTGGCTGTGTACTTGTAGACGCTCTCTTCCAAATCATCATTTAGAAAAGCAGTCAAGACACCCAACCACCAGAGATCGTAGTCATGGTATGTAGCCGTGGCAAGTAGGATCTGGATGGACTTAAGCATAGATCCTTAGAAAAAGGTTTTATTATGATCCATATCTGGTCAATTATGCAAACCTTTAACAAGTCTAGCTTTGAAAGTCTCAACTTTTCCATCTACACCAAGTAATCTTCTCAAGATATACTCGCTCCTGATGGGGATTTAACCCTTCAGATATAGCAACCAAAGTCCATACTTTGTTGGTGTATAAGGATTCCATCTCAGATCGATAAACATCCAGCCATTCTTACAGAGTCCTACTTCTGATGGCCAGCTCGAAACTAGTTGGGTCATCATCTCATGATGCAATCCTCGCTCCCACTGTCATAGAGAAACCGAAGTATCTCTCAGGTGGGTGAGGAACCCTACTAGATCGGCGGAGAGGCTGAGGTTCGTTGGTAACTATTGAATCCTTTGGTTGTACCAAATCATCTGCTGTAGCTTGTATAGCTGGAACTATTCCAGTTCTACATAACAGACCTTGCCTCGAACTTGTCCGGATTATGGTTTTAGACATAGGCCGGACAACCCCAAATCTTAACTATCTTAAGATATGGGCTCTTCCCTTTCCATATCACATATGAAATGGTAGGCAATTGATTTGATTGGAACCCTATTCAATAGGTATGCAGCTTCTCAAGTGCATAACTCCCAAAAAGGAAAAAGGTAACTCAGTAGTACTCATCATAGAGCACACCTTATCATATAGGGTGTGATTGATCCGCCCTGATATACCATCGTGCTATGGTGTATACAGAGGAGTAATGCTGAGAGAGAATCTCATTCTCCTTTAGTATAATCCAGGATTTCCGTGCACAAGTATTCTCCTCATTGATCTCATCATAGGACATAATACTTATACCCGTATATCTGGTTCTCTACTTCTAACTTATATTCTGTGAATATCTCAAAAGGTTCGGACTTGTGTTTCAACAGGAACATAGGTTTGAAACTCGAAAGATTATCAGAGAACGTAATGAAGTATAAAGAACCAGTCCTGGCATGTGTAGACAGGGGACCTACATACATCAACGTGTATCATCCCAAGAGTTCACTAACTCTTTCTCTGTTTCCAGTAAACGGAGCTATGGTCATCTTATCTTTGTGACATGACTGGCAAGTTTCATAAGATGTAGATTCAAACTGTTTTAAATATGCATCTATGTGGAACTTAGCTAGTCGGGTCGCATTGATATGACCTAGTCTACAATACCTCAAGAAGGATTTGTTCATTTCTGAACTCTTTCTCTTGTGTGTGTTCTGTATACTAAGAACTGTAGTTTGATTTAGAACATCAATGCTTTTAGATAACGTGCCTGAACCGATCAACTTTTGATATAGGAAATGTTCAAAACATTATCCAACAATACAAAATTTTATCATTTCTTTATTAATAAAGAGACTGATATGATTTTGTATATCAGGTTCAGTATCTAATAACATTCGTTCAGAATCAATGTATTATAATACAGGGTGACAGTGACCAACAGACTTGGCTGCAACACTTGCCCCGTTTTCTGCCTCATGAAACTTATCACCCGTTCTCAGTTCTCTACCTTTCTGTAGCCCTTTGTAACAGATTACATATCTGGGATCCTGATCTGGTATCACATACCCAGGACGTAAAGGATACTGAGAAACAGTTCTGTATAATGAACACACCCGAAGATGATGCATCAGCATGCACTCTCTTCGTTTGGGCGGCACGGGAATTCTGGTAATCCCCAATTTCCTGCTCTGTCTTATAACAATTATAAGTTGGAGCGGGACCAACGTTCCCCAGCTCAGTATAACAAGCGGGTTCGGTCAATATTCCGTATTATTATCTTGATTAAGGCGTGATAGGGTCGCTACCTGGAGAGAGAGAGAAGAAAACACTCAGCGTGCGCTCTGTCAAGAATAGATTGGTTATTATTTTATCTAATCAGGATGGCTCCCACTGCTTTTTATCAAATCTTCCTTCAAACCCTAAAAGGAAAGACTAGCCGGGATTAATTACACACTACAAGTTCGCCAATCTTTCAGCCAGGCCAGTGTCGGTACTTTGAGGGAGGTCCCCGTGCTTTCGCACGAACCTAATTAATGTAAACCTCGTTTTCCCAGAGGCGTAACCTCGTTAACACCTTTCTAGACACCTACTTGATCGGTTAATTGTAATATATAAAACTCTCCCAGGAGTAACTCTTACTCGCAGCGGGTATCGGGATCCAACTATCTCATAGAAGGTATGCAATCTCATTGCAAATTTCAACACTTGAAATTCCCGATAATATTTTGCCCCTAACCTCCTATGACCTTGACAAAGGCCAACAAACCATAGGATGCTAGTCAAGTTCAACCCGTCATTTCCTGATTGAATTAAACCCACCCGCACGGCCCTTGACAAAGGCCAACAAGGTCGCACGACTACCCTAACTCAATCTGCATCATATGCATAAGCAGATAAGCACCAGTTACCTACCGCACACTGCGCCTTGACAAAAGCCAACAAACGCAGCACGAATACTAACTACTACTTATCTGAAATGACGGAGGGCTACGACAGGTTTTTCTGAAAACCTATTGCATAATGAACTTGATATCGTTGTAGAATCAAATGAATTTTGAAATGGAGTGTTTTTGAGGCTTTTCTAGTTTTGCTAAAGGAGTCACTCCCGGTGAAGGGATCGTCGGTCCTTTTCTCGTCGAATGAGGTGCGGGATATATCATATATATCACTGTGCAAAGCAAAAACACTTAAAAGCAATCAAAAGACAAACCGAGTGTATAGCATCTGCCAGTTATTGCTAAAGGAGTCACTCCCGGTGAAGGGATCTCGGTCTTTTCCTCATCGAATAAGGTGCAGGATATATCTCATATACCGCTATGCAAAGAAAAAACTGTAGCTACCTGTTTTATTTTGAAATTCGATTCTACAACATCTTAGGTTTCTTTTATTTCATTAATCACATTAATGAAATCCCATCATTTATATACCTAAACATCACAGATAAATACGACGTACACTTATGCCATCCGCATTCGCCTCGATGTCCCCTTGTGCACCGTTAGGTTAGGTAACTAACGACAGAGCGGGGCAGGGCTAGCGCGGGTGTAAAACATAAGTAACGTCTATATAATATATCATATATACTATATACTGTATCTATCACAGAACATCTCATGATCACATCACAGATATCGCAGCAGAAGAATCATATGAAATATTGGATATACTAGGACGTCCGTGTTTTCAATACGAGCCAGTATAAAACACGGATTCCACGGTCGTGATGAATAGCCAAACCCACACCCGTAGACCCCTACGAGAGCGGCAAGCAACCCTACCAATTCTGGAGTTAGGAGACCCGGACTCGACTCCTTGAGTTGGTCTCCCACTGGACTCCAGAACCCGGTTACTTGTGCTCCCCTCCTTGGGTCTATCCTAGTGCGGAAAAGTAAATAATATACAAACGGTGACATCTTCCGCAACCTGGAAGCGTCCCAATAAAAGAATATTACATACAAGTTTTTACATGAATGAAAATGAAAAACACTCATCTCACATAAAAACCCCCGGCTATTCAATCACGACGATCCAATATAACATATCCAGCAACACATAACATCACATGTCATCAACGTAAGTAAATATGTCCATCCCAATTGTCGTTGATATATAGCAACGAAACCGGCGATATCACATATTACACTTACGGTCACAGAAAAGAAAGTGTAAAACTACAACAGTTGGAATCCGCAACCATTTCAGACATCGCATGCCTGACCAAATGAATTACTTAGACATCGCATGCCTAACAATTATAAACCCCGCATTTTAGTCTCATAATCGAAAACACTTTTCAATACCAAGTCGGGTAATTCAACAAGATTCCCGATATCCTGATCGAATACTCGTCGCAAACTTCAGTAGACGGCCGCACCCCCGATACCGTCGACGAAGTGCACCAAGGCGGAACACCGCTGCCGCGAGCACCCGAACGGATGCTTTCGGCGACGGGGTTCTCCTACAGTCACTTGGTCGGGGCTATGGAGTGAGGCTGTCTATTAAGTTTACCCGGCGAGTATCCGCGTACGCTACGTGATTGCGACGGACTTTTGATCACATCAAAATTCCGTGGCAACCGATCAAGTGAGACTAAACTGCTATGTTTATAATATTCATTCAGTTATCTCATAACTTTTTGTGAATTCCAATTATTGTATCCCATTCCAGATAAATAGAAAATGTTAAACTTTCCGATCGAACAATCGAACACCCAAGTTTTCCCGATACAGCTCAATACATGAAATAAGTCTAACAACATTCCGTTCGTGCCTCAGTACCAACGGTCCAGCCGTAGAAGGGTCAAGCCAACGCCTCACATGTGGCACGCCGTACTGCCCCAAACCCGAAGGTTCAAAGGGCAGTTCAAGACGGTCACATGATCGAGTTAAGGTTTGTTGTCTTCTAGAGGGACCATCGAGTTACTTGCACTACTTAGAACGTCGTTAAACTACGGAAAAATCCAACACTTGGAAATTTCCCGACAGGGGAAAAGTTGGGTAATTATATCCGGTCGAACTTTTTAACATATTCTAAAATTTATCCGGAAAGCCACATAGACAAAATTTGATACTCCGATCGAAACACCGAATCCCCAAAAACACATCAGAAAAATTCAACTCTTGAATAAATATTAAAAATTCCCAGAAAACTCAGCACTACAAGACATGAGTTACTGTGGAAGACACGTGCTGTAATTCAATACAGTGGCCGCGGAACCGCCGCGCATCCCATGGTGGGGGCCGCGGTTCCGCGCCTCTGTTGTGGAATTACGATCACGTGCTTCACAGTATCTCATGTAATTCCCTGCTGAATTTTTTGGCAATTTTTAATTTGGAAAAACCCACTGTTTTCAAAAAAGTACAGAGAGCATATTTTGGGTTTCGGTTTTGGGTCGTTCGGACTTCAAATTCCGTCTACGCTTCGCCTAAGGCTCTAGCTAGGCTCTGATACCACTGTAGGGTTCCTAGGCACCCTAATGAGGTCTCACAAGGCATCGAACATGCCATTATAAAATTTTACGGGTGCCGAGAGACCCGACTACGGATCGTTTGCTAGAAAACTAGGCGAAAAGGCTAACTAGTTAACACTTAACTATGAGAATACGGATATACAACCTTTGTAGATCCGGTGCTCCACCTCCAAGGCTCCGAGATGAGGTCCTCTCCGCTGTCCAAACCAAATCCGGGCTCTAGCGTCGGCTTCATCGGAGAATGGACGGGCCAGGTCGTCGACGACGTGCCGAAGATGATCTACGTCGAGGCATCGCAAGATCAAGCTCCACCTTCACCAAACTATGATGACTTATGAAGGAAACACACTCTACTACTTGGCAAGAGGTAGAGGATGAAGAAATAGGAAGTGAGTAGACTTTAGAATTGGATTTCTCACTCAAATCATCAATCCACCATTGATGAAGAAAGCTTTTCTTCACTTGAAGGAAGAAGAAGAAGAAGCTAATACTTATGATAAGTTAATTGAAAAAGAAAAGAAAATGAATTCTTATCATAAAATTAACCATGGTAAAGTGTAGAGATTCAACTAGGGTTAGTGGGAATGGTTAGGGTTAAGGATGAGATAAGAATGGTTGACTTGATCAAAGTTTCAAGAAGCTTCAACTAAAGAACAAAATTAGCCAACATTCTTTTCTCTTTTCTTTTATTCATTTATCAAAAATAAAAGGATAATTAAATAAGATAAATGAATAACAAATAATAAACCCTAACCATTTCATTAACCAAGGTTTAATCCTTTACACTTAACCAAAAAGCATGTATCATCAAACATGATACAAGCAAGTGCACAAAATCATATCGCATATGCAATGCGCACATCCGAGTGAGAAAATCCATTCAAAGTGAACCGATACTAGTTAATGCAAAGTAATATATCAAATATATAATTATGCATTAAATCATTAAATCAACACTTGATTTAACGATCCGGTCATATCGCATATAACCGGCTAGTATCATTAGTAACAACTTATCGAATCAACACTTGATCCGATAACCCGGCTATATCACATATAACCGATCAATGTCACATCGCGAGAATCGAATACAGTATCACATACTCGTATTATTCTCGATCCCGCACATATCTCATATGCGCTCCTATTTCGTTTCGCTTGAGACAGGAAACCTCTGTGTAGGACTCTAAAGACTCGTCAATACGCCGGCAGCAGATGATGATCATATCAAACACCCACAAGCCGCAAGCGGTCTGCTAAACGTAACGGCCACCCGGGTATTGAGCGATCTGAAGATCGACGAGCAAGCCCGCTCACACTCCAGTGAATCCGACCAGTAACACTACCGTACAGTCCGGTCTGATCGTCTGATATGTCGCATATCTTGCCTAGGGGTGGTAAACGTCAGACCCCAATAGCTCGATAAGTCGTGTCGATATGAGGCTCATAACGGGTCGAGAAACTACTGGTAACACTTACCAGCAATTCTCTGATCAGCCCTGGCCAGGGACTTCCTGTTATAGCCAATCGAACACAGTGCAACATCAACTCCCTATACCGGGAGAGACGAATCCCCTCCTATCGCTCATTGCCTCCATGTGACTCGGGACTGTACCCAAAAACCACCGTTTTGCACGCCCTCTTGGACGTGGTAAGATGGAAATCAAAGCACAGTGGGAACCACACAAGACTCTATGACGATCTCGGGTCAACAGACTACTCTGTACCAGTGTCACCAGAGAACTGCCATCTGACGTGAGGTATAATACCATCTGGGAGTTCTCGGCGAGTCCGTCCAGTGTACCCAGTCTCTACTGAGCACCCGTATATCATCTCTGATGTCAAACACCAATGGATATGGGATCATCCATCGCCCATCTGTATGGGTCGAGAAGGTATACGCTAGTCTACTCTGGTATATCGATGCCCCGTCTCGATACACCCACGACTAGGGACTTTGAAGGATGTACTTATGGACTACCATGTCCCCACTAGTATGATCCGTATCATAGTCCAGGTAGTCAAGTACAGATCCTAAGGGCTTTACCAACATGTAACAGAGAGACAATCAGTATACACGTTAAGGTAAAGTTCAACCAGATAGCATACTATCATGTCGAGCAAGAAAGTCCTCCCTATATACGTCCCAGCATCCACTACAATATACATCCTATGTACAGTAATGGCCTCTAGGGCATTCATATAACTAACACATGGTCCATTCTCTACACTCAACTAAGGTTAGATTATGATAAGTATTGATTTCTTTTTCAATTTATCACAACACTTATCATAAACTAGCTTCATCTTCTCCTTCTTCTTCAGGAGAGAAAACTAGATGCCATCAATGGCAACTTGAGAAAAAGTGAGTGAAATCCAATTCTAAAGTGAACCCACCTCCTATTTCTTCACCCTCTACCTCTTGCCAAGTTGTTTTGGGTATTTTCTTCACAAGTTTCACAACTTGGTGAAGTTGGAGCTTGAACTTGCGCAACCTCGACGTAGATCGTCTTTGACACGAAGCCGACGACCTATTCCGCTCGTTTTCCCGATGAAGCCGACGAATGAGTCTAGGATTCGAAAAGGACAGCGAGAGGATGACTACGTGGAGCTAAGGAAGTGGATATCCGGATCTACAAAGGTTGTAGCATCTAACTTTTAGTTAAAGTGTTAACTAGTTTATAGTTTCGCCTAGAATTCTAGCCGACGATCCGTATTAGGGTTTCTCGGCACCCATAAAATTTTAAATTGGCATGTTCGATGCCTTGTGAGACCTCTATAGTGTGCCTAAGAACCCTACAATGAGTGTGGAGTGCATTAATGAGACTTGAGAGTTTTCCTTGCCTAGAAAATTCTACACACTCACTGTAATATTTCAGAAAATATAAAATATTATTTTTGGAATTTAATATTAAAATAATATATTTCCCGAAAACTGCCCGATTTGCGAAATTGGGGTTTTCGAAAAGGGGTATAAATATATATCGATAATTGTGAAATAAATGGAATTTAATGATTTATTCATTTAAAAATATATTTAAAGGATTAGGCATTTTTAAAATTATTTTATGCAGCTTAAATAAAACCCCGATTAGTGCACTGCTAATCGCGATTAAACCAAATCCGCGTTTTAACAGTTTCTCATGGTTAGTGCATCATGACATGTTTCATTTGGTTACTTGTTCATTTGTGTTGTTTTAGTTATGGTTGGTTTTATTTTGGTGAGAAAAGAAAGAAATGAGAGGAATGATTGAGGAGAGAGAGAGAGAGGACATAATGATGAGGGGTAAGCATGCTTGGAGAGAGAGAGAAAGAGTGAGATTAAGTGAGAAAGAGAGAGGGGGGCTGCCTCATTTCTCCTTCCCCCACCATTTTACATCTCCTCCTTCATCTTCCTCAAGCTCATTTCCCTCCACCTTCAACCCTAAATATCATCTCCAAATCTCCACCAAAACCCTATACCCCTTTCACAAAAAAATGATCACCTCCTCACCCTCATCACATTGGACCAAGAAAAGTTAGATTTTGAAGACTTGGCACTTCTAGGGTTTTTCTTGGCCACATCAATGAGGTATAATCCCTTCCATCTAGCTTAGTTTAAGTTTAATAGCACCCTATAGTAGTTTAAAGCTCAATCGATTTGAATTAGTGATGTTTTGAAAATTCAAGAGAAGGGTTGCGTATTTATGTGGACCTATAACTAGTAGTGGGTGTTTACTTAGACCTTAGTGGTGTTTTTACTGACCTAGAATAGAGAATAGAACCCAAACACGAACTTAGAACTTTCCGACATCGGTTAAAGTGACAGTTTGTGAGGGTATATGGGAATCTGGGATGGCCCGAAACCACTACAAAATAAGTTCCTATGACAGAGAGACGTGCAGGCAACCATGAAGAACCCCTAGAAACCTGAGCCCCTAATATGAGAATCTGGCTGCAGATTTAAGTGTTTTGGCTGCAAATTGCGGCCATGTCGGGGTAGAATGGTGTGGATTTTGTCTGTGGCATTGTTATCCTATATCTAGAGCAACCCAATGTGCAAAATTCCTTAGTTTGTCCTATAGTGAAATCTGGGAAGGGTTTTCTTATGTTACTGTTTTCGTGTTTTCCGTATTTTGAATGATAAGTTTTGATATTTGGATTTGGATGTTTGTACATCAACGACTAGGGATAATTGGTTGGTTTTGCATGCGTGGGCTATAGGTTCTAACCTATAGGCGATCCGTGTGCCGTTTTGGTTTTCTGGACGTAATGTTATAGCGATTGTGATTTGTGTATTATTATAGGTACCTCCGTGTGGATTCCGAGGCGACGGAGCATGACGTCGTCGACTTCGAAAAGCAAGGATCAAGATGAGTGGATCTATATCCATGGGGGAAGTCGGGTGGATGGCGTATAGCACCTCCGCAAGTTTTTGATGGAAACCGATTCATAGTATATGGTTAAGAAACCTTTAATAAAAAACTATAGATAGAGTTAAAAGATAGTTAGAGAAACTATATTACAAACTAAAGGATAGTTAGAAGTGATATGATATGACTAATATGTGATGACAGGATTTGAGGATGATGTTTGATGATATTGCCGTTTAGGGTACTATAAGACTAGATAGCCGACGTAAATATGTCATCTGAGCCATACCTATTTCTAAACCGAAAAATCGTATGCATCTTTTAAACAGATACCTTGGGGGACGTTACGGATTTTCAAATGATATCTTTTTCTTAAAAACACCGTAGCTCCGACTTTTAAAACGACGATTCACATCTTTTAAAAACTGATTGTATGGTTCGGGTGTGTATGTTAGATTAGATACGTATGCTTATAGTAAATGTAGAATGTAATTGTAAATTGACCTTATGTGAGATATAGATGCAATGAAAAGAGCATACGACTTGGCATGTGATATGATGATATGTTGGCATACGGATACGAGTCGATTGAGAGGATTGATACCTTGCCGGTCCCCTGATATGAAATTGTTATGGATGTGACCTGGGACATAGGTATATAGATATATATAATGTTGTGAATCTTGAATGATATGTCGTACGTGATGTTAGGTCCGTACCCTTCATTGTCATATAGGTTGATAGGATCCCTAATGGTTTGATGCCGCCGTACGATGATTTTCCGTACGTGATGAGTTTTATGATGATTGATCCATACCCTTGACTAGAGGATGCCATACGATATACTGTACCGTACATGTTGTTGTGAGGCTAGATGCCGATTGATAGATTCACCGACTCGGTCATATTAGATACGTATACCTGTCAGTATTTTTCATACGATTTACTTTATGCTACGTTCATGTCACTGTTATTGCATTTCATATACCTGTGCTAATACACCTACACCATTATCGATGATGCGTATATTACACTTACACAGATTGGCTGGCTCACACACTTCATCATCGATAATTGCTATGTCACTTACACAGTAGAATCGCTGCATCAGGATATGACTCCTTGCATGATATACTTGCGTACATACATATTGTACACCCATACTTGCGTACATACATATTGTACATCCATACTTGTGTACTTACATATTGTACACCCATACTGGCGTACATACATATTGTACACCCATACCTGTGTACTTACATATTGTACACCCATACGTGCGTACATACATATTGTACACCCATACCTGCGTACTTACATATTGTACACGCATACTTGCGTACATACATATTGTACACCCATACTTGCATACATACATATTGTGCACCCATACTTGTGGACATGCGCATTTGTACATCCATACTTGTGTACATACATATTGTATATCCATACTTGTGTACATACATATTGTACACCCATACTTGCGTACATACATATTGTACACCCATACTTGCGTACATACATATTGTACACCCATACTTGCATACAGACATACACATTTGTACATCCATACTTGCATACAGACATATTGTACACCCATACTTGCGTATATACATATTGTACACCCATACTTGCGTACATAAATATTGTACACCCATACTTACGGACATACACATTTGTACATCCATACTTGCGTACATACACATATGCACCCTTATACGATATTGTATTTGATTTTGGAGATTTGGGAACCGCATGATATATTTTAAAAACTGGATTCATTTAAAGAGCGGTTTTCCCTTGATATGTGCATATTACTGTTTCATGTTGCATGATATACGGATATGCTTACCTTTCTATTATATGTCGCATACATCATGCTTTATGATTATACGTATTGAGATATGCTGTTTTCATGAGATTTTTGGATTTTGGAACCGTGGTGATTTCAAAAGAAAGTATGTATTATTTTAAAAAAACGGTTTCTCTTGATATGATATTTCAGTGCGTCCACTATGTGTTTTCTCGGTTCTGAGAGTGGCATGTGAAATCCGATTCGAGGAGCGGTAGGCACCGTCTGTAGGTATATGGTGGACCCGGTGAGGTACCCCGGGGCAAGAAGACTCGTATTTGTTAGACGGTGAGCCTGGTGGGGAAGCACTACCTACTGGTGATAGTATTTGGACTCGGCGGTTATCTGGAAGATACCGACCGGAGTAGTAAGATGGATATGAGGGCCGACCATATTATACAGTGCCTGAGGGCCGATCTGAGGATGCAGCGGCTGAGATATATGAGGATTTACGTGTCGATGCTGGACACGGGTTTCATAACGTTTCGAGTGTCGATGCTGGACACTCAAGTTCCATGATTTTGATGTGTCGCGAGGGACACACGTTGATTTTATTCTCATACTTTCATACATACGCTTTTATGATATATACATACATTGATTATATGGTTGGACGAGATCCACCTGCATACATACATTGATTATATGACCTGCATACATACATTAATTATATGGTTGGACGAGATCCACCTGCATACATACATTGATTATATGGTTAGATGAGATCCACATGCATATATACATTGATTATATTGTAGGATGATATCCACATGCTGATAGGCGTTTATTTATGTTGTTGGTACATATGCAGATACGGTCGCCCTAGTTATCATAGTATTACCTTTATGATACAGTTGACCTGGGAGTCGTTGTTTATTCGATTTCTATTTGTTGATATTTTTCTACTCACGAGTTGGCAACTCACCCCTGTTGTGCCACAGTTCTTGCAGGTTGACATCTTGAATCAGTAGCAGCATCGCTGGCATACAGTTGCATTCGGGTGATTGCTTTGGTAGGTGGTACATTTTGGATCGTACCCCTCTTGTATTTTTTATTCATATTGTATCTAGTCAACTCCATCAATCAAACTAGTATTTGTGTAAGTAATGAGACTTAGTGAGACTTGTGGTTGCAAGACTTAGAGCGAGAGGTATTCCGCTACTTGTGGTTTTGATGTCTTTTCATTTCCTTATCTTTTGTGGTGAACTTCGCCGTTGGGCGTCGTATACTTATATTTACTGTCTTGCATGGTTGTGATCCACCGGTTGGCGAAGAGCTAGCTCCCGCTTGGGGATGCCTTTTATATTATCATGTATTTATGGTTTTGGATCAAAATATACAAAGGAGGTGTTGCCCAAATTTTTAAAAGACGAAACATGTTTTCCAACTAATAAAATCCACTTGCATTTTTCATGTTCTATTATCCATGCATTTGATAAAACGTTCGTTTTCATTATACTTTTATTTCAAAACTTCACCTCTTTTATTTCTTAAAAAGTTTTAGATTTCTGGGTTTCGGCTTACTTGAATCACGTTAAGCCTTTAGACGTTGCGTGATTTAAGTGCCGGTCACAAGCTAATATTCGGGTCGTGACACACACACATTCCCTCTCTCTGGTCGAGATTCTGCAGATGCTCCCCCCCATTTTCTTCATCTCTTTTTCACTCTAAATCCCTCACAAAAATCATCTCAAAAATCCTATTTTTGAAATCTCATCAGGATTTCCTTGAAGCAAGTCATCTTCTTTTGTGGTTACCTCCTCTAGTGAGGGTCTCATCCAAATCTTTGAGGTATGAATCAAATTCCCTTCATGTTTCATTAATCCTTGTTTTAAATTAGAATTAAATTGATGTGTAATTAAAGTTTTAGTTAAGAATGGTTTACTTCGTGACCTACTACTAAACCAGAAGTTCATGAATAAAGTTGCAATTACTGGAGTATAGTTACTGGACTAGGATCACACCCCAGAAACACGAAGCCCCAATTCGCCTTTTTGGCCACAAATTTATCTGTTCTGGCCGAAAATTGCGGCCAGAGTTAGGGTCTAGGTATCAAGGTTTGTTTGATAGTTGTCTGCTGTATATTAAAGGTATTTGGTTTATGCAACTTTTCCCATTTTCACTTGTATATAAATCTGGAGCCGCTTTTCCTAAATTGTGACATTTGTGTAATGCGCGATACGTGCGCATCGAGTCTAGTTTAGGTGTTTGCTGTGAATCACACCAGAACGAGGCAGTCTCATGACATTAACACACATGTTTTGGTACTTCGAGTGCACACGCGTTTAGCTTGTGGCGCTAGTTTTCTTGTATGGTCTCGATAACGCGTTTTAATCAATACTAGTCTTATGTGTTGCATTATGTGACTCTAGGATCCGTCGCGGAGACATCGGACACGGCACGGAAAGGAAAAGCGGTGGTTGGATCAGACTAGCTGAGGCGTTCCGTTGAGTAGATGTATACATCTATGGGGGGATCGTATGGATAGCTCGAGGCGCCCGATAGTTTAAGATTATTTGTAGTAATTGCATTCATATGCGTAACTTTCTAGTTATTCATCTCATGGCATCGCATCGTTATCTTTATACATTTATGTGATATCACTTCTTAGGACACTTGCACCATTACCATTGGTTCATACTGCACGTGCACTATTCATGCGAACATACACACCTTTGGTAATTGCCATGCCACGAACACTTTAGAACTTGCTTAGCTCAGTACCTAACACTTGCATCATGCATGATACCTAACTGATAGTTGTATATCTAAATTCGTCAGGATGGATACATCGGTTTGCAAATCATATATACCTCACTTTATCATCAGTCTTGCATAGTTTCCTAGTCATAAATCACATTGCATACTATCGATATCATAGGCATCTATCATTTACAACATGTTCAGATATTGTGATTTTTCTTGGGGATTTCAGTATTGATAGGATTTCTGGATTTTGGGGAAAACCACAAGGATTTAATAAAAACTATTATCATTTTAAAAATGTAAGTTGTGGTTTTCTCGTGATGTATGGGTCTTCCACTATGAGTTTTCCTGATTTCTGCTGGTTTTCGAGACCCGATTCGAGGAGTGGAGGAACCGTCTCGGGTACATGGTGGGCTCGGTAAGGTACCCCGGGACAAGAAGCTCGAGTTGTAGACGATAAGCCTGGCAGGGGTAGACTACCTACCGGTGATGTCTGGCATGGCGGATATCCGGAGGACACCGACCGTAGTCATGAGATTGATGATATGGGCCGATCCGGAGTGACGGAGCCCGAGATATTTAGACATTGAGATGTTGATACATTGAGACATTGAGATGTTGAGACACTGAGACATTGAGATGTTGAGACACTGAGATATTGAGGTTTTTAGATGTACATATTTTGTGTCGATACTTGACACGGATTTCTGATGATTTCATTAAGGATACCTCGGTTATCTTATAAAAGTTTTACTAAAATAAGAATACAGGTTTTTTATTGATTCTGCATTCATATTGCATACATAGTAGTGCCATGTATCATATCAGTATATGTAGGATTGTGACGCACTTGCGTGCATGCTTACGATAGCCTACTAGATGTTACTTACTACTCACGAGTTGGCAACTCACCCCCGTTGTGCCACAGTATCTTGCAGGTCTGATCCGTCTGTATCGTAGCGGCGGGCGTGCTGTTTCTTGGCTTTCTTTTGCTTGGACTTGTAGCTTTGCTCATAGGTGGGTTGCGAAGATAATTTTGTCTCCATTTGTACCATTATTTGTATCTAGTATTCTCCATCTACCACTTCTACCATTGTATATGCGACTTAGAGATGGAACCGGGAGATTTGTGTATTTGTTGTTTCTGGTGTCGATCTCACTTGAGCCGATGTGAAGTTTTCTTTCTTTTGTGCTTTAGATGCTCATTCTTGCACTACTATGATATATTCATTGCATGTGGTTGTGATTCCGCCTTTGGCGAAGAGCTAGCTCCCACTTAGGGAAGCCTTTATTCTTGGTTATATGTATTTTATTGTGTTGTACCCGTTTGGGGGCCAGTATTTACAAAGGAGACTCTGCCGAAATTTTTAGGAAATATTGTAATGTTTTAAAAATGATTAGTGCAACTTATTTTGTTTAAAATCGTTTTCTTTAACTAGGTTTTCCTTCACTCTATTGCTTTTAATGGTTTAGATTTCTGGGCTTTAGCTTACCTAGATTACGTTGCGCCTTAGGATGTTTCGTAATTTAAGTGCCAGTCACGTTCCGTACCTTCGGATCGTGACAAATTTGGTATCAGAGCCATAGGTTTTACCTTTCTGAGTGTAGTATGACCCTTGGTAGATAGAGTAGGTGATTTAAGCAGAGTGACGTAGCGTGGGTATGTTCCGCGGCATACTTATGATACGGTGCTCCACCTAGGTGACCTTAGCTTATAATTGCTTGTATTTCCTTCTTTGATTCCTTATCTCCCTTGATTCAACTGTGCTGTTCTTATTGATTCTGATTCTTATTCCGGTCATTATGCCGCCAAAGACTACAAGGGCTCAGAGCGCCGCCGCCAGAGATGAGATTCTTACGGGCTCGTCTGAGATGATGACCGATCAGGGCGGTACGCTTACTCCTCAGGGTCAGATTGATACGCCTTCTCCAGGCCGTATTTCCAGACTAGAGGCCGGTATGTAGGAGTTGCGTCAGATGTTGGGATCTTTAGTTGAGGCCAGTCGGGCATAGAGATTTGAGGATGTTCCTTCCACTGCACAGACCACGATTGTACCTGCTGCCGAGACAGTTGTTCCTACTGCTACCGCGACTGTTCCTATATCATTACAGAAGTTTATGAGGCTGAGGCTTCCAGTCTTTACCGGCACAGATGCAGCGGAGGATCCACAGACATTCCTCGACAGGATGGCTAGGATCACTGAGATGCTCTGATGATAGATGGGTGGAGCTTGTAAGTTTTTGTCTAGAGGGTCTTGCTCAGATGTGGTGCAAGTCAGTAGAGAGAGGCCGAGCTGTAGGTCTACCTCCTATGACTTGGGATGAGTTCATAGCCGCATTTCTTGCCCGTTTTCTTCCGGGGAGCGTTCGAGATGCTCGAGCCTATAGTTTTGAGGTTTTGCGCAAGACTCCTGGGATGACAGTGTCCGAGTATGATATCCAGTTTACTCAGTTATCCCGATATGCTCCTTACTTGGTAGACACTGAAGAGAAGATGATAAAGAGGTTTGTGCGGGGACTTGACACACAGTTATTTCTTGCCATCGGCGCCCAGCACTTTGACACTTATGTAGCTGCTATGGATGTGGCTTTACTTTTGGAGGAGCGCATTTCAGAGAAGTCGGTCGTTTCTGAGCTGAAGCGGATTCGTACCGGTATGCCAGTTCAGAGGCAGATGGGTAGACGTTGTGACAGATTCTTTCCGGGAGATAGCTGTTAGTTATATGTATGCCCTAGTGGCCATTACTATACATAGGATGTATATTGTAGTGGATGCTTGGACATATATAGGGAGGACTTTCTTGCTCGACATGATAGTATGCTATCTGGTTGCTCTTTACCTTAATGTGTACACTGATTGTCTCTCTGTTACATGTTGGTAAAGCCCTTAGGATGTGTACTTGACTACCTGGACTATGATGTGGATCATACTAGTGGGGACATGGTAGTCCATAAGTACATCTTTCAAGGTCCCTAGTCGTGGGTGTATCGAGACGGGGCATCGATACACCAGAGTAGACTAGCGTATACCTTCTCGACCCATACAGATGGGCGATGGATGATCCCATATCCATTGGTGTTTGACATCAGAGATGATATACGGGTGCTCAGTGGAGACTGGGTATACTGGACGGACTCGCCGAGAACTCCCAGATGGTATTATACCTTACGTCAGATGGCAGTTCTCTGGTGATACTGGTACAGGTTAGTCTGTAGACCCGAGATCGTCATAGAGTCTTGTGTGATTCCCACTGTGCTTTGATTGCCACCTTACCACGTCCAAGAGGGCATGCAAAATGGTGGTTTTTGGGTACAGTCCCGAATCACATGAAGGCAATGAGCGATAGGAGGGGATTCGTCTCTCCCGGTATAGAGAGTTGATGTTGCGCTGTGTTCGATTGGCTATAACCGAAAATCCCTGGCCAGAGTTGCTGAGATTTACTGGTAAGTGTTACCAGTAGTTTCTTGAACTGTTATAGACCTCATATCGACACGACTTATCGAGCTACTGGGGTCTGACGTTTACCACCCCTAGGCGAGATATGCGACATATCAGACGACGAGACCGGACTGTACGGTAAGTGTTACTGGTTGGATTCACAGGAGTGTGAGCGGGCTTGCTCGTTGATCTTCTTATCGCTCAATACCCGGGTGGCCGTTACGTTTAGCAGACCGCTTGCGGCTTATGGGTGTTTGATATGATCATCACCTACTGCCGGCGTATTGACGAGTCCTTAGAGTCCTACACAGAGGTTTCCTGGCTCAAGCGAAATGAAATAGGAGCGCATATGAGATATGTGCGGGACCGAGAATAATACCAGTATGTGATACTGAATTCTATTCTCGCGATTCGTATCATCGGACGATTATATAAGATATAGCCGGGTTACCGAATCGAATGTTGATTCGATATATTGATACACTTGATATTAGTCGGTTATATGCAGTATGACCGAATCATTAAATCAAGTGTTGATTTAATGATTTAATGTATAATTATATATTTGATATATTACTTTACATTAACTAGTATTGGTTCACTTAAGATTATTTTTCTCACTAGATTGTGCACATTGTATATATGATATATGTTTGTGCACTAGTTTGTATCATATTTGATGATACATGCAAACATGGGTGTGTGTGAGACTTACACCTTTGTTTAGTTAATGGTTAGGTTTTTGTTTTCTTTATTTATTTTGTAAAAACAAAATGGTTTCTTTCTTTTCTTTGCTAGAAGCTTCATGTTGTTTTCTAGCATCTTTGAAAAGTCTAAACCATTTTTGTTTTGTTCTTAAACCTAACCATTACCTAAACCCTAGTTTATTCTCTATATGAGTTTACTAACCCATGGTTGCAATATGATAAGCTTCACTTGATTTTCTATTATTATTTATTGATTCTTTTCTTTCTTCTTCTTCTTCTTCTTCATGAAGAAAAAAAGCTTGCTAGAAAATTCCAAGTGATGAAATCAAGTGAGAAATCCAAATCTAAAGTGAACCCACTTCCTATTTCTTCATCCTCTACCACTTGCCATGTTGTATAGGGTGTTTTCTTCACAAGTTTCATGACCTAGTGAAGATTGAGCTTGAGTTTGAGTCGCCTCGACGTAGATCATCTTCGGCATCGAAGTCAACGACCTAGCCCGATCATTTCTCCGACGAAACCATCGCTAGAGTCCGGGATTCCGATGATCGCAGCGGAGGGATGTCATCATTGAGCTAAAGAAGTGGAGGACCGGATCTACAAAGGTTGTAATCACTTTCACTTGTTAGTAAAGTTGTTTGCTTGCTTGCTTTTCGCCTAATCTCTAGTTAACGATCTTGCATAGGATTCTTAGGCACATAAAAAAATTTGATTTTGGCATGGTTGATACCTTGTAGAACCTCTTGAGTGTGCCTAGGAACCCTACAAGTGGTATCAGAGCCTAGCTAGAGCTTTAGGCGATGAGTAGACGATATTAGAAATCCGATCGAACCCCGAAACCCTAAACTTGACCCCTTTCTATAAATTTTCTGAAATTGTGGATTTTTCTTAATTAAAAATTCTCAGAAAATAGAGCAGGAAATTCTAAGAAATACTGCAGAAAACGACACCCTATCTCTACAGTAGCGCCGCGGAACCGCGGCCTAACCCTACTTTTTGCGGCGGTTCCGTGGCCGTATGTGATGATTGGGGACTCTATTTTCTACAGTAATAACAGTAGGTGTTTCCTGTGTTTTCTGGGAAGTTTTAATTTACACTCAAGAGTTAAGTAATCTGGGGTGTTTTGGGGATTCGATGATTCGATCGGAAACTTTAACTGCGTCTATGTGTTTTTCCGGGTAATTTATAATATGTTAAAAAGTTCGACCGGATATAAATACCCACTTTTTCCCCTACCGGGAAATTTCCAAGTCTTGGATTTTTCCATAGTTTAAGAACGTCTAAGTAGTGCAATTAACGTGATGGACCCTCTAGAAGACAACAAACCTTAACTCGATTATGTGACCGTCTTGAACTGCCTTTTGAACCTTAGGGTTTGGGGCAGTACGGCGTGCCACATGTGAGGCGTTGGCTTGACCCTTCTACGGCTGGACCGTTGCTACTGTGGCATGAAGTGGATGTTTTTAAACTTATTTCAAGTGTTGAGCTGTTTCGGGAAAACTTGGGTGTTTGATTGTTCGATCGGAAAGTTTAACATTTTCTATTTATCTGGAATGTGATACAATATTTGGAATCCACAAGTAGTTATGAGATAACTGAATGAATGTTGTAAATCTAGCAGTTTAGTCTCACTTGATCGGTTGCCACGGAATTTTGATGTGATCAAAAGTCCGTCGCAATTACGTTGCGTGCGCGGATACTCGCCGGTAAACTTAATAGACAGCTACACCCCATAGCCCCGACCAAGTGGCTATAGGAGAACCCCGTCGCCAAAAAGCATCCGTTTGGGTGCTCGCGGTAGCGGTGTTCCGCCTTGGTGCACTTCGTCGACGGCATCGGAGGTGCGGCCGTCTACTAAAGTTTGCGACGAGCATTCGTTCAGGATGTCGGGAATCTTGCTGAATTGCCCGACTTGATGTTGAAAAGAGTTTTCGATAATGAGACTAAAATGCGGGTGTTCCCCTCCGAACGGCGGCCGGGGCACGGGGACGTCCATGCCTGAAGTTCGGGGCAGATGCTAATTGGTGCTATCCGTCCACCTCTCCGAAGATGCCAAGTTGATTTATGGCACCATGTATCGAAGGTTTAAACGGATGCGTCCGATGTAGCAGACTTCGTCAGATTCCCCCTCGCACGAGGGGTTTTTGATTGTGGGGACGCTCTTCCCTGCAGGCGCAAGCCCCTGCAGTTAATTACGCTACCGCGCTGCGGTAACAACTTTCTCCTTCTCCAGATGGTCACTTCGTGTCGTGTGTTTTTGTTTTATTTGTGGTTGCCCGTGGATTGTATACGGAGACTGAGTTATGTCGTCGCCCGTAGGACGTGGACTAGTCCAAATCCATATTTTCTTAGATTTGGGTTTGGGGGTTTGGTTTGAGGATACGTTAGCCATATTTAAGGCTAAGATCAACTCAAACGTTTGTTAAGGATACGTTAGTCTAACCTGAGACTAAGATCAACTTAACGGGATCGTTTAGATCCGACAAAAGAACGTTTGGGTTCTATTGTTCCAGTTTAGGGACATAGTGGTCCATTGAATGTGTGGCCGTCGGGACCCGTCACCTCTCTGACGACGTTGAAGGATTACAACGACAGATGTCAGAGGAGTTCAGAGATGTACCCTTGAACCGAAGTTGATTGGGGGGATTCATAGTCCAGTCTGTTTGAAGGTTTAAGGATACGTTAGCCATATTTGAGGCTAAGATCAACTTAAACGGGATCGTTTAGATCCGACAAAAGAGCGTTTGGGCTCTATTGTTCCAGTTTAAGGACATAGTGGTCCATCGCTAGTTTAAGGACATTGCGGTCCGTAGGTAGTTTAAGGACATTGCGGTCCAGGTTAAGGACGTCGTAGTCCATGGGTTTAAGGACCCTACAGTCCATTGTTAGTTTTAAGACATCTCGGTCGAGGTTAAGGACGTCGTAGTCCATGGGTTTAAGGACCCCACAGTCCGTTGTTAGTTTTAAGACATCTCGGTCGAGGTTAAGGACGTCGTAGTCCATGAGTTTAAGGACCCCACAGTCCGTTGTTAGTTTTAAGACATCTCGGTCGAGGTTAAGGACGTCGTAGTCCATGAGTTTAAGGACCCCACAGTCCGTTGTTAGTTTTAAGACATCTCGGTCGAGGTTAAGGACGTCGTAGTCCATGAGTTTAAGGACCCCACAGTCCGTATCAATATGTGGTCATCGGGACTCGTCACCTCTTTGAAGACGTTGAGGGATTACAACACCAAGTATCAAAGGAGTGAAGAGATGTATCCTGGAACCGGAGTGGATTAAATAGTCTCTGGCCTAATTTGGGATCAAGACCAATTGATTATGTTATGAGCCCATTAGCCCAGTTAATTACGAATTGAGGACTTATTGCCATCTTGGGCTAAGTCCAATCATGTCTGGAATATTGACTTCCTGTTGGTCCCTTGAAGGAGAGGCTTTGCCTCTATCCATTTAGCCAATTGGGCCAAAGCCTAGTGTTAAACATTACAGACCAATCAGTGTTGAACACTGGGAATGAAATTGACAGGTTAGTGTTTAACACTAAAAGATAATTGGTGTTAAACACCAGCAACAAGGCTTTCAAATTAGCATTAAACACTAAAACAGATCAGTGTTAAACACTGGCAACGGAGATCTCAAATTAGTGTTAAACACTAAAGTAATCAGTGTCGAACACTGCAAATAAAGTTCTTTGATTAGTGTTGAACACTAAGGCCCAACAATGTTTTAACACTGGATTCGGGAGTTCCAATTTAGTGTTAAACACTAAGGCAAGAGGGGTTACGTGGCAACACGTGAGAGCGCCCTCCCCTCGTTTGTTCTGCTGAAAAGATCACATTTTTTGGAGCATCACGTGTCATCACGTGACGGGTGTTTAAATGAGGTATGTTAAAGCTTCTGTCAAGGGTCACGTGAGGCACTGCCTCAAAGTGCTTTTTGTAGATCTTTTGGGGGGGTCACGTGGTGACACGTGACCCTTCTTTTCTGTAGTTGTTTAGAAGATCTGTTAATCCCTTTCAGGAATTGAATTCCTCGTAGGGTTGAACCCTGACAATAATTCCAGAGGAATTAAATTCCTAGTTCCTTTTGAAGAGTTGAACCCTGAATTTTCTGTAGGAATTAAATTCCTCATATATATGTAGAACTGAATAGGGTTAAACCCTAATAAAAGCTTTAAGGAATTAAACTCCCGCTCTCTGTTAGAGAATTATTCTGGGGAGTAAGATTAAGGGAATTACGTTCTTGTTGTTTTAACAGAAATAAGTTCTTAATTAGGGTTAAACCCTGTTTCTTTTTATTCTGAAGGAATTAAATTCCCATGACACAGGGTCAAACCCTAGTTTTATTTTAAAGGAATTAAATTCCTATAGTTCTGTGAGAATTGAATTCTCGTGCTTCCATTCCCTCTCTATGCTTTGGATCTGCATGGCAGGATCTCAACCCATTGAGAATTAAATTCTCAACTTCAAGGGGAGATGTGCGCTTTACAGATCCTCCATCTAAGAGAGAAGAAATATGTTCTTCTGTTTTACATCAGAGTTGAACTCTGTTGAGGATTAAATTCTCTTTCTTTCAAAAAGCCTTCCCTTTCTTACCTAGGGTTTTCTTTTGCAGAAGATCCAGATTCCTCAAAGTATCAAGGCTCTCTCTCTTTTCTTCCCTCTGCGTGTATATCCTCTTTTTTTTTGTGTCTCGGCTACTATTCATAGGAGAAGCAGCCGAGTCAATTAGTTTTTTGACGTATCTTCATTGAGAGATTTGATTTGCATCAATCATTCGTTCTGGACCTTTGGATTATTAGGTGAATTTTATTCACCATTGGATTTCAAATCCAGCGATTCTCCTTTGTGATTTCTGTTAGATTTAAGAGGGAAATCTTCCCAAATTTGAGATTTTCCATAGATAGATGATATTTAATCACTCTAAATCTTTAATTCAATCGGTTGTTTTTGGAAAGACTTGAGAGGTCTTTTCTCAGAATTTAATTCTGTTTAACAAATGGGCTTTGAAAGCTGGTCACGTGCGGCCACGTGACCCTTGGTCACGTGCGGCCACGTGACCCTTGGTCACGTGCGGCCACGTGACCCCCTTGTAACGAGCCCTTTTCTTCTTTTGCACTCTGCCTTCTTCTGCTGCTTAGCCGTCACGTGCCACCATGTGACCCCTGGTCACGTGTGAGCACGTGACTCTCGTCTGGAGTCTTTTTCTTGATTTAACCGGAGAATGAGTCTGATGTTTTGAGCGTCACGTGCCAACACGTGACCCTGGTCACGTGGGAGCACGTGACCTCTTCTGAAGCATTTTCCTTGATTTGATCAGGGAACCAATGTGCCTATGCCGCTTGCTTTTAAATGTCACGTGCCGACACGTGACCCTGGTCACGTGGGAGCACGTGACTCTTTCTGAAGCCATTTTCTTCGATGTAGTTGGGAAACTGAACTTGTCTTGCTGATGCTTTTAGGTGTCACGTGCCAACACGTGACTGCTGGTCACGTGTAAGCACGTGACCCTTTTCTGAAGCTTTTTCCATAAGCTTTTCTGATTTTAAATTAGGAAACAAATGCCCCCACAGCGTTGTTCTCATGTGTCAGCACGTGAGTGGAACGCTGTCACCTTTTGTGACCGTTGGATTCCTTTAGGGATTTGGGGAGATGAAGCGTTTCCATCGCCTTCTATAAATACCACTGTCTTTTCAGAGGAGCCTTCACTTTGCTCATCTTTCTTCCCTCGAGAGCTTTTTCCTTTGAGAATTTAATTCTTGTTTCCAGAGCTTAGTTCTCTGCCTCAGACATTTTCCAGAGTTTAACTCTGTTGAAGGATCCCTTTTCCTCAGGTAATAATGTTGAACGGCTGAAGCACCTTCGTTTTAAAAGAACTCTCTGGATTTTAAATCCACATTAAGGATTTCACAAAGAACCCATTTTTTCTTCAATTTCTTTAACCTCCATCAGTAGATCTCTTAGGGTCGGATGATCCTTGGGGAGATGATGATGGCGGTTCAACTCCATGGAATTTAATTCCATCCAAAAATGTTTCTGGGAATTTAATTCCCTTTTCTTAATAAGTCATTCTGTGATTAGTGAAGAAGAAGAGGGTTTGTAATAAATCGTCCTGATTTTTTATTTCAGGTATCATGGACGCTCATTTGTATGATCTCAACGAAATCATTTCCTACGGGAATATTCGTGCCCTGGGCCGTAGTCAGAATCAGGAGTTCACCAATGCTCAGTGTGCTGAGATTATGAGCCGCTTTGACGAGTACGACCATCGGCTACTCCCCCGTCGCTCTTCTCTTCTGAGGCTCATCGTGCTGGCGATTTGGGAGGCGCTTCCTCTCTTCTGCGCCGGTGTGCCACTCAGGGCTTTGGACGTTGCCGAGGATAAGATACATTCGGTGTATCTAATGAGTTTGATCTCGAAGAGAAGGCGTGACACCCTCATTGATCTTTTGCACCAGGCGTTTCAGCAGTCGGCCATACTTGCTGCCTACCGGAGGGTGGAGGA
This sequence comes from Agapanthus africanus, assembly GCA_030015575.1. Classification (NCBI taxonomy): domain Eukaryota; kingdom Viridiplantae; phylum Streptophyta; class Magnoliopsida; order Asparagales; family Amaryllidaceae; genus Agapanthus; species Agapanthus africanus. The sequence continues at coordinate 266,252,204 of CM057341.1, forward strand.
CATCCGCGAGGACCCAGACGCTTGCGATCGCGAGAGAAAACATACTCGGGCGGTTCGAAATGCTTGGAGGATCTTGGACAAGGTCAAGCTTGAGTTTCTCAACCCATGCCCCGCGTCTGAAGTCTTACCATTGTAAATGTGTCCTCTTTATTTTGTATGAACTTCTTGAAGTATGAGTGACAAGTTTTATTATGTCTTTCCATGTTTGCATGCCTTTCTCTGGGATTTTATCATTTTGCCACTGTTGTTGTTGGTGCTTTCAATATGCAGGGTGTTACTCCATTTTTCTTTTGTTTTAATGTACATCAGGTTTAGGCCTCACGTATTCTGCACGTGGGGTCCCTTGACGGGGCTGTTCACAAAATCTTTCCATGCCCTATTTTCAGTGCACAATATCAGACGCAGAAAAAAGGGCCTTGGAAATAGTTCCATCTCCTTGATTTTCGATGCCTTTCCTTTTTTGGGCCTTGGAAATAGCTTCACCATGCAAGATCTTCCGCGCACAGCACTTAATGCACTTCTTTATATTCTTGAGGCCATAGCCTATTTTCTCCTCACAAAGAAATTCATTCCCATATTGACGTGATTTAATTTGAGGAGTATCTGAGTGCTATGGCCTGCAACCGTCCACACGCTCGTCGACAGCCATGGGAAGTGCCTTTCGAGGAGATGATCCCCCGCTTTGCTGCTCGGTTAGTGGATCCACTTCTTACCGACGACGAATGCGACTCAGCCATGCATGAACTCTCGATCCGTAGGGGGTCCCCCCTTCCGATGGGTTCCCTCTGGCTCCGGATGATTCTCACGGCCGTGCTTGCCGACATCCCTCCTCACCCGGCGGAGATGACCCTGGCGATGCTCGACGCGGCGGAAGAAAAGCTCGAGGGCTTTCATGAAGCGTGCCTGATTACTCAGGCTTTGAAGGATTGCTCAATTCATCTGCTGAGCCAGATCAAGGCCCGGCGAGCTATTATGTCTGCTTTCGCGGACGAACATGGCGCCAATCGATGGGGAGCGACTCCTCGTGAGAACCGTCGCTTTGATGTGCTGGAGAAAGCAGAGAGAGAGATGGAGAATTTTGTCCTCTGCTTCGTTAACCCTTGTGCCGTTGATCCCATGTTTGGTGACCTTTTCCGTTAGCGTAGAACATTTTTAAATTAGTCCCTCCTTTTTTTTTTACGCTTTATGCCGAACTTCCATGTAGGCTTGGCACTAGTATGTATGTTTCCGCTTGCATAAATAAACTTCATATTCTTCTCATGAGAATTTTCTTTAGTTGAAAATGCTATCATTACTTTCCTGCGCATCAGACCTTTTTGGGTATTATGAACGTTCATGCGATTGCAAATGCTATTATTATTATTATTTTCTTTTTGAATACTCATATGATTGCGAACGCATGCTTGAAATATGTCGGAAATCTTTCTTGTTGCCTTTCACGTCAGGTGATGAGAGCGCGTTTTAGATCGATTATTCCCGTCGACTGGAAGCCCATTTATACGGTCTTGTAAATATCTTGTTTCCAAGGCTGTGGTCACGAAAGCGAGCTTACGTGGCCTGATAGAGCGACACGTAGCGAACATATTGTTGTGCGAGAAAAGGGTTCGGCCGTAAATTTTCGGAGAGAGAGCTAGCTGCTAAGGCGCCGAGCGAGCTTCATGCCAGCCTCACAGCTAAAGCCAACAAGGCATACGAACTCTGGCGGGTGCTTCGGGAGTCCATAAAAGAGGTAGTGGCTCTCGATAAAGCTGCCACGTTCACTCGTGAAAGGGTCAAGGCTTATAAAGCGACCAAGAAAGAGCTCGATGCTCGGCTTGCTTCGTATCAGGCTCAGCAAGCTCAGGCGGAGGCTCGTCTTCTGGAGATCTTGCGTCATGAAGCCGTGACTCAGCAACAGAACGATGGGCTGGTAAAATTACTGCACCGCCCGCCGGCTTGAGGACTTGTATCTTTTCTCCCCCTTTTTGTACGTACTCATGAATGAGAGTATCTCCTTTTTTCTTTCGTTTCTTTCGTAAGTTGTACTTTGTATCTATTTTGGTTTATGATTAAAAGATACATTTTTCTTCTCAATGATGTGTCTCCTTTTCATTGAATGTATTTTGCGGATATTCTATCTTGATCTCCTTGCAGGACAGCAATGGCTCAGGATTCAGGGTTAAGATCTGCTTCCCAAGACTTTTGCACTTTATGAGCCACAAGGGTCTCATAAAGAGCTTTTCTCCCTACGGGTCGAGAGGATCCCATAGGTGTAAGTCCTTCTTAAGAACCGTGAAGGTTCTTAAGTGGGTTTTCCCTTGAAAGTCGTAAGGATCTCACAAGAGAGTTTTTCTTTCTCGCAGGTCGTGAGGACTTGCAAGTGTTGGATGTGGTCGCCCTTATCCGTGTTTCACGGGGTCAGGGGTCGCTCAAGGTATCGTAGTTTAAAGACATCACGGTCAAGGTTAAGGACCTCATAGTCCGTTGATTTAAGGACCCCACAGTCCGGTGTTAGTTTTAAGACATCACGGTCAAGGTTAAGGACCTCATAGTCCGTGGATTTAGGGACTCCACAGTCCGATGTTTGGTCGCAGGGACCCGTCACCTCTTTGAAGACGTTGAGGAATTACAACGCCGAGTATCAAAGGAGTGAAGAGATGTACCCTTTAACCAAGGAAGAATCCGTAGGGAATCGGGGTGGTTGATCGTTAGTTTTAAGACGTTGCGGTCGAGGTTAAGGACGTCATAGTCCGTGGATTTTAAGGACTCCACAGTCCGGTATTTGCTCTGGATGCTTCACACGGGTTCACTGCCGTGCTCGGCGAGGACCAGGCTCCGCTATGGGCGTTTTCCGCAGGGTCAAAGAGTGACGTTATCCGCGTTCGACGTAACCAGGAATTTTGCACTAGATGCTTCACACGGGTTCACTGCCGTGCTCGGCGAGGACTAGGCTCCGCTCTGGATACTTCACACGGGTTCACTGCCGTGCTCTGTGAGGACCAGGATCCGCTCTGGACGTTTTCCACGGGGTCAAAGAGTGACGTTATCCGCGTTCCACGTAACCAGGAATTTTGCACTAGATGCTTCACACGGGTTCACTGCCGTGCTCGGCGAAGACTAGGCTCCGCTCTGGACGTTTTCCATGGGGTCAAAGAGTGACGTTATCCGCGTTCCACGTAACCAGGAATTTTGCACTAGATGCTTTACACGGGTTCGCTGCCGTGTTCGGCGAGGACTAGGCTCCGCTCTGGATGCTTCACACGGGTTCACTGCCGTGCTCTGCGAGGACCAGGATCCGCTCTGGACGTTTTCCACGGGGTCAAAGAGTGACGTTATCCGCGTTCCACGTAACCAGGAATTTTGCACTAGATGCTTCACACGGGTTCACTGCCGTGCTCGGCGAGGACTAGGCTCCGCTCTGGATGCTTCACACGGGTTCACTGCCGTGCTCTGCGAGGACCAGGATCCGCTCTGGACGTTTTCCACGGGGTCAAAGAGTGACGTTATCCCCGTTCCACGTAACCAGGAATTTTGCACTAGATGCTTCACACGGGTTCACTGCCGTGCTCAGCGAGGACTAGGCTCCGCTCTGGATGCTTCACACGGGTTCACTGCCGTGCTCTGCGAGGACAAGGATCTGCTCTGGACGTTTTCCACGGGGTCAAAGAGTGACGTTATCCACGTTCCACGTAACCAGGAATTTTGCACTAGATGCTTCACACGGGTTCACTGCCGCGCTCGGCGAGGACTAGGCTCCGCTCTGGATGCTTCACACGGTTCACTGCCGTGCTCTGCGAGGACCAGGATCCGCTCTGGACGTTTTCCACGGGGTCAAAGAGTGACGTTATCCGCGTTCCACATAACCAGGAATTTTGCTGATTGTATCCGCATTTCACGGGATGGAGGTTTGACTGTTGGCGATATGTATACCACCGAGCTATGGAACTAGGAGTTGCCGCTGTTCCGCTTAGCTTGAAGCTGTGTCCGTTGTTACGAGACGAGTGTTGGGATGATCTCTAGGTCGCTTGTGGCCTGTCGAGATTTAGCTTCTTTCTTTGGTGAAACCTGGGGGAGGGAGGTATGTTCCCTTTTTGTTTATGCCATTGGATTGTATACAGGGTGTGATGGAACATCACCTGTAAGGCATACATTTTATTTTTATTTTATTTCTTTTTCCGCGATGCTCTATCATTTCAGCTTTTATATCGCGGAGGTCGCGATTGCCCTATCATTTCGGCGATTTTTCGCGGTGCTCAATCATTTCGGCTATTTTTTCATTTTCACTCGCTGTTTTTTATTGCGAGTTGCCCCATCATTTCGGCTATTTTTCATGCATACATTTTTACTTGTTGTTTTTTATTGCAAGTTGTCCCATCATTTCGGCTATTTCGTATGCATGTGTGGCTTGCTAGCTTTTTCGCCGCAAGCTTGGATTTTAGACACCGATTTCGGCATCAGCACCGCTGCAACTGGGATGTTGCCAGGAGCGAATCATCATTTGCCTCTGTCGATGTCGAACAAAGGTGGCTTAGTAAACAGGGTTAAGGGTCCTGTCGACCAAGGCTTTTGACTTTATGAGCCATAAGGGTCTCACAAAAGTATTTCTCCCTACAAGTCGTGAGGATCTTGCAGGTGTATTTTCTCCTTAGGGATCGTGAGGATTCCTAAGTGTATGTTCCTCTGTAAGTCGTAAGGATCTTACAAGAGGGTTTTCTCCTTATAAGTCGAGAGGAATTATAAGGGTTGTTCACCATATGGACATGTCCCTAGTCACGGGTGTGACTTTGCTGGGGAAATGTTTATTCGCGCTCGTGGATTGTATACAAGGGTCAGTATTGAGCTGCTTGTAGGGCAGTATCGAAGGTTATGGGGGATCTGCTTAAGAACAGGTTTAGGTTTCTGTAACTTAAGACTTTCAAATCTCATGAGCCGTGAGGGTCCCATAAGAGAATTCTCCTTACGAGTCGTGAGGATCTCGCAAGTGTATTTTCTCCTTAGGAATCGTGAGGATTCCTAAGTGTGTTGATCTTTTGTGAGTCGTAAGGATGTCACGCGGGTGGTTTCTCCTTACAAGGTCGAGAGGACCCAATAAGTGTCTTTTAACGAGGTTGCGCCCTTTCGGGTTTTCACAAACACTCGCCGGTAGTCCTGCTGTTTTTACTCACGGAGCCCTTTCGGGTTTTCATCCGTGCCCATTTTGCTTATGGACATACCGTTTCTTTTTATTCTTTTCATTTTCTTTTTCTCCTTTTTTTTTACGAGGCCGCGCCCTTTCGGGTTTTCACGAACACTCGCCGGTAGCCCTGCTGTTTTTACTCACGGAGCCCTTTCGGGTTTTCATCCGTGCCCTTTTTGCTTATGGACATGCCGTTTTTATTTATTATATTTTTTTTTATCTCGTCAGCCTAAGGATGCTGCGGTATTAGTTTAAGGACGTTTCGGTCCGCTATTAGTTTAAGGACATTTCGGTCCGTCGTTAGTTTAAGGACGTTTCGGTCCGTCATTAGTTTAAGGACGTTTCGGTCCGTCGTTAGTTTAAAGACGTTTCGGTCCGTTCGAAAAGAGGGCCAGCTACTACTCTTTGAGCTTTAGGAAGATAGCGAGCGGACATAGTCGTCGTCATCTATCATTGATCTAGGCTGTGGCTCATTAAGCATAGTATTTCTTTAGGAAGCGGCCGTTTATTAGCCTGAAAGGCCTTTCACCATGCATGTCCATGAGTAGATAGGCTCCACCCTGGTAGACCTTATCTATGATGTACGGGTCTTCATAGTTCGGCTCGAATTTTCCCCGCTTGGCACGATTGGGGATCATAGGTCTTTTGACCACTAGTACGAGTTCGCCTTGGCGGAATGTCCTCGGCCTGGTCAATCTTTCATACGAGCGCGTCATCTTTGCTTTGTAGGCCTCTAGATTTTGTTGCGCTATGAGCCGAGTTTCATCGAGGGCATCAAGCTCCTCAAGCCGAAGGTGAGCATTTTCTTCGTCCGTCAGCTCGTAGTGGACTGCCACTCGTAGAGAGGGTATCTCTATCTCGAGGGGGAGCACTGCTGCCGTCCCAAATACCAACACGTACGGCGTTGTGTTCGTGGCCGTCTTGAACGTAGTTCGATAGGCCCATAGGGCTTCTTGTAGCCTCTCGTGCCAGTCTCTCTTATTCCGGGAAACGGTCTTTTTCATGATTTTTGTCAAGGTCTTATTGAAGGCCTCGGCTAGACCATTAGCTCGCGGATTGTAAACTGAAGAATATCTCCAGTCTATATTGTGCTGCTGTGTGAAGCGGCTAATCTTATGGCTTCTGTAGGCTGGCCCGTTATCGGAGATAATCCGCCGTGGAGTTCCAAACCGATAGATGACGTGCTTCTTGAAGAAGTGGAGGATATTCTCCGTCTTCACTTCCCTCAGCGGTACTGCTTCTTCCCATTTGGAGAAGTAATCAGTTGTCGCCAGGATAAAACGATGTCCTCGGGACGATGCTGGCTCAATGGGGCCGACTATGTCAGTCCCCCATATTTTGAATGGTCAGCTAGCCACCATTGGGTGTAGTGGATTCGGATGTTGGTGGATAAAGTCTCCATGAATCTGGCACGAGTGGCATTGCTTCACATACTCGAGGCAGTCTTGGACCATCGTAGGCCAATAGTAACCCATCCGTTTAATTTTTAACTTCATCTTTGGGCCTGCTTGGTGAGAACCGCAGAGTCCGTCGTGAACTTCCTGAATGACTCTTTCTGCTTCGTCAGGTCCTAGGCATCTCAGCCATAGAGAATCAAATGATCTCTTGTATAGAGTATCGTTGACGAAAGCGAAAGATAGAGCTTGTTTCATGAGCTGATGCCTTGAGGATGCTTCTTCGGGCATTCGGTGGGACTTAAAGTAGTCTATGAAGACTTCCCTCCAGTCCTCAGCCTTCCTACAGTCTTTTATTTGTAGGGTCGTCTGCTCAGTCGCCCCCTTTTCTTTATACAATTCCGGAGATATTTCTGCTGGGACGAGCACTCGACGGCTTTGTACCACGATTCTGACGTCATCAAGGTTCTCGTCAGCCAGTTCTTTAGCAAGTTTGGCCAGCGCGTCTGCTTTGCTGTTTTCCGCGCGCGGTATGTTCTCCAGAGTATAGGAGGGAATTTGGGTCAATAGTTGTTGCACCTTTTCGCCGTACTTCACCAACTCCGGTTTGCACGTTTGGTAGTCACCATTTACTTGATTAACGACCAGTTGAGAATCCCCGTATATAAGGAGGACTTCAATTCCCATGTCGATGGCGATCTCGAGGCCTGCTATCAGAGCTTCGTATTCAGCTTCATTGTTTGTCCTTGGTTCTGTTAATGAGAAGGCGAAGCGCATTATCCCTCCCTGTGGAGTTACAAAGATGAGGCCTATCCCTGATTTGATCATTGGGATACCTTGTTTCCGTTTCTTTACGGAGGACGCTCCATCGAAATAGAGTTCCCATCGGGTACTACTGCCGCCAATCGCATCAAATGCGTGCACGTCTGGCAACTCGCAGTTCAGAGGAGAACCAGCAGGTACTGGATGCTCAGCGAGGAAGTCGGTAATGGCCTGGCCTTTCACTGCCTTAAGAGGTCGATACGTTATTGAGAACTCCATCAGGAGTAGAGCCCATTTAGCGAGTCGACCCGTCAATATAGCCTTTGACATCAGATATTTAAGAGGGTCCGCCTTCGAGATGAGACGGACTTCATGTGCCAACGCATAGTGCCTGAGCTTTGTTATCGCGAAGATTAATGCCAAGCAATGTTTTTCAATGGGAGAGTAGTTGCTTTCTGCCCCCAGCAGAACTCGACTTAAGTAGTATAGTGCTCTTTCTTTCCCTTGGTCGTCCTCTTGTGCCCATAATGCGCCTAAAGAACCTTCGAGGGTGGTTGTATAAAGAATGAGAGGTTTTTCTTTAACCGGAGCAGCCAACACTGGCAGGTTCTGCAGGTATTGCTTGATCTCGTCTAGTGCGCTTTGGCATTTTTGATCCCAGACGAATGGGGTTCCCTTCTTCATCAGGTGACTGTAAGGACGGCATTTGCCTGAAAGATTAGCGATAAACCGCCGGATGTATGCGAGCTTCCCTTGGAGAGACCGCAACTGTTTGAGGGTTCTTGGCGGAGGCATTTCCATGATCGCCTTGATCTTAGATGGATCTATTTCGATACCTCGATGTTGGATGATGAATCCCATGAATTTACCCGAGGAGACTCCAAACGCGCATTTGAGGGGATTCATCTTCAAATTATATTGCCGAAGGCGTTGAAATACAGTCTCCAGATGCTTTAAATGTTCTCCGTATGACATGCTCTTTACTACGAGGTCATCGATATAGCACTCGACGATGTCATGTATGAGGTCGTCGAAGATCTTTGTCATGGCCCTTTGATAGGTGGCGCCAGCGTTCTTTAGACCAAAAGGCATAACCCTGTAGCAGAATATACCCAAAGGGGTCCGGAAAGCGGTGTGCTTCTGGTCTTCGGGATGCATCTTTATCTGATTGTATCCTGATGAGCCGTCCATAAAGGAGAAAACCTCATGAGTGGACGTGTTATCTATCATTAGCTCGGTTACCGGTACTGGGAAATCGTCCTTCGGGCAAGCTTTATTGAGATCCCTGAAATCCACGCATATGCGTACCGTCCCATTTTTCTTCATTATCGGGATGATATTGGCGAACCAGTCGGGATATTGGACTTCTTGGATAAATCCAGAATCGATCAGCTTCTTGACTTCGGCGTTGATGCTCATTTCAAGCTCGAGTCGCATCCTTCTTGGCGCCTGCTTGACCGGCTTGATATCCGGGGATATTGCTAACTTATGCACAGCAATCTCCGGATCTAATCCTGGCATCTCGGAGTAGTTCCACGCGAAGCAATCTTTATGTCGTAGAAGCACGTTCTTTAAAGCAGCCACCCTTTCCTCAGATAGCAGCTCGCTGACAAATGTCGGTCGCGGGTCATCTGCCGATCCCAACTCAATTTTCTTGAGGTTATTTGCAGTAGTATGTATGCCATCTTCCAGTTCTTTCGGAGCTGGCGGAAATTCTGAGACCACCTCATCATCGCTGTTCTCAAAGCACCAGGGAAGGTCATCCATATTCTCGGGCTCTTCTTTTAATATCGTAATCGTGTAACAGGTGCGAATCCGCTTCCAGGACTGAGGTGGATCTGGTTTTGCTTTTGCGGCTTTGGGTTCATGCTTTTGTGGCGGCGTTACCCTCCAGCCGTCGGTTAAGGCGAATCTGCCAAGCTGATACTGATCCTCGACCCAATTCTTGAAGGCGAAGCAGTCTTCGGTAGGATGTCCTATGGCTCGGTGATAAGAGCAATAGCTTAGATGAGCAGCCTTGTTAGCTTGCTCAGGGTGTCTAGATCCTGGAAGCGTGATCATTTGATGTTTTAGAGCGAGCTTGAGTAACCTCTCCGTCTTGTCTCGGGGGAAGGAGTACGCTCGACTCATCTTCTTCATGAGGGACAAATCCGAGCCGTGCAATACCCGATCACGCAACCCCCTAATCCTGCGTTGTTGTTGTCGGCTCCTTTTTCCGCTTCTTGATTTATTTCTGTCTCCGCATCGGGCCTTTCGTACAACGGGTTGACAAAGGCGAACATCATTGTCTTTTGCAGCCTGTTGAAATAGGCGTTGCGTCCTAGCCTTCTCGTAGATGGCCATTTCGCGGTCGTGGTCTTCCCGAGCTTTCTGACCCACTTTCCTGATAGGGTTGTCCATTCGTTGTTCAAACGACGGACTCGGCGCTTCAATCGCAGGGTCTAGTTTTTATGAGGGGTTGGCATCTCCTGACAGGGCGTCCTCTTCCTCATCAAAGGTATATATAGCGTAGCTGCTGCGGGCCCGTCCCCTTTTTCCGGTTCTCGCGTATCCAAGCCCAAGTGTTTCCATTTTCCCATTGGGCAATTTGTGTTGAGTCCCAGGGACGTCCTAAATCTTGTTGTAGAACCGGGCCTGCCGAACTGTCTGTTTTAATGATACCCCTTGGCATTTCAATAGCTTCTTTAATCCCTTTGTATAGTATCTAGGCAGACGGATGGGTTGGAGCCTGTCGAGTGTCGCATCCGCACCATGCCAGATCTCTTTCTCTACTTTCGACTCTGAGGATCGGTAGAATAGGATCACCTTCTCACCCCTTTGCCTGGGAGGGACATAAAATGTTCGCAGGTCCTGCACATTGTGGGCTTGAAGTGCGTCAAGATCTTTGTAGTGTTCTCGCGGTACCATGGTGATTTGCAAGCTATGGTCATCGCCAGGGGGTGCTTGTACCGACAGCCGATTGGAGAACACGGCATTAACTTCATCTTCTGAATCACTTCCGAAGACCAAGATGGGGGCGGACGTCCCTAGGTTGTTGCATTGAGATGGCCCTGCATAAACTATCTCTTCCTCTTCTTCGATATCGCTCCCGAAAACAGGGATGGTGGCGGCGGCTTTGTTCTCCGGGTTGCGACACCTTTCTGTATCCTCGAAATCTGGCAAGAAGTACTTCGCATCTTCGTATTTGCGGACTTCGTTGACAGAAAACGGGTTCAACTCACCTGTTACAGTATACTCGAAACCATCCTTAAAGTACTTCATACACTGATGTTGTGTAGAAGGGATGATGTTGTACTCATGTACCCAAGGACGACCGAGCAAGGCGTTGTAGCAGGTCTTGGCTTCAATGACATGGAATTTGATGTCTGTGACGAGAAGTCCAAAGCGTAATGTTAGTATTACAGATCCGAGAGTCCGTGACGATTGTGAATCAAAACCGGAGATAGTGATTTTGTCACGAGCGAGGTGCTGCACACTCATGCAGATTTCCTTCAACACCCGAACATTAAGGAGATTGACGGAGGATCCATTATCCACCAGGATCTTGCCTATCCTGATATCATGGCAGTATCCAGAGACATATAGGGGACAGTTGTGGTCGCACGTCCCGAGAAGGTGGTCTTCGTCACCGAAAGTGATGTCGGCCGTGTGCACTTCCTCTAGTTCATCCTTCATCCTTTCAGTGGCGAGGAAGGCTTGAAATTGCTCAGGTTCTTGTAACGCCTTAATTAGTGAGTCTCGCGCCTCTTTTGATAATAGGAGGGCATCGAGAATGCTAAGCTGAGAAGGTAGCTTCCTTAGGTGCGCTAGGATGTTATAGTCCACTTTACCCTTTCTAGGAGGGTCTTTGGCAGCCAGCTCTCTCACGACCTGGTCATCTAAAGTGATATCTTCAGTGACCTTTTCCTTTCCCTTGTCTTTTCTACTCACGGGCCCGAGATTCTTTTCTGGGAGTGTACGATTGCGCAGCTGAATGTTTTCGCAGGCCTCTGGTTCTCCCTCTTTACCCAAGACGGATTCTTTAAAGAGAGGGCCCAGAGCCATTTCTTCATCAGAGTCGCTCCCAAAGGTGAGAACTTGTGACCCCCTGGCGTTAACCATGTAACAGTTGCCAGTAGTTCTGTTGTGCCCATCGACGGTACTTCTTTGCTCCCGACGGATCTTGCGTTTCACGCGCTTAAAATGTTGCCGATGGGCAACATATCCTTGCCACCATATCCTAAAGGCGTCGCACTCCTCCGTGGGGTGTGAAATTTTCCGATGATATGCGCAATAATCAGGGTGCTTCTCTACCCCATCGAGCATGTTTCCTTCCGAGGGTGGTAGCTTCATTCCCATTGACATGGCTTTGGCAAACCGTTTCCTCGTCTTGAATATCTTCTTGTCTGCTTTGGATGCCTTTCGCTCTGGCAGGGGTAGTTCAACTCTTTCGTTCAGTCGCCTGCGTTTGGCTCCTTCTGAAGCGGCCATCTCACGCTCCTGATCCGCTTTACTTTTTAGGCGAATCTCGTCTAAAAAAGCGTCGATCATTTCGTCTGTTGGCCATGCACGCTCTGGTACAGACTCTGCCTCCAGCTTCTTAGTGCCAGGAGTTTTCCCATCATCGGTAAACGAGTGGGAGATTACGTTACAACTCGCCACATATCCTTCGGATTCATCCGACGAGCTCTCTCCATCATCTTCCTCTTGAAAGATGTGGTTGAGGAACTCTTGCAGTGTGACAGGAGTTCGCGCCTTTTGATTGTATTCTTCCAGCGCGTCGATTTGCTTCTGCAAGTTCGTGTGCTCGTTTCCAAGCTTCACGGACTTCTTGGATTTCTTCTTCTTTTTCTTCGAAGATTTTGACGATTGGGCGTGAGTATTTGGGCTCTTATCGCGAGTCTTCGTAGTTGGGCGAGGCTTCAGCATTCCTTCGATAATTTGAGGTTCAAGAGGGTCCTTCCATTCGATCGCAGGGCACGCATGAAGGTCTCTCAGCATTCTTTTGGTTTTAGTTGATAGCACGACCTCTCATGGAGCTTCTTCAATAAAAGAACAGGTTGCCCCCGGTGTATCTGCTTTCTTAAGAGTATGCGGCTGTGGTGGGTTCACCTTCCACTTTTCTGACAGTATAAACTTCCCCTGGAGGTATTGATCTTCAACCCATCCTTTGAAGACGAAGCAGTCTTCAATCGGATGACTTACCGTCTGATGGTAAGGGCAATAATTAGGGTTATTCGCCTCAGTGGGTTGTGGAGGTCGCCTTGGATTTGGTAGGTTTATAAGCCTGTTGCGCACTGCCAGCTCGAATAACCATTTCGTCTTGTCTCGTGGGAACGAGTATGGACGCTTCATCTTCTCGTTATAATACCGGCGTCTTTCTTCCAATTGATCTCCCGACTTCGGGGCGTTAGGTTGCTGCTGGGCATTCGCGATGAAGGTTGCCCTTCCTTTACCCTTGTCATTCCGAGGTTCCGACTTCGGGGGAGGTGGTCTATGACCCATCTGGTCCATCTGAGCCAGCTTGTCGATTAAAGCTTGGAATGTGGTTGGCTTAAAGAACATCATAAACTGGGAGATAGTTGCGTGGGGGTCTAGGGTTCCCATGAATATGCCCACTGCGGGTGCCTCCTCAATGCGTTGTTCGCATCTCGACCACAAATTCCGCCAGCGTATAGCATACTGGACCCAGGTTTCGCCTGGTTTTATCCTGGCGTTAATCAGTGCTGTTATTGGAGTGCGTTCGCTGGCACTTGCGAATCGCTGAGTGAATAACAACTCCATTTCAGCGAACGTCTTGATAGAATCGTTCGGGAGTTCCGAATACCATTTGAACGCTGTTTCTGATAAGCTGCTCACGAACTGGCGAAGCAACAGTTTATCATCACCGCCGGTGTTACCGCAGAGGGCCCGGAACTGGGCAACATGTTGATGGGGATTGCCGGTCCCCTTATACACGTGGAATTTCGGTATCGTATAGCCTGGCGGGTATTTGATTTGGTCGTACCAGCTTGGATACGGCCGTCCCGTTTTTACGACTTGACCAGCTGCCTCAGTCGCATGATGAACCCGGATTTGCTGGGCTATATAGTCAACCAAGTCAGCCTTAGAGATTGCCTCCTCCTTGGCCGTTGAGAGGGTTGGTGGTGGATTTGACGTTTCTCCTCGGTCGTCTTCAAGAACGATTGGGGGATCCTCGGCGGGTAGGTCCTGCTGGATCATCATTCCTATCATATCTTGAAAGAGAAGGCCCATACGCTGTATGTTGGTTGCTTGTTCGGCAGCCTCTTTGTCCTTTCTCTCCAGTATCCGGCGAAGGAATTCAGCGTCGGTTTCTTCCTCCTGGCGTGCGTCTGAGGACGTTTCTGGGCTTTCTTTTGGCCCGGTAAGTGTGGCCATAGCATTCATCATTTCTTGGAGCTTTTGCTGTTGCTCCTGAGCTTTGGTCACCGACCGTGTAAGCGGTCTATGACCCGTGGACGCACGGCTGTCTTCTTTTCCTGACGCCATGTATACGGTGTGGACCATCATGCCCCCAGACTTAGGGCGTCTGGGCTCAGTGCTATTAGCTGTCGTTGCAGGCTGGGGGATCTTCTCTGGCTTCCTCCTTTTATGAGCCATGGAGGTTGAAGGGGCCATTGCGGTGGGTGCCCAGACATCCTTTCGGGGTTTAGCCTGGTGACCAGCTTCCGGTTGGATTTTCAGCTTCTTGTGCTGGCGGGAGAAGCTTGGATCGATGATCGAGTCTCGGGCCTGCCGCCAAACCTTATAGATTTTGGAAGACAGCCGTTGAGGGGATCGGGGCTGTTCTGACTTTATTTCCGCAACCTTTCTTAGTGGAGGAGGAGACCTCTTTAGCACCGCAGTAGGAGAATTCCTTCGCACCTTGTTTAGCATCTCGAAGCTGTTCCCAGTTGGAACAGCAGCATTAACTTCTGTCATCGGGGCTGGTGGAGTTAACCCGGAGGGGGAGTGCCCCCAGCCTTCCTTACTCGGCGCCAATGGCGACGTCGAGCATGTCGAGCGGACGGCGTTGGGTCAGCGGTAAGAATGGTTTCGTCTTGCCCCCTGTGTAGGTGGGGGGTCGCTGTTGGTGTTAGCCTGTCAAAGACCGACGTCTTTTGGGTAGCAGGGGCGGGAGCTGAAGCCGTCAATCTTGTAAAGACCGACTTTCTGGCCAGAGAAGCTGCCTTGGCGATTTCGGGAGCAGGAGCAGCCACTTTCTTAGAAATAGCCTTCTCTGGGATTGTAGACCTCATGATGGGTCTACCGGATTTCTGGCCCAATCTAGAGAAGACCGAGGCGCTGATGTTGGGCGACCCGTTGAGATGAGCCGCGGTAGGGGTAAGACGATCAAAGAACGACTTCTTGGGAGCTTCCTTTGTCAGCACTGGCGCCGTGAAGCTTGTTGGTGGGAGTATAGTCCCGAAGAACAATCCGGTAGTGGCCTGAGTTACCTGGTCCACCGGCATTGTGAATAACGAAGCAGCTTGGGGTCCGTAGGCTATACCTCCTGGCGAGGCAAAGCGTTGGTCGCAATTGCAGTCTGAGCAGTTGGAGAATTTCACGGAAGTAGAAGCCATCGATCCTTTGCTTTCTGCAATAAGCGAGACGCCAATTCTTAGTATCTTGAAACCCAAGGGCCACCATTAGCGAACCGCGATTGGTTCGCGAATCACGACACACGAAGTGTGGAGTGGAAAGAGGAAAAGGTCCCACTGGGCGTGCCAGAATCTGTTCCCCTCCGAACGGCGGCCGGGACGCGGGGAAGTCCATGCCTGAGGTTCGGGGCAGATGCTAATTGGTGCTATCCGTCCACCTCTCCGAAGATGCCAAGTTGATTTATGGCACCATGTATCGAAGGTTTAAACGGATGCGTCCAATGTAGCAGACTTCGTCAGATTCCCCCTCGCACGAGGGGTTTTTGATTGTGGGGATGCTCTTCCCTGCAGGCGCAAGCCCCTGCAGTTAATTACGCTACCGCGCTGCGGTAACAACTTTCTCCTTCTCCAGATGGTCACTTCGTGTCGTGTGTTTTTATTTTATTTGTGGTTGCCCGTGGATTGTATACGGAGACTGAGTTATGTCGTCGCCCGTAGGACGTGGACTAGTCCAAATCCGTATTTTCTTAGATTTGGGTTTGGGGGTTTGGTTTGAGGATACGTTAGCCATATTTGAGGCTAAGATCAACTCAAACGTTTGTTAAGGATACGTTAGTCTAACCTGAGACTAAGATCAACTTAACGGGATCGTTTAGATCCGACAAAAGAACGTTTGGGTTCTATTGTTCCAGTTTAGGGACATAGTGGTCCATTGAATGTGTGGCCGTCGGGACCCGTCACCTCTCTGACGACGTTGAAGGATTACAACGACAGATGTCAGAGGAGTTCAGAGATGTACCCTTGAACCGAAGTTGATTTGGGGGATTCATAGTCCAGTCTGTTTGAAGGTTTAAGGATACGTTAGCCATATTTGAGGCTAAGATCAACTTAAACGGGATCGTTTAGATCCGACAAAAAAGCGTTTGGGCTCTATTGTTCCAGTTTAAGGACATAGTGGTCCATCGCTAGTTTAAGGACATTGTAGTCCGTAGGTAGTTTAAGGACATTGCAGTCCAGGTTAAGGACGTCGTAGTCCATGGGTTTAAGAACCCCACAGTCCATTGTTAGTTTTAAGACATCTCGGTCGAGGTTAAGGACGTCGTAGTCCATGGGTTTAAGGACCCCACAGTCCGTTGTTAGTTTTAAGACATCTCGGTCGAGGTTAAGGACGTCGTAGTCCATGAGTTTAAGGACCCCACAGTCTGTTGTTAGTTTTAAGACATCTCAGTCGAGGTTAAGGACGTCGTAGTCCATGAGTTTAAGGACCCCACAGTCCGTATCAATATGTGGTCATCGGGACCCGTCACCTCTTTGAAGACGTTGAGGGATTACAACGCCAAGTATTAAAGGAGTAAAGAGATGTACCCTGGAACCGGAGTGGATTAAATAGTCTCTGGCCCAATTTGGGATCAAGACCAATTGATTATGTTATGAGCCCATTAGCCCAGTTAATTACGAATTGAGGACTTATGGCCATCTTGGGCTAAGTCCAATCATATCTGGAATATTGACTTCCTGTTGGTCCCTTGAAGGAGAGGCTTTGCCTCTATCCATTTAGCCAATTGGGCCAAAGCCTAGTGTTAAACACTACAGACCAATCAGTGTTGAACACTGGGAATGAAATTGACAGGTTAGTGTTTAACACTAAAAGATAATTGGTGTTAAACATCAGCAACAAGGCTTTCAAATTAGCATTAAACACTAAAACAGATCAGTGTTAAACACTGGCAACGGAGATCTCAAATTGTGTTAAACACTAAAGTAATCAGTGTCGAACACTGCAAATAAAGTTCTTTGATTAGTGTTGAACACTAAGGCCCAACAATGTTTTAACACTGGATTCGGGAGTTCCAATTTAGTGTTAAACACTAAAGCAAGAGGGGTCACGTGGCAACACGTGAGAGCGCCCTCCCCTCGTTTGTTCTGCTGAAAAGATCACATTTTTTGGAGCATCACGTGTCATCACGTGACGGGTGTTTAAATGAGGTATGTTAAAGCTTCTGTCAACGGTCACGTGGGTCACGTGAGGAACTGCCTCAAAGTGCTTTCTGTAGATCTTTTGGGGGGGTCACGTGGTGACACGCGACCCTTCTTTTCTGTAGTTGTTTAGAAGATCTGTTAATCCCTTTCAGGAATTGAATTCCTCGTAGGGTTGAACCCTGACAATAATTCCAGAGGAATTAAATTCCTAGTTCCTTTTGAAGAGTTGAACCCTGAATTTTCTGTAGGAATTAAATTCCTCATATATATGAAGAACTGAATAGGGTTAAACCCTAATAAAAGCTTTAAGGAATTAAACTTCCGCTCTCTGTTAGAGAATTATTCTGGGGAGAAAGATTAAGGGAATTACGTTCTTGTTGTTTTAACAGAACTAAGTTCTTAATTAGGGTTAAACCCTGTTTTTTTTTTATTCTGAAGGAATTAAATTCCCATGACACAGGGTCAAACCTTAGTTTTATTTTAAAGGAATTAAATTCCTATAGTTCTGTGAGAATTGAATTCTCGTGCTTCCATTCCCTCTCTATGCTTTGGATCTGCATGGCAGGATCTCAACCCATTGAGAATTAAATTCTCAACTTCAAGGGGAGATGTGCGCTTTACAGATCCTCCATCTAAGAGAGAAGAAATATGTTCTTCTGTTTTACATCAGAGTTGAACTCTGTTGAGGATTAAATTCTCTTTCTTTCAAAAAGCCTTCCCTTTCTTACCTAGGGTTTTCTTTTGCAGAAGATCCAGATTCCTCAAAGTATCAAGGCTCTCTCCCTTTTCTTCCCTCTGCGTGTATATCCTCTTTTTTTTTGTCTCGGCTCCTATTTATAGGAGAAGCAGCCGAGTCAATTAGTTTTTTGACGTATCTTCATTGAGAGATTTGATTTGCATCCATCATTCATTCTGGACCTTTGGATTGTTAGGTGAATTTTATTCACCATTGAATTTCAAATCCAGCGATTCTCCTTTGTGATTTCTGTTAGATTTAAGAGGGAAATCTTCCCAAATTCGAGATTTTCCATAGATAGATGATATTTAATCACTCTAAATCTTTAATTCAATCGGTTGCTTTTGGAAAGACTTGAGAGGTCTTTTCTCAGAATTTAATTCTGTTTAACAAATAGGCTTTGAAAGCTGGTCACGTGCGGCCACGTGACCCTTGGTCACGTGTGGGCACGTGACCCCCTTGTAACGAGCCCTTTTCTTCTTTTGCACTCTGCCTTCTTCTGCTGCTTAGCCGTCACGTGCTACCACGTGACCCCTAGTCACATGTGAGCACGTGACCCTCGTCTGGAGTCTTTTTCTTGATTTAACCGGAGAATGAGTCTGATGTTTTGAGCGTCACGTGCCAACACGTGACCCTGGTCACGTGGGAGCACGTGACCTCTTCTGAAGCCTTTTCCTTGATTTGATCAGGGAACCAATGTGCCTATGCCGCTTGCTTTTAAATGTCACGTGCCGACACGTGACCCTGGTCACGTGGGAGCACATGACTCTTTCTGAAGCCCTTTTCTTCGATGTAGTTGGGAAACTGAACTTGTCTTGCTGATGCTTTTAGGTGTCACGTGCCAACACGTGACTGCTGGTCACGTGTAAGCACGTGACCCTTTTCTGAAGCTTTTTTCATAAGCTTTTCTGATTTTAAATCAGGAAACAGCGGGGTTTATAATTGTTAGGCATGCAATATCTAAGGAATTCATTTGTTATGCATGCGATGTCTAAAAAGGTTGCGGATTCCAACTGTTGTAGTTTTACACTTTCTTTTCTGTGACCGTAAGTGTAATATGTGATATCGCCGGTTTCGTTGCTATATGTCAACGACAATTGGGATGGGCATATTTACTTACATTGATGATATGTGATGTTATGTGTTGCTGGATATGTTATATTGTATTGTCGTGTTTGAATAGCCGGGTTTTTTTATGTGAGATGAGTGTTTTTCATTTTCATTCATGTAAAAACTTGTATGTAATATTCTTTTATTGGGGCACTTCCAGGTTGCGGAAGTTGTCTCTATTTGTATATTATTTACTTTTCCGCATTAGGATAGACCCAAGGAGGGGAGCACAAGTAACCGGGTTCTAGGGTCCAGAAGGAGACCATCTCGAGGAGTCGAGTCCGGGTCTCCTAACCCTAGAATTGGTAGGGTTACTTGCCGCTCTCATAGGGGTCTAGGGGTGTGGGATTGGCTATTCATCACGACCGTAAAATCCGTGTTTTATATAAGCTCAAAATAAAACACGGACGTCCTAGTATATCCAATATTTCATATGATATTTTCTGCTGCGTTATCTGTGATGTGATCATGTGATTTGTTCAGATAGATATAGTATATAGTATATATGATATATTATATAGACATTGCTTATATTTTACACCCGCGCTAGCCCTGCCTCGCTCTGGCGTTAGTTATCTAACCTAACGGTGCAGACGGGATATCGAGGCGAATGGCATAAGCGTACGTTATATTTATCTGTAATGTTTAAGTGGACTTAAATGATGGGATTTCATTAATATGATTAATGAAAGAAAAGAAACCTAAAAGATATTGTGGAATCGAATTTTCAAAAACAGGTAGCTACAGTTCTTGCTTTGCATCGCGGTGTTCCTTGTAGAACATCCTGCACCTTATTCGTTGAGGAAAGGGTCGGGACCCCTTCACCCGGAGTGACCCCTTTAGTAATAACTGGCAGATGCTACAACACTCGGTTTGTCTTTTGATTGCTTCTATAGTTCTTGCTTTGCATAGTGGTATATATGATATATCCTGCACCTCATTCGACGAGGAAAGGGCCGACGATCCCTTCACTGGGAGTGACCCCTTTAGTAAAACTAGAAAAGCCTAAAAAACACTCCATTTTAAAATCATTTGATTCTACAACGATATCAAGTTCATTACGCAATAGGTTTTCAGAAAAACCTGTCATAGCCCTATGTTATTTCAGATAAGTTGTATATAGTATTCGTGCTACATTTGTTGGCTTTCGTCAAGCTGTAGTGTGCGGTAGCTATATACTGCTTATCTGCTGCATACGATGCGATTGGATTAGGATAGTCGTACGGCTTTGTTGGCTTCGTCAAGGGTCATGCGGGTGGGTTTAATTCAATCAAGAAATGTACGGGTTGAACTTGACTAGCGGGCTATGGTTTGTTGGCTTTCGTCAAGGTCATAGCACGTTAGGGGCAAAATTATCGGAAATTTCAAGTGTTGAAATTTGCAATGAGATTGCATACTTTCTATGAGATAGTTGGATCCCGATACCCACTGCGAGTAAGAGTTACTCCTGGGAGAGTTTTACGCATTACAATTAGCCGATCGAGTAGGTGTCTAGAAAGGTGTTAACGGGGTTACGCCTCTGGGAAAACGAGGTTTACATTAATTAGGTTCGTGCGAAAGCATGGGGGACCTCCCTCAAAGTACCGACACTGGTCTGGCTGAAAGATTGGCGAACTTGTAGCGTGTAATTAATCCCGGCTAGTCATTCCTTTTAGAGTTTGAAGGAAGATTTGATAAAAACAGTGGGAGCCATCCTGATTAGATAAAATATATAACCAATCTAATCTTGCAAGAGCATACGCTGAGTGTTTTCTTCTCTCTCTCCAGGTAGCGACCATATCACGCCTTAATCAAGATAATAATACGGATGTATTGACCGAACCCGCTTGTTATACTGAGCTGGGGAACGTTGGTCCCGCTCCAACTTATAAATGTTATAAGACAGAGAAGGAAATTGGGGAATACCAGAATTCCCGTGCCGCCCAAACGAAGAAAGTGCATGTTGATGCATCATCTTCGGGTGTGTTCATTATAATGAACTATTTCTCAGTGTCCTCTACGTCCTAGGTATTAGATACCGGATCAGGATCCCGTAAATGTAATCCGTTACATGGGCTACAGACAGGTAGAGAACTGAGAACGGGTGATAAGTTTCATGAGACAGAAAACGGTGCAAGTGTTGCAGCCAAGTCTGTTGGTCACTGTCACCCTGTATTTCCAAATACATTGATTCTGAACGAATGTCATTAGATACCGAACCTGATATACAAAATCATATCAGTTTCTTTATTAGTAAAGAAATGATAAAATTTTGTATTGTTGGATAATGTTTTGAACATTTCCTATATCAAGAGTTGATCGGTTTAGGCACGTTATCTAAAAGCATTGACGTTCTAAATCGAACTACAGTTCTTAGTATACAGAACACACACAAGAGGAAGAGTTCAGAAATGAACGAATCCTTCTTGAGATATTGTAGACTAGGTCATATCAATGCGACCCGACTTGCTTAAGTTACATTTTAGATGCATATTTAAATTAGTTTGAATTTACATCTTATGAAACTTGTTGGTCATATCACAGAGATAAGATGACCACAGCTCTGTTTATTGGAAACAGGGAAAGAGTTAGTAAACTCTTGGGATGATACTTGTTGATGTATGAAGGTCTCCTGTCTTACACATGCCAAGACCGGTTCTTTGTACTTCATTACATTCTCTGATGATCTCTCAAGATTCAGACATATGTTACTGTTGAAACACAAGTCCGAAACTTTTGAGATATTCACAGAATATAAATTAGAAGTAGAGAACCAAAACGGGTATAAGTATTATGTCCTTTGATGCGATCATGGAGGAGAATACTTGAGCGCGGAATTCCTGGATTATTCTAAAGGAGAATGAGATTCTCTCTCAGCATTACTCCTCCGTATACACCATAGCACGATGGTATATCGGAACGGAGCAATAGCACCCTATATGATATGGTGTGCTCTATGATGAGTACTACTGAGTTACCTATTTCCTTTTGGGAGTTATGCACTTATGAAGTTGCATACCTATTGAATAGGGTTACGATCAAATCAGTTGTTTACCACTTCATATGAGATATGGAAAGGGAAGAGCCCATTTCTTAAGTTAGTTAAGATTTGGGGTTGTCTGGCCTATGTCTAAAAGCAAAATCCGGACAAGCTCGAGGTACAGTCAGTTCTGTGGAAGTTTGTTGGATATCCCAAGCATTCGCAAGGGAATATCTTCTACCAAACTGAGAAACAAAAGTGTTTTATTTCTCAACATACCACCTTTGTGAAAGGGAATTTCTTGTGGAAGGAATTATTGGTCATGAGGTAGAACTGGAAAGAGTTCCAGCTATACAAACTACAGCAGATGATTTGGTAGGACCAAAAGATTCAATAGTAACCAACGAACCTTAGCCTCTCCGCCAATCTAATAGGGTTCCTCACCCACCTGAGAGATACTTTGGTTTCTCTATGACAGTGGGAGCGAGGATTGCATCATGAGATGATGACCCAACTAGTTTCGAGCTGGCCATCAGGAGTGGGACTCTGTAAGAATGGCTGGATGCTTAGCAATTTGAGATGGAATCCTTATACACCAATAAAGTATGGACTTTGGTTGCTTTATCTGAAGGGTTAAATCCCCATCAGGAGCAAGTATATCTTGAGAAGATTACTTGGTGTACATGGAAAAGTTGAGACTTTCAAAGCTAGACTTGTTAAAGGTTTGCACCATAGACTAATTGTGGCTAATGATGAAACTTTTTCTGGGGCCTATGCTTAAGTCCATCCAGATCCTACTTGCCATGGTTACATACCATGACTACAATATCTGGCGGTTGGGTGTCATAACTGCTTTTCTAAATGATAATTTGGAAGAGAGCGTCTATAAGTACACAACCAGAGGGCTTCGTGGACAGTGGGAGCAGCGGTAACGTGTACAAGATGCTTTATAGAATAAAGCAGGTATCGCGGAGTTGGAACGTCTGTTTTGATGTGGTAGTCAAAGAGTTTGACTTCATCAAAATGGTAGATGAACCTTGTATATACAAAAAGGTAGTAGGGAGTATGGTGGTGATCCTCGTAGAGTACGTGGATGACATACTCTAGTTGGAGAAGGAGTTTCCTATGCTACACTTGGTCAATCTCCGCTTATCACAATGATTATCCATATAGGATCAAAGTGATACCTACTAAATCCTAGGTTTTGGATCTATGAGATAGATTTAATTGGATGTTAGGATACTCACTAGATGTAGTGAGTTGGTATCAATCGATCCTGGGGAGAATCACTGGAAAGGTTCCAGGATGATAAGGACGACTGAAAGTCAGTCACAGGCATTGTCTTTACCCTCAGTAAAGGGACGGTATGTTGGAAGAGTTCCAAGCTAGATACCGTGGCATACTAGACGATAAAGGCTGGATACATCGCTATCAAAGATACTACCAAAGAGGAAGTCTGGGTGTATATTCGTTCATGAGATGAACTTCGTTCCTACCATTGTGTGACAATGGAGTTGTGGCTTATGCCTAGGAACGCCCATCCCATCAGTGATCCAGACATATTCTAAGGCAGTATCACCTGATCATGGAGATGGTTGATCTCCAGGGGATCGAGTAAGGAGGGTAGACTCAGAGGACAACACGGCGGATCCACTCACAAAGGCCTTTTCCCAGAGAGAGACTTTTATGGGATGGTTGAGTATGAGATACTACAACCACTGCTATCAGATGGCCCTAGTGCAAGTGGGAGATTGTTAGTTATATGTATGCCCTAGAGGCCATTACTATACATAGGATGTATATTGTAGTGGATGCTTGGACATATATAGGGAGGACTTTCTTGCTCGACATGATAGTATGCTATCTGGTTGCTCTTTACCTTAACGTGTACACTGATTATCTCTCTGTTACATGTTGGTAAAGCCCTTAGGATGTGTACTTGACTACCTGGACTATGATGCGGATCATATTAGTGGGGACATGGTAGTCCATAAGTACATCCTTCAAGGTCCCTAGTCGTGGGTGTATCGAGACGGGGCATCGATATACCAGAGTAGACTAGCGTATACCTTCTCGACCCATACAGATGGGCGATGGATGATCCCATATCCATTGGTGTTTGACATCAGAGATGATATACAGGTGCTCAGTGGAGACTGGGTACACTGGACGGACTCGCCGAGAACTCCCAGATGGTATTATACCTTACGTCAGATGGCGGTTCTCTGGTGACACCGGTACAGGTTAGTCTGTAGACCCGAGATCGTCATAGAGTCTTGTGTGATTCCCACTGTGCTTTGATTCCCACCTTACCACGTCCAAGAGGGCATGCAAAACGGTGGTTTTTGGGTACAGTCCCGAATTACATGAAGGCAATGAGCGATAGGAGGGGATTCGTCTCTCCCGGTATAGGGAGTTGATGTTGCGCTGTGTTCGATTGGCTATAACCGGAAATCCCTGTCCAGGGTTGCTGAGATTTACTGGTAAGTGTTGCCAGTAGTTTCTTGAACTGTTATAGACCTCATATCGACACGACTTATCGAGCTACTGGGGTCTGACGTTTACCACTTCTAGGCGAGATATGCGACATATCAGACGACGAGACCGGACTGTACGGTAAGTGTTACTGGTTGGATTCACAGGAGTGTGAGCGGGCTTGCTCGTTGATCTTCTGATCGCTCAATACCCGGGTGGCCGTTACGTTTAGCAGACCGCTTGCGGTTTGTGGGTGTTTGATATGATCATCACCTACTGCCGGCGTATTAACGAGTCATTAGAGTCCTACACAGAGGTTTCCTGGCTCAAGCGAAATGAAATAGGAGCGCATATGAGATATGTGCGGGACCGAGAATAATACCATTATGTGATACTGAATTCTATACTCGCGATTCGTATCATCGGACGGTTATATAAGATATAGCCGGGTTACCGAATCGAATGTTGATTCGATATATTGATATACTTGATATTAGTCGGTTATATGCAGTATGACCGAATCATTAAATCAAGTGTTGATTTAATGATTTAATGTATAATTATATATTTGATATATTACTTTACATTAACTAGTATTGGTTCACTTAAGATTATTTTTCTCACTAGATTGTGCACATTGTATATATGATATATGTTTGTGCACTAGTTTGTATCATGTTTGATGATACATGCAAACATGGGTGTGTGTGTGTGACTTACACCTTTGTTTAGTTAATGGTTAGGTTTTTGTTTTCTTTATTTATTTTGTAAAAACAAAATGGTTTCTTTCTTTTCTTTGCTAGAAGCTTCATGTTGTTTTTTAGCATCTTTGAAAAGTCTAAACCATTTTTGTTTTGTTCTTAAACCTAACCATTACCTAAACCCTAGTTTATTCTCTACATGAGTTTGCTAACCCATGGTTGCAATATGATAAGTTTCACTTGATTTTCTATTATTATTTATTGATTCTTTTCTTTCTTCTTCTTCTTCTTCATGAAGAAAAAAAGCTTGCTAGAAAATTCCAAGTGATGAAATCAAGTGAGAAATCCAAATCTAAAGTGAACCCACTTCCTATTTCTTCATCCTCTACCACTTTCCATGTTGTATAGGGTGTTTTCTTCACAAGTTTCATGACCTGGTGAAGATTGAGCTTGAGTTTGAGTCGCCTCGACGTAGATCATCTTCAGCATCGAAGTCAACGACCTAGCCCGATCATTTCTCCGACGAAACCATCGCTAGAGTCCGGGATTCCGATGATCGCAGCGGAGGGACGTCATCATGGAGCTAAAGAAGTGGAGGACCGGATCTACAAAGGTTGTAATCCCTTTCACTTGTTAGTAAAGTTGTTTGCTTGCTTGCTTTTCGCCTAATCTCTAGTTAACGATCTTGCATAGGATTCTTAGGCACATGAAAAAATTTGATTTTGGCATGGTTGATGCCTTGTGGAACCTCTTGAGTGTGCCTAGGAACCCTACAATAGCGGCGGCAGAGGATTGAGACGGGGTCGGTTATTTGGTTCTTATCCATAGGGCCAGCAGTCGTCGCCAGGATGTTTTCAATGTGGGAGCCTGTGTCATCGTATTAGAAACTGTACCGAGACCTCCAGGGTGCGGCGAAAGTTCCACATGTGACCTTACCACCTTCACCACTTTCTTAGAGAGCCTAATTTCCTACCCCTGATGATGTTCCACGCCAGGCAGATGCTCCTAAGGGCCATGGGCGCGGCGGTCCTGTTCAGATAGGACGAGGCGACAGAGGTAGAGGACGGCCAGCTATTAGTGGGGGACAGGCCCGAGTGTTCGCTTTGACTCCTCAGGATGCACAGGAATCCAATGCCGTTGTGACAGGTACTTTACCAGTATGTTCTCTCAACGCGCGGGTATTATTCGACCCAGGTTCCATTCATTCTTATATATCTACACACTTTGCACCGATGTTGGGCCGGGAGTCATCTTCATTAGATCAGCTGCTTATTGTTATTACTCCGGTAGGCGAGTCGTTTGTCGCTCGATTTGTGTACCGTTCGTGTTTCGTTTGTATCGGGGAGAGGGATTCTTCGGTTGATTTGATTCTCCTCGATATGTTAGATTACGACGTTTTTCTATGCATGAACTGGCTAGCCACATGTTATGCATCCGTAGACTGCCGTGAGAAGGCAGTCAGATTTAGCTTTCCGGGTGAGCCAGTTCTTATTATTCAGGGCGATCGTAGTGTCACCCTTCCCAGCTTGATTTCTTCTCTTCACGCGGGTCAGCTCTTGAGGAAAGGATGTCAGGGATTCTTAGCGTATGTCTGTGATACTAGAGCTGCAAAGATTCTATTGGACCAGGTATCGGTTGTGAGAGGCTTTCTTGACGAGCTGGCTGGTTTACCACCTGAGCGTGACATTGAGTTCTGCGTTGACCTGATCCCCGGCACGGGGCCTATTTCTATACCGCCTTATCGGATGGCCCCGGCGTAGCTTAGAGAGCTAAAAGATCAGTTACGGAATTTTCTAGATAAAGAGCTATTCGACCGAGTGTGTCCTCTTGGGGTGCTCCTGTTCTACTTGTCAAGATGAAGGATGGCAGTATGCGGTGTTGGGGTAAAAATTTACACCCCGGTTGACCAAGTAAAAATCAAAGTCAAGCCAAGCCAAGTGGGCCCAAGCCCAGATCCAGTGGGCCCATGCCCGGGTCGAGCCAGAACATGAAGCGGTCGTCCTCCCCCCATGCTAAGATAAAAATTTTGTAATAAATAATTTTGTTGCATTTCTTTTATGGATAAATGTAAGAAAAATAGGCATAAAGCCAAATTTTTGTAAAGCCCATGGCTTATGTGCAAAAAGAAATGGCACATGAGCCACAGGATAGGCAAAATGCCATTTTGTGAAGCCCAAGGGGCTATGTGTAAAGTGTATGGCCTATAAAGGCAAAAATAATGAAATATCTAAACAACTTTTTCTCTCTCTAAAAAGTTTCCAGATCTGAGATCTTTTCTTCTTCTTCAAGGTTCTAAAACCTTCTTCTTTCTCTTGAATTAAATCAAGAGTTTTAATCTTCTTTTTATAAAACAAATTAGTTTTTCACCATAAAACCAACAAAGGGGAACTTGGATCCGTCATCAGATCTCGAAAAGGAGAGATTTTGAGATTTCACATCTCTTGATCTTCAAGATCCAGCAAGTAACAGGAGGAAGAAGAAGAACCCCTTCCATTAACCCCAAAACACATTCAGGAGTCCAACTCCTCTCTGATTTCTCTTTTGAGAAATCCTTTTTTTTTAGGCTAAAAGCCTCTTATCCTTGCCGGCGCGCTAGCGCTCGAGCGCAAACCATCTACGTGCCGACACGTGGCGCATTTGCGCTCCAGCGCACTGCGCGCGGGCGCAAAGCGCCCGCGTGCCGACACGTGGCACGCGCGCTTGCGCTCCAGCGCGCAGCGCTCTTGCGCAAAGCGCCCGCATGCCGACGCGTGGCGAGCGCGCGCTCGCGCTCCAGCGCGCAGCTCTCTTGCGCAAAACGCCCGCGTGCCGACACGTGGCGCGCTTGCTTGCTCTCCAGCGTGCAGCGCTCGTGCGCAAAGCGCCCGCGTGCCGACACGTGGCGCGCGCGCTTGCGCTCCAGCGCGCAGCGCTCGTGCGCAAAGCGCCCGCGTGCCGACACGTGGCGAGCGCGCGCTTGCGCTCCAACGCGCAGCGCTTTTGCGCAAAGCGCCCGCGTGCCGACACGTGGCGCGCGCGCGCTTGCGCTCCTGCGCGCAGCGCTCATGCGCAAAGCTCCCACGTGTCGACACGTGGCGCGTTTGCGCCTGAGCGCACAGCACCTAAGCGCACAGCGCTCAAGGCACTGGCCCCATGCATCCCTTGGATGCCTTCTCCCCCTCTTTTTATGTACATACATATACATATACATATGTATAAAAATTCACACATATACATACTCCGCAACATTCTCCCCCTCCAAAAAAATTTCGGGCCGGGGCGCTGCCCCGAACCCCGCAAGGGGGCTGCTAGCCCCCTTGACCCCCAGCCCGCTATCTGGGTAGCGGGACCCCCGTAAAAACTCTGCGTGGCTCCCGATATATCCAAAACCCCCCTTTCAAAACAGAACACACGTACACTGCACATTGAGTTCGCATGACCAGTTTAACCCGTTAATCGGAGGTTCCCTCGCCCCAAAGGCGAGGCGTAGTTAACGACAGCTTAGTCCGCGGCTGCCGGAGATTCGGATCCCCACAATCATTAAACCCCAGCCTACCCTAGGCAGGGGGAATCTGTAGTACGCCTGAGACGCGTGCGCGTATTCCCATCTCAATGGGGTGACAAAAAACACCCTACAGATTCTGGCACGCCCGTTGGGACCTTTCTCTCCTCCCATATTTCGGGTTAAACGTTCATGCGAACTCAATTAATATACATATCTATTGTCTATACTGAAATGATATTTTCTTTTCTATGCAGCAATCAACCTTCGACGACAATGTCTCTCCAGATGAATTCAGCTTCCAGCGTGACCCCGATTCCATACGTGGTCAAGATCAACGCTCGTGTGGTTCTCCCTGCAAGCCTCAGTCGACAGTGGGAGGAACCGCCCCGCTAGTTTGGCTCTGTCATCATCTACCCTGCCGGAAGCGCTCATCTGGCGGAAATCCCGGCGGAACAGGTGGCCAAGCCGGTCTCAAGGGGCAAGAGGCCGAATGTCGTGATCGCCAAGGCACCACAACCGAAACTTAAGACGCTATCTGAACGATTCTCTGGTGCTCCAGCGGGGGGCAAGAACTTCGGTACAAAAGGCAACATCAAATGTTGCGGACGAGCTCAGGCGATAACTCCAACAAATGCACAATCGAGCGTATCTCCAAGGCCCTCCATCGCCCGGTCTGCGGCGTCTTCCCAAAAAGCCGAAGTCTTCCAGGTGCTTAGAACAGAAAAGTTAAGGCAGAAGCGGCTCAGGTATCGAGCCAACAAGAGGGCCAAGGCTTCGGCCAAATGGAATCGTGTGAAGTTCCAAGTGCAGGGTTGCCCAGCGACGACGGCTGAGTCGGACGTAAGAATCAGCAATTCCTTCGAGCCTCTGAAGTGGGTTCAGAAAAATGCCATGACCGCCAGAATCAAGAAGACAGCGGTCCGAATAGTGCCACAAAGAGACGTGTCTTGGCCCCAACAGAAAAGGTATGACACTGTCTCTTCAAGAGTCTATCAAGAACTTTGTGCCGCACGAAAGCAGCGGGGCAAACCCAGAAAAGAAGCGCCAGCACCATTCAAGAACCTGGTTAGGCCAGCCGCCTTCAATCGACTACCAGCTACCGAAACAAGGGGGTCAAGACAGCGATCCGTGAAATCAGCTGCTAAGGATAGAAAGACGGCCGGATATATCATCCATACGGTCTATATGGTGGGCGGACGCCCCAGCGACAACCTTCGCAGCAAAAGCAAGGATGGGGCCACCACATCCCAAGCCCAATCTAGCCTGAATGTGGTCGCCGCCGCTCAAGAACAGCCGCCCCCGCTGGATGAAGAAAACCCTCTCGATGAGGATGATAGGCAGAAAGACCCCTCGGTCCATGAAGAGTCAAGCTCGGACAGCGAGGAGGAGCCGACTTTCCGCCCCAGGACTGCGGAGCAAGAGTTGCTTCAAGAGCTTCGAAAACAGCTCAGGAGCAAAGATAAAGAGATGGCCAAGCTCTATTCGAAGATTGATGATTTAACAAACGTGGTAATGCAGCTCACGGCTCAAATTACTCGAGCGCCTCCCAATAAAGCACAAGCCGCTACTAATCAGCCGGGTGATGACAATCCGAGGCAGCCAATGCCTGTTCCTTCGGGTCCAAGACTGGTCGAGCCACATGAGAGCCGTCCACACTCCGCTTCTGGGGACGCCTTGGCCCCAGATAGCACTATCCCGCTGACACAGGATCGGATAATGGATTTGGTCACCAGCAAGGTTAAAACATTGGTGGCCGAGGCTGAAGCTCAGAAAGAAATCGGTAGTAGTGGGCGGCCATATCCCGCGCAATACGACCTGATTGAATTCCCAAGCGGCTACGTCATTCCTAAGTTCGGAAGATTTGATGGAACGGGGAATGCAAATCAGCACGTCGCCCACTTCAAAGCATCATGCGGAAATACAGAGGGCAATGACGCACTCCTTCTTCGTCAGTTTGTCAACAGCCTGACCGGTGTCGCTTTCGACTGGTATGCGAGCATACCAGACGGGTCTATCATTACCTTTGCCCAAATGGAGTCCCTGTTTCGGCAAAGGTTCATGAGTGTCAGTGATAAAATCTCCATTGCCGACCTTGTGAGGACCAAGCCGGGGAAGAATGAAAGCAACACCGACTTTATTGCCCGATGGCGTAATCTCACGGTCAAGTGCGAACCGCCGCTGGAGCAGGACAAGTCCGTCAGCCTTCTCATTGGGAACCTCAGCAATTGGATGGTCCCATTCTTGTGTACAGCAGGCCTCAAGA
Organism: Agapanthus africanus; assembly: GCA_030015575.1. Taxonomy (NCBI): domain Eukaryota; kingdom Viridiplantae; phylum Streptophyta; class Magnoliopsida; order Asparagales; family Amaryllidaceae; genus Agapanthus; species Agapanthus africanus. The sequence goes on from CM057341.1 coordinate 266,282,803, forward strand.
CGTTTCAAGAGCTAACCAAGAAAGTCCAAATGCTGGAACGCTCAAAGCTACAGTCCCCGCCGGACTCTCAGAGAGACAAAACTTGGAAAAGCAAGCGGGACGACAGCCGTAGAAGCGGGAGTTCCAGCAGTACCAATGTCTTCAATGCGTCCGACAATGAAGAAAAGCGAAGGGCGGGTGAATCCAAAACTAACCGGTCTCGAAAGCCATTGCTGGGAGGAGATGGGCCTTCCCTAGAGGAGAAGAAGAACAAGTTTTACTCATTCAGAAGGGACAAGGTCCGTAAGATATTTAAAGATGCCTTGAACAACGGCCTACAATTGCCGGAGTCGAAAAGACCCCAAGAAGCAAAAATGACCGACAATCCCCTGTATTGCCCGTACCACCGAGTAGTGAGCCATGCGATCGAGGATTGCTATATCTTCAAAGACTGGGTCGAGAAGCAGTACAAAGCTGGAGAGATCGAGCTGTCCAAAAGTGTGTTGGTGAATAATCAAGTTGCAACCACCAACTTTATACAGACAGAAACTGAAGCCTTCTGGGAGCAGACAGCCGAACCCGCTGCCCTGAGAAATGAAACGGACTCATCGCGGCCTCCGTGGAGTACGCACATATCTAATAAGACGAAGAAGATGATAAAGCTACTTCGGAAAGAACCCAGGACGGAATGGGAAGGGCAGAAGAAGCCTACCAGTCCAGCTGCCAATGCAGCTCCATCAGGCTCAAAATCCAAGAAGCTGAAGAAGAAGAAAAGTGCAGCTCGGCGCGAAAAAGAGTCTGCAGGGAGATCGACCATTCAAAAATATATCGATTCTCTCGAAGAATATGAACCAAAGAAAAGAACATTGATTCAAATGAAGGAGTTCTTCCCTGTACAAGCGGCTGAAATTCTGGAGGAGTTAGAAGAAGACTCCAATGAAGAGATCCTAGTAGTGACCTGCTATGCCATCCATCTTGGCAGCGACTCCGAGGATGATCTATGTTTTCCCGAAGAGGACGAGGAGCTCACCACAAAGGCCAATCAAATCCAGCTCAGAAGCGGCAGGGCTCTACCGCAAAATCAGGGCAACGCCCCAAAAGGGAAGGAAAAACAAGTCGCTAATGAAGAAGATGGCAGAGAACCGGCTGGTGAAAACATAAGTCCTTCTTCGGTGGACTATAATGTCTTGGCACATCTCCGGAAGCTTCCGTCTCTCCTGAGCATCTACGACGCCTTGGTCCTATCTAAGGAGCTTAGAGATGTTCTCATTCACGCTCTACAAAACCCCGAGCGGTATCAGGCTCACTTTGCGGAGATTAATATGAAAGAAGCCCAGCATGCTTTGCATGCCGCCGCAGTCACATTTAAGGATGAAGACTTGCTACTGGGAACGGCTGAGCATAATCGGCCGCTTTACGTGACCGGGTACAGCGACGGAGATCGAATTAATCGCATATTGATTGATCCGGGGTCCTCAGTGAACATCATGAACTTGCGAACTCTGAAGAGTTTATCAATGGACGTCCGACACCTGTCAAGGGAAATGATTGTCATTCAAGGCTTCAACCAAAATTGCCAGCAAGTTCTGGGGTCTATAGCTCTGCCAATCAAATTCGGGGATCTGCAAACTGAAGCTAAGATATACGTGATCGACGCCGACACGTCTTATAAGATTCTATTGGGGCGGCCGTGGCTCCACGATTACGGCATCATTCCGTCAACTCTCCATCAATGCATGAAGTATACTAAAAATGGCGAAGAAAGACGCATTGACGGAGACATCCAACCGTTCGGTGTGCATGAAGTCCGATATGAAGATTCTCGGTACTTTATGAACCACCAAAATGCTAAGCCACAACTGACTGAGGATAGACCAGCCCCAAGGCTCAAAAGCAAATCTGCGCCGGCTGTCACTTTCAAAAGCAAAAATGCCCAAGTGCGTCCGCATTTCGGTAGCGACACTGATGAGTCCGAAGCTGGAATCCCGTCCTTCAATAAAAATCGCCCTCGTTTCGGCAGCGATACGGATGAATCCGTCACTGAAGCCCCGTCTAGCAGTAAAGTCCGCCCTCATCTTGGCAGCGACACTGAAGAGTCAGAGGAGGAGGACCTGTCGTATAACAGCGGTGCAGATTGGACCCCCACGCAACAAGCGAAACTACGAAAGACCTTCGAAGTTGCAGAAGTGTCCCTAGCCATTACAAGGGTACCAGAGCAAATGTGCAAAGAGCTCGATGCATTATCAATCTCCACCGTGGACCAGCTGAAAACTTTCTACGTTCCCGGGAAGAAAAGTGGACAGAAGGGCATCTTGTTTTATGGGTCAAACCCCGTTGCGCACCCGGACGATTTGTCTGTCGCGTGCCTTCCATATGAGAGAGGCATAAGAGCCGTCCTCAATCCCAGATACTATGCGCCCGAGATGCGGGAATACTTTAAGAAGTGCGGATGCCGGTTATATCAAACGGAGTCCGAAGCAAAGTTTTACGAAGGGCTATGGCATCCGCCCCAGGTCCGAGCACTCATCGATGGACGAATTCCAGATAGACGGGGCATAGGCTACATTCAACCGGATTCCAAAGCGTGCTACATGATCCATGTTGGTGAGGCCAGCGAAAGATCAAATGATGACGACGAGATAGCCGAGCCAGAAGAAGCTCCTCAAGAGCTCGAAGATGGCGGACAAGCAACCTTTGACGAGCTAACCGAGATTGACTTAGGAACGCCCGATAATCCAAGGCCGACCTACATCAGCTCGCTCTTGTCAGAGGAAATGAAAGCGCAGATAATTGCCCTGCTGCATGAGTTCGTCGACTGCTTCGCGTGGACATACAAAGAAATGCCTGGCCTTTCCCCTGAAGTGGCCGTACATAAGTTGGCTATATCTCCCGATGCTAAGCCAGTCAAACAAGCTCCTCGAAGAATGAGAAGGGAACTAGAAGAAAAGGTCATCGAAGAAACTAAGAAGCTCATCGATGCCGGCTTCATCAGGGAAGAGAAATACGCGGACTGGATCGCATGCATAGTTCCAGTGAAGAAGAAAAATGGGCAGATCCGAGTTTGTGTCGATTTCAGGGATCTCAACAAGGCATGTCCTAAAGACGACTTTTCGCTACCGGTCATGGAGATGATGGTCGATGACACCTCAAATTACGAGTTGTTCACCTTTATGGATGGCTCGTCTAGATATAATCAGCTCAAGATGTCGCCTGAGGATGAGAAACACAGAGCATTTCGAACCCCGATCGGAATATATTGCTACAAGGTAATGCCGTTCGGACTGAAGAACGCAGGTGCTACATATCAAAGGGCAATGACTAATATCTTTGATGACCTAATCCATAAAGTCGTCGAATGCTATGTTGATGATCTGGTCGTCAAAACTAAAGCCAAGGCTGACCACATCCAAGATCTTAGGACCGTTCTCACCACACTGAGGGAATACGATCTGAAGATGAATCCTCTGAAATGTGCTTTTGGAGTGTCATCGAGAAAATTCCTGGGTTTTATAGTCCGGCATCGAGGGATCGAAGTTGACCCATCAAAGATAAAGGCCATCATGGAGATGCCCCCTCCGAAGAGTCTGACGCAGCTAAGATCTTTTCAAGGCAAGCTTGCTTATATACGGAGGTTTATCTCAAATTTATCGGGGAGATGTAGGCCCTTCTCAAAGCTCATGAAGAAAGGAGCTCCTTTTATCTGGGATGCCGAATGTCAAGCAGCGTTCGAAAGCATCAAACAATACTTGTTGCACCCTCCAGTGCTGGCCGCTCCTATTCCAAATAAACCGCTGATTCTCTACACTGCCGCGCTAGATGAGTCACTCGGTGCGCTCCTTGCCCAGAATAACGAGGAGGGAAAGGAAAATGCCCTCTACTACCTTAGTCGAACTCTAGTCGGGGCGGAACACAACTATTCCCCAATCGAAAAGCAATGCCTGGCTCTGATATTTGCTGTGAAGAAGCTGAGGCACTATCTGCTGGCTCATCGGGTTATGCTGATCTCCAAGGTCGACCCGCTCAAACACTTAATGACCAAAGCAAGCCTAGCCGGCAGAATGGCAAGATGGGCTGTCATGCTACTTGAGTTTGACATAGTTTATACTCCTCAGAAAGCAGTAAAATGGCAAGCTCTTGCAGACTTTCTCGCTGCTCATCCCATACCAGAAGGGTCGCCGCTAAATTGTGAGCTACCCGATGAACAAGTTCTGCACCTCGAGGAAGATGGGCCATGTTGGGAGCTTTACTTCGATGGAGCCTTATCAATAAGGACCTCCAGTAAATCAAGTGTCCCAGAGATAAAGGCAGGGATAGGATTGGTGTTCATCACGCCATCAATGGGAACCCTACGGCGCTCTTTTGCTCTCACCGAGCCTCGCACAAATAATGAGGCCGAGTATGAAGCTCTGATAGCTGGTTTGGAGCTCGCCATAGAAATGGAAATTCTTCGGCTACGGGTTTACGGTGACTCCCAGCTTGTCGTCAACCAAGTAAGCGGCAACTATAAGATATACAAACCCGAGTTAGCTCGGTACAGAAGCCGGGTGGTGGAACTCATGAAACGGTTCACTCACATTGAACTAATGAGAGTCCCTAGAGCGTTGAATGGAAAGGCTGACGTACTCGCTCGCTTAGCCAAGGAGCTGGCTGATCCTGATATGGACGAAATTCTGATCACAGTCAGGAGCCGACAAATTCTGCCCCCAGTCTCTCTACGAGAAGAGGAAAGCGCGGAACAGAAGAGCAGTCCTGCCGAAGAAGCTTCGATCATCCAAGACGAGCCCGATTGGAGAAAACCCTTCATAGAGTACCTCCGATACGACAGGCTGCCCGAAGAAAAATCTACGAGGATTCAGCTGAAGAAGAGAGCTCTCCGATACGTGTTTGTAAATGACACGTTATACCGCAGGTCATATGACCAACTCTGGCTCAGGTGTCTGTCATTGGCCGAAGCCCAAAAGGTCATGAAAGATGTTCACTCGGGCGTTTGCGGTGCCCACCAATCTGGCCCCAAGATGCGACTGCAGATTAAACGGCTTGGGTATTACTGGCCCACCATGATACGGGATTGCGGAGAGCATGCAAAGAAATGTTATATCTGCCAAATTAACGGTGATTTTATTCACAAGCATCCCAATCCATTGCATCCTACGGTGGCGTCGTGGCCCTTCGAAGTCTGGGGCACCGACATTGTTGGCCCAATTGATCCTCCGTCATCCAAAGGCCATCGGTTCATACTGGCCGCGACAGACTACTTCTCCAGATGGCTGAAGCTGTCCCGCTAAAAGAAGTCAAAACAAAAGATATTCTGACATTCTTCCAGCATAATATTCTATACCGCTTCGGTACACCAAGAAGAATCATTTCTGACAACGGGCCTTCTTTCAAGAGCTTCAATGTCTCAAGGTTCGCTACTCAGCACAAGATAGACTGGAGATATTCCTCCATCTATAATCCAAGAGCCAACGGGCTAGCCGAAGCCTTCAATAAGACTCTATGCAAGCTCTTGAGCAAAAATGCTTCAGCCAACAAGAGAGACTGGAATCTCAAACTTCACGAGGCGTTGTGGGCATATCGTACCACGCACCGTACTCCAACTCAGTCCACTCCATACTCATTGCTCTTCGGAGTGGAGGCGGTCCTCCCCCTCGAAGTCGAAGTTCTAAGCTTAAGAATGGCCGTTCAGCACGAGTTGACGGAGGAGGAAAACGTGCTCCTTCGACTTGAAGAACTCGATGCCCTCGAAGAAAAGAGGCTCGCGGTGCAGCAAAATCTGGAGCTATACCGAGCCCAAATGTCACGGGCCTATGACAAGATAACCCGTCTCCGCGCTTTCAAGAAAGGTGAATTGGTGTTGGTCCTCAAAAGACCGATCATCCCTAATCGACATGCCAAGGGAAAATTCGAGCCGAACTGGGAAGGACCATACGTCATCGAGAAAGTGTTCGACGGAGGATCCTACCAACTAATAAGTGCCGAGGGAGAAAGGCCCATGCCACCCATCAATGGCCGATATCTTAAGAAATACTACACATGAATGCTCCAAGTCGCAGGCGAATTGAGCACATCAGCCCTACGGTCTGGATCATACATCCTGCAAAACCGTATACAATCCACGGGCGTAAATGACCCCTATCTCTCCCAAATCCTGCCCGTAAGACTACTTTTAAAGTCCCACCAGCGGCAAAGAAAAAGAAAAAAAGAAGAAAAAAAAGAAGAAGAAAAAAAAGAGAAAAGAAGAAAAAATAAATAAATAAATAAACGGTATGTCCACAAGCAAAACGGGCACGGATGAAAACTCGAAAGGGCTCCGTGAGTAAAAACAGCAGGACTACCGGCGAGTCTGTGAAAACCCGAAAGGGCGCAAACTCGTGAAAAGAGATGAAATACACTCGTAAAGTCCTCTCGACCTTGTGAGGAGAAAACCCCTGCGTGAGATCCTTACGACTCACAATGGAGCAACACACTTAGGAATCCTCACGATTCCTAAGGAGAAAATACACCTGCGGGATCCTTACGACTCGTAGGGAGAAAATGCTTTATGGGACCCTCACGGCCCATAAAATTGAAAAGCCTTGGGTGATAGGGACCCAAACCTATCTCCTAAGCCATCGTTCCCCAACGGGCAACGGCAAATGATGAGTCGCTCCTAGCATTTCGCTTCAGTGTTAGCGGTGCTGATGTCGACCAAAAACCCAAATCCCAAGTCCTCCCGAGGCAAATGATGAGTTGCTCTTGGCATTATTCCAGTGCAGCAATGCTGATGCCAAACAAGATCCAAATTCCAAGTCCCCAACCCCAAAGTGGCGAATGATGAGTCGCTCCTGGCATTATTCCAGTGTAGCGATGCAGACGCCAACCAAATTCCAAATCCCATACCCTAACGGCGAATGATGAGTCGCTCCTGGTACCACATTCCAGTCCAGCGATGCAGACGCCAACAAAGCCCTGAAATTTTTCCGGCCCTACGGTCTGGATCATACATCCTGCAAAACCGTATACAATCCACGGGCGTAAAACAATCCCAACCTCTCCCAAGTCCTACCGGTAAGACCATATTCAAAGTCCCAAAAAAAAAATCCCAAATCCTCCCGGGGCAAATGATG